>CM028130.1:168194500-168808000 GCA_016271365.2 Neoceratodus forsteri | reverse complement strand
ACAGGGGTGCCAAAAGGTACGTCTCAGTCTTCTTTTGTTTGAATAAGTAAATACGTAACTTATATACTGAATTTGTAGCTCTGATGCAATTTGTGCTGAAATGTTCCACACTGAATTCCCCAAAGCATGAAATTAACTGCCATAGTATTTCATTGTAGGGGGCTTAAATTGGCTCGTTAAGGTACTGTAACACTCTAGAATAGCCATTATAAAGGTTATACAATTTTTTCATATTAAAAAACACAATTAAGGGGAAAAGGTCAAAGCTATTATGAGCATTACCCCACCGAATGTTACTGAAGATTTAAAGCAGCATTATTTGTTGGTACAAAATTTCATCATATAAATATTTTAGCATTATTAGATTTCTGACATACAGTAGTTAGATTCATTATAAGTATATTTTTATTTCTCTTGGATGTTTTAAAACACCCTGCCCCACTGTATGGCCTACGCTGGTGTCTGGGCCGCCTGTCCGATGTGACGTCCCTGTGCCCTGTACACAACAGGACCCCTTGTGGTTCCCTGAAGCGCGCACCTGTCAGGACTGCGTGGTTGTGAGCTATCACGGTGACATGGCAGCAGTGTGAGGGTGCATGACAGGTCTCTGCATAGTGCCATAGAATAGTATTCAGGGCTTGGTTACCGGATACGGTGACCTGGACATGTAACCGCCATTCGCCAGGCATGACCCAGGAGGCTGTCACATGTGTTCTACATGCAGCTGTGCTGGTAGCTGTATCTGTCAGGATGTGGATGTGGCCACTGTCTGTGTCATGCGCACTGTCCGTGGTGTGCCACATGGGCAGTCCGCATGTGCCTCCTATTGAATGGGGTACCATTCCACTGCATGGGGAGGACAGGCATGCACCAGCCAATGTGAGGGACAACACCTATAGAAGCTTGTGCCTCAAGCTATTGCACAGATGTACCTGTCATGCCAATGTTGTGTGTCACCTGGTGCACCATGCATGCCAATGTATACTATGCCATGTACAGGACCTGTAGCTGACATGTATGGGTCTGTTGTACAAGGGCACGGGGGGATGGCAGGCTATGGACACTACACAGGCCAGTGTACACTGTTCAAGGCCATACATACCACTGGGGATGTCTCAGACCTGCTGTGGCTGGTCCATGGCACGCATGTGTGTGACACCACAGCTGGTCACACAGGTACCTTGCGGACCTGCCCGGACTTGTCCATCCACATCATGCACATGTGGCAGCTGGTGTACAGTAGAGCACATGGGTGTTTACACTATGGGTATACAGAATGGTGCACCATGTAGCACTACAGGACACTGATCACATCTCCCTTTCCTTCCTCTACAGACCTCAGCGGACTGCAGGCCCTAGCCAGGGTCAAACACCTACAGAGTCGCAGGGTGGACTGGACAGGAGACATGCCAGTCCATGAAGGAACCCAGCGGAACAGGTTATGGAGCAGGCATCCACGTAAATACCCTGTGTTGTGCATCACATCAGGGGTGCATGTCTACACTCCTAAGTGCCAAGACAGGTGGGGGCACTGGCCATGGCCCTGCCACTGTCGTTGTTGGTAGAATCTGACCCACTCAGTTGCTGCATTCATGGTGTTTATTATGATGGAGCACTGTGCCTTTCAAATGCATCATGTGCTGTAAACAGTGTTACTTAATCACCCTCTCGGGGGCGCGCAGGATGGTAGCAGCACTGTCGACAGTGAAGGCCTCAGTATCATTGATGGGGTTGGGCTGGGGTCAAACCTACGGAGTAACAGTGCAGTGGTCTGACTTTCATAATGACAATGATGGGCCTGGCCTTGAGAGGCAAGGCACAGGGAGATAATGTCAGTCAGTGAGAGGGAGTTACTCCACAACTCAAACAGGCAGTCGAGAGAACAACAAGGGTGTGGTGGACGACCTGATGAGGGGGCCTCACTCCTGACATCCTCCACCCTGCCACTGTTCTGACTCTTCCACCACCTATGTCTACACTATGCTGCATACCTCTGTGCCTGGAGACAGATGTCCACATGTGGACCACCAAGCAGGATGCATGCCTGAGGGTTTTTTACCTATGCAGTTGTGGTAGGGGATACTCACTCTGCACTTGGGGCATTGTCCCACTGTGACACCATGGTGTGTCACGGTCTATACAGTCTACTGGTGTTCACCCACTTGCTGCTGGAATAATGCCCTGTGTCTGTCTATTGTGCCATGGTGTGCCTACCCCATGCAGTGTTGTGTCCCCTGTGTCACCAACCAGGGACCACAGAGCATCGGTAGTATTGCACACAGCCCTGGTTCTGAATCCCTCAGTGTTGGCCAGGTCTGTACTGCCATACTGTTGGGCCTGTGTATCCATGTCGGTCTTCAGGAGGAAGGTATGGGCCACTGCGGTACTGATACACCACTGTGTCCTGCTTTGTGCATCTTACAGCTCCCATGGTACTCCACCGGCAGCAGTGCCTACCCTGGTGCCATAAGCACTGTGTGTCATGCCTTTGCAGCTCAACAGAGCCTGGTATATATGGCATGGGGTCAGCCATGAGAAGGTGCATTTGTGGACTGTGCATGTAGTTTACCATAGCTCAGTGGCTATCATCTTTTCTCTGTCTATCCTTTGGAATGTCATGCAGAAAACTCTCAGGCTGTCCTACCTCCCAGGGCCTCACTTTTTCAGGAGGCTGCTCGCTCTCAAACTGAAAGCCCTGTGTGTATACCACAAACAACCACCTACTCTAACTGCTGTGGCTCCCCAAACTCTTGGCACTTACATGTATTCCCCTAGCACTTCTCTTCTTCCTTCGACCTTGGGTTTATTCTGCCAACTCCCACCTGTTTGTTTAACTACATCTATTTCCGCCACTCACCAATCCTTTCCTTTGTTTTTCCCCCGCCCATAAACCTCCGGTTGTTGTTTCCTCACTTACCCTACCTGGTATCCCTCATTTTATTGTAACGCTGTGACCTTTGTCTGAATAATCCCATGTCATGAGGGAATCCTTTATGTCTACAGTCAATTATCAACCTGGATAGTATTCACCATATGTACTCCCCAGCCCTGATCTTATCTGTTTCTCTGTAACCGTCTTTTATTTGCGCATTGTGTGTACACTGCTTATCTGGTAATTTTTCTGTAGTTGTATATGTCCTAATTGTCCAGGACCATCTTGCAAATGAGCTTGCTCAAGGATGATTTTGCCTGGTTGAATAAAGTTTGATTGCTTGATTGATATGATTGACATTGCTTTGCTGAGTTGGCGGTGTCTACGCAACACAGTGATGACCAGAGTATGATGAATCCACTGTTCACGGGCAGGGCCATGCATACAGTCAGACCCACCTGGGTCTTGGCAGGGCCACTGTTCTGTACTGGCTCTGTATGAGTGGTGGCCCTTTACCTATTGCAGTAACAACAGCTTCAGGATGGGCAGGGCATCTCCAGGAAGGTCTGCATCCCACACAAGTGCTGTGACACCAAGGGGAGTGTATACAGTGCCCCTCCTGCACATAACACCACGGAACTCATGTGGTATTCTAGCTGCTGCACACAGTGCAGTATACTGGTTCCATCCATGTACTGCTGCGCTGTGTGTAACACGTGTATGGCTGGCCCAGACCTTGCAGCCCAAAAAGGCAGTTCATAGCTATCTGTTATCCTGAAAACCTGTCTTGGGCTGTCTGCTGCATGGTTTTTAGTTCAGTTTTGTTTGTTAAACATGACTGCAGCTGACCTGCCGAAGGTGGGGGCCCTCGATCAAGAACCTGCTAGAGACCAACAACAAGGCGCCCCTACAATGCTAAACCACAATGGTGAAATCATCCTTAAGGACAATATAATTGGCAGCATTTTTAATAGGGCATTCATGAACTACAGCGCAGTCTTCCCCCCTCAGGAGGCCATTGATTCCAACCTGGATAACCCGCAGAACACTTACCCACCTGTTCAAACACTATGCACTGCCCCAACTTCTACTTTAGGCGGGTGACTACTAAGGAAACTAGTACGTATTTAACGAGAGTCCTGAGCACAACAAAAATGTGGGGTGATGGGACTGATATGAAGCTAATCTCCATTGCACTCACAGATGTTATCAAACCCATCAACAAGTTTTTCAACCTGTCACTCCATGTCTCCGAATTCCCATCATGGTGGAAAACTGCACTGGTCACCCCTGTGCTAAAAGGAGGTGACCAATCACTTGTCTCCAATTACAGGCCCATTTCAATCTTGTCCCCACTCTCTAAAGCTTTGGAAAAAATCATTGTCAACCAACTCACAGACCACCTACATAAATGCAACCTTCAATGCCCCCAACAGCATGGCGTTCGTAGGATGCACAGCACTAACATGGCCCTAAGTGAATTCACTGACTTCATCCATGCGGCACTCGACCAGGTTTATCTGGTTGGGGCAATCTTTATTGACCTAACCAAGGCATTCAACTTGGTGGATCACCAGATACTGTTCCACAAATTAAGTACCCTAGCAGGGGTCAACCTTAACTTTTTTTTGCACTAGCCAGCAGGGCAAGTTGATTCGAAATTGCACTAGCCCGCAGAAGGTTGCACTAGCCCTTAATTATAATGGTAAATTTTGATCACTTATACAGGAAACAATGCAAGCCAAGAAATACTCTGATTATTGCACATTTATCCTGCTCCCAGAATTGCTTCTAACTCCCCAGCAGAAAAAAAAAATTGCAACGCCATCACACACACAGTGAGCCCCCCCAACTGTGTCATACCATGGCCTCCTCTCTTCCTCTTTCTGCTCCCCCATACCTCTCAACTGTCACACATTATGAGGTATGTCACTCATTTTATCCCTCAGAAACCCTCTGTCCCACATTGAGAAGGTGACATTCCACACTGACCACTGAAACTTTTAAGCAGAAATATATAATAATATAAGATGCTTGGGTGTCAGTAAACATTATTAACATTAGTGCACTAATTTCCACAGTATTCTGAGCTTGCAGTGTCATGTTTGATGATGTGTCACACGTGATTGTCCTCTTGTCACACATCTTGTCACACATTTGGGTGATAAAAGGTTGAGAGGTGTGCCACCCCCATCCAGAGGACATCACAACAGCAAATGTTCAATCAAGCAGTCCTAGCTCTGCACACAATAGTTGACATCATCATATAACTCACCACACTGTCACACCACCCACAGGGCAACAAACAGAGTCAGACAGAGAGAGACACTCTCAGCCCCCACCCTGTAGTCAACTGGAGACCTGCACTTGTGGAAGTTTTTGTACAGTCTTAAGTGAGCCAGGAGTACATCTAAGATTTCTTTGGGGGTTGGGGCTACACAGACCGAAGGAACTTGGGGAAATAGAAAACTATGACATTTTTATTTTTAAAAGCATTGATTTTAATATGCTCTGCCCCAAACAATAACAGATTTTTCTTTAACATTGTCCTTTCATCAGTCATGGGGAAACAGTACACAGGCATAATGCTATACTATCTCTATTTCTATATAGGATGATCTATGTACTCCAGGAATGTCTATTTTAAGCTTTCAAATTACAGTATGTATTATATTAATGTTTATTTTTGTACCATACATGAGCCAAAGCTTTGTTTTTAGGATGAAAGGACATGCTGGGTGGGATAAGGGTGGGACTGTATGGATGGTGATGGCTGGCATGGTCCATTTAGAAGAGCTGGGGACCCCCTACACTTGCCAGTAGTGGCAGCTATGGATGGTCACTTCAGAGTCTGGTCTGCAGTGGTGTCCAGGGAACAGAGTTAAGAGATTTGGAGGGGACAGGGAAGTTATGGTAAGGCTGGGATAAAACCCACCACCTGCAGGGCCGACCCTGTATACCTCCTTACATTTTGTCACTGAAATGATGGATACAGACACTCAAAATGTAGGGAAATGAAGGGCACTGGTCTTAATAATGTGGGACAAATTGTTAGACAGAGACACATTCAGAAAACTGGAAGCTAGTGACTTAACAGCACTCTACCCTTGATCACACCCTGGACACTAGCTGAAAGTCCTAACAGTAGAGTGATAATGACTCGCAGTGAGTCTTTTGTGAGATCCCCCTCTTGAACTGCCAGATAACTGCAGATCTTAATGAGGTGTTAATCATACCAGGCCATCTGCAGAACTGAGAGAGATTAGAAGGAGGACTAATGCATGCTAAAGTAAGGACATTTTTAACTTCATGGTACAGCCAAAGAAAACCTGCACTAGTGATTTTGCAGTCACTGCGCAAAATCACCCTTCAGACCCGAATAATGCCATGATAGTGACATCATTCATGAGAAGGGGTCCCAAAACCCCATGTTGAAAATGTGGTGCAAAAATTCCAAAACTGACTGTTTTACTTAGCGCATGCTTTGCAGTTCCTACAGGCCTCGTGTAGTTCAAATTTTCAATATTTCACTCCAGATTTTCAACATTGCCATTTTACCACACCTCCTCATGAGCAGTACAGCTGTCATTTTTCACATCCTGCCCAAAGCGTGTTTCCGCCCATGTAGCACACAATGGCGCGGTCGATTGTCTTGAACTCAATGTATGGGACACATTAACAAAGCCACAGTGACACTGTTCATGAGCAGAGGTCTTAAAATGGCTGTGTTGAAAATTTGGTAAAAAAATTCCTAAAAATAACTGTTTTACGAGCGTGCATTGAGCAGTTCCTACGCACGCTCGTAAGTTTGCAAATTTTCAATATTTTCACTACAGCTTTTCAACATTGCCATTTTACCACACCTCCTTATGAGCAGTACAGCTGTCATTTTCACATCCTGCCCAAAACGTGTTTCCGCCCATGTAGCGCATACAATGGCGCAGTCGGTGAGCGAAATCAATGTATGGGACACATTAAGAAAATCACAGTGATGCTGTTTATGAGCAGTGGTCTTAAAATGGCTATGTTGAAAATTTGGTGAAAAAATTCCTAAAAATGACTGTTTTACAAGCGTGCGTTGCGCAGTTCCTACGCACGCTCGTAAGTTAGCGAATTTTCAATATTTGCACTCCAATGACTTCCAAATACCTAAACAGCACATAGAAGCAAGCAACATTCGGCATTGACAAATGCTTGTACTTCTTTGTCACTGATTTTTTTAAGCCATGTCCAAGTGCCAAATACCACTGCAAATACCTGTGAACGTTCGGCATTGACAAATGCTTGTTTGTTGTTGTTACTACCTCCCCACCCATTGTGTATTCTTCCCCTGGGTTCTTGTTTCCCAGGTGCATTATTTTGCACTTCTTTGCATTGAATCCTAGCTGCCATACTTCTGACCATTCCTCCAAACTTGCCAAGCCCCTTTCATCCTTTTCCACGCCTCCTTGTGTATCAACCTGTTGCAGATCTTTGTGTCACCTGCAAAGGCATACTTTTCCTTCCAGTCCCTCTGCAGTGTCACTGATGAAGACATTAAAGGACTGGACCCAACACTGAACTCCTGCGGTACCCCACTAGTAACCCCTCTTTCTTCAGAGTGGACTCCATTTACAATTACCTTCTGTGTCCTGTTGTGCAGCCAATGTTTTACCAGGTTACCACCCTGGGACCCACTCCCAGGCTGGTTAATTTGACTATTAATCTTTTGTGTGGGACTGTGTCAAATGCCTTGCTAAAGTCTAGGTAGGCCATGTCCACAGCCCCTCCCTGGTCTATGACTTGGTCACCCAGTCAAAGAAATCTATTAGATTCATCTGACATGACCTTCCTGGCCAGAACCCATGCTGCCTTGGGTCCTGTGCTCCACTGGCCTCTAGGTACTCAACTATTCTTTCCTTCAGAAGTGACTCCATCACTTTCCCTACCACAGAGGTCAGACTGACAGGTCTGTAGTTTCCTGCCTCTGTCTTGGTCCCACTTTTGTGAAGGGGAATCACATCCGCCTTCCTCCAGTCCTCGGGTACCATACCATCCTCCCATGATTTATTAAAAAGAGTAGCTAGAAGTTTCACTAGCTCCTCCCTTAATTCTTTTAGAATTCTGGGGTGAATTCCATCAGGACCCATTGCTTTGTCCACCTTCAGTTTTAGGAGTTCTTGCAGAACCCTTTCTTCTGTGAAAGGACTGGGATCTACCCTCCTATCAAGAGTGCTTCTGTTAATTGGATTAATTGGATTAGGCACTTCCTCCTCCTCTTTTGTGAATACTGAGCAGAAATATTCGTTCAGTATCCCTGCTTTTTCACTGTCCCCCTCTACCCACCCACCGTTCATTCTATTCAGCCTCACTATCCCTCCTTTTGTCTTTCTACACTCCCTGATGTACCTATAAAAGGTTTTATCCCCCTTCTTAACTGAGTTGGCTATCTTTTCCTCAGTTTGGGCCTTTGCTATTCTGACTTCCTCCTGCTTCCTTCTGCCTTAACTGGTACAGCTCTCTGTCCTGCTCCTTCTGTATTTCCTTATACTTCCTCTGGTTTAAAAATAATCCACTAGTGCTCAACTGAAAAAAAAACAAAGGTGACACTCTTTGCAGGGCACCAAAAAAGGAAAGAAGCACTCCCCTTCACGATAACAAACAGCTCTGGCACTGCTCTAGAGCAGGTGAACTCTTTCAGATATTTAGGGATTACAGTTGATGAGTCTTTATCATTCGAGGAGCACATTAGCAATATTACCTCTGCTGCTAACAGGAAACTAGGGACCCTTTATAGGCTCTGGTTCTGCCTCACACCAGAGGCCAAGCTAGTGGCTGTCAGTGGTACAATCCTCCCAGTTCTCGACTACGGTAATGTGGTTTATGGAGTGTCTTCGGAAAACACGCTACACCGAGTCCAGTCAACTCTTAGTAAATCATGTAGGTTTGTGCCTCATACCGATCATCTCTCTGGGCCATGCAGTCTTTACTTTAGGACCAAATGGCTTCCTTTCTGTGACTGAATCAAACTCCAGACCTGGGTGCATAGGGAAGAAGGCTCTACTAGGTCTTGCACCTCCCTCAATACAGGCTCTATTTCAGCCTGCCCTCCTGCATACCCAGAAGAGTAACAAAGCATACCCTGTTGGTGCCATTCTGGAAAACAACCCTGGGCAGCTAAGCATTTGCAGTTGGGACCCCTGCCTGGCTATATGAACTTTCTTATGCCATCACAAGTCTTGCACGCCTTGGCCATTTCAAAGCAGCACTCCGGAAATCCCTCACCCCTGCAGAACGCTGCAACTGCCAAACTTGACCATCACCTAATTTCCTCACAACTCCTGACATTACTTGTCCCAAGCCTCCGCAGCCCAACACTGCCTGCCCTGGGTAGCGCTGACTGTTATAGTGCCCGCCTCCCACTGATAACTTCCCTCCCCCTATAGATTCTCTTCCCCGCTTCTACTACCTCCTCTTCCTCTCTTTTCCCTTTCAACTACCACCTTTCATACCCTTCCACCTTCCCCAATTTGAGTTTACCAACTGACCGCATATACCTACCTACCTTTCCTGTAAGGTCAATCAAGTGCTGTCACCCAGGGGTTTACTCACATAATGTCAAGAGTGTATCTGACATACCTGTGGGTGTTCTGTATTAACCTGTTTGCCTATTGTCAGCTATGAACATATTTACATATTGTACTACCTGAAGTTTACCAGGCAGTGCTTGTTAGCTGCAACTGTTTCCCCTCCATTCTAGCAATTGTAGCTAGTTTTGTACCCGACACCTATTTCTGATGAGGAACCTTTGTAAATGAGCTATTAGCTCAAAGGAGTTTATTTCGGATTGTTGCTAAATAAATAAACAAAACAGTAAAAAAACAACAAAAACCCAAACACAATACACATACAATTATTAAATATACAGACTAGCAAATGGGAGAGGGTGCAGCACCAGATACGTCGAATGGGAAGAACACCACTTCCCCCTCAGCTAGTGGTTAAACAGGAGTTCAGCATGTTTGTAGTTCATTTGCATCACCACGTAAGGAAAAAGGTCCGGCTCCCCATACGATGCACAGGGGAAACGCCAGACCTCGCCCAACAACTAACACACTGAAATCTGGCCAATGGAAAAATCATGCTTTCAGACCACATGCTAATGCAGTGCCTTGTTTTTGTTTTTTTACAACATGTACACAAATTTATTTATTTTTTATTTTAGTCTTTGGTAACCAGGTAAGGCCCACTAGGCACAAGTGCCTGTTTTAGGGCGACCTGGGAGCACTGGGCGGTTAAGTGACTTGCTTAGAGTCACACAGTATGCAAATGGAGGTTGTGAGAATCAAACTCAGGTCTGGTCTGCTGGATGTATCAAGCTTGTACACACCTCGTTCCTCTAAGCTCTAGGCTATACTGCCAGCCCAATGCTCGCAGTCTGGGACACAAGATCCCAGACCTGCAGGCAATAATGGCAGAGGCTAAACTGGACATAGTATCAATTAGCGAGACATGGTTTTCCAGTAACTACACTTGGGAGACTTCAGTAATAATATAATAATAATAATATCTTCATTTTTATGGTGCCTTTCAAAATACCAAGGCGCCTAACAGAGTTTAAAATCAAACATCAAACATCTCAGCATCATAAATAATATAAAAACAATTAATACAGTTACAATGTCATTCACCAAATGCTTGGTACCATAAATATGTTTTTAAAGCTTGTTTGAATCCCTCCACGGTTGTGCAGCCCCATAACTGACGGGGTAGAGAGTTCCAACTTCTGCTCAGTATTTACTGAAGAGAAGGTAGGGCAGGGCCCACAGCTCAGCACCAAGGACACGGGGGGAGGGAGATGTGTACTAGTCCCTTCACAAAAGGAAGGGTCCTACAAGAGCTCGATAAGCTCAGGGTGGACAAGGCAATGGGACCTGATGGCATACATCCAAGGGTACTAAAGGAGCTAAGGGTGGAACTAGCAGAGCCATTATCAGAACTGTTTAGTGAGTCTCTGAGCACAGGAGAGGTCACAGAAGACTGGAGAAGGGCTCATGTGATCCTGCTCCACAAGAGTGGCAGCAAGGAGGAGGCAGGGAACTACAGACCAGTCAGTCTTATCTCAGTAGTGGGCAAGATTATAGAGGCACTCCTTAAGGAAAGGATAGTGCAACACCTGGAATCCATAGGGGCACAGGATCCAAGACAGCATGGGTTTACAACAGGAAGGTCCTGTCAAACTAATATCATAGATTTCTTTAACTGGGTAACCAGAGTGGTGGACCAAGGGGGAGCAGTTGATATCGCCTACCTTGACTTCAGCAAAGCTTTCGATACTGTTCCACATAGAAGATTGATTAATAAGCTGGTTAGGCTCGGGGTGGGTCAGAAGTTGGTCAACTGGGTGACAAGCTGGTTGATGGGCAGAAAACAGAGAGTGGTGGTAAACAGTATACAGTCAGAAGAGATGCAAGTCACAAGTAGGGTACCTTAGGGATCAGTCCTGGGGCCAGTCCTCTTCAATATCTTCATCAGTGACACTGTAGATGGACTGGAGGGTAAGGTTTGTCTGTTTGCAGATGACACCAAGATTTGCAACAGAGCAGATGATCCAGATGGGGTGGGCAGAATGAGAAAAGATCTGGATAAGCTGGCAAAATGGTCAGAAGAGTGGCAACTGGGGTTTAACGCAAAGAAGTGCAAGAGCATGTACGCAGGGAAGAGAAACCCTGAAGCAACCTATAGGCTGGGAGGGGAGTTGCTGGCAGCCACAAGGGAAAAAAGAGACTTGGGCATCATCATCACAGATGACCTGAAATCATCCAAGCAGACCACTAAAGCAGTGGGTAAGGCTAGGGAGATGTTGGGGTGTATTAGTAGGGGTATCACAAGTCGGAAGAGGGAGGTAATAATCCCTCTTTACAAGACACTGGTTAGACCCAATCTGGAGTACTGCGTGCAGTACTGGAGGCCACACCTTCACAAGGACATTAACCAAATTGAGGCAGTCTAGAGAAGGGCAACCAAAATGGTGCAGGGACTGCATTAGAAAACATATGAGGACAGATTAATGGAGCTCAATATGTATGCCATAGAGCAAAAGAGGGACCATAAGGGCATTAACAAGGTGAAAGAGTCTAACATGTTTCAATATAATAAAAATAGCAGGACAAGAGGACAAGCCATGAGATTAGAGGGAGGCTGATTAAGGGGTAACATGAGGAAGTTCTTTTTCACAGAAAGGGTGGTGGATGCATGGAGTAGCCTACCTCAGAAAGTGGTGGATATAAATACAGTGCAGGGCTTCAAACAGGCATGTGATAGGCATAAGGGAGCAATACAGATGAGTATGAATAGATAGGCCATTGACAGAGCAAAGGCTGATGGCACATTCATAAGGTAGAAAAAGAAATGGGCAGACTGGATGGGCCTTGCGGTCCTTATCTGCCATCAACTTCTATGTTTCTATAAGCCAAAAAAATATCATAACACATGGCTACACTAATACAAAAGTTAAAACTACTCTGTCATAAACAAGTCTATTAATGTAAGCATTCAAAATAATAACAGTAATAAATAATAATAATTGTATTTATATGGTGCCTTTCCATTGCCAAGGCACCTAACAATTTAAAAACAATTAATATAAAATCCAATAACAAGACAATACAACTGAGAATCATAAACAATCAGTAATAAATACTTCAATTATCCAAAAAGCTTTTTGCCACAGAAAGGTTTTAAGTCCTTTAAATTCCTCCACAGCCGTAGACTCCCCATAACCGACGGGGTAGAGAATTCCAAAGGTGGGAGCTGCATAGGCAAAACTCTTGAACCAGATGACTTCAAATTCACCCTTGGAATTTCTAACAACCCTCGTCGGCCGAGCAGAGTGATCGACCAGGAGAGTAAGGTACCAGAAGCTCTTTCAGATATCAAATGTACATTATTTGTTCACCTTTGAAACCAAAACTGCATTACTACTCACAGTCTCATAATTTATAATGGTGGGTGTGCAGGGTGTGTGTGCGGTGCCCTGAAACTCTGCCCATTCCACAGCCTGTGGCACCCTGGCTTGGGGCCACTGCTGCTTGTGCTGCAGTTCGATATCTGGCATGACTGCCTATGTTGGTTGTCCCTTGCACGGCTTTGTCCCTCTGTGTAGCAGCATGGCATGCTCATTGTATGTGCAGTCCTCCACTGTGGGGTCCACAATTCCGTCTCTGGTATGCCATGCCCATTCTACTGTGGCTGCTTGACTCCCTCCACCTATGTGTGGTATGGCAGCTCTTTAGCACATAATGCCACTCCTGTGTCCCTTGTCCTGTGTGCCCCTGTGACTGAGTTCTGTGTCTTGCTTTCCATAGGTGCCTGGCAAGCAGAAGATCGCCATCAAACATAGTGGACAGAGAGAGCCATGATGATCTGCCTCAGCAACAATGCTGCTTCTTCTGGCTGCTAGTGAGGTTGGTGGAGGAGAACACCACAGCCATCCAGGACCTTGCAGTGGCACTACAGCAGCCACAACATCCGCCGCACCCACCACCACCAATGATGGAACACCTGTGATGTGGAGTTGGAACTAGCGGACAAACGGGTGTCTCCATTGCATCTCCCCCCCCATTTATAGGCTGTTACCCCTGTTTTGTTTTCCCAACCCCCTTCGTACTTCCTGTTGCTGCCTTTATTTGTTTTGTACTACCTATTTCCGGTTTGGATCATTAAAGGTTATTTTTGATACATGTCCTGCTATGTCGTGTGTCATTGGTGCCCCTCTTAGACCCACAATCACCCCCCCCCCAGTGTTCAGCTCTGTACCCACTGTGCTAGTCATGGCTATGCCACTGCAAGGCCCCTTAGGCTCAGTGCTATCCTAAGTGCTCTATCAGAGCTGCGCTGCTGCACTGCACTGCACCTGCACTTGTTTTTTGCATGGCACACAGTCTGCCCTATAATCATAGGGTTTAGAAGGTGCAGCACATGACTACGCTTGTGCACACGTCTGACTGTTGGACCCCAGGACTCCTGTGTTTTAAATTGAAATGTTGAAGACTCTCTCTTTTTTATTCTTTTATTCTACCAATATACAGTTCTAATAAATTTGCTTTGAGTAAGACGTGCATGTCTTCCATTGTTGTACTTGTATCCATTATGTGTAATGAGCTGCTAGTTTCCTGGGACACAAGTTCAAACAGTCAGGTTTTGCTGTGCACAAGGAGCGGACAGGTACGCTCGCCATATGGGTTGCCAACTCAATAAAATTACAACATGCACATTCAAAAAAGAGGTCTAAGTGCTACTCAGCTTACAAGGAAGACGCTTAAGACTAAAAGATAAAGTGTTAACTGCCAAAAATATTTTATTCGTAGTTCACCAATTTGCGATTTATTTTCACCAAGAGATGCAACAATAACATGCCGGCCCCTGCGCTTCCGCTTGTACCCTTACTTAGAGGGCGTGGTGCAGAATTCAACAAACCTCCTTTTTATTTGCAACAGGGATGTGTGACATCACCCTCTGTCACACACCAATAAATTATACAATATGTTTCCTGGGACTACTGGTAAAGAGCCCATGTATAATCTTGTGGGCATTATTCTGATATTATTTTAAATTGCTGTCATAAAAGCTAGCCAAAATGCCAGCCAAAGGGGGCAATCATTCCTACAGCTGCACACCCACTGACCCTCCACACTCTCCTCTCACTGCTGGTCCCCATTTCCAGGCTCCTCTCCATCTATCCAGTGTATTCTTTCTAGGGGACCTACTAACCACCATCACCAGAGAACAGAGTGGCTTCCAAGGTCAAGAGAAATGACCAGGTGGTGGGAGCAGAGAGCTGAGAAATGGCCCTGTGGCAGGAGTGGAGAGCTGAGAAATGGCTGGGTGGTGGGAGCAGAGGGTTGAGAAATGGACAGATGGTAGGAGTAGAGGGCTGAAAAATGGCCAGGTGGCTGGAAGTTTATTTATTTGCTTTTGTTTACCGGGTGAGTGCACTAGACAACCAAGCGCCTATTTTCAGGTGTGACCCGGGAGGGTTAGAATAGCACAAAACATGAACATCAGGCATATACAGGGTTAAGGAAGGATTAACTCACGACAGGGTATGGGTTTACTGAGCATTAAACCACGCCTGGGGGGGTTGGAATCACGAGGCGAAGCTGAGTGAGTTCAACCACCCAAGCGTGGATTAATGCTCAGTAATCCCATACCCTGGAGTGGATTAATCCTTTTGTAACATGGGCAATGTTTTGTTAGAGTTTTGCCTAAAGAAACAGTGAAATAAAGCCATGTGACTATTCAACTGTGGGTATATCAGACATTAATCCACGGTCAGGTGACCTGTTTGGACGAATCAGAAGACAGTATTTTAGGAACCAATGTTACAACATACATTAGATTCAGGCACAATATGTAACCTAAGAATAAGGTACAAAGATTAAGGCACATGTGTAACTTACTTAATAACGCATATATAGATTACAATTAGATTGAGCATATTGATAGAGTCAGCAATGAGGTACATAGATAACTACATTAGGTGGCAAGTGGCAGAGTACAGGAATAGGCAACTGGAGTATCCTGGTGACCGAAAGAATACCAAGGTACAAAGCAGCAGGACCAGTCAGATCAGGGTACAAAGAGCATCAGGTAGATTAACAGGGAACAACATCAGGACCAGTCAATTCAGGGTAATAGAGCACCAGTCATGGTATGTCAGATGACACGGGCTAGACCAGCTGGGCAAAGTGCAGACTATAGCCACGTACTAGATGCCCAGTGGTAGATACCAAGTGACAGCAGCTCAGGTACAGAGACAAGTTGAGGTCGATTTTAGGAAGCCCCATAGGGAGGCTTTGAAGCAGGAATGTGATGGGGAGGTGCGAGTGCAGGCTGGCAAGGAGTTCCACAGCTTCAGTGCAAAAGCAGGGAAGGCCTGGTCCCCCATTTGGGTGCGGGTTTTTGGAACCAGGAGGACCTGTGAGTCCCTGGATCATAGGTGGTAGGGGGGAGCTGCAGGAGCAAGGGACAGGGCAAGTGCAGAAGGGGTGGCAGTTCGGATGACATCGTCTATAAAGATGCCAAGGACGAAGCTGCAGTGGTACTCCAGTGGAAGCCACTCCAGCTGGGAGTATGGGTCACATCAATGTGTGAGGCAGGGAGCAGAGAGAGCAAAGCGGCATACATTGTTGTACGCTGTGTCCCATTTAGACAGACTGGTTTTAGGGACATGGACAAAGGATACAAGGCCATAGCAGAGTGTGGGTAGGAGGACCCCCCTGGCAAGGGACAGTCGAGCCTCTGGGGTGAGGCATGATTTAGTTCTGTAGGCCAGGCCCAGCTTGCAGTTTGTAGCTTTGCAGGTGTTGCGGTTGTGCAGAGTGAGATCCAACTGCGGGTCAGCGTTACCTCCAGGTACTTGACTGCTTCTGCAACAAGCAGGGGACCCATCGGCTCCTAAGATTTTTAGAGGAGCAGGGCAGGCTTTTAACTTGACCGAGGAGCAAAGAGCATGATCTGAGTCTTCTTGAGGTTAATGGAAAGCTTTTGGTCCTCGAGCCAGGATTGGACACGGCTAAAGTCAGAGTTTAACCAGGTGTTTATGGACTTGGGGTCCCGAGCTGCCAGGATGATGAAGTCATCCGTGTACGCGGTAGAGTGCCCAAAGGCTGTGGTTGAGGGTAACTCATTTATAAAGAGGGAAAACAAGATGGGTCCAAAGACGGAGGAGCCCTGGTGGACACCACAGGTCACTGGAGCTGGGTCAGAGAGGGTCTTGTTAAAGCTGGTATACTGCTGTCTTCCTGAGAGATAGTCTGTGAACCAGGCAAGGGTGGGGGGGAGAAGCCCAAGGTCCAGAGAGTGAATCACAGGAATGAGTGGTTGAACCAGTCAAAGGCTTTGGAGAGATCTATGAAGATGGCGCCAGTCAGTTTGCCTTTATCGGTGGCGGACCGGATTCGAGAGGTAACCACCGCAAGGGCAGTGTAAGTGTTGTGCCCTTTTCTGAACCTGTGTTGAACTGGAGAGAGGAGCCCATAGCTCTGAAGGTAGTAGGTGAGCTGGAAGGCAACCAGTTTTTTGAGTAACTTGCTGATTATAGACAGGATCGCAATAGGGCGATAATTGTTAAGATTTTTTTGGTCCCCTTGTTGAGGACAGGGATGACCTTGTCACCTCCAAACATCTGGGATGGTGCAAGAGTTAGGGAGGCATTAAAGATGTGAAAGATAGGCCAGGCGAGGTGGGATGCCCCAAGCAGAGTAGTTTGGGTTCAACACCGTCGTGCCCAGCTCCCGTGTGAGGAGAGAGACCCACGAGGAGCCTCTGGGTCTCCTGGACAGTGAATGCTTTTAGATAGAAGGAAGGGCGGCTGGAGGTCGCACTGAGGGAGGGACCAGTGTCCATGGGGACAGGGGGTTGGGAGGGAGGAGCAGAGGGTTGGGAGGACATGACAGCCAGGTCAGAGAACTGGTGGTTGAAAGCATTGCGATAGCAAGGGAGCTATTGCAACTCGTCACTTCAATGAGCAGGTCAGAGACCTGGGTTCTGGCAGACCCACCATCCAAGTTTTTAATGTTTTGCCAGAAGCTCTTCGGGTTTTGGGCTGTGGATAGCAGGGCAGACTGGCAGAAATCACTCTTGGCAGAGTGGATGGCTCTTTTACAAGAGTTTCTCAACTGACGAAAGTCGAGGAAGTTGGCATGGGAGTTGGAGGACTTGAATCTTGCCCAACATTTGTCTCTTTGTTTCATGATTGATAGTAGGCCCCCATGGTGCTACTTAGTGACAGCACCCCTTACACTTCTTTTGGTGAGTGGGGCATGTTTATTTTGCAGGGGCACAAAGACAGTGAGGAAGTTGTCGAGGGCCACTGAGGGATCACTCGAGGCAGTGACCTGGGGCCAGTCTGCTAGACATAGGTCAGCAAGGTAGTTTTCAATGTCAAAATTGGAATAGTCCCGCATCTGGATCACTTTGCTAGTTATTTTAGGAGAGGAGAGGCCCCATATGCAATAGGTAGGAAAGGATTCCAAGATGGCATCGGGGAGGATTCCTGAGGCGACTATATTGTTGGGTCTATTACTCGGTACCCAGTCGATGAGGGCTCCCTTCACACCACGAGAGGAAAGCCTCGTAGGCTCAGCAATGAGCTGGCTGAGGGTGGGACCAGACAGCAGAGTCTCATAAGGCTTGGCATTGCCCCCTAGCCAGTTCAGGTTGAGGTCGCCCAGAACAAGCAACTCATTTGAGCCTACTTTGTCCCTGAGACAGTCAAGTAGGGAGGAGAGCCCAAGTGTTCCTCCCTTTGGAGGGTTACAAGCACAGACCAGGTGAGCCTTTTTGGTGTTACCTAGGAGAAGGAGGGCATGCAAAAACTCACAGGCAGAGGGTGTGGGGGGGGGGTGTCTGATGACAGACACATTTAAGTGCCCCTTGTGGTAGAGAAACACACCTCCTCCATGCTTGTTTCCCTCTCTGTCTCGCCTAAGTGGGTTGTAACCTGGGAGGGCACACATCGAGTCTGCGATGTGTGGCCAGGATTCTGTAATCCCAGTATATCAGGATTGTAGAGATCCACCCAGGCAGTTAGGTCAGCAAGGCTGGGTAAGAGACTGTGCACATTCATGTGTACAATTTTATGCCTTTGGTAGATTGCCAGGCCGTGGGGACAAGAGAGGGTGGGGTGGCCAGGTAACTGGGGTGTGGGTACAGCCCCCAACTGGGCTGGGGAGGGACAAGCATCCACTCTGGGGCAGCATCCAGAAGGCCAACAGCAGCAGTAAGCCAGCCCTGGGGTGCTAAACTAGTTTTGTGTGGCAGAAGATTAACTGACAGTGCTAGGCCTAGTCTAGTGCAAAAATGACAGGGTTATCCACATAAATAAGACAGAGTAGTTAAATAGCCCTGGGGAGCTAGACAAGCTATATAATACTGTGGACTAGTTAGCTATCACAAGACAGTTCAATGCTGGTGTTAGCCTTAAACAACAAGGGCTACAACGGTGGTCATTCACAAATGTAACAGCGAGGATAACAAGTCCTAACAGCACAGGTAGGTCATTAACACAAAGTGAATCGGAGGCTAGGCTATGGAATGTCATCAGGCCAGTAGATTAAGCAGATTACAGCCTCTCCCAGTCATGTATAAAATTAAGAATTTGTATCGTAGCTGCACAAAGAGGAAGGTAGGCTACAATATTACTGGGGTACCAGACTGTAAGAGAAAATTAGCGTACAGGGTTCAGCAGAAAAAAAGTCCCATAGGCTGCACGAGATTGTTGGTGTCACAGTCCCTAGTGTAGGCAACTAGGAAAGAACTTGGTGAGCTAGTGGATGGGATGAACGAGCATTTAAGGGAAGACAGAAAGGGGTGGGTGGGTGGGAAAATGCTCCCCATAAGTCTTCTGGAGGTTCCTTGCGTCGGGGAAGGTCCACCCAGCTCAAGCTTCATGCTGGTGCCTCAACCCCAACAGAAAGTTCATGGCGGGGGGGGGCCGCAGCAGTAGGTCTCCCTCACCTCCCCAGGCTGCAGGTCGAAAGAAGAGTGGCACTATGGGGCTCGAGTTGGCCTGAAGAACTGAGCCAGACCGAGCATCACAGCAGGAAGGGGCCAATAGGCATCTGCTGCAAGATTCAAACTTGCGCTGAGCGAACAAAGCCCCTGCAGCAACAGTTCTCCCGTTCACAGCAAATGCTCACCGTAGTCCTCTGAAGGTCCCCGTGATCGGGCAGATCCGCCTGCCTAGCTTCACGCCGCGCCAACCCCAACAAAGAGTCAGAAGATTTGTGGCGGGGGGGGGCCCCGTGGCAGTAGGTCTCCATCACCTCCCCAGGCTGCAGATCCAAAGAAGGGTGGCACTGTGGGTCTCAAGTCAGCCTGTAGAACTGAGCCAGACCGAGCGTCACAGCAGGAAGGGGCCAATAGGCATCTGCTGCAAGATTCAAACTTGGCGCCGAAGCGAACAAAGTCCCTTCAGCAAAAGTTCTCCCGTTCACAGCAAATGCCCCCTGTAAGTCCTCTGGAGGTTCTTTACATGGTGGAAGTCCACCCGGCAAGCTTCATGTTGGCACCTCAACCCCAACAAAAAGTCAGAAAGTTCATGGCGGGGGAACCCACGCAGTAGTCTCCCTCACCTCCCCAGCCTATAGGTCCAAAGAAGTTGACAACTGAGAAATGGCCAGGTGGTAAGAGTGGAGAGCTGTGAAGTGACTGGGTGGTGGGAGTGAAGGACTGAGAAGTGGCTGGTTGGTGGAAGTGGAGGGCTGAGAAATGGCCGGCTGGGTGTTGCGGAGGGCTGAGAAATGGATGGGTGGGTGGAGTGGAGGGCCGAGAAATGACTGGGTTCTCGGAGCTTTGGGCTGAGTAATGGCTGGGTGGTGGGAGCGGACAGCTGGAAGGTGGTGTGATGGAACACAGAAGCACACACAAGTAGCCACATTCCAGGAGCGGTGTTAGAATTAATATCTCTATATCCCCAGGCACTTGTGCGAGCGTGTCACCTTCTAGCAGCACATTAAATTTGTTTGTATCTTCAAGTTCTCCTCAGTTCATGTGACTTTCTCATTTTGGGATAGATGATAGAAATGTTCAAGTACCTTAAGGGAATCAACAAAGTCCAGGAGGGTAGCATCTTTCAGAAAAAGAGATGTGTAAGAACAAGGGACACAATTAAAGATAGAGGGTGGATGGCTCAGGGGTAATGTGAGGAAATCTTTTTTCATGGAGAGAGTGGTGGATGCGTGGAACTGCCTTCCTGGGGAGGTTGTTGGGGCTAAAACAGTGGGGGAATTCAAACATGCATGGGACAGACACAAGGCAATTGTAATGGGGGGGTGGCAGAAAGTAGGCTGTTGGTTAACTAGAATCTGCAGCTTATCCAGTAGGTAGGGAAATGGGCAGACTGGGTGGGCTAAGTGGTCCTTATCTGCCGTCAAAGTCTATGTTTCTATGATAATTGATTGAAACACCACTGCTGGGGTGCAGCTACTTGTCTGCATTTGTGTCTCCTTCATTTCAAGTCAGTACCTTCCTCGTCCTAAGCACGTGGGACCCTATGCTTCAGATGGAACACCGTACGCCATCATTAAGGTCTTAGAATACTTCAATAAAACCAAGCTAGAACTGGATAGTACATATGGTACGTAGTGCCTCACAATGCACCCAGGGTGTTGATTAATCCCCAGTAACCCCACACCCTGGAGTGGGTTATTGTGCTTATAACATGGGCTACAAGTTTATGAAATTTTATTTAATTTTTAAGAAATATGGAAAAGTATCCTGTCTTACTTGGTATCCTTACACTTACAATGAATAAAGTAGTCACTGCACTGATTCAGGCCACTCTCTGCAACTACTGCCCCCTCTGCACTGCCTCAATTACACTTTTACTTCTTTACTTCTTTTACTAACTAGTTTTCCAAACAAATACACACGTACCTCTCTTCCAGCACTGCCCATCACTCAGGCCTTTCTCCACAACTGATGTATATGTAACCTCCCCCTGCAAATGGGGGTTCCCAAAAGACTTCCAGGAGCTTGCTTGAATGCTCCGAGCCTGAATGGTGTTTGGCGTTCAAGCCATTTATCTGTGAGTGTTTTTACAGCCTCTGGTACTGTCTCTTTAAGAGCTGTCTGCTTGCAGACATACCAGTAATTAGTTTGTATGGGGGGACTGCGTGTTTCTCTGCTTGAGTCTCACTCGAGCAGCTGCCAATTCCCGCTTCTGCAGTTGCTAGGAGTGCAAAGAGAACCTATCTGAAAGATGTAACCGTTGCCAGAAATCATTTAGAGTAATAATGAAAATACAGTTTGTCTAACCTGCTTTTCTTTGCAATCAGAACTGTGTTTGCCTAGTTCCCCATTCTAGTTTTGAACTACTGAACTGGACCAATCAGTGTGGGTTAAGGGAGCTCTAAAATGGTGCCTGTGGACGAATCAGAACTTGGACTCATAATCTGAGCCAGCCACAAGAGGATTGTATGGGCAGTGACTCTGGGAAATGCAGTTTGGTCTTCGGCACCTTTTTGCACCAACAAGGGAGTCTATTGTGAGTGACAGCCAATCCAGCCAAGAACTGGGAGGAACTCAAAGGAAGTGCCCGGTTTTGTCTACTGGAGTTTCAGTTTAGCTCTAGCAGTGAAGAGGGAAGGATCCCTGCCTTCCTTCGGTGCGCTTTTTTAGTCGGGAAACGCGTGTAAGGCCCCAAGTTTCAGTCTGCAGCTTGTGCAAGTGCTTTTCCAGACTGAATCCGACCTGTAAAGAGAATCAAGGAGATCTGAAGAGTAGAAAACAGGCTCACCCTGTAGAAGACTGGAGAAATTGCTGAATCGCGCTCGGTCTGTTAGGAACTGAATCTGCTGTGTGTTCTCCCGGGTATCGTGCAGTAATTGCGATCAGGATAGAGATGCAGCCTGCCTGGTATAGTACTTTCTTTTTCCATATAAATGTGTGTAGTGCTTGTGGGGACTCACGTTTCAAATCCCCTGTACAGTGAATTGAGTGCATGAAGCTGCAAGTAAACCCCAGCTTAATCCAGACTACATCCATTTGCTCTGAACTGCCGTGGGGTCCAGTCACAAGGACCTTGTCCACATGGTCTGCTCCTCCTGGCAATCCAGGACAATCTGCCTTCCATTCAGTTTCAGCACTGAATTTGTGAGTGCAAATCAGGGTAGCTCCTGCCATCATCTAATTGCAAGTGTTCCATCTGATTACTTTTCTTTCTTTCTCCACGAACTGAGCCTACGGCTCCGGATTACAATTTGGGTATTGTGCATGCATTTTCCATCTTCAGGGCCCCAACCAACTGCACCAAATAGGCTAGCCTCTTATTGCCTGGGTACCCAGTAACAGTGACATTAGGGACATTTGGGATTCTGAAATATGTGCACAGTACTGTGATTATTAATGCATTTAAACTAATTAACCTGATTTCCCACTGTCCTTGTTATATCCCCCGAAATAAATCAGATCTGTTTGTTTCAGCAAAGTTACACTGCCTGAGGTATTCGTCTCATGTGTTAAAGTATTGTACTGTGTGTTTTGCACTGTATCATCTTGTTTTACAGGGAGTCCCCAGAGTCATGCTGACCGAACCAGTCCTGAGGGTAAGTGTATACCTGTGAAGGTAATTCTGATATATTGTGTGGGCCACTAGTGGGAAGAAAGGGGGTTGCAGTGTCCCAGAGGGCTGTGACCAAGTTAGTTTAACTGTTGCAAACCCTGACCTCTGGGTGGAGGCACCCGCCATCGGATCAGGCCCCTCAACCTGTTAGTGGCAAATTAGAAAGGGTAGTAGCCCTTGGGATAGCGCCACCTAGGGGTTACATATACTCCGCAGTGCTGCCCACCACCACCAGTCCTGCAGCCTGCAACCTCCCTCATGTTGCTGACCACAATACTGTCCACTGCCTGGTTCCCCAGTTCCAGCACTGTTAATGCTCTCTTTTGTACAATGAATCAGGGGGAGGGTCAGACATGTTGTAAGCCTCTTGTCGCTGTCTTTCTGCTGCAGTCGCCGTCCCTCAAGTCGCTTTCCACACTGCTGCCAGCTGGCTCACATGCTCCTGGATCTTGCAGCCCTCGCTCACATTGCTCTCGGCACTGCTGCACGCTTCACTGTTCCCCTGGTACTGCCAGCGGGTCTGTTCCCTCCTCCACGATCCATCGGAGTGGGTGGGTAGGACCTCTGCTAATCCTCATTATCCTCTCCTTCTGTCAGATCTTGGTGGTCAGCACCTGCTTCATGGTCCCGCTGCACCACACTCCTGTCGCCCTCCCATTCTGTCACTCCAGGCACTACACAGCCCTCTGGTCCTGCTACCCACAACATGGCGGCTCTTCTTTTGCACCTCGCCATGGTGCTCTGTTCTTCCCACTCTCTGTCCTGGTGGCCAGAGCCTGCTGCCTGTTGTGCTACACCTCACAGACCTCTAATCCCGCTTCCCCTAACCAGCCAGGAGACAAAAAACATATACAACCACAGTGTCTGTGGCGCTCTGTCTTCCCCGGTCTCTCCACCCGCTGGCCCGATCTTGCTGCCTCTCCTTTGGCACCTCACTGCCCTCTGCTCCTGCTCTCCACAACTGGCCAGGACACAAAAACACGTACAGAAATACAGTGTCCGCCGAGGCAGGTGGGTGGAAAAGAACATACCAGTTCTGGGACTGTGCTACGGCACATCCTGGACCATTGCAACTTGGTACGGTCCCTTCATTGAACCAACCGTACAGCACTGAACAACCCACTACTGGTGCCCAGCCTAGTAAGAACACACTCAGTTCACAGACTCCCAGCGCATAAAGAAGTGCCGACTACCCTATCCATATACCCAACAGCTAGACGTGAGTAACGATTTCCCTTACAACCTGCTCACTCTAGCTGTTGGCATACCAGAGATTAATATATGGCCATGCACACTCAGTCCACTAATCACCTTGCATGTTTTAACTTGCCCATGTTATAATAGACAATATTTTGCTGCTAAATGAATGTCATACTATACACAGGGTCCACAGCACCATGTCCCAACAAACATACAACTGTATGGTATCCATGCAAGTTGGCATTAAACCGTTAGAGACTCTGATAACCCAGAACATCACATCCTTGTAGCACACTGCTGAACCTCTAGCATGACCTTAATCCACAAGGATGGCAAGACAAATCAGTTTGTAAGCAGGTGGTGAGTTTTGATACTAGATTTCAGAATCTGGCAGCCAAATCAATATTTTTAGTGACTTCGCAGAACCCCTCTGCCCTTAACTCTCAACTAACCAACATTATAAGGGAGCAGGGTCTTAGGAAGGCACTTAGCAGGGGTAAGGGAGCAAAGGAGGGGTCAAGCAACTTTATAGCTGTGGGTTTAATGGTAAGTGGTGTGCAGAGGGTGACGAGCAGGGATGGATGTGCAAAAAGGGAGGTTAGATGCCTTTCTGGTCCATCAGCCCATAGGGGTGAGACCAGGATGTGAGGATGCCAGACAGGATGTGGGAGGTGTTGCATGTTCTAGTGCACTCGGGCATGCATGTGTAAACTCTAGGTGGTGCTATCCCTTCTGCTACTACCCCTGCCTGCTTGGCTACTAACAGGTTAAGGGGCCTGAGTTCTGAAACGGGTGCCTCCACCCAAAGGTCAGGGTTGGTTTGGGTTACGCTAACTAGGCCACAGCCCTCTGGGACACTGTGATCCCCCTTATCTCCCACCAGTGGCCCACACTGTACACAACAGTAACTTTCCCAATACCCCTGATATGCAAACCACATACACTTGTACTCTGCACTTACCCCCAGGACTGGTTCCTTCAGCTTGACTCTGGGGACCCCCTGTAAAATAAGGGGATGCAGTACAAAAGCAACAATACAATACCTTCAGCATAAACTGACACCATAGTCAATGTAAATTGCAGAAACAAACAGATCTGTTTTATTCAAGGGGGTTTTAACAAGGATGGGGCAATCAGGTTAATTAGCTTACTCTCTATAATGATCACACTGTTATGCGTGCAGTACAGAATGCCCCCACACTGTCACACACACACTGGGTACCCAGGTAAAAAAAAGCAGATGGGCTAGCCAGGATAGCTGCCTGGGGTAGGCCAGCGTTGCAGCTGGTGGGGGCCCTGTGATAGAAACAGAACATGCAGACACACAATTTTCTAATCTGGAGCTGGAGGGCTCAGTTTGTGAAAAGAAACACAAAACAATCAGATGACCCACTTTGATGTAAGAAAAGTTGCAGTGAGCTACCCTGAGAATTACTCACGGTACCCAGACTATGCACAGGAGGGCTGATGGCTGAACTTTCTGGATTGCCAGAGGAAGCAGGGCCCACACGAGTGGCTTTGGATCTGTTCGTGTTCAGGCAAGGTGTAAGGAGCTGGTTCCTCATCAATGGATCTTTTCTCTGTGCAGCAGGGTAGTGAGACAAGACCCTCATGGCAGGGCCTATCTGCATCAGGCAGCACGGACTCGGTCCAATTCTGGCTGGGAAACAGCTTCCAGCAACTAACACACAGTTCACAGCAAGAGGGGAATTAGATCGTGATCCCCAATCAGCACATAGCACTTTCATATGTACAAGCCAGCAGCATGCAGCCAAACTAAATCGCACTTCTCTTTCAGTTCACAGTACATTTATATACCAAACTCTACCTGCACCAGGCCAAATGTTCCCCGGTTACAATCGCAAGTCTCTGCACACACTGGGAGCTCAGAAGTAACTGAAATTCCTGACAGGCCGATCGCATTTAGCAAAATCCTCGGTCTTCTACAGGTTAAGCCTGGTCCCAAATCAGCTGCTTGCTTTATTCTCACAGAATTCGGATTTAGTCTGAACAAAAGTCCTCTTCTCCCTCACAGGGCAGAATGCAGGCTAGCAGGGCAGAGATCAGGCCTTCCACTGTTCTCCCAAGCAAACTACACTGCAAATGGCCGCTTGAACACACTGAGGTACTGCTCCTTCAGCTTCCAACTCAAATCTGGCTTGCCAGCAGACAGCTCAGGGGCTTTCACTCAGATCCAAAAGGTCTGGTTGGTCGGTTCAGATGTCAGTCACAGCAGGATTTCCTCTATAGGGGCAAAAAGGTGCCAACAGTCCAGAAACTACAACTCCCAGAGTCTGGTACCATAAGCTCCACTTTGCCATGCTCCTTTTTAAAGTCCCCATATACTGATTGGTCCATTTCGGCAGTTCAGGACTAAAATGGTGGAGCTAGACAGAAACAGTTAATGCTGCAAGAGAAGCAGGTTAAACAAACTACATTTTCATTACTGCTCTAAATAGTTCCCAGCAACTAGTTACATCTTTCAACAATGCTCACCCTGCCCAAGTAGCGACGGCAGAAACGGAGCGATTTGTTAGCAGCTCAAGCGGGACTCAAGCAGGGAAACACACAGACCCCCCCTTCCAGATTAATTATGACTGCAAGCAGGCAGCCCTTAAAGAGACAGTGCTTGGAGGCTTTAAAAGCACTCACTGGGAATCGCATTTAAACAGCTTAGATGCCGAACACCTCCAGGCTGTCGGTGCAATTAGGCAAGCTCCTGGAAGACTTTTGGGAACCCCCATTTGTAGGGGGGGTTACCTGGAAAAACTTGACATCCGCGTCAAGTAGGTACATTTATAATAACTCTAAGGCAGATCATCATGAAAGGGATTGAGGGGAGTATGAGCTGATGGCTAGAAGGGCCACTAGAGTGGTGAGGGTGGCTAAGGCAAGGAAGGAGCAGAACCTGGCCAGGAAAATTAGGAGAGAGGAAAAGGGTTCTTTAGATACATTGGGGAAAGACGAAGGGTGAAGGGCAGATTAGCAGGATTAAATCAGGAAGAGATGGGCACAAGACCCAGAGGAGCAGGCTGAGGTACTAAATGAGTACTTCCTCAGTTTCACCAGGAAAATGGGATGCTGCATCATACATGGGAGAAGAGCGGAGATAATGAGGAGGGGCCTTAGCAATCGGCAGGTCTGGGAGGGGCATCACTGGCAGGTGGGGGAGGGCTAAGCAGGGAGAAGAGGTACTGGAAGTGGAAATCACAGCAAAGAGAGTGAGGAAGCCCTCAGCTCCCTTAAGACGGAGAAAGCACCGGGCCGGATAAATTACATCCTAGAGTGCTGAAGGAACTTGCAGATGTCCTGGCGAAACCCCTGGCAGAGCTTTCACCATCTCTGGAGGACAGGATGGGTGCCCCAAGACTGGAAGGTGGCGCATGTAGTGCCTATCCACAAGGGGGGATCAAGGGAGGTGGCAGGGAACTACAGGCCTGTCAGCCTGACATCAGTGGTGGGCAAGGTGATGGAGGGCATTGTCAAGGAGAGGCTAGGGAGGGACCTGGATAAGTCAGGTTGCCTGGACGATAGACAGCATGGATTCATCCCGGGGAAATCATGTCAGACAAACCTGGAGGAGTTCTATGACTGGGTGACAAGTGCCTTGGACCTGGGTAGACCAGTGGATGTCTTCTTTCTAGACTTCAGCAAGGCATTTGACTCTGTTCCTCACGTGGGCCTGTTGGATAAACTAGGAGAAATGGGGTGGAAACCAGATGATCCGATGGATAGGCAATTGGCTCCAGGACCGGACCAGAGGTCGTGGTTGATTGGATAGTCTCTTCCCAAGGAGGGTCATTAGTGGGGTCCCACAGGGATCAGTCCTTGGGCCCCTTCTGTTCACGCCTACGTATCTGACATAAGGACAGGAATCAGGGTGAGATGAGTCTCTTTGCAGATGACTTCGAACTGGGGCGGTGGTGGATGGGAGGAGGGAGGTGGCCCTGCAGGGACCTGGAGGCTCTGGAAAGATGGTCTAGAAAGTGGAAGCTGAGGTTTAATGCAGGGAAATGCAAGGTACTCCACCTGGGGGCCAGAAACCCAGGCCAAGTGTACACCCTGGGGGAATACTACAAGTCTCAAGGGCTGAGAGGGACCTGGGGGTGGTGGTGGATGTCAAGATGAACAACTCTGAGACTTGTAGGAGGGCAGCAGCCAAGGCCAACAGGATGCTGGGATGCATCGCTAGGGGGATCACCTCCAGAAGGAGGGAAGTGATACTCCCTCTGTATAACTGCTTGGTGAGGCCGCACCTGGAGTACTGCGTGCAGTTTTGGAGGCCGCACTTAAAGAGGGACATTAACCTCCTGGAGAGGGTCCAGAGGAGGGCAACCAAAATGATTTGGGGCTTGGGGGACAGGACCTATGAGGAGAGGCTCAAAGAGCTAAATATGTACACTTTGGAAGAGAGAAGGGACCGGGGGGACATGATAGAGGTCTTCAGGTACATGAAGAGGGTAAATAGGGGAGGAACAGTGAGGGTGCTTCGAAGGAAGGAGGAGGGGCCACTAGAGGGCATGGGTGGAAGCTGGAGGGGGGAAGATTCAGGGGAGAAAGGAGGAGGTGCTACTTCACTGAGAGGGTGGTAGAGCCATGGAATGCACTACCTAGGGGGCTTGTGGAGGCAGAGACAGTGGAGGGGTTCAAGAGGGGGTGGGACAGGTACAGGGGAAGGGTTCAGGAAGCAAAATCCAATGCAGCAAGAATATCCGGAACTGGGAAGGGAGAAGCCAGAGAAGGCGAGGGGGACAGCAAGGTCAGCACCCAGGGTGGGGGCTGACCAAACGAGCAGACATGAAAGACCATTAGGCCTATTCTGCTGGCATTTTAGTATGTTAGTATATATATTTATTGGCTCCATTATATCAAGTCCATACCTTTTATTCAGTAGTCAGCATATCAATCCTTTACTACATGCACTTTTCTGTATTTCACAGTTTACTTCTTTTAAACAGCATTATACATGAATTGCAGTTTGAAATCAGGTTATTACTTCCTGCACATGAAACAATAATAATTGGGGCCCTTCCCTATCAGCTACCTTGGGGCTAGAGGGGACAGGGGCACCATACCTGGAGGGCAGAACAATTAACCAGGAATTGGTACTTATGCTCAGTTTGGGCAGTGAGCTCTGGGACATATATACTCCTTTATGGACCACACTGCGAGGCAAATCCACAGGCCTCCCAGGGGAATCATAGCTGAGGTGCACTACTGGTTTTACAGCTCAACCAGTCTTC
Organism: Neoceratodus forsteri; assembly: GCA_016271365.2. Classification (NCBI taxonomy): domain Eukaryota; kingdom Metazoa; phylum Chordata; order Ceratodontiformes; family Ceratodontidae; genus Neoceratodus; species Neoceratodus forsteri. The sequence goes on along the minus strand of CM028130.1, from coordinate 168,778,578 downwards.
CTGGGGGAACACTTACAGTCTCTGTACCTCTAGTTTTACTCTCTGCACTCTCCTTACTTGCAATGGGAGTCTCTATCTGGGCAGAACAGTCTGGACTTGAGGCATGGTCAGCTTCTGGATATGCAAGTTCTGGTTCCACAGCACTTTGCTTACTTGAAAAACTCTCCAGCACTGGAAGTGAACTATCTTGACACTCAAAGTACTCTTCCTGCTCTGGTAGGTCACCAGTCTGTCTTACCTCATCTGCCTCTTCCTCAGGTAATTCAAACAGTTCCACCATACAAAGTGACTCAATATCCTCCGACTTGACACTCTGCACTTCACTTTCAGGGAGCATTGGCTCCATGGATAAAGCTGGGGGGTTAGGCAGTCCAGAAGGCCCAGCTTCATCCCCATAATTGACCAGAGGGTTACCTTGGAACAACTGACTCAGTTCATAGGAAGGATAATAACCATAGTTGCACTCACTTTCATCAGAAGTAGACTGACAGTCATTTTCGATTGGGGTTTGCTGTGGAGGAAACCTTAAGTCAGTAACTGCAGGTGAAGGCTTTCTCTTTCTTTGTCTGGCAGCAGCCCTCATCACTGGTCCAGGGGGAGCAATCTCTAAGGGTTCAGATTCAATCATTATTTGTCCAATGGACAACAAATGGTTACGGTGCATTGTTCTGACATCCTTTGAGTTGTTCTCAGGTCGCACTTTATACACTCGTAAGTCATTTAGTTTTCCCACTACTATGTGAGGGAGATGGTGCCACCTGTCAGCAATCTTGTGTTTGCCATGCAGTCCCAGATTTCTTAGCAATACACTATCCCCCCACCTGGAGCTCTTGGGCCTTCACCCTTTTATCATATCTTCCTTTATTAGCCAAGTTGAAGACATATGAAGAGAGACTTAAGGAGCTTAATATGTATAGCCTCGAGGAAAGGAGGGAGAGGGGGGACATGATAGACACTTTCAAGTACCTCAAGGGAATCAACAAAGTCCAAGAGGGTAGCATCTTTCAAAAAAAGAGGTGTGCATTAACAAGAGGGCACAATTTGAAGATGGGGGGCTGCCTAGAGGTAATTTAAGGAAGTATTTTTTCACAGAGAGGGTTGTGGATGCATGGAACGGCCTTCCGGAGGAGGTTGTGGAGTCAAAATCAGTGGAGGAATTCAAGCATGCATGGATAGTCATAAGGCAATTCTGGGGGTGGGGTAGGAAGAAGTAGGCTGCTGGTTAACTAGGATCTGCAGCTTATCCAGTAGGTAGCGAAATGGGCAGACTGGGTGGGCCAAGCGGTCCTTATCTGCCATCAAATTCTATGTTTCTATGTTTAAGTTTCTCTTTGCAGCCATGGTCTGAGCTAGTTGGTATGCATGGTTTAATTGAGCTTTTAACTTTTGCATGTACTGTAAGTAATTTTCATCTTGACTCCATCAGGAGAAACCCCAAAACAAACATCCACTGGCAGTCGAGCTTCTCTTCCAAACATAAAGCGGTAAGAGAACCGGTGGCATAATTTCTGGTGCAGTTAGCATGTACCAAGGTGCTAATTTGCTGGCTCCATCTGGGCTTGTCTTTCGAGTGGAGAGTGCCTAACATGTCAAGCAGGGTGCAATTGAAACATTCTGGCTGTGGGTCCCCCTTTGGATGGTAAGGGGTGGTTCTGGACTTCCGCACTCCCCACAGAGAGAGCATCTCCTTGATTAAGCAACTCTCAAAATCTCGGCCTTCACTGGAATGGATTCTCTGGGGGGCTCCATAGTTAACAAAGAAGTTCTCGACCAATACTTTGGCCACAGTGGATGCTTTCTGGTCCTTAGTGGGGAATGCTTGAGCATACCTGGTAAAATGGTCAGTGACCACCAACACATTACTAACATTCCTCTGGTCAGGCTCCAAACTCAGAAAGTCAATACAAACTAACTCTATGGGGGTGTTGGTGGTGATATTAACAAGGGGGGCAGCCCTCTGGGGCAAGGCCTTTCTCTGCAGGCAGCGACTACAAGTCTGTACATGATGCTCAACATCGGCCCCCATTTTAGGCCAGTAAACTCTAGACCTCAGTAGGTCCAGGGTTCGGTCTATACTGAGGTGCCCCATATGGTTGTGTAGGGACCTCAGTACCAAGTCTCTGAAAGCGTTGGGCAGAACCAACTGTTGCTTGTCTACTTGTCCCCCTCTGTCTACTGTTTCTCAGTACAGCAGCTGGTTAATCAGTTTCCAATTTAGGGCCTTCTTTATACAATAATGCAGTTCTCAAATCAGAGGAACACAATTTGGACACATCTTTCCCTCATGAGAGGGCTTCAAGTGCTGGTCTGATCATAGGATCTCGGGATTGAGTCCGCTGGATGCTGTCATTATCAAACTGAGGCAGTGCACTAATATCTAGTGTGAAGAAGTGGCAGTAAGCAGCAAGTATACATGTGTCAGAGGGCCCCAAACAATCTACTAGACAGTCTGCTGCATCTGGGGATGTTTGTTCCTCTTTGTCAAACTTTTGGCAGAGTGCTCGAATGTCAGGTTTGGACAGTCGGACCCAATCACTTCGGGAAACAGGCCTCTGGGAGAGAGCATCAGCATCTACGTGATTCAGACCTGCTCTGTATTCAACAGCGTAATCATAGGTAGACAACGCAGAAAGCCACCGATGGCCAGTGGCATCCAATTTGGCTGAAGTCTACACATTGGTCAAAGGATTATTAACTGTCTTTAACAGTATCTTGGCCCCATACAAGTATTCATGGAATTGGTCAACAACGGCCAACTTCAACGCTAGAAACTTCAATTTATGCACAGGACAGTTTTTTTCGGATGGGGTCAGACTTCTGCTGGCAAAAGCCACTGGTCTCAAGCCATTCTCATGCTCTTGATATAACACAGTCCCCAAGCCTTGTAGGCTATCATTAGTATGTAATACATAGGGTTATGCAGGATCAGCATAGGCAAGGACAGGAGCGTGAGTAAGTTGGTATATGATTTCATGAAAAGCAGCTTCACAATCAGGTGTCCAGCGTGACCCAAAAGACTCATTTGGATGGAAATACACTCTCTCAGCTTCAGTGGAGGTCACTCTCTTGTATTTTTTGTTGGTGGGAGGGTAACCTTTGGTAAGATTCAGAAGTGGGAGGATCACCCTTGAATAGTCCTTAATTAACTGCCAATAATAACCACAGAATCCTAGGAATCTATGTAATTCTGTTAGGTTGCGGGGCTGGGGCCAGGTGGTCAAGGCCTCAACTTTGCTAGGATCAGTCTCTGTCCCCTCAGTGGACACTATATGCCCCACATATTTTAGTGATGTCTGAAAGAACTGGCACTTGTCGATGGATAGCTTGAGGTCGAAATCTTCCAGGCGGTCCAACACTTTAAAAAGTCTGCTTTCATGTTCCTCCAACAAACTCCCAAACACTATAACATCATCTAGATATACTAGGCACTTCAATAAGTTCATGTCCCCCAGTGCATGCTCCATCAACCGTTGAAAAGTTGCTGGGGTGCCCGAGATCCCTTGAGGCATCCTCATAAATTCATAGAACCCAAGTGGACATATAAAGGCTGTCTTCTCACAGACTTCTGGGGCCATGGGAATCTGGTAGTACCCACTGCGAAGATCCAACACTAAGAACCACTTGCTACCATTCAAACAGTCTAAGGCATCCTGAATACGGGGCATAGTGTAGATCAGGATGGTCCGCCTGTTGAGGGTCCGATAATCCACACACATTCGTATCGTTCCATTCTTCTTTCTCACTATGACAATAGGCAAAGCATAAGGGCTTCTGGATTCTTGTATCACACCAGTCACAAGCATCTCCTGTAGATGCCGTCTCACATCATCTATATCAGCAGGTGCCAGGTGTCGAGACCTCTCACGGAATGGCCGCTCATCATGCAGCTGGATATGATGCTCAGCTCCTTGCACACGTCCCACATCCCATTCCTTTAGTGAAAACACCTGGTCTCTCTGGCAGGTTTCTCACTGATTCTCCTCTTCCATTTGGCTGGCAATGGGGAGTCACCAAAATCAAACAAGTCGGGCGTCACCCTGTCATTCTCCCCTGAGTACTTGTTACTGGGTAACACTGCAGTGTCTGCACAGTGTACGGTAGCCAAGGTGCAGCCTCTGTTCAGACGAATTTCTCTGTCTGACACATTATGAACCTGGACCATTACCCATCGAGTATAGGCATGAGCATGAATGGGCAAGATACTGGGCTTAACCAGCAGTCCTTCCGGCAATTTTCCATCGCCTGGTGCATCCAGCACAAGTATCTTATTCTTAACATCCTTTTTTAATCGAACTTCTCCTTGTAAACTACACTGAGCATTTGGTGCTGGGATCAGGGACTCTGGGTCCTTCTTCCATACGACCCCAACCGGCTCATCTGGATCCATCTCTTCGGTATTCTTCCGTGACTCATAAACCTTCTTGATCAAGGCAGAAATCCTCAAAGCTCTACCAGTCTGCTGCCCTGTTTCTTGTAGCATAGTTGTGCCAATCTCCTGAACATATGAGCATTTGTCCCAATTAGTAACGGAACTCCATCGTACAGTCCAGTAGGGGGACACACTAGGGCCAAAGTCTCCACTTGCTCCGCCACTCCAGCCTCCAGGTGGGGAAAGACAACAAAATTCAGATGTATCCAGAGTAGGGGTACACCTTTTCACTTAACCCCCAAACATGTAGTCCTTCCAAAGGTTATAAGGGCACGTCAGGCAAATGCTTCTCGTACCAGTCTTGGAATATGATGGTTACTTGGGAGCCACTGTCCAGCACAGCCCTAGTAGACACTACATTTACTTTCACTGTTGTCTCCATGGCGGGACCCACCACCTCGGACCACTCTAGAGGGACAGCAGCAGAGGCCCGGACAGACGATTTAGCCACAAAGAAATTTGAGTTAGGGTTTCTCGGGCCCTCGCTGTGGTCATTCTGCACCCCTTGACCACTGATTCGTCTCTCTGAAGGTCTCCTTTGTAGCCGGCTCACCACTCTCTAAGTCTTTCTGGGACCGGCATTCCCTCTTCATATGGCCATCTTTTCCACAGTTGTGACACCTGATAGGCTCCTGGGTCATCTTTGGCGAGAACACTACTTGAGGAACTGAAGGATTGGCAAGAGGTTGGGGTCCATTATTTGCTGGCAACGGCGAGAGGGGTGCAACGTGTTTCAACAGTTCCTTCTCAGTGGCAGTCAATTCTTTGATCTCACTGTGAGGGCTATCCTTGTTATAGGATGCCTGAGGGTGCACCCCCACCCCCATGGCAGTCACAGCCTGAGCAGAATTAGAATCTGGTCCCACAGGAGAAGTCCTTGCAGGGGCACCTACCTTCAACTCTTGGACCTCCTTCAGTAGTTCGTCTTTCAAAAACTGGGCCCAGGGCAGGAAGTCCTTTTCCTTCTCAGAGTACTCACTAGCTGCCAATCTTTGCCTCTGAACCTCACTTGGTGGATCACCCTCGGTCATTCGTGCCGTAGCAGCAGCTATTGGTGCAATTTCCCCACAGGGTCGCCTTTTCTCAACCCCCCGAATTTCTCTCATGAGCTCATCATAGGAGGGTAGCGATTCCAGTCGGTTGGCCAGGTGCAACTGAAGCAATAACAATTCTGAAAATGAAGCAGATTTAAGAATACAGTCTAGCCTGGTTCTGTCTAATTCAGTCGCTGGCAAACTACCCTTTCTGAGGCACTCTTGCAGCAATTTTTCAAGCTGAGGTACATACACAGACAACAATTCCCCAGGGCACTGTGGAGCGTTTCTCACCCTCCACTACAGGTCCTCATCTGAATCTGGGCTCCCATACACATTCTTCAGTGCCTGAAGATAATCCTGTGCAGTCGCCTCAGGGTTATTGGCCTGTTTGGTATGGATGGTAGCCAGGGCAGGACCTCGGAGGCTCTCACTTAATCTCTTTCGCTTCTCTACTTCCGAGCATTGCCATTCCAGTACTAGAGGGGCAACATAGTCTATCCAGGTCTCCCAGTCATCCTCCTCCTGGAGGGTGGGAAGGGAGCCAGAGAAGATTCTCAACCTTCGGTAAGAGTCGTGACTAATGGCAGGTACCGGCATAGGGGACAGCATTGGCATGGGGACAGAAGGAAGGGCAATAATGGGTACTGGAGCAGGAGGGGGTGTTGGGGGAGGAACACCCCAGGTGGCAGGAATAGTTTCTTTAAGTCCTCCACAGTTTTCCTTCCTCCAGCAACAATTTAGCAATTTCTCCTTCAAAGTCTCAGATAGTGGAGGGGAGCTCATCCTCCCTGGAGTCTTTACTGTCTTTAGCTATCACGCTCCAGGCAGTGAGGGATCCTTCTGGGGTAATAGTCTGTGGCACTTTGGAACTGTCTACTGGGTCCTTACACTCTATTAAGGCCATGAAAGTTTGGGTGAGCAGATTAGCCTGTCGACCCACCACCACAGGGTTTTGTAAACATTCCGCCTTGGAAAGTACTCCCTCTACAGTGTCCTTATTGGTACCCAAGGGAATATTCAGGATAAGCATAGCATTTTGGGGTCGATCTCCTGCCCAGAACACCACCTCACCAACTGGTGTACAGCCACTTCTGTTGGGGGAGCCATTTATTTTTAACAGCAATTCGTGAATTTGGCCACTAGGGGATGCTAATCCCAGTGGTGCCTCCAAGACGTAACCCCTTGGTGGCGCTATCCCTTGGGCTACTACCCCTGCCTGCTTGGCTACTAACAGGTTAAGGGGCCTGAGTTCTGAAACAGGTGCCTCCACCCAAAGGTCAAGGTTGGTTTGGGTTACACTAACCAGGCCACAGCCCTCTGGGACACTGTGACCCCCACTTATCTCCCACTAGTGGCCCACACCGTACACAACAGTGACTTTTCCAATACCTCTGATATGCAAACCACATACACTTGTACTCTGCACTTACCCCCAGGACTGGTTCCTTCAGCTTGACTCTGGGGACCCCCTGTAAAATAAGGCGATTCAGTACGACAGCAACAATGCAATACTTTCAGCATAAACTGACACCACAGTCAATGTAAATTGCAGAAACAAACAGATCTGTTTTATTCAAGGGGGTTTTAACAAGGATGGGGCAATCAGGTTAATTAGCTTACTCTCTATAATAATCACACTGTTATGCATGCAGTACAGAATGCCCCCACACTGTCACACACACACTGGGTAGCCAGGTAAAAAAAGCAGATGGGCTAGCCAGGATAGTTGCCCTAGGTAGGCCGGCGTCACAGCTGGTGGGGGCCCTGTGATAGAAACAGAACATGCACACACAATTTTCTAATCTGGAGCTGGAGGACTCAGTTTGTGAAAAGAAACACAAAACAATCAGATGACCCACTTTGATGTAAGAAAAGTTGCAGCGAGCTACCCTGAGAATTACTCACGGTACCCAGACTATGCACAGGAGGGCTGATGGCTGAACTTTCTGGATTGCCAGAGGAAGCAGGGCCCACACGAGTGGCTTTGGATCTGTTCGTGTTCAGGCAAGGTGTAAGGGGCTGGTCCCTCGTTGATGGATCTTTTCTCTGTGCAGCAGGGTAGTGAGACAAGACCCTCGTGGCAGGGTCTATCTGTGTCAGGCAGCACGGATTCGGTCCAATTCTGACTGGGAAATAGCTTCCAGCAACTAACACACAGTTCACAGCAAGAGGGGAATTAGATCGCGATCCCCAATCAGCACATAGCACTTTCATACTTACAAGCCAGCAGCACGTAGCCAAACTAAGTCGCACTTCTCTTTCAGTTCACAGTACATTTATATACCAAACTCTACCTGCACCAGGCCAGATGTTACCTGGTTATGATCGCAAGTCTCTGCACACACTGGGAGCTCAGAAGTAACTGAAATTCCTGACAGGCCGATCGCATTTAGCAAAATCCTTGGTCTTCTACAGGTTAAGCCTGGTCCCAAATCAGCTGCTTGCTTTATTCTCACAGAATTTGGATTTAGTCCAAACAAAATTCCTCTTCTCCCTCACAGGGCAGAAAGCAGGCTAGCAGGCCAAAGATCAAGCCTTCCACGGTTCTCCCACGCGAACTACGCTGCAAACGGCCGCTTGAACACACAGAGGTTCTGCTCCTTCAGCTTCCAACTTGAATCTGGCTTGCCAGCAGACAGCTCAGGGGCTTTCACACAGATCCAAAAGGTTTGGTTGGTCGGTTCAGATGTCAGTCACAGCAGGGCTCCCTCTATAGGTGCAAAAAGGCGCCAACAATCCAGAAACTACAACTCCCAGAGTCTGGTACCATAAGCTCCACTTTGCCATGCTCCATTTTAGAGTCCCCACATACTGATTGGTCCAATTCTGTAGTTTGGGACCAAAATGGTGGAGCTAAACAGAAACAGTTCATGCTGCAAGAGAAGCAGGTTAAACAAACTACATTTCATTACTGCTCTAAATAGTTCCCAGCAGCTAGTTACATCTTTCAACAGTGCTCACTCTGCCCAAGTAGCAACGGCAGAAATGGAGCAATTTGTCAGCAGCTCGTGCAGGACTCGAGCAGGGAAACACACAGGCCCCCCTTCCAGATTAATTATGACTGCAAGCAGGCAGCCCTTAAAGAGACAGTACTTTGAGGCTTTAAAAGAGCACACTGGGAATCACATTTAAACAGCTTAGACGCTGAACACCTCCAGGCTGTTGGTGCAATAGGCAAGCTGCTGGAAGACTTTTGTAGGGGGGTTACACATGACTTAACAAATCATAGTCTGGAGGTTAACAAATCCAGCTTCTGAAGACTTTGGAGGAAATTGAGGGGAAAGTCAACCATGTCGGCCTTTTTGGATGCGCTGCATGTCTGAGCTGGAGAATGGGGTAAGTAAAAACAGAAGGAAATCAAGGCACCTAAAGCCTGGCCAAAGGAATGGCGCAGAGTGCAGGAGAGAAGGGATATAGATTTGTGGGGGATTGGGGAGGTCTTTTCAAAGGGGATGGCCTTCATCTTACAAGCGAGGGAGCTAGTGCACTCGGGCAGAAATTTGATGTCTATGTGGACATTCTTTTAAACTGAAGGGGGCGTAGCCAATGCAAAGAACCTTTCATAGATGACAGGTGCAGGGTGAATCCAGCAGAGGCTTCCTAGAAACAGAAATGGGGCGAGGTGATAATAATAATAAGATGTATTTGTAAAGCACAATATCAAAATGTCAAGCCTGTACAATCTGCAAAACTCTAAAATAGATAAACACAAATAAATAAAACAATGACACTATTAAATATTAAATATCCAGTACTAAAAATACTAAAAATCAGGGAATACTAAAAATCAGGGAAAGAATATGCAAATAGATATGTTTTTAAAGCAATTTTAAAGCTCTCCACTGTCTGGCATTCTCTCACCCGATGAGGTAAAGAATTCCACAGGGAGGAAGCAGCAAAAGCAGAAGCATGAGATCCAGAAGACTTCAAACAGACCTTGGGAATCTCCAGCAATCCCTCGGTGGTTGAGCAGAGTGGTCTGAGGGGGTTGTAGGGACTCAGACGGCAACCAGTGCAGAACATGCAGCACAGGTGAAATATGACTGAATCGAGTAGACCCAGACAACAACCTGGCCGCAGCATTCTGCACTAGCTGCAGGTGATGGATATCAACCCCAGGAAGCCCTAGGTGTAAGGAGTTACAGTAGTCAAGACATGAGGTCACGAATGCGTGGACCAAAGTTGGAAGGTCGCCAGACGGAACAAGGTGCTTAATCTAGGCGATGTTCCTCAGATGGTAAAAAGAGGACCTGACTACAGCTGACACCTGTGAACGAAGCGTCAGCCCATCATCAAATATCACCCCCAGATTCCACACCCATTTGGAGGTCAGGAGCTGAGAGCCCCCCGAGCCAAAGCCCAGAGGGCTGCCCAGCAACCGACCCCTCAACCCAGTGAACCAGTTCCACGACAAACACCTCTGTCTTCTCAGGGTTCAATCTACACCAACTGGAATTCATCCAGTCTTGGATTTTGGCAAGACAGTTGGAAAAGACCGAAAGCGCACTATCCTGGTAGGGCACAAAAGACAGGTACAGCTGAGTATCATCTGCAGAACAGTGAAACTCAGCCCGTACTGTCTTACAATGTCTCCTAATGGGAGCAGCAGTGGTGGGAGGGAGTGGGACTAGTGAAAGTCGTGAATGAGAGACGGTAGCAGTTGCACACTAGTGGGAGTGGATGATGGACAGCAAGGGGTGGGAGTGGACAGCACGAGGAGGAGATCAGGTTGGAGGGGACAAAGTAAGGGGATTGAGGTTGGTTTGCTTTAAACATCAGAATTTTAAACAAAATCATTGAACTGCAGACAATGGCGGTAGAGGTTAATTTAAACTTAATGCCCATTACAGAGACTTGGGTTGGTGTTGACCATGACTGTTTCTGTGTAAACTTTACTTAGGAGAGACAGGTTAAAGGGTACTAGACTGGGAGGGTAGCCCTATACATCAAGGAAGGAAACAAGACAATAGAGGATGGGACTATAAAACAGGAGGGTGAATCAATTTGGGGGGCAGCTGACAACAGCTGTTGAGAAGCAGGTTAGATTAGGAGTTGTCTGCAGTTCACATGGGCAAAAAGAGGAGGCAGAGAACTGGGTGCTGGGGGAAGAAATCAAAAGGGGGAGGCAGCTAAAGGGAATCTAGTGTTGATAGGGGACCCGAACTTGTCGGATATAGACTAGGTATCCCGGCACCTAAGAAAACCAGGAATCAGGCACTGCTGCATAGGCTTCAGTACTGCTTACTGGTTCAGCTGGACAAGGATCCCACATGGCAGGACACTATAGTCAACTTGGTGCTCAGTAATTTACAGATGGCAGTGGTGGGTGACTTTCGGAGAAACGCTGGGGCGTAGTGGCCACAACACTGTGTGGGTTGAAGTGGCAGGGGGAAACAGTGGACTCCCCTCAAAGACAGTGGTTTTGGACCTCAAGCATGCATATTTTGGGAAGATGTGGGATGTGGGAACTAATTAGGGATAGATCGGTAAGGGTAGACCAGACAAAGTGGGTGGAAGAATAGTGGAGTAAGATTAAGAGGCACTCCTTGAGAGGACTGAATCTTGTGCACGGAATGTTGCCAAAATTAACAGCAAAGAAGGCCAATCTGGTTCTCAAAGAGGGTGAGGAAGGCTGTGACGGCAAAAAGAAGGGCCTTCACTGAGTGCAGTAAATGAGGAACAAGGGGGGAGGAGGCCTGGAAGGATTATCAGGCAAAACTCAAAGAGGCAAGGGTGGAGATTAGTAGAACAAAGACAGGCAAGGAGCTGCAAACTGATGATGGAGTAAAAGGATCACAAATTTTGGGGGGGTAAATAGGGGAAAAAAGAAAATGAGGGGGAATTTTAGGCTAGCTGAGGGGGGTAGAGAAAGATGCTGAGAGGAAGGCAAATATACTAAACAGTTACTTCTGCTCGGTATTCATGGTAGAGAACAATGATCCTCTAGAAAGGGGTATCAAGGCCGCCTGGTTGGGAGGGGGTAACAAATCAAAGGGGTACTGAGTAGCTTTCTCTAGTGATTGACAGATGGTTATGAAACCAACATTGTGATTATAGTTCATCTGAGATGATCATGAGAACTATTGTGATAGTTATTTGTTTTAATTGTGATGTACTTTGAGCTCTGGATCGGTGCTACACAAATAACGCTCTTTTTCTTTCTTTCTTCTCTCTCTCTCTTAGTAGACAAGGTAAAATAAATCTCTCTCTCTCAATGGTACACAGAAATATTGGTCCTGTAAGAACAGATCCAGAAACAAATGGTTTGATACCTTTTATTGGACCAACATAGATGTAACAAAAGAAAAGATCAACCAAGTCCTTCCTCGGAAGCTTATGACTTGATGGTCATTATCTATCTATCTATCTATCTATCTATCTATCTATCTATCTATCTATCTATCTATCTATCTATCTATCTATCTATCTATCTGTGTCTTGTTACAACTATTTATGTTGATCCCTTAAAAGGTATCAAACCGTTTGTTTCTGGATCTCTCTTAGTGGATAGGATAAAAAGGGCCTGGAATCTCTCAGGGTAGACAAGGGGCCAGGCACGGATGGCCTGAACCTACAGGTACTTAGGGACTTGTCTGCAGAAATGGCAGTACCCATAACCTGTTTATTTAACAACTCTCTACAGTCCACCAACGTAGTACCACTTTACAAGGGGAAGGACAGGGAGGATTTAGGCAACTGCAGTCCTGACTATACTGAGTCGGTATTGTCAGTTTACATGTCTGGGTATTAGTGGACATTTGCTAATGTCCCCTCCCCTATCTTATACCACTTATACCCTGATTATGGTACCTAAATTGAGATTATTTAAATGACAGTATTAATAAGAAATTTATTGTACAGATAATGTATTAGTATGTAGTCATTGCACTCTTCTAACAAGTCTATTAAGCAATAAGGCATGACCAGGGGTTAGATTAACAGTCTGTTAATCACCCACTAAGGGTGTAATGTGGCACAAGGCGTAACAATTATTATTTCAAAAGAAAACTGTTAAAAGTGTACTTTTGAATATTTTCCTCATTAAGAGGGTGATTTTTAATAAAATAGTTCTTCCACCAACAGTTTAAGAATGCTGGTTCAGAATCAGAATGAATCATTCCAGTCATTCAGTAGTGCTAGAAGGATGGAATGCAAACAGGAAGAATTTCTGTGCCAACCCATGATGATCAGGCTGTACATGACAGTATAACTGGGATTAATGTAAGGCTGTCAGAATCCATACAGCCAATCAGATTGCAGCATTTTTTTTTTTTCCGGGCCACCAGTCATTTTTCGGCCCTGGTCACGGCCCCGGGAAGCCTCAGCCACCGTCTGTGGCTGCCGGGGTCCCCCAGTCACCCGGCTTACCCCAGGAGGGCGGGGCCGTGTCTGCCTGTCTTCCCGTGGTCACGGAACTGTATCTAGTCGGGGACCCAGAGCGATGGTGTAGCCACTGAGGTCTTCCCGGAGGGCTTCATAGAGACTGTGGCCCTGCCCGCCTGCTTTTTCCTTTTACGGAGGTGGGGACGTGCAATGACGCCAGCGTCCGCCCCACTTCCCGGATGCTGAGCGTTGGCAGCGTGAGATCTCCCGGCCTCCGCCAGGAGTCCTCAGTGCTCCGGCTACCTCACTCCCCCGGAGAAGGAGAGCAGTCCATAGGGTGCTCCACCTTCTCCCCTGCCAGCCTCTGTCAACCTGGTCCATTCCGAACCCGGTTGTCAGCGTCATAAGTGAAAACCCACCCTGCGCCATAGGGGCCGGCTAATTGCAGCATTTCTAAGACCATGTTTATAATATCTGTTACTATTACCTTTTATTTTAAAATTGTAATGGCTGTTTTTACACTGTTTAACAATAAACTAACTAACTAACCAACTTACTACAGTCTTGTCAGCCTTACCTCCATCATAGGTTAGCTGATGGAGAAAATAGACATTTGGTGGGCTACCTGGAGTTCAGTGAACTGAAGGACTGCAAGCAGCATGGGTTTGTATCTGGGCGGTCATGCCAGACTAACCTATAAAGTTTTTGATTGGATTACTAAGGCGATTGACAGGGGAAAGGTTTTAGATTTGCTCTACTTCAGCTTCAGCAAGGCCTTCGATTCAGTGTGACACAAGAGATGGCAGAAGAAATTGGAGGACTTGGGAGTAGAGCTAGGTTAGGTGGGTAGGAAGCTGGCTTGCAGGAGGCAACAGAGGATAATGGTGTTGAATTGAGGTGCAGAGAGGGCATGAGTGGAGTGACACAAAGCCATACGGCAGGGCAGATCATGAAGAAGGGGTGCCGGAGCTCCATAAGGACCAAGAGAAGCTGGAGAGTTGGTCTAATGAAACATTTCTCAAATGCGGCCACTGTGGCTGTACAGTATGATGATCATTTTCTCAAATGCGGCCACTCTGGCTGCATGCGGCCACCAGGAGGTCTTTGTGCGGCCACAGATCTGCCATGAAGATTGTTATGCCTCCTTTATGTACTGAGCAGGAGCAGCATATACTGCTGTGTATTAGCCTGCCCTAACCTGTTAGCATAGTAGCTTGATTACAAGCAGGTGAGTATTGCTTTTCTTTAGAAGGGGGCAGGTATTGAATCGACATGGGGCGAGCATGATCAGCACAAGGCAGCGTGTTTGATGCCTGAGCTTTCCTTTGTTGGTGAGTGAGCTTATATGCAATGGCGTGGTTTGCTTCTGGGGAAGGAGGGCACGCAAGCATTTTCCATTTGCCCATTCAAGGTTCCTGAGTCCTTCCCCCCCCACCATTCTGCAGTGAAGCAGGGCAGCACGGTGCTGGATCCTAACTATAGACCATGACTGCAGTCCAGGTCAGCGCTCAGGGCCATAACCAATCCCGTCCCAGGTACAACATTCCAGCATCCCCACTCAGATGGCCTGTTTCACTGTCCTGCTCCAGGATGAGAAGATAACAAGTGGAGACTTAAACCCGTCTCTCACACTTCTGGGGTATGCAAGTGGCGAGATTTGCAGCTGGGGAGGGCAGGTATGCTTTTTCCGGCCCCTTCAGAGGAATCCCAGGCCCTGGGGAAAGTTCAGACTCTGGAGCCCCTACCAGCTTGCAGCCTTTTCCTGCATACAGTATGCTGAGTGGCCTGGACCCCTCTTGGAGCTGAGCCCTAGGAATTATCCTCTGTTCCCCCACCCTCTTAAGGGCCCTGTGCTTTCTCAAGGGTATTCCCTTGTTATTAGTGGAAGGGTTACAGTTGGAAATCTTAATTTACTATACGATTTCAGTTTTGACTAGTCTGTTGATAGGAAGGGTGTGCAAGCGAATATGATTTGCGGAGGTGGGGGGAATGGTCAGCTTGAGTATTTGTTCTTAATGGAGCAATATGATTGAGTGAGAGAAGGGGAAAGCCTTTTTGTTTTGTATGAGTTATATGTATATGTGTGTGTGTGTGTGTGTGTTTGTGTGTGTGTGTGTGGTTATGGCATCAGGAACATGCTGCGTCATGTCTCATGGCGGTGATGGATCAGTGTTTTGAGGGACAAAATGGTATGCAGCCACCAGCAAATCTTGGTGGCCACTCTTTGCAGCCACCAAACTTTTAAACTTAAGAACCACTGGTCTAAGGTCTGGCAGTTGAGATTCAGTGTCAAGAAGTGCAAGGTAATGCCCTCAGGGAGTCAGAACCCATGCAAGGAATACGGACAGGAGAGATTGGACTGGTCACCTCAATAGAGGAGCGAGAGATCTGGGAGTCACAATTAGTGACTTCCTTAAGCAAACGAGGCAATGTAACAAAGCATATGACAAGGTATCGAGGATGTTGGGGTGTGCAGTAAGCATATGGAGGCGTTTTGTCAGAAGAAGTGTGGTGATTCTGTCACGGTACATATCCCTGGTAAGGCCTCACCTGGAGTAGTGTCCACTTCTAGAGCCCTCAATTAAGGAAAGATATTCAAACACTAGAGTTGATACAGCAGAGAAGCATGACGATAATCCAAGGCGTGCAGGGCTGTTCTTATGAGGACTGACCTGAGGCCCTAAATATGTATTCCCTGAAAGCCAGCCAGGAGCAGGAGAGAGGCATAGTCATCAAGGAGACAACAAGCATTCATGGGGGTGATGGAGCAAGGAGGAGGCTAATTGCCCACAGGTCCAGTAAGTCAATGGGGTTGGACTCAGTAGGCCATCAGTCTCCTGCTTTCACATTCTGTATTTCTGTTAGGAGGGATGTCCTTCATTTTACCTCTCAGAATCCCTCCCCATGCATTCCTCTCAATTGTCCAACAGTAACATAGAAACATAGAATTTGTCAGCAGAAAGGGATTACTTGGCCCACCTTGTCTTCCCAGATAGTGCCTGCCTAGTCTGTCTGTGCCATAGGAGCCGGGTTTGTAACATTTTTGGTAGGGCCCAGGGGTCAGGGGTCAAAGCCCCACCCCCTGTCCCAGGAGTCAGAGGTCAAACCCCCCCCCCAAAGAAGTCTACGAGAGCACAGCCCCCTTTGCCGTAACATGTTTGTCTGGGGGTTAAGTCCCTGGCCTTAGGTATGAAAAATAAAAATTGGAAATGCTCATTAAAAGCCCAATCTACAATGGATATGAGGTGCAACGGACAATAGCAAACACATCAGAACAGTTACTGGCACTATAGCAGTCAAATGAAAACACAAAATACAGGGCTAAAACATCCTCACCCATAAATTGAAAGAGCCAGTGCAGACAAAACAGGCAGCCAGGCAAATACGCATTTTTAAGTGGTCAGCAGTGACTTTTTAAATGCTTGTTTTAAAGGGTTTGGTGGAACTGTGCACATCTGATGTGTTGGCCTGCAAATCAGTGAACTCTACTGCAGTGGGCCACAACTCCAAATAAATACTATTGTATTCAGAAACGTGTGAGACTACCCATAACTGGCAAATGTGTGGATTATCGAACTTCCCCTGGAACTCTGCTTTTAGTACTTTGGTCCATTACAGAACTGCACGTTCTACATCATGTCAGGCTGCCAGTTATTTTTATTGTAGTTTGAGTTGCTGGGGGGGGGGCTTCACTCCCCCAAACCCCCAGAGTGTTGGGGGCAGAACTTCCCCAGTGCAAATAACCTGACAAAACCTCAGTTTTACAGTCGCTGTACACTATGTCAGACTATCAGTTATTTTTTTATTCATTTATTTGACTAGGGGCTTCTCCCACACTCCCATGTTTAAAAAAAACAAAACAAGGAATGGAGGGGGAGCAGAGCCCCCAAACTCACATAAACAGACGAAACCTAAATCAGCAGCCAGCATGCAATGAAAGTAGCCCAGTGCCGCTATGGTTCAGCACAGCAAGCATGCAACAAAAAGTACACTGTGTTCTCTGTAGCTTTGTGTAACACTAATAGCAGTGGTCTGATAACCTACCCAATCACCCCCACAACTTGCAATATGCAGAAAAGCCTCTTAACACCTCAGAATTAAAATGTGCAGTGGAGCCAATGGCCAGAAATCCAGGCGGTACCACAGAGTAGTTTCATTCATTTGGCAATTCCCCAGTACAAAGTGAAAACTAGCAAAATCCTCGTGCTTGATAGTGACTTGACAAAGTCAAACTGCCCAACTTGCTGGTCACTATAGTGATCGGCAACAGGACTGTCCAAGGAGAAATGTAGTTCACCAAGATGCCACCAGTGTGTGAGAGCTTGCAAGTCAACATCCCCAAGTCATTGTTAATAGCACTGGTTCAGACTGACATACAAGAGGCGGGTCCAGTTAGTACTGGAGGCCCACCTGGAAACATACTGCTCAATCTTTTGTCACTGGAGTAAGAAACACGGACACTCACAATGAGGGGCAATGAGGAATACTGACCACCAAAATGAGGGACACATCCTCAAAATAGAGACAGAAGCTCAGAACACTTTAGAAACCACTGCTTTTACATGTAGCATGTTTATTTTTGAATTAGCATCTTAAAATAATGAATGCATGCTGTAAAGGAGAAATGCAATAAATCTGCAAGCTATTTTTCAGAATATAAGCACATTTTTAAATACTGGTTACAAGTCTTTACTTTGTTCCATTACTACAAGATGTTTAGTTATCCCAGCCAGTGTGTGTCTCTCTCTGATTTACACACAGCTGGACAGGACCATTTTAGAAGTGTATGATGTGTGTGATGCACATTACGTCCCTTGTTCTGCTCTTCCATTGTTTAAACAATGCATTTCAGTTATACTACAGCACTCTATGGCCAGAAGGAACATAAGTCAGCTACATCATACCGTTCCAAATGGCCACTAACCACCAGAGTGTCAATCAGAAATGATCACTATGGTTACTGACAAGCTTGTAAGGATAAAATAATAACAAAATTGGAATTAGTTCTACCAGGAAAAATACATGCCGGTCCAGTGGAGGTCTCCTTTAATGTCTCAATTTACAGCTCATTCTCTTTGATTCTATGTGATGGCAACACTTTTTGTATGACAGGTGGATGAGGGGCAAGCAATTTTGAGGGGTAAAAGGAAGAATGCCCCTTGTTAGCACACGCAGTTGAGAGGTATGCCTTAAATTTCATAGGGTCCGAGTGAGACGCAGGGTGGAGAGTGCCAGAGCCCAAATGATCCTAGCAGCCTACCTGGAAAGTTAGTGTAGTCCCCCGGAGAGCACAGCACAGTCACACCAGCATTAAACTGGCATACTGGTACCGCTGCATTTCCAGAAACCCCTTTAAATTAGGCAGACGATTTAGGCACATCTTTCCCAGTTTTTTTGCATTATTTCTTTATCCCCTCCTACGTGCCCCGGATCTGCCATTTCCTTCAGGCAGCCATGATCCCTGACATCCACCTACTGTCCTTCCTTGGAACCCCCTACCTCAAATCACAGCCGACCCTGGAGTAGCTCGACGTAACCCTTCACCGAGTGGGTCCCCCCCCTTCTCCGAGGGGAAAGCAGCGGTGGGGCAGCCAGCACACTCTTTCTCTGAGCCCCAGGGTGCTGCAGAGGCAGTCAGGCTCCTCGAGAGTCCTTCAGTGGTGTCAGCAGATCGTCTGCTGTCATCCTGGCCAATCCAGGACATTTTTTCCAGCACCCCTGACATCGCACACCATCTTGTAGTGCTCCCAGTCTCCACCGGGGGCCACTACAGAGCGAGTCATCACCCTAACCCACTCCAGGAGAGGAGAGCAATACTTCAGACACTTAATCCTCTCCTGCCCCCACCGACCCCCAGCGACCCGAGTCCATTCCCGAACCCCGGTCGCCGGTGTGGTTTGAGGTAAGGCACCAGCACCTCAGCCCTCTGCACCACCGGGCTGGCTCTTTTCATAGTTTTAAGGTAGCAGATACCCAACTGAGGGGACTCACAGTGTCTATAGCACTGACATGAGCTCATGGCATCAGTGCCAGTGACATATAATGGGAGAGAGTGGATGTGGGAAGCCAAGTTTAAAAGTAAGACCCTCTGCCTCCCCACCACACCCACCCACACCCAAGATCAGCAACACCAACACCAAGTAAATGGTACTCTTCCACGTGTCCACTTCCACTAACAGACATGCCCAGCTCCCTGTTCAGCTAGTCAAATGACCAGCTACCCCACCAGGTACCCCCCCCATGCCATGCACACACACTGCAAGCTCTCATTTTACATGACATGACCAGTGATGAGCCATACACAACCACAGCCAGCACCCCAACACACACACACACACACACCACAGTCCCCCCCCCCCACCCACTTGATTGCACCCACTTTGCAATATGGCACTAATCACTAGCATTCCATTTGCTGTTGACACTCTTTCTGTTCTGGATTCATTCAGAATTCTAGAAATGAAACACAGCTGGGGGCCACTCATTTGATTGTACCACAACATTGATGGTTGGTGTTGGATGCTTGTACAAACCCTGAGAGCATTTACCTTTAAATTCATTTCAATCACTACATACAGGGATCCTGCAATTATATAGAGGATAATGCCTGATGTACAGGTGATAACCATGGTGTACTCACCTCGAGTGGTTGCTAGGGCATCACTAAACCTCAAGAGTGCAACTCGAGAGGTTTACCATTGCCCTAGCAACCCTGAGAGGTGATTACACCATGGTTATCACCTGGACATCAGGCATTGTCATTTATAGTGTATGGCACTCGACATGAGAATTTACACCCCCTCCCCCCAAACACAGGTCATTTAGCCTTACCTTATTAATGAATCTACACTACGGCCACATGATTGTGTGTATGTGGGTGTTCCACACAAGCAAGTTAGTGAGCAATACCCCATTTCACAGCCATTAACATCTTATCACCATGTTTGTATTGTGACTCTCCTTCAGCTGCTAAATTACAGGTCTTTACATGCCAGTTTTTGGTGGTGATGGAGTGAGAGAAAGAACAAAAGATGGATGTGTGCACTCACCAGGTAAAATGTTGGAGACAGTCACCACCAAAAACTGGCATCTAAAGACCTGTAAGTTAGCAGCTGAAGGAGACTCACAATACAAATATGGTCACAAGATGTTATGGAAACACGCAAAAATGAAAAGGAAAGGGGGAACTGTTTAACCCGGAGAGGCACGTGACACTATGCCAAAGCTTGTTTCCAGGAGCGACCTGGGAGCACAAGGAAGTTAAGTAACTTGCTCAGGGCCAAACAGTATGAAAGTAGGACTGTGGGATTCAAACCGAAGTCTCCAACTTTGGAGCGAAAAGCCTTAAACCACTGCACTATACTGCCTCCGCCAAGGATTTCAAAAGCAGGACATTTATTGCTGTGTAAAAACTGCATATGCAAAGTTAATCCAAGGAGGTAGTATACACAGATGCCACTGGGATGTTGATGAGGAAGTGACCACACTATATGTATTTAAACTCTGAAAAGCTGAACACTTGAAATCTCCCTGTAACTGCAATATTTAGTTTTTTTTCTAAAAAGAAACTCTTCCCACACTGCTAACATTCCTTTTCATGCCCTTCTGTTGTAACACCCGAAATCAGAGAAATGTGGTTTCAGGTCAAGACTAGCTCTAACCTGACCTCTGAAGCAAAAACAGGCTCTGAAGCCTAACCATTTAACCACGGCAGCCTAATTAGTAATGACTGGCTTGTTAACTGAATTCAAAGGTTTATGATCATTTCAGATTGAAAAGCCTTTGTATTTTGTGAAGAACTATTGTACTGTCACTTGAACTTTCCTCTAGTTAAGTATATTTTTTTCTTCTTTTTTATTCTGTGATCCACCCCCTCCAACAACCATGCTGGTTCGCCAGCCATGATGAAGGCCTCAAGTTCACATCACTGACTGACTGACTGTCCCCCCGGCAGGGCCCAGGCCCCCGACTCTCCACCAGGCAGTCACTCCCACCAGCTGCGCACCTCCTGCCAGGCTGCCACACCACTCGGTGGCACCCGCACTGTGGCTCTTGATGCTGCCTGCACTGGTAGCTGCCAGCTGAGCGTGAGCCAGCACCTGCTCACTCGCCAGTCACCTCAGGTGGGCCCTCTCCCTCTAGGACCGGACTTGGTCATCACCGGCTGCCCCCTGGACCACCACACACTGTCCCGACCTGCCGACCAGACACCTCACACCACCACCACATGTCCACCTCACCTCTCGTCTACTGCAGCCTGCTGCTCTTCTCTCTTCCTCAATCTGGACTTCTTCTGACCATCACCGACGCTCGACGCACCATGACCCGACTCCTGACTACAAAACTGGCCACTAGAAATTAAAGGTTGCTATTGCTTTGCTGACCGGCGGTCCCTCCTCACTTCTCATCGTCTCTCTCTCTCTCCCCGGCCCACCTTGCCACATGCCACCTCACACAACACCAAAAAACACGCGCATGGTGCCTAATAAACCCTCCCCCGGCCAATCACAGATATGGCAATGCTGGCAAATTGAAACATGCCACCTGCCAATCAACCAGTTACCACGGTGATTGGGGGGTGTTTGACAAACAAAATTAAAGGTGCAAATGTTAAATAATGCCAGTAGCACTGTGCCTGCCGCCAGCAAATTAAACGGGGGGGGGGGCGGCCGGCATGCCGGCAGCTGGTGCGGGTAACAGGGCACGTGCTGCATGCACACAAAGCCAGAATTAGGGGGGAGAAAAAAGTCAAAGCAGGCAGCAGCATTTAAAAATATTGCTGGGGCTCAGCCCAGCTCAATAAATATTGATGGGGCCAATGCCCCACGGGCCCATACAACCCAGTGCCTATGGTCTCTGCAGACTCTAACTGGTCTCTGGTGTCCCTCCCTTCTCCCTGCCTATTTACTAAAATTCCCCCATGTCTATCTCATGCATGCTTGAAGTCCCCTACTGTTTTTGCTTTCAGCAGTTCCACTGGCATTCTGTTCTAGGCATCCACCACTCTCAGTGAAGTAATACTTCCTCACAATGGGGCTATGCATGAATGGGTGGGAAATACATACCGGAGGTGCATATCCTGCCTGCATAGCTCCACACCTATGAACAAGTGTGCACAGGCTGGAATTCACCAACAGCTGCCACCTGTCCATGGCCCTACAGGCCGGCCAGGGGCAGAGTAGCAGACCAAGTCGGGCATCCAATCAGAGCTCCAGAAACCAGTAATTTAAAAAATTTTTTTACTGCAGCAATTTTCAGCTTTTAAACATAATCACAAAGCAACTGCACAGCGTGCTCCACACCCCAGCGCTTCGCCTTCAAACTGAGACTTCAACAGGGGCAGTAAAAAAATTTTTTTGAATTACTGGTTTCAGGAGCTCTGTTTTTACAGGAGAGCACTCACTTTGAATCCTTCTTGAGTTACGGGGGTTGATGTCCCGTGGGTGCACCACTTGCAAGTACACTCGAGTGCGTCTCTGCATACTGGACCAGGCTTCCAATCGGATGCCTGGCATGGGTCCCACAGTGGATTCCTTGCATGTACAGCATGGGTCCGGGTGCATGAATACCTACTGCAGGCACCCAGCCCTGTGCAGCCAGTCCCTACCCAACAGTGTGCCCTGCATGGCTGAGCTCATGGCACATGGCACCCACCAAACGCACGGATGGACCTCAGTTTTATGTCCCCACCCTGTCCCATGTGCCACCCAGCCCCACCACACATCGGTGGCCCATCCCTGATGTAGTCGCCACCCCTCTCCAGCAGAACAGCACGTAACCCTGCATTTGATATTATGCCACATTGGGCCCTTATTCAAAAACTCAGGAGACGTAATATTAATAACTATAGAACTGTCTGGATTAATAATTGGCTCTGTGATAGAACACACAGGGTGCTTATCAATGGTAACCTCTCTAACACTGGTATGGTCCTGAGTGGAGTCCCGCAAGACTCTGTTCTCGGCCCTTGTCTTTTCCAAGCTTGTATTGCTGATTTAACTCATAATTGTTTTTCTACTACAACAAAATACTCAGATGATGTGAAAATTGGAGGACCATGTTCCAGTTCCAATCAGATAGCTGTTATTCAGCGTGATCTTGATACTATCTCTAACTGGATTAATACATGGGGTATGAAACTGAACTCTACCAAGTGCAAAGTGATGCATTTGGGATCTAACAACCCAAACTTTTCATACTCATTCGATGGCTCCACGCTCTGTGCCACCACTGATGAGCGGGACCTAGGAATCACCATCTCCAATGATCTCATGTACTCTAAACATTTGCCTTCTGTTACCTGTACATCTAATAAGGTTGTCTGGTCGATCCTTCATAACATCAGATCTAGAGATCAGGAGGTGCTATTGCCTTTGTTCAGGTCATATGTCAGACCACATCTTGAGTATGCCTCGCAGTTATGGTGCCCGTTTAAAAAATCTGATGGTAGTTCCCATGAAAAAGTACAAAGAAAGTCTACCCCAAAAATATCTGTTCTTGAATCTGTATCCTATGAACACAGGCTAGAAACTTTAAAGCTTATGTCACTTACTACTAGATGCCTGAGAGGCGATCTCTTGTTTCTATATGAAGTTGTTCAGGATCCTTGTTATGACTGAGTTAGGTCTTGAATTCAGGTCCTCTGTACATAATATTAGAGGTCATCCGCTTCAGCTGGTCGATAAATCATTTAAGCACAATAACCGAAAATGTTTCTTTACTCTTCGAACTATTGGACCCTGGAATAAACTCCCATCTGCTGTGG
Organism: Neoceratodus forsteri; assembly: GCA_016271365.2. Taxonomy (NCBI): domain Eukaryota; kingdom Metazoa; phylum Chordata; order Ceratodontiformes; family Ceratodontidae; genus Neoceratodus; species Neoceratodus forsteri. Next base: position 168,755,024 of record CM028130.1, on the reverse strand, counting down.
TTATGAGTGACACTAAAAATATTTTTAAATACCGTCTTGATAAGTTAATCATTTCTGGGTATAATTTATCATATTATCCTTTGGCTTAGTATAAGAGCATGATGGACCTCGGCCTACTAGATCTTTTCCTTCACCTTAATATGAACCTTAGTATGTGGCAGGCAACTCCCCCAACAACCACTGCAGCTAGCCCCCGCCGGTCTCGGCAGCACAGAACCCAACCCACCCCAGCAACAGAAGCATGGCCCCAGAAGGCATGACAATGGTGCCCCGACTCCCCATCCTGGCACAGTAGGCAACCCTCCCCAACACCACAGTTGCTCTGATCCCGGTAGTGGCCAGCCCCAACAACCACACATCCCTGTCCCGGCACCTGAACCCATGCCATTGTCCCGTCCCTAATCCCTGATCCAGGCACCCTTACAGATACAGTGGTAGCCAGTGGCAACCCCCCATACTCCCCACAGCACTGACAACACCACCCCTCAACCCCCGTACCTGGCTGTCGATGCTGTGGCTGTGGACGACCAGTGGCACATCCCTCCTCATGCTGCTACAGCCATTGTTGAGCTGAGTGATGTGGGGAACGCGCTGCCTCTTTATAGGTGCGCGCTCCCAGCATCACTTGAATGGCTGGTGGCCATGGAGGCATGAGGAGGGCTGTGCTACCGGCCATCCACTGTGGTGGCACCAATGGCCAGGTACGGGAGGGGAGGTGTGGGCTGACATTGGGCATGCAGGGGTACCGGGTTGGGGACATGGTGTTGTGCACGTGGGGTACTCCATTGCAGGGGGGTCCCAAATGGGTAAGCTCTTAGAATACATAACAGTGACCCAGCCATGTTATGGGGATAGGGCAGAGGTGCATTTGGGGAAGGGGGTTATTGCTCAGAAGGGGTCAGGGCTGGCATGTGTGTGTGGGGGTGTCCTGCACTGCAATGGGCATTGGGGCATCTGTGTGTGTGTTGGGGAGGGCTTATGTTACACCAGTGACCGGGACTGCACAGCATTGGTGGGATAGGGGGTTGTGCCTTAGGCACATGGGGTTCAGGAATACCTTGTGCCAGAGCAGGGGTTGCAGTACTGTATGGGGCCTGGGTGGACCTGCTTGCAGGGCCAGGCATGTAGGGCACTTACAGCAGGATTTCCCCTGGAGTAATGGGTGCCCTCCTATGCCCTCCCGGTGTTCAGCACTACTCTCCTTGGTACATGGCATGGTACCCCCAGCCCACCCCTGGTGCATTGCTGTCTGTGGGATCGGGTGCACAGGGACTGTGTGCCATGTGTCTTGCATCCCATGTGGGGGGTGCAATGGGTGCAGTGTGGGTACATGCCGTGGATTCACGGTGTGTGGTCACTCTGCACGAAGGCCCCATTCCTCTTAACCCTTCCTTCCAGCTTCATCTCATGACCTCTGGTCCTAGTGCTCTTTCTCATTCGAAAGAGACTTCTCTTCTGCACCCTATTCACCACTGTGAAGTACTTGTAGGTCTCTATCATGTCCCTTCTTACTCTCCTCTCTTCCGGGGTGTGCATGTTGAGATCCCAAAGTCTCTCCTCATAGGGCTTTTGATGCATCCCCTACACCAGTTTAGTTACCCTCATCTGGACTACCTTCATACTGTCTATGTCCTTTCTGAGGTGCAGCCTCCAGAACTGGACACAGTACTCCAGGTGAGGTCTCACCAGCGAGTGATACAGCGGCAATATCACCTGCCTCCTTCTACAGGAGATACCTTTTCCTATGCATCCCAGAATCTCTTTGGCCCTACCCACTGCTTCATCACACTGCCCTGCCACTTTAAAGTCATCAGATATGGTAACCCCAAGGTCTCTTTCCTGCTTTGCGACTGTCAGTACTTCCTTTCCATCCTATAATCAGCTGTTGGGTTCCTATGACCTGTAGCATTTTGGTTATTTGGTCTGTCACTAAAAGACCCCTTACCTTCTCTGTGGTCTGCCAGACCCTTCAGTTGCTGGTGGTGGTGGTGAGAACCCCATCTGGACCATGCGAATAACTAGATGGATGCCTAAAATAATAATATAGCAGGTTTATTCTGTGCTGCAGATGTTCTTTTCATGAGGACAAGCCCCAAACTAACAAAATCTCTGACTGACCAGCATACATGGCACTGCCAGGCAGTGCAACAAATTGTTACATGCAAGTTCTAAGTGCACTTAAAGGAGTGGCAGCTTAACATTAAGCTCCATGCTTAATGTGTGCTTCACATCACCGCCAGAACAGTGAATGTGAGTACCACTCGAACAAGCAATAAATCTGTAACAGTTTCTAAGAAATGTTTTAAGTAAATTTTAAGGCAAAAACACACTTTCATGCATTGTAAGGCATTAGTTTCACTACACAGAATTCCACTGCGGGGGGGGGACCTGGACTATACTGGGGACCAGTCAGAGTAGCACCAGAGAGGAGGGAAACACAATATTGCCTGAGACTTGGTCATGCCACAAGCGCTAAAGTGTGAGGGAAGGAAAAGGGAAGAGAGGGAAGGGTAGCAGCAGGGGGATACCCAGAATGCAGGCTCACACTTTAATAACAGTTTCATAACAAACAGATGGACTGTCCATGTAAAGAGACATTCCTAAGGGGAAAAAGCGTTAATGCAGGTAAATAGTACCATAGAAACAGTTGCATATAGGTACAAGAACATTTACTGCAAAATAATTAACACACACAGACTATCACCAGAGAAAGAAAATACAGTCCCAAAACACACTGAGTTCGGTAACAAAAGTTCAAGACCTCTGCCAACTTTTCCAGTCAGTGGAAATGGAAGCATGCATGGGTTGCTCTAGTTCCTGACAGGAGGGGGACAGGTCATTAAAAGCGACCCAGGAGTTCTGCCCACTATCGAATCTGCACCACTTTACTCTGTAAGTCCAGGATCCATTGATAAACTTCTTCCTTAAGATCTTCTCGATCTGGTACACTGTTGTGTGTAGAAGAGAGTCCTGAGAAGAAGAAGGAGAAGGTTGAGAAGAAGAGGAAGTCCCAGGCAAATTATCTGGTAAAACGGAATCCGGATGGAGAGTGTCAGGAGTTGGAAGAACTGTAGGAACTAGTTGCAAGTTGTCTCCAGAGGGATCTCAGCTTCAGAGTGGATGGCAGGCTCAATGGCAGCTTCATTTCTGGGAGGGCTGGGGTCATCTGGAAGGTTGTTATTCAGGTACCCATGCTTTAGTCAGTTTATATGGACTTTGTTGTGTACCAGCATGCCATCCGACTTGCGTCGCAGATGAATGTGGACCAGAGGAAGCTTTTCTACGATGTAGAAGGGACCAGTCCAGGGGCCAAGAGTTTCTTGGTGGCTCCCGGAACAAGAACAGGTCGGTACAAATAAACAATGTCCCCAACAGAGAACGAAGGCTCATGCGCCTGGCTGCAGACATTTTTTGCATTGCCAATTTTCTCTGGCCCAACGTGGTGATTGCAACTCGTTGGGCAAGTTCCAGCTGTTCCAGAAGAGGGATAATGAAAGAAGAAGCTGACTTAGAAACCTCTAGCAGTGAGATATCCATGTCCAGTGGAGTTCTTGGGTGACGTCCATGGACTAAGAAGAAGGGGGTATATATTCTGTGCTGTCGATACAAGGGCTGGTATTGTATGCAAACTGCACAAGGAAGCAAAATGGTCCCAGGTGTTGTGAGTCTCATCCAGACACTTGGAGAGTGTGCCGAGAATGGTAGGGACATCATTCTTTCACTCTGTCCATTGCATTGTGGATGGTGACTTGTGGCATGTGTCTTTTTTTTATGTTGAGAAGTTTGCAAGTTTCTCGGACAATGGTGGACAGGTAGTTAGTGCCTCTATCTGAATGTAGGTATGATGGGGTACCGTGACGACAAATGACTGTAGTGAGAAAAGCACTTGCCACAGTGGCGGCTTTAATGTCTCTTAGGGGGATGAGCTCTAAATACTTCATCAGGTAGTCCACAAAGACAAGGATGTATTTGTTGCCAGAGTTACAGCATGTTGGTAGGGGCCCAAGAATGTCAGCACTGACGCTTTGAAATGGTTCAGTGGTTACAGGCATTGGGATGATGTGTGCCTTTGTTGGTTTGGCAGGAGACTTTCTTTGGGAGCAGGGCTGGCAGGATTTTACAAACTGGACAATGTTCCTGTTCATGTGTGGCCAGAAGAAGTGAAGCCTTGTCTTTTCCAGAGTTCTGTGTATTCCCATATGACCTCCCGAAAGTGGCGAGGCATGAGTGGAGAGAAGAACTTGAGGGGTGAGAGAGGCTGGCACAACTAGCTGTACATGAGTTCTATCCATGCGATGACCCTTGCCTTCCTTGGTCCAAATGCGAAAGAGCAACACTGTCATTGAGGAAGTACTGCGAAGCAAAGAAAAGTACATCTTGGCGATGTTTCTTTTGTTGAGGTAAGTTTCCAGACTCTAAGTAGGAGATTATGTCTGTAAATTGAGTGTCAGTTCTTTGTTGTGTTTTAACAGCTGCAAGGGACAAATCAGATATAGAGGAGATGAGACGCTCTTCAGCAGCTTGCAGTAACTGAGGATTTGTGTGTCTCTCTGTAGAACCAGTAGGGAGCAGCAAAGCAACCTGAGGTGCTGTAGGAGTGTCCACAGGAAGCACATCCATGGCATGGAAGGGAAGAGCTTGTAAGCAGGATTTTTCATCTGTTAAGGAGGATGCAGAGGGATATCATCTCTGGCTTACACCATCAGCATTTGAGTGAACTCGACCTGGTCTGTATTGAATTTCAAAGTTGTAGGATTGCAGCATGGCGATCTATTGGGCGAACTTGCCTACTGGCTTCTTCATTTCAAATAACCATCTGAGGGCAGAGTGATCAAAGACGGCTGTAAAGGAGGAGTAGCAAAGGTAGCAGTCAAATTTCTTCACTGCAAATACCATGGCTAGACAGTCTTTCTCTGTGATGCCATAGTTCTTCTCAGCTGAGGAAAGAGAGTGCCCAGCATAGGAGACAACTCATTCTGTTCCATCTTGAATCTGACAGAACACAGCGCCCACTGCAAAGGAACTAGCATCTGAGTAGAGCTTGAATGGTTGGTCGAACCTTGGGTAGGCCAATACTAGAGAAGAGATTAGGTTTTGTTTTAAGGTGTCAAAGGCCTCTTTACATTCAGAAGTCCAAATATAGTCACATCCCTTTTTGGTGAGGGTGTACAGTGGAGCTGCAATCTTGGCATAGTTGCAAATGAACTTTTGGTAGTAGCCAGACAAGCCCAGGAAAGCACGAAGGTCTTTGAGATTGTTAGGCTCTGGATAGTCTTTGACTGCTGAGAGCTTGTCTGGATCTGGAGAGATGCCTTGAGAACTAACCACATGTCCCAGGTAATGAATTTGATGCTGCGAAAAACAACACTTTTCTGGGCGAAGCTTGAGATTGGCTTGTCTGAGACGTTTGAACACTTCTTGGAGATATTGAAGGTGCTCTGGCAAAGTTCTACTGAAGACAATCACGTCATCCAGGTAGACTACACAAGATTTCCAAGACAACCCACGTAGTACGGCTTCCATAACACGTTGAAATGTGGCTAGACTGTTCCGAAGACTCATAGGCAGACGTTTGAACTGGAAAAGTCCCAAGTGGCAGCGGCATGCTGTGTATGGATGAGAAGCTGGATTGATGGAAACTTGATAGAACCCACTCTGAAGGTCTAGAGTGGTGAAGTAAGCAGGACTGGCTGCACCAAGACTCTCTAAAGCATCTTCGGTTGTAGGCAAGGGATGAGCATCCTGCACCGTGTAAGCATTGAGTTTTCTATAGTCTACCACAAAACGATACCCTTTGTCCTTTTTTACCACCAGCAAGCAAGGTGCACCCCAGAGGCTTGTAGATTCTTTGACTATGTCTTGGTCAAGCATGTCTTTGATTATGTCCTCGAGGACTTGTTTCTGTTTATGTCCCACTCTGTAGGCTCGCTGACGGATTGGTTTCTGGTTGGGCTGTACTTCGGTGGTGTGTTGCAGAATATCACAGCATCCAAGCTTGTTATCTGAACCAATAAAGACATCCGGGTAATTCTCCAGGAATTTCAAAAGTTGCTCCTTTTCCATTGGAGATGCTGGAAGTTTGGAAGAGGATAGTCGCTGACTGAGGTGTAACTGTTGAAGTTGGAGTGGTCGTGATAGTACTGACAGGAGTAGAATTGGGGAAACCAGGCTGCAGTTCTTGCATGAGATGGAGCTGGTCCCCTGAAGACAAGCAGACAAACTTTCCGATGTTGGCACCCTTTGAAATGACCACTGGCTCATCTGTGAAGTTGCAGCATTTCTGGAAGACTGTGCAATCATGCACTACTGATAAGGTATTTCCCAGAAGGAGACCTGACAAATGCAGCGCAGAGGATCCTGTGACGATGCCAACAATGCCTTGTGGAAGTGGTTCACCTCGAATCTTGGCAATCAAAACCATTTCCGACTGAGGAGGCACAGTGACTGAGTCTATAGCTGCAAGTTGCCTCTGAGGATCTAGCAACACTTTGTTTGAGGCAAAGTCTAGGATGGCCTTGTGAGCTTTAAGAAAGTCCAGGCCTAGACTTATTGAAGGTTGAAGATCAGGCACTATGTAAAACTTGACAGTAGCTTGCTGTGAGCCAAAGTTGAGCTTGAGATGGACCATGCCTGTGATAGGTACTGTAGCTGTACTTGCTGTGATAATGTACTTTATGTTGACTGGAGAGACATTAGGTATGTGATGAATAGCTTGGTTGTTTAGAATACTGCTGTTGATAACTGATATTTCTGTTCCAGTGTCGACCAAGGCTTGTGTAGACCAATCTCCAATGGTTACAGGTACATGGTTTGCTAGGAGCAGTGATCGGATGATAGGTACCTTTGCCCCTGGAAGTGAGAGTGTGCCAGAGTTCGCAGCTGGATGAAGCGTTTTGTTTGAATTGCAAGAGTCTGAGGGATGGTCAGTTGCTGTGTTCCCCTGGTGCTGGGAGTAGTTGTGGTTATCTTGCTGATTGTGCAGTGGTGGGTGCCTGTGATTCTCTTGATTTCCGTTGTACTTTAGCTTTTGGCAGACAGTGGCAGTGTGTCCCCTGAATCCATACCACTGGCAGGTCACTGGTTCTGGTGAAGGCGGAGGTGGATGAAGTCACTGTAGAATTGGGTGAAGGACATTGACAGAGGTAGTAGAAGAAGCAGTTGAGCTGCGGTGCAGAGTGTTAATACTTGTGAGCATCTCTATCACTGATTGCTGGTGCTGGACATGTTACGAGTGTGGCTAACTGCGATGACTGAGTTGCTTGTACACTGGTAGCCTGGGACATTGCTATGGATTGTTGTGCAAGTCGTGCCGCTTGGATTGTGTCCATCCAGGTTGCTGGTTTCTGTTGGATTACATAAAGACGGAGTTGAGGAAGCAGTCCCCACACAAAGGTGGTGATTTGTTCTTTCTCAGCTTTCTGTAAGCATTTGCAGTGAGACTCAATGTCCACTATGAAGGCTTCAAGAGATTCCGAGGGTTGCATGGTGCGCTCCCACAGCTGTTGCTCTAATAACCAGGGTGGATGTGCTTGGAGAAAATGGGCTTTGAAGGTGGTGTACAGTGTGGCAGTATCTCCCTTGACTTGATCTGAAAGTGCGTTGAACCAGGAAATGGCAGTCCCTCTCAGGAGCAAGCGCAAGGCATTGGAGATGCAGAAGGGATCAGTCCAACCATTGAAGGAAATCCATGCTTGGAAGTGTTCCAGCCAGTCGATAGTGTCTTCGTGAGGCAAGGCTGAGAAGAGTACTGGTTGTAGGCTGGTATGGGCCATGGACTGTGGTGCAATGGCTTTAATGTAGGCCAAGTCATCTTGAATAGCTTGCATAGCTGGTGCTCCTTAAGCAGAAATAGAAGACTGTATGGTATGGAGGATTGTTTCAATTTTGTAGCCCCACACCCTTGAGGTGGATGAAGGTAGGACTCCGGATGCTCTGGACCCATATCTGTGTCATTGTCAGACATTGTGGTTGGAGATGATCTTCGTTTCACTGAGCGAAGATCGTACAGGTGAGAAGGAGTTGCTGTCATGCAGGAGACAGGATGTCATGTTGTAGATGACGTGCCATGCAAAAATTATTTTTGTAGGCAAAATTACAAATCTTTGTAGCAAAGTTCATCAAGGATGTTTTAATAAAGAATTCCCACTCAAGTCTGTGTTGTTTGTTATTTAAATAAAGGTTTTGTTGCAAAAATCAGTTTTTTGTTGCAGTGTCCATTCATTTCAATAGGACTCCCATGGATTTCAATGGAGTGAGGTCAATTTGTGCCCTTCACAAGATGCCACCGAACTGTGACATGCAGTTCCTGTGGCATTTGTCTGCCTAACTGTAGCAAGATGGCCGGAAGCGGGGGGTCAAGGTTCACTTCCTTTCTTGCTGTTTTGCTCTGCACAAGATGGAGGATTTCTTCCACGTGGCTGCCCTGCGATGATCAAAATGGCGATTGCCGCGTTGTTGACCTTCTTCCCCCACCCTGACAGGAAAAATGGTGGGCTTTTTCTGTGATGAGTGAAAGTGCTGGGGAATTTTATATTTATGTGCTTGCTGCCCACTTTGCCTTTTCTTTCTTTTGTTTAGTTTCAGGCTTGTGCCTTTGGTGTTCACGTTTGTCTCAGTCCCTTTATTGTAGTGCCCTGCCTGGCTTATGCTGGTGCATTGCCGTGTTTTGGTTCCTGCCCCTGTTTTATTATATTGTTTAGTCATGCCCTTTTCTTCAGTTTATTTATTTTCTGCCCAGTTTTCGAGGGAGCGAATTGCTCAGTGGCTGCTGGAGGAAGAGGAGCCTAGACTGTGTGTTGGTGGGCTGCAATGACTGGTACTCCGTGTGCTGGTAGTTCGGGAGGAGTGGAGCTCCGTGCAGCTTTGTGTGGAGCCTGGTCAAGCCCCGTTTGTTTAATTTATTTTTATTTTGTGTGTCCAAGTGAAACAGAGGCTCTGATTATGGAGGAGTGTTGTGCGGCTCTGAGCGGTCGAAGGAGCAAGAGACGAGCTGCTCGAGGCAGGTGTGATGGCTCGTTTGGCTTCAAGAGCGAGCTGCGGCTGTTTGGGGGCCTCTGGTGAGTCGGGGAGCAGGATTGCTCTGTGTGGTAGAGAAGCTGAGCAGCTTGCTTGGGTTGAGAGGCAGGAAGGCCAAATGTGGAGCCAATTGCTCCGTTTTGCAGTGGAGGAGCCTGAGGGAAGTTGCGGTTCTGTCTGTGCAGCTGCAGGGTAGGGCAGAGCAGATCCCCAATTGCGAGGAGGGTAGAGGGCCAAGCGGCTTGCTGCAGGAAGGCTCCGTAGCCTGCTGGAGCAAAGGAGAGTGGTGGCAGTTCGTGAGGGCTGAGCAGCATGCTGTGCTGTAGTCCTGCGTGTCCTTGACTGTGGGGAATGACAGGAGGCAGGTCCGGTTGGGAGTGTGTCTCTCTCTCTCTGTGGGTGGCTGAGGAGAGAGGAATGGTTCGTTGGAGATATAATTAGGCCACCTTTGAATAGGGAGCCAGAGTCTGCAGAACAGACAGAGTGAAAAGAAAATAATGCCATTTCTCTGAAGTTGCAATAGTCAGTGGCTGTAGGTTAATTTCATGGAGTTTGTTTGCTGTGGCCAAATGGATAATTTAGTGAAGTTCTGCCACGAGGTGGGGGGGTGTAGTCTGTGAAGCTTCGTGTGGCAGAGGGCTTGGATATAACAACTGGCTGATGTTTCATTTGTTTAGCTGGCTAGCAATACTGAATAGGTTGTACTGTTGATTTTCTAGGTACAGTAGGAGGGCTGTGGGCTGAAATGGAAGCAGGATACAGCTCATATTCCTCTCAGCAGCCAGGGCTATAGCTGAATCAGCATTCAGACACTTCCGAGCATAATGGGGTGATGGCTTTGGGGTAACCAGCGATGCAGGCAACGCGAGATGGGGTCTGGACAGAAGAAAGGCTGCATTCTCCACCATGTGTGGCATTTTGGTTATTTGATCTGCCACTAAAAGGCCCCTTACCTTCTCTGTGGTCTGCCAGACCCTTCGGTTGCTGCTGGTGGTGAGGATCCCATCTGGACCATGCGAATAACTAGACGGATGTCTAAAATAATAATAAGGCAGGTTTATTCTGTGCTGCAGATGTTCTCTTCATGAGGACAAGCCCCAGAATGACAAAATCTCTGACTGACAGGCATACATGGCACTGCCAGGCAGTGCAACAAATTGTTACATGCAAGTTGTAAGTGCTCTTAAAGGGGTGGCAGCTTAACATTAAGCCCCATGCTTAATGTGTGCTTCACAGACCCTAGGTGCATGATTTTGCACTTTCTTTCATTGAACCCTAACTGCCATGCTCTTGACCACTAACTGCCAGGGGCATAGCTACAAGGGTGCAGGGGGTGCAGTGGCACCTGGGCCCACAAGGTTTGAGGGACCCAAATCATAATTTTGATGTTTATTCAAAACTGGGGAGGGGCCCTGTAACATTGCCTTGTACCCAGGCCCTCTGGGAATTTGCTACGCTACTGCTAAATGCCATACTCTTGACCACTCCTCGAGTTTCCCAAGGTCCCTTTGCATTCTGTCCACCCCCTACCGAATGTCTCCCTTTTACAGATTTTGGTGTTATGTGTAAAAAGGCATACCTTCACTTTTCATTTCATCTGCAATATCACTTATGAAGACATTAAAGAGGACTGGTCTCAGTACTGAGCCCCACAGCACCCCTTTGATCACTCTCCATCATTAGAGTGAGTGCCATTAACCACCACCCTCTGACAACAATACATTAACTAGTTCCTTACCCAATTCACCACTTTGGATCCCACCCCTAGGGTGCTCAATTTCTTTATCAGTCTCCTGTGCAGCACAGCGTTTAAGACTTTGCTAAAGTCCAGACAGGCCAAGTCCACTCCCTCCCTGATTTTACTTTCCTGGTCACCCCAGTCAAAGAAATCAATTAAATTTGTCTGGCATGACCTCCCTCTGTGAATCCATGCTGCTTTTGGTCTTGTAGTTCATTGGATTTAAGATACTCTACCAACCTTCCTTTAATAGGTATTTTCCCCACCACTGATCAAGAGGAAGGTATCTCATTTCATGTACTCAGAACCCTTCAAAGGAACACATTTTGTGAGTTCTTGGAAATTCTATAGCGGTGAAGGAATCAAAGAATAAATTCCAGTGATGGTCAAATTCATTCAGAGAATTAAGCAATGCATATAGAGAATTACCTTTATAATAAAACGGTCTCGTTTTCCTTCAAGGGGAAAACAGAACCCCTAAGAAAGCCTTAAAATTATCCTGCACTCTACTTTCATTGTAAATTAACCAAATTGATTTAGCCTTTAGTGTAATGAAAGCAAGTAAGAGGAGACTGCACTTCTCAAATCAATAATCAGGAAAAATTGCTTAGTAATATATGATCTACCCTCATAATTCACAGATGACTCGTGCTTATTTTGACATAATTTAGAGCTGTAACATCAGAAATTCTGTAATTCATGGCTCTGGTATCAAAAAATGAATTACAACCTTTTTTTATGCTGTCTCTGGCCTTCAAAGGCAGTCTGGCAGTTCCCTCTACTCTACAGTGCTATGGGGTTATGTGGATCACATTCTAGTGGTGAGGGAAGGAAACTCTTCATCTGTGACAGTTTTAAGCCCTACAAGTAGTGTCCTTGTCATATATTATACAAAATAATGGAATAATAGTCCGACTGCTCATGGCAAGTCGTGTAATGCAGTCCTGTGGTTTGGATGATATATGCAAACCTCTCACTATTTATTCCTTTTGATCTAGGATATCACCAAAAAACCCTCAATGGAATCACAACCTTGTAAGTCATAGTTAGGTGACATTTATTACTTTATAGAAACCATATTTAATTCATTGGAATAAGTTGGGGTTTAGCTCAGTTGCCATCCTCATTAAGGAACCATCAGTGTTTATCACAGTGGCTGTCTGCTTTTCTGGACTATGGATTCAGGCCACAACACAGACACGGATATGCCCTTTTTGAACATATCCTGGCTGCAGCACTCTACACCCTGATGCCCATTGACACCAGATGGTATTTTATTTATTTATTTAAAAGTTTCACCAGGAAGACATACTGAGCAGACTGCCGCTCGATTCCAGATGCGTCCTGAGGGAGGGGGGCATGGGAAACAACACAGAATATATTACACAGCAATGGTATGTATAGCACAAATTACATCCATAGAATATAGCAGGAAAATTAAATATATCAGCAATGTGAAGCTCAGCACATTAAATGCATGGATACAGCAGGAGTTAATTACAAATTAGCGCAGTACATGCAATTCACTACAATACACTACACTGTTGTTGAGTTCAGGAAATACAATCAGGTAGAGTGAGCGGCCAAATCTATAAATTGGCCACTCCTGCTTAAAGCTTGTGGGAATCGTTAACCGAGACCTGTCAAGAATTAAGTGACCCCTTGACATGGAACTCAGGGGGATTAGGTGCATGCACAGGCTGTGTGGAAATGATCTTTTGAGGAGAGAGTTGAGTTGATGAAGGGAGGTGGCATGACGGATGGCATGGGGGAGAGTATTCCACAGTCTTGGCATGGGATAAGAGAAGGCTGCCTGACCCGCAGAGGTAGACATGCAAGGGACAGACAAGGAGCGGGCGTCAGAGTTACTGAGGGAGTGCGAAGGTGGGGAAGGCAATGACAGGACAGTGGATAGGTACAGAGGCATGGACTGGGTCCAGAACTTAGCCATGAGCTTAGCACAGTGGGACTGCCTTCTATCCTGCAGCGAGGTAAGGCACAATGCCTGATATAGAGTGCAGTGGTGAGTTTGAGGAGGACAGTCAAGGGCAAAATGACAGAAGGAGTGGAAGAGGGTATCCAGTCTGGTTAGGGAAGTTTTGGGAGTGGCACTATAGAAGGTATCCATAGGCACTGCCGTTTGTGCACTGATAATATTGAGCTTTGTGCTGGTAGGGGGGAGCAGGGAGCGTGACAATCTGGACATCTGGCACCTAGTCGGATGCTCAGGGCATCTCTCTTGTGGACCCTGGATCTACATGGAGCAGGGGCCAGCAAGATATGGAAGTCCACAAAGGATTGCCATATCCCAGATGGAAGTGTTTACAGTTTCTGTTTGGCACCAGCAAAAGCCAGCATGGCCGCAGCCCACCATGGAGGCTCTGAGGGCTGGGAGCTGGTGGAGGGGGGACTGGGCCTCAAGAACTTTTCTGAGGTCATGGGGAGGGGGTACCGATCTACTACAGCTGCTCTTAAGGCAGTGTAGCCTCTGTCCCATCTGCTGACCCTCCTTAGCACTCAAATAGTTACAGAATGAGATGTATGCCTGCATCTGTTGACACATCTGCCCCAGCAGCATGCATAGGAGGTCCACTGGCAAGGGATTGGGTGAAGAAGGGGCACACATCTTGAAGCTGTGGATGTGTGGAGGTCTCCACATGTGTGGAGTAGGGCCTCTGTACTCCATAAGCCCGTACATCAACCCCTCCATGGGTGCAGGTGTGTGGTTTTCATGGGTCGGGCCCTTACAGAGTCAGAGTCCACTAACCAGCAAACAGCAATTGCTGTTGGCATTGGCAGAACTCAACCCCACTACATTCCACGTAGACTTGTGTTTCAAACCTTCCAAGTCTTTTGTTAATGAGAGTGTGGTGACAAGGCCAGGACCTTTTATAGGGAAAACTATGATACTAAAATCCTATTTTTGCAATTTTCAGCAAACTAACCTCGGGAACCTTAAACAATTCTGGGCATCCATTGGCTCACTACTAAACCCCCCCTCCAGTAAGCCCATCCCACAGCTACACACTAATGCTGGCTTCATTACTGACCCCCAAAAAGTGGCCAAGGCCCTCAATGACAAATTCTCCAATCTCACTATGTACCTGAGCAAACTCCCAAATGACTTGAAAAAAAAACCTGTCCCCTACACCCCACGACATCACCCACCAGGTCTATCTCTCAACCTCCTATCTTCCTCCTTTTCTTAAAATACTCTCACATACATGGTAATCCATGAGATTGGCGCATGAGGAAGAAGCGGCGTCCGTTATGGCGACGGCTCTTCGGTGCAATCCCTCCACGGCGATGGGAGGTGAGGCGACGGATGAGGCTGTGGGTGAGCTGGGTGACAGGATGTGGCTATCGTGCTGGCGGGGGTGGGAGTGAGCATGGGGGGCGTGGGCTGGGAGGGGGTGGAGGCTGTAGAGGTGGTGCCCGGTGGCTGGCAGAACTCGTCTTGACATGGGGGGTTAGCTAGTGGTTGGTGAGAGAGGGTACCAGGTTGGTCTGGGCGTAGTCGCGATTTATTAGCCCTGAACCTTGTTTTCCTGCTTTCACCCCCAGATGTCCCCTGGGTTGAGAATCCTTAAGTAGGGGTGCTTGGGATAACGCCTCCTGGGGGTGTTGGGGCCACAGACCCCCACAGAAAGCAGTAAAATACTGTCCTGGCACCGCTTGTCCTGAGGCATCGGGTTGCATCGGTCAGAGTGTCAGAAATGTTTTCGGCACTCTGACTGAGCGATAACGGTGATCGCCTTTAGGTGTTCACCGTTATCACATAAACCCCTCACACACTGACATAGCTAAACTCCTAAAGAGCCTCCCAAGCCACAGTTCCCATGGAGCAGATGGATTATCCCCTGTCTTCCTTAGATTTATCTCCCCTGCCATCGTCACCCCCCCAACGTTCATTTTCAACCTCACCCTGACCACATCCTCCATGCCCAGTACATGGAAAACTGTGAAAGTCATTCCCATTCATAAAGCCAGGGACCCACAATCCACAGACAACTGTCGCCGATCTCCATCCTTTCTCACCTAAGCAAGCTACTGGAAAAAGCCATCCACCACCAACTTGCTGACTACATAGGTAAATATGACATACTGTGTAGACAACAACACGGCTTCCACAAGAATCACTCCACCACCACCACTGATCTCACACTCTTAACTGACCACATCCTCCCAAACATGGACCATGGAAATGCAACTGGCACAGTCTTCATTGACCTCTCCAAAGCCTTCGACCTGGTCAATCACTCACTCCTCTTCTCCAAATTGCATCATCTTGGCTGCGCTCCGGAGGTCACCACCTGGTTCAGAAGCTACCTTACAGGGCGCTCCCAGTTTGTGTGCATTGGCCCTGCTTGTTTCTACTGGGGTTCCCCAAGGCTCTATCCTGGGATCCCTCCTTTTTTCCTTATTCATTAACTCCCTTCCAGTGGATAGTCTCAACTGTCACTCAATCCTTTATGCCGACAACCTTGTGCTCTTCTCCAGTGGAAAGTCTACCCTCATCTCTGCAGCTCTCTCACAAAACTATACCGTCGCCCACAACTGGTTCTCTGACAATCTCCTTCTGGTCAATGACAAAAAAACAAAAACAATGTTGTTCGGATCTAAGCCCTTCCTAATGAAATGTAAATCTAACCCACCCCTAATCATCATGTCCCCTGATGGCCATGCCCTAGAGGACGTCAAACATTTCAAATATTTAGGAGTTGTGCTTGACCCCTCCCTTTCCTTTACAGAGCACATAAATTCCCTTGTTCTAAGATTTCACCAAAAACTAGGGGCTGCCTACAGATACCAGCAATGCCTCACCCCTGAGGTCTTCCATGCCATCATCCAGGGAAACCTGCTACCTATCCTGGACTACTGCTCTCCCATCTACTCCAGGATCTCCGCATCCACCATGGCAAAACCATCAGTAGCATACAACAGTGCCTGCCGCTTCTCCCTGCTGGCACCTTTCTCCACACACCACTGTACACTCTACACTACACTGGGGTGGCTCCCACTACAAGTCCGCTTTGACCTTGTACTGTACAGTTTTATTGCTTCTGCCATGCGTATCGGCCAGAAATCCCTTCTTGCTCCCCTTCTCACTGTCTAAACCTCACACCACTGCCTAAGCTCCTCCAGTACCCCTCCCTGAAAATCCCCAGGGTAGCCACAAACATGGGCGCTAGAGTCCTGTCTGCAGCAGCCCCCACACTATGGAGCAAGCTGCCCACTGAACTGCGCACCATAAACACTCACCGCCAGTTCAAGGCTTGCCTCAAAGACTGGCTACTGTTGGCATCCACCTGCCACTGTTTTAAGGACTAGCCCCCGTAGGTTCCAGGGGTAGGGCCAAATAGGTTCTCTTATTCACTTATACTGTACCACCATGAGCATTACTTTGCTTTGTTATTTGTTGTCCCTCAGCTACTGCCACCATGTATTGCCAAATGTAACAACTGTAACCTTTCACTATGTATTATCTGTTCTTGTTATGTTCTTGTCATTCTGATGTTTCTACTCTGTGCTGCCTTACGTGGCCCGGGTCGTGCCTGAAAATGATCCCTGGGATCAGTGCACCTACCCAGTTAACAAAGTCATAAATAAATAAAACAAATACAATTCTGTTTTATCCTGTCCAATCCTTTACTTGTCCTTTCTATCTTTTTAAAAATTGGTTTATTTATTTATTTTTTATTTGAACAAGTCGGATTTATAACCTTTGAGTCAGGGACTCATTTACAAAGGCACCTTGTCACAGGGAGGACAAGACAATAGAACATTGTGCAGATACAACATTGGACAACATTACAGGTGCAGACATTGAACAGGTAGGGAGGGAGTTGAACCAGGCGGGGGCTCGATAAAAGAAGGACCTCTGGGCAAGGGAGGTTTTGGTTCTGGGCACTTTGAAGGTGGCTTTAACAGCTGCGGGTGGAAATGGATGAGGATGACTGTGGTAGGGAGGCAGAGACTCCAGAGGGGAGAGTTCCAGCAGGGATTTCTTAGCAAGAATGCAGGTCTGATACTGCAGACGTTCCTCGAAGTTGAGCAGGTTGTCGGAGGAATAGAGCTGGCAGGTGTGGGTGCAGCTGGAGGCTCTGGTCAGGAGCCTACAGGCCTTATTGATGGAGAGCTGGATTTTAGAGAGGGTGGTGTTGTCAGCTGCAGCATAGATGGGCAAGCCGTAGTCCACTAGGGACAGGACGGAGGAGGTGATGGCCAGCCGGAGGGCAGCGAGGGGCAGGCAATCCCTATGGCGGTAAAGTAAGCCAATCCAAGAGTTTATGGTGGAGAAAAGAGCATTGATGTGGGTGTGGAAGGTGAGGACAGTATCGAAAGTGATGCCTAGGTATTTGTATGTAGGCACTTGCTCTAATGGGAGCTGAGAGTTGGGGGTAATCAGGAGGGGGGCACTTCTAGCTTTATTTTGGTGGTGAGAGAAGAGCATTGATTTGGTTTTCTTAAAGTTTATGACTAGTCTGTGATCAAGAAACCACCTTTCTGTTTGGTTGTAGGTGAGTTGAAGGGATGATTGGAGAGTGGAGGGATCTGGGTGTGAGGCAAAGAGAACTGCATCATCTGCATAGAGGAGCATCTTGCTAGTGCAGGAGCTGGGAAGAGTGTTGAGGCAGAGACTGAAGAGAATGGGACCCAGGATTGAGCCCTGTGGGAACCCGGAGCTAACGGGTTGAATGTTGGAGAGGGAGCCGTTGATTTTTACATGCTGGGATCTAGTAGAGAGGTAGCTGGAAAACCAGGCAAGGGGACCAGCAGAGAAACCAAGTTGGTGGAGAGAGTAGAGTAGGAGGGGGTGACAGACTGTGTCAAAGGCCTTGGAGAGGTCAATGAACACTGCACCGGCCAGGATGCCAGAGTCGAGAGCAGAGTACAGGTATTGGGAGAACTCCAGGAGAGCAGTGGTTGTACTGTGTCCTGGGCGGAAGCCGTGCTGCTCCAGGCACAAAATGTCATACTTAGCCAAGCACTCAGATAGTTGGGTAGACACCACTTTTTCGAGGGCTTTGGAGAGTGGGGGGAGGATGGAGATTGGCCGATAGTTGCTGGGGGAGGATCGATCACTGCTCTTGTGTATTGGAGTGATTTCAGCAGTTTTCCATGCACTGGGGAACTGTCCAAGGCATAGGGACCGGTTGAGTAGGTCCGTCAGGGGGGCTAGGACAACGTCCAGGACCAGGTGGAGGATCCTGGAGTCGAGGGGGTCGCTGCTGGGGTTATTACTACCAGGGGCTTTTAGCAGGTGTGGCCTGGCTTTGTGGGGTGATAGGGTGCGCAGGTAGAAAGGGAGGCAATGCAGGGCAGGGGGGAGTGAGGAGGAGATTGGATCAAAAAAGCTGCAGTGCAGGACAGAGCTTAGATCAGAGAAAGGTGTGTTGGCATTCCTCCACCCATGGCCGTAGCCACAAGAGCTGTTCTCAGCCCTCTCAAGGGCCGAAAACAGACTATGTCAAAGTCCCTGGGGCATTCCTTCACCCATTGCTGTAGCCACAGGAGCTGCTCCCTGCCCTCTCAAAGGTCGAAAACAGACTGTGCCAAAGTCCCCTGGGCATTTCTCCACCCATGGCCGTAGCCACAGGAGCTGCTCCCTGCCCTTGCCGAAAACAGGCACGCCTGCTAAACTGATAGAGTGCCCCCCTCCAGCTGTAAATCTTAAATTTGGCACCATTTCTCAGATCTTTGTGTGAGCCTGAGCATTGACTCCATCCTTGAACCTAGGAGCTATGAGGTCACCTGCAATCCCTAACTTCACAAATCAATATTTAAGAATTTGTTTTTATTCCCCCTCCTTAAGCAACTTTCTAAATCAAGTTAGTTGCGCACTGAGGGACATTTGTGCCAGAGCCTGCTCTCACTCAGTTTTTTGACCACCCTATCTTCCCTGTTCTCTGACAGTTTATTATATAGTCCCTGTCCAGGAACTCCTCACACTGGAGTCCCACAGTCAGCTGGTTTTCTATCCCCTGAAACCACATCATCCCTCCCTAAGGAGATCAAACCTAAATTGCTATTTCTCTTCTCTTTTCCTCTTCAAACCCAGCCCTATCAAGCCCCTGGGTAACGTCCAACATCTCCTCCACAAGGCTCTAAGACACCCTCTCCCTGGTGTACTCGAACCTGGGACCTCTTGCACCAAAGTCAGTAACACTATCACTACTCTACAGTGGCAGTCACCCTCACTGAAGTTCAGCTATCGCCCTTACCTTTCACTATAAGCATAGAACTATGGGCACTCACACTCTCTTTCTAAGTCTTCTCACCCTTACCCTCCTGGTTCAAACCTCCCCCTGACCTGAGCTCCCACCCACTACATCAGGCACCTCACCCCCAAGTTATCCCAGTATGGCCCAGCCCCCCCACCTTGAATGCACTTACCTCCCCAGCACCCACCCCTGCCTATAGCCCCACTCCCCTTGCCCTCCCGGGCTCACACTGGACCCACCTATTCCCTGCCATACCCACCCTTCGTGCTCTACGTATCCCCTGTACCCTTATCATCAAGTCCTCACCTGGGCACCGAACCAAGGGCCCCTGCCACCACCGTCCCCTAATCAGAATAATCACATTGCTACTCTTACTGTCTGGGAATGTACACCCCAATCCTGGACCTTTATCTGCCAGCCTGCCCAAATCATGTACCACTACTGGTCTCCGCCTTGCATCCCTTAACATATGTAGCCTCCTAAAGAAAACTGGTGCTCTCCAGTGCTGGGTCAGCCAGCATCAACCTGATATTCTTGCTCTGGTAAAGACTTGGCTCTCTAAGTCCACCCCTGACTCCGCTATCTCCATCCGTGGATACACCTTATTCTGGGGAGCCTGCGTAGGCAAACATGGTGGGTGCGCTATATTCATGCGGGACACCCTAATAGGTCATGCACTCCCTGCTCCCAAACTTGACTATGGTGCCCAAGCCCTCACGCTAAAATTTATCCCTGACCCCGCCAGAGGCCCTCTTTTTCTCACTGTCTCATACATACCCCCAAGGAACCAGAACTCAGCAATCCAGTCCCTCATCGACTAACTCACATCCCTCCTTCACAAAGTCGAGCAAGTCATCCTTGGTGATCTTAATGTTAACTGGCTTGCTTCTGCCACCTCCCAAACCAGGGACTCCTTTGCTGCTCTGGATATGTCCCAACTAGCCTCACAGCCCACCAGGTTCAACCGATCCAGTGGAACCAACACCCTCCTAGACGTTATCTTATCAAACCGCCCCTTTAAAATCCGGGACATCACTGTCCTCCCTGACTCACTTAGCGATCACTCCCCCAGTCATCTTCCTCTCCAAAACCAGTGTCCCATGCTACATTGCACCAGCAGCTACGCCCTGGTGGCCTAAAAAAGTTGAAACAGCACCTTACCCAGCTAGACTGGTCCCCTATCCAACATGCCCCAGGTATCGACTCAGCTCTTGACTTCTTCACAAGAGCTTTCTGCAAGGTCTGTGACCTCTTCGCCCCCCCACCAGGATCCATACAAAGAAATGCAACATCCCTTGGATCACCCCTTCCCTCATCCAGCAACTTAAGAATAGGGATAATCTCTGGCAAATCGCTGTAGATTCAGGCAATCCATCTGACAGACAAGCCTACAATGCAGAGTGCAATAAGTGCACCTGGGCCATCAGATGGGCCAAGGCGGAATACTACCAGGCCACCCTCACCTCCACCTGAGGCTCAGCCCGGACCTTCTGGGATAGCATGAAAGAACTAAATGGGAAGACCCGCTCCTCTCCATCATCTCAGCTCACCATCGATGGTGCTACATCTTCTGATCCACTACCTAGCTGACTGCCTCAACACCACTTTCTCTGATCTAAGCTCTGTCCTCCACAGCAGCTTTTTTGATCCAATCCCCTCCTCACTCCCCCCTGCCCTGCATTGCCTCCCTTTCTACCTGCGCACCCTATCTCCCCACAAAGCCAGGCCACACCTGCTAAAAGCCCTTGGTAGTAATAACCCCAGCAGCGACTTGCTGGTTGCTTGGGGCGTGACCTGACCAGGCAGAAGGTGGCAGCACAATTCAGAATCTCTGCATGAATAACTGCAATCTAACCTCATCTGACCTTCACCAGGCCTTTCTTCGGTACCAACTCCTGTGACCATCCTGTAATCTTACTGCCTGACAGTCTGTAAGTCATTTTTGACTCATCATCTACTTATGTTCAATTATTCTACACTGTGCTGCAGCACACTAGGTCTCATCCTTCAGCATTATGGAAGATCTTCAAGCACAGCAAAGCTCACTTGTTAGAGTGGAAGTAATGTTTTCTAAACTGATGGCTGAGATTAATGATCTAAAAACCTCCACCCAAGAGAATGCGACCACTCTTGAAACTTTTGGCCAGAATATTGTGTTTAATGAGAAAGCAACAGCCTGCAACACCACTACTATTCATGACCTTCAGGCTGCTGTCTGCAATCAAGATTGAACTATTAAATATGAAAATCGTAATTGTTGCAACAATTTATGATTTTTTGGCTTCCCTGAAGGTGTAGAATTAGGAGACACTACAGCACTTTTATTACATGTGCTGCCTACAATGCTTAAACTGCCTCCTGACCTAACATTAATCATTGAGCAGTCTCATCGCACTCTGGGTCCCAGGCCAACATCAGACCAGCGACCGAGGCCCATCATTGCTCGCTTCTTGAACTATTCCCATACAGAATTAATATTGAAACGAGCCAGAGAAATGGGAAAACTTCAATGGCTAGAGTTTAATATTTCCATCTACAGAGACTTTTCAAAAGATTTAACCATCAGAAGGAAGGCCTACAATCCACTTAAACAAATCCTCCACCAAAGAAGCATTAAATTTGCTGTATAATACCCTGCAACACTACGCCTTTTCTCAGGCTCTTCCTTCAAGGATTTTGAAACCCCTGACAACTTAGCCAACTATCTGGAGGTCTCTCTCTGCAGTCTTACCCTGGGAGGTTCAGCAGCAATCGGCAACCTGAACACAGCTCTGGTATCCACACGGAGGGAGGACGACGAGGTATGGGAGCGTGGGAAAGCTGTTGCAGAACTCGCAGCCCCAAGCAGCAATGCCGCAACTGATTTCACCCCAAGGCAATCAACATGGCTGCAAGAGAAGCTTCTGTCGGGGCATTATTCTTTAAGACTTTCATGCTTTTCTAGTGAGGTCTCACCCGAAACACCCCAGGCTTCAGCCTCTCACCTTCAAATCGACCCCTTTATTTCCCTGAGCAATAAGTTTCCTGTCTTGGAGGATGACATGCACTCCTCGCAGGAGGATCTTTCCCAGCAAATTTCAGATGAACATCCCTCTAATTAGTGCCCGGTGCCTCAGGGATGTGTTTCTGCTGATACTTCATGGGCAGAAATCGTTGCAAGTTCCCCCCTCAAATCTTTAGAGCTGCCCAAAAAGAAACGTAAGGCAAAGGCCAAAAACAAGAACATCAATAGTTACAATCCCACTAATAAATTTAAGGTGTCATGAGCTTATATGGTCAGTAATATGGTCACAATTGCTATATCTTGGTAGGTTTTGCTTCCAGGATACTTAAAGGAAGTGCCAGTACACTTTTTCTGCCTAGCTGCCTGCTTTACAGTCTATGCTACCTGGTTGCTTTCGCTCCCAGCAGGTGCAGAAAGCAAAGGATGTACATTGCGGCACGATCAATTTACTTTTTGTTGTAATGTTTAAACGAGCAGCTTAAAGGTCTTCAATGGAACTTTGGTATGTCAGCAACACTTTTCTAACCCATTATTTTAGTGTTAGATGTTATACATTACCTCACTAGACAGGCTCTCTATATCTAACCTTTTACTCTCCAATTTAGCAGTGCATCAGGTTTATAGTCTTAGGACTGTTCAGCTGCGTATCTTCAATCAGTATGCATCCTGATTATTGTCTTTTCTTTTTTTATATGTGAATTATTATAAATTACAAGGCAATTTACCACTTCCCCCTCCTAATGACAGGTACTTAAGTATTATTGCTAACTATATTCAATCTATCTTCTTCCCTACGCTCCATTATTCTTACTACCTCCTGTTTACAATATGGAACTATCATTAGTACTCAAAGAGGTGGGCTATGTTTGGTGTACTGTTGCAAAGGATTGTCAATCTACATCTTCCTTGTGCTCCTTATTTTACTCAAAGCCTACAGATATCATAGAGATCCAGTGCTGTGTGGTCCCTCCTGTTTTGGGGCTCACTGGGCCTAGTCTTCTAGACCTAGTCACCCCATATAACACCTATTCAGGCAATTTTCAAGTAATTGGAGTTGATCTTTACTATGACTATCTCCTCTGTCCACAGTTATCACCGAAGCCTATACCTCCCCATATAATCCCGATTTGCATTTGGCTCAGGGCGTAGGGGCTTAAATTGGACCCATTCACATATCTGGACTGTGTAGTTTGGTATGGGCTGCATGCCAATTGGCTCACACTGTGGATCAATGGGCGTACAGCCCTACTGTACGGAGTCAGTTGGCAGGCGGCGGGGCAGCAGGCAGGTGGGGTGCTGCCACACGCCGCTGACCAGAGGGGAGTGGGGCGGTAGGGCTTAGTGGATGGGTGGGAGGGGTACCGCTGGACCACCAGGGTTGGATTGGAGTGTCATTATTAATTACTGACGCCCGTGATCAGGCTGCGAGCGGTCCATTGGACCACTAGGGATATAGGACTATTACATATCATGAATGCCCGCGATCGGGCTGCAAGCAGTCCACTGGACCACCAGGGATATAGGACTATTACATATCACGAATGCCAGCGATCGGGCTGCGAGCGGTCTACTGGACCACCAGGGATATGAGAGGGTTGATTTAGCTGTACTTCTGCCCATGATCAGGCAGTGGGGCACTTTGCTGCTTGTGCAGGGGGTGTCATTCCCCGATGGCTGCAGCCTGGCAGGGCGCCAGGCGCAAGTAGCTGGGGAGTGGCGCACCTGCATGCAAATGGGGCCATAATGACATGCAAATGGCCCCATTTGTGCCTTGCATACATTATGGCCCCATTTGCATGTGCACTTTTGAATATCGCGGTGGTTACACCTATCGCAACAGCACTTGCGCATCCCCCTGCTCCACTCTGGCCACTTGGGCTGGTGCAGTGCCACTGTGCCATGCGCACTGCGGGTGGCCAAGGTGCAATATTCAATGATGCTGTGCCATGGCGCAGCTCCGTTGTATATCACCCTGTCAACGCCCCAGCGCATCCAAGTTATGCTGCACCCAGGCTTGCACCACAGCCTGGTGCAGTCTGAATATCCCACCCATGGAATGCAAAAGGACTTAATTCTCCTTGTAAGCAAAAGCAAATTCTTTCACATCTCAAAAAACATGAAACAAAAATTGTTTTCCTTTAAGAAACAAAATTATTAGCAGAGGATGTTCATAGACTTAAGAAAGATTGGGTTGGTCAGATCTACAAATCATCCTATACTTCAAAAAAAAGAGGAGATGCTATTCTTATTCATAAGAGTCTCAAATGGTACCTTGTAAACTCCCTTTCTGACACTGATGGCAGATGGGTGATGGTTAAATTGAATACCAACTCTGGTCCTCTTCTGCTTATTAATGTCTATGCACCCAACTCTGATTCCCCGGAGTTTTTTTCACAATTTAGCTCAACAGATTCTATCCTTTAACACTGATAATACAACATTTATTCTTGGAGGGGATCTTAACTTAGCTTTAGAAGCCAGCATTGACAGATGTAGCCCCACTACAGATGCCCACCCTAGAAGTATTAAAGCCCTCTCATTACTAATGCAAGATGATGGATTAGCTGATGTATGGCGCCTCCTTCATCCCCACGATCGAGAATTTACTTTTTACTCCTGTCTACATATGACATACAGTAGAATCAACGACTAGTTAGCCTCTCCTGTTATAATGGAAAAAACTATTGATTCATCCATCTCTCCAATCATAATCTCAGACCATTCCCCTGTCCAATTGTAACTTCTGTGGGTCCCATTAGAACCTAAATCTTCTTACTGGCGGCTGGACCCTCTCCTCAAGAATCCTGATTTCTTATCCATGATCGAAGCACAAATTCAGGACTTTCTCTTTCACAATACCGCAACCGAATCTTCTATGTCCTCTGTATGGGAAGCTCTTAAAGCTACGATTCGAGGGAAAATTATCAGTTATGCTGCTCACAGGAAAAGAGTAAGGGAACAACAACTGGCTGATTTGGAAAAATCTCTTAAAGCTAAAGAGAATTTATACTTTTTCTCTAATAAGCACTGTCCTGATTCTCAACCTCATTTTGAAATTCTTCAACTTGGAGTCAAAATAAACAAATTAATTTCTCGTAAAACTGAACTGGCCTTGTTTAAACTTAAATATAAGTTTTGGGAACACGGTGATAAAAATTGGAAACTCCTCTCTTACCAGCTCAAAGCACAACAAATGGAACAACATATCCTAAGCCAAAAACATGAACAGGGTACAATTCACTCCGACAACCCCTCTATAAACCGTATCATGAAAACCTTTTATCAAAAACTATACTCTAACACAAACCCTCCATCTACTTTACAAATTCAGCAGTTCCTTAAATTGTTACATCTTCCTCATCTTTCTACTCTTGAAACAAATTCTTTAGATGAACCCTTCTCACTTCAGGAAATCCAGAAAGCTTTGTCTTCCTTGAAATCCAGCAAATCCCCTGGAGGTGATGGATTTCCTGTCGATTTGTATAAAATGTTTTCCGACACCTTGTGTCCCCTTCTTCTTCTTAATGTTTATCAAGAAGCTTCCAATACTGGCAAACTTCCCCCATCTTGCACTGAAGCAATCTTAACCCTAATCCCTAAGAAAGAAAAAGACCCTACTCACTCCAAAAGTTACAAGCCCATCTCTTTATTAAACACGGATGGGAAGATATTTGCTAAATTACTAACTTCTTGACTTTTATCCTTGATTCCCAAGCTAACTCATTGTTCACAAGCTGGTTTTATTAAACATAGATCTGGTTCTGATCACCTACATTCCTTATTTAATCTAATTCACAAAGCCAAATCCCTCAAGACACCAGCTGCAGCCATAGCTATTGATTTCGAGAAGGCCTTTGATTACTTAAACTGGGACTACCTTCATCAAGTTTTATCTCATTTCAGTTTTTCTCATACCTTTTGCTCCTGGATCAAGCTATTATATAATTCCCCTGTTGCTAAAGTACTTACTAATTCCACCCTTTCCTCTTGCTTTCGTCTAGCAAGGGAACTAGACAAGGCTGTCCCCTATCACCTTCCCTGTTTATTTTAGCCATGGAGCCCCTGACTGCTTGTTTACATCAATTTTCTGGCATTATGGGCGTACCTGTGGGCAACTCAAGATGTGTGTCTCTCTCTCTCACATGGATGACCTCTTAATCTTACTTGAAAACCTGAATGAGGCTGGGCCCCGGTTGGTTGATCTAACATACTAACATACTATTTGCCAGCAGATTAGGCCTTACGGTCTATCGAGTCTGCTCGAACCTAGATCCTTAGTTGGGTGCCGAGACCCTCCCATCCCTTGTGCTCCAGAAACTCCTATCATCCATCCCCACCCCCCCAGGACAGGCCATCATCTGATACATCCACTTTCTGTGTCTGTCCCACCCTCTCTTGAAGCCCTCCACTGTGGATCTCTGAACCAGCTCCCCAGGCAGTGCATTCAAGGGTCCACCACCCTCTCAGTGAAACCTCCTCTTTTCCCCCTCACCCTTCCACCTTCCAACTTCAAACCATGCCTCTGGTGATACCTCCCTGCTTTAGTCTAAAGATCCCTCCATGTTTACCCTATTTATTCCTTGAGTACTTGAGACCTCAATCCATGTCCCCTGTCTCTCCTCTCCTCCAATGAAAACAGGCAGAGCTCCTCAAGTCTGTCCTCATAAGTCAAATCCCCTAGCCCTCGTATCATCTTTGTTGCCCTCCTCTGTACCCTCTCCAGGAGCTGTATGTCCCTCTTCAAGTGTGGTCTCCAGTACTGTACACAGTACTCAAGGTGTGGTCTAACCAGTCCATTGTACAGCGGCAGAATCACTTCCTTACTCCTAGAGGTGATCCCTCTTACGATGCATCCCAACATCCTGTTTGCCTTGCTAGCTGCTCTGCACTGCTCAGAGTTATTCATACATGTATCCACCATGACCCCTAGGTCTTTTTCCCCTATTGAGGCCTCCAGCGCCTCCCCTCCCAGGGTGTACCTGTGTTTAGGGTTTCCCCAACCAAGATGCAACACCTTGCACTTGGTGATATTGAAATTTAATTTCCATGTGTAAGCCCAGCTTTCCAGGGTGTCCAGGTCCCCTTGCAGGGCCAACCTCCCCTCTTCTCCCTCAACTACTGCTCCCATCTTAGAGTCATCCATGAATAGACTCATTTCACACCCTATACCCTCCCTGATGTCCGATATGTATGCATTAAACAGGATCGGACCCAGGACCGAGCCCTGTGGTACCCCACTGCCTACCTCTCTAGGGTTCGAGAGCTCCCCACAGACCACTACTCTCTGAGTGCGTCCCAGCTAGCCAGTTTTCAATCCATCTGACCATCAAAGGGCCTACTCCTAACCCCATCAGTTTCTCCACCAGACCATTGTGGGGGACAGAGTCAAACGCCTTGCTGAAGTCCAAGAATAATACATCCACAGGCTTACCCCTGTCCAGTTCTGATGTTACCCATTCATAGAACTCCACAAGGTTGGTTTGACATGATCTACCTGGCACAAACTCATGTTGCCAACTATCCAGACCTCCCACCTCCTCCAAGTACACCCCCAATCGTTCCTTTAGTATACTCTCCATTAATTTTCCCACCACCGAGGTCAAACTGATGGGTCTATAGTTCCCTGGTACTTCCCTCGACCCCCCTTTATGGATTGGTACCACATGTGCCTCTCGCCAATCCCTAGGTACCCTCCCTGTCTCAAGTGACCTGCTGAAAAGCTCCGCCAGGGGTGCAGCCAGTATGTCCGCCAATTCCCATAGCACTCTCGGATGAATGCCATCCGGCCCAGGAGATTTGTCTTTCTTTAGGGCCTTGAGGGCTAACCACACCCTTTTGGCGGAGATAGAATCATCCGTCCCCTCCACCTTACTGGTCTTTTTATCCTTATCCAGATGTGACACCCCTGGGGTACCTTTCCCTCCCTCTTGCTCCATTTCTGTTGCTCCCCTGATCCCACTCCCTGCCACTTCTATCCCCTTTGTGCCTTGCTTTGTAGATATCCCATCCCCCTTCCTAGTGAACACAGAGGCAAAGTACTCGTTAAATACCTCTGCCTGGCCCTCGCCTCTTCCACCCACCCTCCTTCTGATCTCAATCTGCTGAGATGGCCCTTAGTTTTCTCCACTCCCCAATGTAAAGGAAGAACCCTTTCCTCCATGTATCCCCTGTGCCAGCCGCTGCTCTTTTACTGGACTTTGCTCCCCTACCTCTCACGATGTGACTTTTCTAGATGCAAGCTGGTACATTTCCCTTATCCCTATCCCCTCTTGTTTTATATATTTTGTAGGCCGCCTTCTTTCTCTGACTGCTACCTGTACCTCACTGGACCACCAGCATGGTTTATGTGACCTTGCTCCCACGCTTTCAACTTGAGCAGATCCTGACTGCCTCATGAAGTCCCCTGCTTATGACCTCCCATCTCCTTTCCACATTTGTCATTGAGGTAATCACCTTCAAGTGATCCTTGAGAATATTTCCCATGCCCATAAAGTCTGCCCCTGAAGTCCACTGCCAGTGTCCTAGATCTCCCCCACTCCCCATGCTTATTTGAAACCAGACAGTATTGTGGTCACTCCCAGTCAGAGTCCTGTACAACCATGTCCCTTACCAGATCCCCATCTGCCAGAACCACATCCAGGACATGCCCCTCCCTTGTGGGCTCCATCACATGCTGTGTTAAGAACACATCCTGGAAGCCATCCAGCAGGCTCTGCTCCTTGGCCACCTTAGAGGACATGGTTCCCCAGTTTGTACCTGGCATATTAAGGTCCCCCATCAACACCACTCCTTCCCCTTTTGGACCACACTGGGCAATGATGTTGTCCAGAAAACCATCCTCTAGAACATCACTCATCCCGGGGGGCATATATGCTACTCCCAGCTTGACCTTATCTCCTGCTGGGGATCGTAAGGTGACCCATAAGGCCTCCACGTTTCCCTCTGCCTCTTCTACCATAGCAATTTCTATGTCATCTCTAATGAGACATAGCCACTCCACCCTCTGCCCTCCTTTCTATCCTTCCTAAGCATAGTGTACCCCGCATTTAGGTCCCAGTCATGGTTTTGTTGGCCCACGCCTCCGTGACTGCCGCCACATCCACCCCCCCTTGAACAGCATGGCCTGAAACTCTCAGGCAACTTGTTTCCAAGCTCCTGGCATTTACTAACACCAACCCCCACCCCTTATCCCTGATCCTCTTTGTTGAACCCCACCCAGATTCCTTATGCTTCCATCCTCCCCCTGCTCCTCCTGAAACTGATCTGCTTAATAATTTTATTAACATTTCTGGCCTTGCTTTGAATTATGATAAATCACAAACTCTACCCTTTAACGACCACTGTAAAGCCTTTATAAACATACCTCTTGGATTCCGTTGGTCACCACATGGTATAACTTATCTTGGAATCAAAATTACTAGTAACTTAGGGAAGATATGGGACATTAATTTTAACCCCTTATTAGATAAAATCAAAAATATTCTGGATAGATGGAAGCTTCTTAATCTCTCCTTTGTGGACAAAATCACAGCCATCAAGATATCCACATCTCCCAAGATTCTTTACTAATATTCCTTTCGTCTTACCATCCTCCTTTTTTGCTAAAATTTATAAATTAATAGGCAACTTTATCTGGGATGGGAAACCACCGAGATTTAACCACAACAAACATCGATCACACTGGAAAAAAGGGGAATTCAGACTCCCCTGGTTCAAAGGATACCTCTAGGCTTTTCAAATGGCCCAAACCATTAAATGGTTTCAGAAACCCTCCCCTCACTCACCACTATGGGTTGCAATGGAATCTGCATTGTACCCGGAAGGAGTTCCTACTTCCTTCATTTTTAATCCCATTTCCTCTAAACTAAAATCTCACCCAACTATATCATCTTCCATTCTTTATTGGAAACTAACCCACACATTTCTGAAATCTAATCCAACACCTTGGATTTATGCCCACTTATGGGGCAATCCACTGCTCACTCTAGAAGATCACCCAATTTTCTGTTGCACTTGGCGGAACAAAGGCATTTTCTTTCTCTGAGATATCTTGGACCAGAATTCACTCACTCTTAGATCATTCTCGGACTTGCAAGCCACATGGAAACATCCTAAACAGGACTTCTGGAAGTTTTTACAAATTTGGTCAGCTTATAACTCTTTCTCTAATTTAGTGTATAAGCATACTCTTCTAAACCCATACATCTCGCACTGGACTAATTTATCAGTAAAATTGAATAGCTCCATTTACGAAGACATTATTGATAATCTACCTGATCAGTCTATACAGGCCAAAAATAAATGTAGCAACATAGAAACATAGACTTTGACGGCAGAAAAGGACCACTTGGCCCACCCAGTCTGCCCATTTCCCTACCTACTGGATAAGCTTCAGATTCTAGTTAACCAACAGCCTGCTTCCTGCAACCCCGCACTATAATTGCTTTGTGTCTGTCCCAAGCATGTTTGAATTCCCCCACTGTTTTAGACCCAACGACCTCCTCAGGAAGGCTGTTCCATGTATCCACCACTCTCTCCGTGAAAAAGAATTTCCTCACATTACCCCTGAGCCGTCCCCTCTATCTTTAAATTGTGCCCCCTTGTTCTTACACATCTCTTTTTCTGAAAGATGCTACCCTCCTGGACTTTGTTGATTCCTTGAGGTACTTGAACGTTTCTATCATGTCCCCCTGTCCCTCCTTTCATCAAGGGTATACATATTAAGCTCTCAGTCTCTCTTCATATGGTTTCTGATGTAGACCCTGCACCATTTTAGTTGTCCTCCTCTGGACTGCTTCCATCCTGTCTATGTCCTTGTGTAGATGAGGTCTCCAAAACTGCACACAGTACTCCAGATGGGGCCTCACCAACTGTCTGTATAGAGGGATAATCACTTCCCTTTTTCTACTTGTGATGCCCCTTCCTATGCATCCCAGTATCCCCCTGGCTCTCCTTTCTGACTTCTCACATTGCTTACCCACCTTTAGGTCATCTGATATGACTACTCCCAGGTCCCTTTCCATTTTTGTTGTTGTTAGTACCTCCCTGCTATTGTGTACTTTCTCCTGGGTTTTGTTTCCCAGGTGCATTACTTTGCACCTTCTTTGCTTTGAATCTAAGTTGCCATATGTCTGACCATTCCTCCAACCTTGCCAAGTCCCTTCTCATCTTTTCTACCCTCTTGTGTATCAACTCTGTTACAGATCTTTGTGTCATCTGCAAAGAGGCATACCTTTCCCTCCAGACCCTCTGCAATGTCACTTATAAAGATGTTAAAGAGGATTGGACCCAGTACCGAGCCCTGAGGTACTCCACTAGTAACCCCCCTTTCTTTGGAATGTGTTCCATTCACTATTACCTTCTGTGTCCTGTTGTGCAGCCAGTTCACTATCGAGGCTACCACCCTGGGACCCACTCCCAGGCTGGCTAACTTGATTATTAATCTTTTGTGCGGAACTGTGTCAAATGCCTTGTATAAAGTCTAGGTAGGCCATATCCACAGCCCCTCTCTGGTCTATTACTTGGTCACCCAGTCAAAGAAATCAATTAGATTAGTCTGACATGACCTTCCTGCTGTAAATTCATGTTGCTTTGGGTCCTGTGCCCCGTTGGCCTCTAGGTGCTCAACAATTCTTTCTTTCAGAAGTGATTCCATCATTTTCCCTACCACTGAGGTCAAACTTACAGGTCTGTAGTTTCCTGCTTCTATCTTGCTCCCACTTTTGTATAGTGAATCACATCTGCCCTCCTCCAGTCCTCAGGTACCACCCCATCCTGCCATGATTTGTTAAAAAGTGTGGTCAGTGGTGTCACTAGGTCCCCCCTTAGTTCTTTTAGGATTCTGGGGTGAATCCCATCAGGCCCCATTGCTTTGTCCACCTTGAGTTTTAGGAGTTCTTTCAGGACTCTTTCTTCTTGTGAATGGACTGGTATCAACCCCTACCCAGAGTGCTTCTATTGTCTGGTTTAGGTAACTGCTCCTCATCTTCTTTTTGTGAATACTGAGCAAAAGTATTCATTCAGTATCTCTGCCTTTCACTGTCTCCCTGCCCACCTCCCTCTCCTTTATTAATCTTCACTATCCCTCCACTCCTTTCTATGCTCCTAATGTACCTATAAAAGGTTTTATCCCCTTTTGACCGAGTTGGCTATTTTCCTCGGTTTGTGCCTTTGCTATTCTGACTGCCTTTCCTACTTCTTTCTGCTTTAATTGATACAGTTCCCTGTCAGTGCTCCTCTGTGATTCCTTATACTTTTTGAATGCAGCCTTTTTCTCCTTAACCTTCCCTGCCACCTCTTTGAGAACCATAGTGGTTTTTACTCGCTTTGTTTTCTTTATTTGTTTTACACTAAAGACTTGTTGCCTCTATGATGGCAGTTTTGATTTTTCTATTGTTCTTCCACCCCTCCTATTTGGCCATTTGCTAGTGCATTCTTCAGGTGTTCACCCATTTTGCCAAAGTCAGCCCTTCTAAAGTCCAGTATCCTTGCTTTTGTATGGCTTATCTCCATGGTTGTGCTCATTGTGAAGCACACTGTGCAGTGTTACGCTTGTTCCCAGATGTCTACTGACTTCTAAATTTGTGATCCTCTCTCCATTTGAGAGTACCAGATCTAGTATTGCTCCCTCCCGAGTGGGTTCCACGCACTAGTTGTCTAAGGTCTGCCCCCTGCAGGGCATCGAGAATGACCCTGCTCTTGGATGTGGCTGCAGTACATGTCCTCCAGTTAACATCTGGCATATTCAGGTCCCCCATCAACAGTATCTCCCCTTTTTCAGCCATTTTGAGAATGTCCTCTATCATTTTCTTGTCCATTTCCTCCCCTTGAGACGGGGGTCTGTATACAACCCCTATGCGGATTGCGATGCCATTCCCCATCTCCAAGGTAACCCAGAGTGCCTTTTGTCCTCCCCCTTTACTTTTTAGTTCTGTAGCTTTGATCCCTTCCCTTATGTATAGAGCTACTCCACCTCCTCTTTTGCCTTCCCTGTCCCTTCTGTAGATTGTGTACCCTGGTATGTTGACATCCCATTCATGGTTCTCGGTATACCATGTTTCTGTGACTGCCACAATATCCAATTGTTCATCTTCCATCAAAGCTACTACAGAAGCTTGTTTCCCAGACTACGGGCATTAGTAGTCATTGCCCTCCATTTAATGTTGGCTTGATCCTTTTTTCCCCATCCCTGCTCTTATTGCTCTTATCTATTTTACCATTTACCCCCATCCTGCCCTGTGTTGAGCTCTGTACCTCAGTGTTTACCCTACTACCTGCCCTGTTTTGTGGGGGGAGGCTTGACTTTTCCTGCCTTTTATCAGTACCCCCCCTTATCTAGTTTAAAAGCTTGCCAAGGAAGCATTTAAACCTGTCACCTAGGAGCTTGGTCCCCTTTGTGGACAAATGCAGACCGTCATACCAGTATAGACCTTTATCTCTCCAGGTGGACCCCCAGTCCCCAATGAAGCCAAAGCCTTGTGCTCTGCACCAGTTTTGCAACCATTCATTAAACTGCATGGTGTGCAGTACCCTAGCCTCATTCCTGCCATGGACTGGTAGCACCTCTGAGAAGGTTACTGTGCTTGCTACCCGTCTGAGGCCCCTCCCCAACTCCTCAAATTCATTCTGCACTGCACTGATCCCATGCTTAGCTAGGTCATTTGTCCCAAGGTGGACAATGATATCTAGTTCTCTCTCCTGTGATGCTGCTTCTGACAATTGTGAGGATTCACTTCTTGTCCTCCAAGCCATGGCATCAGGCAGGCAGCTTACTTCCTTCTCTCCCTTCCCCAGTTCTACCCCCCTAACAATTGAGTCCCCTATCAGTAGCTGTTTCCTTCTCCTGTGGTGTCCCTTGCCAACCTTTTGTGGGTCTCCCTTGTGGATGTCCTCAGCATTCTTCTGGGTCTCCACTGAGGGTGCCATCATAGAGGAACCTTGCTCTGCCAGAATGGCATCTGATTTGTGTGGAGGTACAACTGGGGGCTTCGCTCTGGTCCACCACCCGCACCCTCCCAGAACTCACTGTGGTCCTACTGCTCTTCATACTCCGAAACCTCTGACTCAGTGGTTGTGGCAGTGGTGCTCTTTGGGAGGGGGAGGCCTCCTTAGTCCTTGCTAGTTCAGCCTGGAGGTGGGCAACCTCCTCTCTCAGAGCTGACAGTTGCCTACAAATAGGACAGCAACGCAGTTTCCGGAATGTTTCCCAGAAAACTGCTGCCCCACAGCCAGTACTCTTCTTAACTACAATATTTCAAATGCGCAATGGAGTAATTGTTGGCATCTTGTACACAATACCTTTAAAGATGCCCATAGTTCTTTAATACAAACTAAAATCCTACATCTTTGGTATAGAACCCCCTCTGTGCTTTAACGAATGGGCCTATTAAATAATAATAACTGCTGGCGCTGTAATTTGGCCAACGAGGATCTACTTCATATCTTGTGGTCCTGTGCTCCCATTAATAAGCTCTGGCATAAAGTCTGTTTACTTGCCTCCAGAGTAACAGGACAAAAACTATCTTTTGACCCCAAGTTATTCCTTCTAGGCATCCTTATCCCCAATAGCTCTCTCCTCTCACGTGCACATTTTAGATGGCTAAACATACTTTCTCCTCTGGTCAAGCATCTGATTCTTATGAAATGGAAATCAAATCTGATGCCTTCTCTTTCAGGTGTTCTTCAAAGCCTCTCTCAGTATGCCTCCCTAGACCAATTATCTCATGTTACTCATAGCCGACTCATTGTATATGACAGATGTTGGCAGGATTACTTCAAGTACATCGAACCTAGTTCTTCTAGACCCCAATTCTTAGGGATGTTTAGCTCTCTTTCTTATTTTACTCTCAGATTAGATTTTCTTGAAACTTTTGTGCACAGATATCTCCTCTTTTCTCCCTCCTTCTTTATTTTATCCCTTTCTCCTTCCCTTCTTCCTTGCTTTTTTCTGTCTCTTCTTTCTTTCATTGCACACTTTTCTCTTATCTTCACTTCTCCATTACTGAACATTGTTCATATTACCGCATTTATCACTTTTTGCAGTTTACTGAATGCCTTGTCATTGCCTGCCCTAGCATTTATTTCATACGTGGTTGCCATTTCTGATTCTATAATACCCTACTGATTGTAACCCTTCTGCTCTCCACTTATAACCTGTCTAGGTTTGTGTTTTATTATCAATATGTGGCTATAAGGCTTCTCCAGTTTGTTTACCCTAAATACTGTGTTTGTTAAGTGATATTTATACCTTATATGGAGGATATTCTTCTATTGTATAAGATGTGTGCTTTCTTATATACTCAAGTTTCAATAAAAAGATAAAGTGAAAAGAAAAATTGGTTGCTCAACCATATTCCTGTGGGACCTAGGAGCTGGCTCCTCCCACAATCCAACAAACCTCACCATCCCTTGCTCCTTCTCCTTTTCTCCCCTGTCTTGCTTCTCATGCTGTCTTATTTTCTTTTTTTTCTTCCCTTTTCCTCTCTGCTGCAGTATATGTTGAATCCCCCATGAAATAAGACTTACAGGGTCAGTAATTGCACACGTAGGAGTTATTAAAAGGAATGTGATTTGCTCATTAGGCTGGGAAAAAGAGAACTTTTTTCTTAACTCTGCGGGCAGAAAGGGGTTAATGTTCCAGCCTGAGCTACAGTTGCTGTTTTTTCTGTTTATTTGTTTACCTCAGACGTTCCAGAGGGCAGCTAATTGAGTGTGGCATTCTGAGAACAAAAGGGCGGGGAGGTTAGATCAGAAAAACAATAAAAAGTCACAGGAAGGCTATAGAAACAAGCATTTGTCAATGCCGAATGTTTGCTTGCTGATATTAGCATCGG
This sequence comes from Neoceratodus forsteri, assembly GCA_016271365.2. NCBI lineage: Eukaryota > Metazoa > Chordata > Ceratodontiformes > Ceratodontidae > Neoceratodus > Neoceratodus forsteri. The sequence goes on along the minus strand of CM028130.1, from coordinate 168,719,210 downwards.
ACACACAGGAGTTAGACAGATGCAGAATAGGAGTGGCAGTGAAGTATTGAACTCATGCCAACCCCCCCCTCCACTCTGCAGAGATGAACAGGCATTGGGGTGTGCCTGTGGGTCGTTGCCCATAATGCTCACGGCATTTCACCTCACCCTATCCTGTAGACACTGACAAGTGTTGAGGTGTGCCTTGGGGTGTTTGGCTTCACAGTCATCCCCATTTCATAAGGACATACGCTAAAATGAGTGCAGTACAGGAGAATGGGGTGAAGTCTGGGGCTGAAGAGTGCAAGGCACACCTTAATGCCTGTCACTGACTTTTGGGTGGGGGTGGGATGGCATGAGCATTACAGCTGGTGATCCAAAGTTACACCTCTGATGCCTGTCAGTCTGTACAGGGTGTGACATTATGGTTAGAAACCCTAACGCCCGGGTGTGTGTTGGTATTTGCACTACAAATTTTCAACATGGCCTTTTTTTGACCCCTCACCTCATGAAAGCATTTGGGCATTTGGGACCTCTTCTCATGCGCAGTGGCAGTGTGATTTTGTTAATGTGTCCCGAACTTCGAGTTCCCATAGTGACCGTGCCATTCTGCGCCAGATGTGCAAAAACACAAATCAGGCAGGATGTGAAGAATTACAACTGTATCATCCATAGGGAGGTGTGAAGAGATGGCAATGTTGAAAATCTGTAGTGGAAATATTAAAAATGATCGAAGTTCTGAGCGTACGTGGAAACTGCACAACACATGCTTGTACCACAGTCATTTAGTGGAATTATTTCTCCAAATTTTCAACATAGGCATTTTTCGACCTCTGCTCATAAACACTTTCACTATGATTTTCTTAATCTGTCCAAAACATTAATTTCTCACAGTGACCGTGCCACTGTGCGCCAGATGTGCAAATGCATATTTCAAGCAGGATATGAAAAATGACAGCTATACTGTTCATAAAGAGGTGTGGAAAATGCCAATGTTGAAAATCTGGAGTGAAAATACTACAAATTTGCACACTTCTGAGCATACGTGGAAACTGCGCAACACACGCTTGTAATACAGTCATTTTATGGACTTTTGTCACCAAATGTTCACATGAATAGTGTCACTATGATTTTCTTAATGTGTCCCGAACACTGATTTCCCACAATGACCGCGCCATTCTGCGCCAGATGTGCAAAAACACATTTCGGCCAGGATGTGAAAAATGACAGCTATACTGTTCATAAGGAGGTGTGAAAAAATTCCAATGTTGAAAATCTGGAGTGACAATATTATAAATTCATGAAGGTACGAGCATGCGTGGAAACTGCGCAACACACGCTCGTAAAACAGTCATTTATTTTGATTTTTTCCACCAAATTTGCAACATAGGCTTTTTGAAAGCCCACCTCATGAACACTGACACTGTTATTTCGTTACTTGATCCCGAAAGGTGATTCCACGCAGTGACAGCGAAATCACCTTTCGGGACAGAATAACGCCATGACAGTGGCTGAATTCATGAGGTGGGGTCCCAATAACCCCATGTTGAAAATTTGGTGCCATAATTCCCAAAAATGCATGAGATATGAACCAAAGTTTACAAAAACCCTATTTATGCCATTATACAGCTTACCGGCATTTCTTCAGTTCGTGGTTGGCTTTAAAGTGGGCAGACGTGTTCTCGGTCCACTGAAGATCATTGCGCTGGACTCTGGAGGTTAGTATGGGGTGAGGGAGGTTTGGGGGAGGCAGGGTGCACAGAGGGTGGGAGCGGGTTGGGAGAGGGGCCACCGAAATCAATGAGGGACCATTTTCTGTTTTACAGGTTTAAAAAAAAGGAAAAAACATTGCAGGACTTTTTTGTTTTACAGGGACATTTGGCACGCTGGGGTTGGCTCCCAGCATGCCACCTAAGTATTTTTTTGGGGAGGGCTGTAGCCGACGGGGGATTGGGCACTCACGTCGGTACATACTGAGGGGGGAAGAGCCGAGGGGGATAGGGCACCCCCATCAGCAAACAACAAATTGGGGGGACATTATGCTGATGAGGAGTGGGCTCCCCCATCGGCAAATTGAACTAGGAAGAGGGGGAACTGAAGCCGGCGGGGATTGGGCCCCCCATCAGCAAAGAAAGACTGTTGGGGGGATGCATAATGCAGAGGGGGATTGGGCACCCCCTCGGCACACAACAAATGGGGGAGGGGGTTACAGTATTCTGACGGGGAGTGGGCTCCCCTGTCAGCAAATGAACTGGGTCAGGAAATCAAGGTACCACCCTGCAATGACAGGTCACTCCCTCATTGCAGCAGCAGATTCGTTTCAAGGTGGTGGCATGCTGGCTGAACTAGTGTCAGCAGTAGCATGCCACCGCATTGGGGAAAGCAGGCCATGCCTCAAAAGGCACTGGGGCCACTGGTCCCCACAGTGCCGCACCTTCAAAAACCCGCTTTTCTCCTAAGCTGTGACAAAATGTTTCTTATGCACACGTGCAAGCAAACACAAAAAGGGGGCTCCCAACTGTTCTTAACTCTCTGAGAAGGAGCAAATTACCTAAAAAAGCTTAAAGTAATTAAGACCTAACCTAGTCAAACAGGTAAACCAAAAGCTGTAAGATATTGTAATGCCCCAAAGTTGGGACTCTCTAATATGTAGCCAGATATCTAGGCCAGGGGGACCTTAGGAACATAGGCAGAAGTGACCCTATTTATCCAGGGCCCCCAGAGTAGGCAGCAAAGACCCAATTCAGCCAGGGCCCCCAGGAGTAAAGCCCCACCAGTACAGTGTCCTGACTAGTGGTCTGGTGCCACATTGCCTTGCAGCCAGTCTCTCCCATGTGCAGCACCATACTCGTGTGAATAGCCCCCCTGTGCATAGTTACCTAAATGCCAGCTCCTCTCCCCATTCCCTTCTGGTTAGCCTCTGTGCATCAGTCAGAAAGTTCCCCTGACCTAAGCGGCCCTTCCTAGGCCACACTGAGGAAACCCTTGCAAACAAAACATTTTTTTTCTCCCTCTCTTGTTAAGCGCTGCTCAATCAATGGCAGGTAGCATAAATAAAGGAAAGAGAATGCCCTGCACTGGGACCTCTGTCCCTACCCAGCATGTGGCCAACATTACTGCTTGAGCTCGGGGTTTGAGAATGGAACCCTGAGCCAAGATGCAAACAAAGAATGGCCAGCAGCCACTGCAAAGAGGCAGTCTGACTGAGTAGCAGCGAAGGAAGGTGGGGGGCACTGAGTGGCAGTGAGCCAGGTTTATCTGGTAGGTGACACAGTCCCAACAGCTCTGGAGTGTCGCTCCTGCACAATAACTTCCTTCAGGTCACATCAGTGAGTCAGCCAGTATAATGAAGCAGCCAAGAGATCTGCAGCTCCTCCCACCAGTCCGTCAATATATCCGCTGGTGTGTGCCCTTACTCCAGTCCCCCGGCAGTGGTGGTGAGTGGGTGGTGCCACAGTTAGGTGCTGATCACCATTGAAGTTCAGGCAGTTTTGGGGTGTCAGGTGCATTGGACCATCAGGCACCTGACTGGTGGCTGAGGCTGCATGGGGGGGCCTCAACAATGACCACCCCTGGAGGTGGCATAGGGCTCAGAAAGAGCCAGTGTGAAGGCTGGGCCCAACCCGCTAAAAGGACCACCCAGGGGATGGGGTTGTGAAGCAGTTCGATGGAGCACACACATGGGTTGGAAAACAGACTGAACATCCACGGGAGCTAATAGCAAACCAAGCAGCACTGCCATTTGTAAAACCTCCCATGGGGCATGACTGAAACTACACCACAGGAGCTATATCAGTTTGAAGGGAGTACAGCAGTGCATACTGACTTTTATTTGTCGAATGCACAATTGAAATGACTGCAGTGTGTGCTGACTTTTCTATGTTGAATGCACTGGTACCCGATTGTTTTTCTCAATCTTTAAATCCCGCTTTTACATGTTTCCCTGACAAATCTCAAAATTGTTATAACCATTAAAATTGTTACTCTTTGTCGACATGTACTACTTCTGTTTCGAGCACCTAATAACTTATTTGTATTTATTATAAAGTATTGTAAACATGTATGAATAATGTATGTATGTTTTTTAATGTCTTCTTTTTGTATGTGCTTGTAATGACTCATACTGAGTCGAACAATAAAACATTTGACTGACATGCTGAATACACAAACAAAAGCACTGCAGTTTGTACAGATATCTATTTATTGAATGTCCAAACCAAAATTACTGCAGTGTGCACTGACTTTGCCATATTGAATGAAAAGCTCCTGCTACTACAGTGTCAACTAACTTTGCAATACTGAAAGAATAGCCCCTGCCCCATAGCCTACAGTGATGTCGCCATATTATGTGAACTGGCTCTGTTGCTGCAATCTAGCGCAATTTCTCAGTACTGTGTGACTTGGAGTAAGTGACTAACAGTGCCTTGTTGTAAGAACCATCCTAATTAGTGAACTACCTAACTGCTGATTGGGCATGTACTCCCTAATGAATTGAGTTAACCCGATTACCCTGGAGACTGAATGCCTATATCAAGACATCCGTTACCAGGTCAATATGTCGTTTCAAGAACTGCATGTGAAAAACAGCATGGTGAAAACAGCTGAAGGCAAGACAGCTACAGGGACTGAACAATGAAAATATGTTACTGCTATCCCTGTAGCTATGTTGTCTTTAGTGAAAGAGGTTAAAGCCTCTGATTGGCAGGTTCTTGCTATGCAGCTGCTGTGGCTCAGAGAGTAGAGCTGCAGGTAATGGAGTGTGAGTGTTTCAGGGTTTGATCCCCAGTCCTGGGACATATAGTTGTTTTGTTTTTTCTGTCTATTTCCCCTCCACAAGACTCCCCCCAAGGTTTCTCCCCATCTCTGACTCCCCCCCCCAACGGAGTTAGTTATTTAAGTGGAGGGTTCAGGGGCATAGCCCCCATAATAGGAGGGTGCAGGAGAAGAGCCCCCACCACAAACATAGCTATTTTAAGTTTGTGCCATGATTTCAAAGGTAGCACTTGCTGTTATTGTTGTAGTTGGTGTTTTGCTGAGTGCTGCGTTTGATTTCGCTGTTTTGACTGTGCGTTTTTCAACCGTGCTGTCAATCTTGGCGACATATTGACCCCATGCCAAGACATCCCAGTGTGCACCAGAAAGGGATGACACCAGTCTTTCAAAGACCTTTATTGAACTGCCTTGTCTGTCATCTTCAGACCCAAGCATGCTTCTGTTCTGGGGCCGGTCATAGAGCTACAAGCTAGGGTGGTAGACGAAGTCATGTCCTGCTTTTTATTGATTCGGCCCATCCCTGTTATGAAAATAAAGGCAGCTTGGTAGCTGCTCAGGCTTAATAATTCGGACACTAATGTACAGTGGGGTGGGGCTTCCTTTTCAGGAATGGTGAAAGCAGCCAAATCCAGGAGCAATGAAAACAACCAAATCCAGGAGTGACATAAACGGCCAGATCCAGAAGCAACAAATGCAGCCAGATCCAGGAGTGATGAAAGTGATCAGATCTGTGGAATACAATTGGTGTTTCTTGTGGAGACCCAGTCTGGCAGTCTACCATGACTTCTTCACCGGCAACCAGAGGGACTAATGAAAAGATCTTGCTTTGATACACCTTGTCTGACTTCTTCACCAGTGACTGGGGGTCTGATGAAAGAATCTTGTTCTACTACACCCTGTCCAGCAGTTTACCATGACTTCTTCACCAGCGATCAGAGGTCCAATGAAAGAATCTTGTTTTGCTACACCCTGCCTGGCAGCCTACCACAACTTCACTAGCAATCAGGGGGTCCGACAAAGGAATTTCAAATTGCATATCCAGCCTGGCGGTCTGACGTGACCTTTTCCAGGCATTTTAAGTCTTCCAGCCAGGGAATGAGACAAGTTCTGTGGAGATCCTCACCTTGCCGCAGTAAAAATTCTTCTGGACACTCCTGGAGGCACTAACTTTGAGCTCCAATTATTGCACTACCTCTCTCACAAAGGCGCACCTCTTGTTTACACCCTCGTTCTCTTCCACATCCCTGTGAATTCACAGTCAGCAGAGTAGTGAGTGCTTCAACACCATGAAGGTTAACCAGACTAACATTTTCAGGTCACCCCTGGACAGGGTCATTAGGGTTCTAGAGAATTTATGCATTGCAGCGTACAAATTTCGAGTATAGTGAATTGCTTTGAGTGATTGCTGGTGCTTAGGACATATACCATTGATCTTGGAGTACAGCATTGTTACAGCTTTTATTGGTGGTATCCCCCCATCCAGTGGCATTGCTTGATTTGCCTGGACGTGACACTTGCATTTCCCACCCTACAATAAGCACCTTTAGCTACATCAGAAGTCGTGCCTGTCTCTCCCTGTACATCCAGACTAGCTTAAAGTCTGAGGTAACAAAACAGAACCGGTAGCCCATCTGGTCCTGGTAGAACAGCTGTGCTCACCACAGTATTATCTTCTACTACTCAGGAAGGGGGTCTATGGTTTTGATCCATTAGGAACTTTTACAGCAGATATACAGTGCGAAATACCTGAACTTTCTGGTACTAACTGATGTAAAGCAACTGTCAGAATTTTGTTCTGTATCTGTTTGCCATTCTGAAGCCATCCAACAAAACTATTAAATCAAATCAAATAAACTACCCCAGTATATCTCTGTCTGTTTACCTTTGAGCACTCTGGGGAAGTATGCCCTGAGAAGCACCTCATGTATCTACCTTTGTGTTTACAAAGCAAAATCTTGCATTGGCAGAGAAGCCATCTACTTTGTGCTGCCTCAACTGTGGAACAAGCTGCAAAAAACTTTGAAATTGACTCACCCCATCAGCCTAGCAGCTTTTAAATCTCTATATCTACATCATAATAAGGAGTTCTGTGCCTGTCTACCCTAAATAGTGACTCCTATAAGTCCAAGCACACTCTAATTACTACTGTTGAAAGACTGATCACATCTATAATCGACTCTTCCTTCTCCCCTTTTTCTACCCCCACATCTGTCCCTTCCACATTCCTTTGACCCTGGTTCCAGCTCTAAATTCTCCATACCGTAACACTATGCATCTTTTTATATTAGGTTTTATTTGTGTTTAGTGCACCTAATAAGTATATTTCTTTACTTTTATGAAAAATTGTGTCCTACCCAAAACTAGCTGCATCTTCTGTTCCAAACATATACTACTGTCAATGCTACCTGCTGATACTTTGTATATACTGTATTATTGTATCTCACTTTATTTGTATGATTACTGTTTTCATGTGTGTCGCATCCCATGTATATTGTCCCTTGTTCCTTGTTAACAAACCCAGGTCCACCTCGAAAATGAGCTTGCTCAACGGTAATCGCCTGGTTAAATAAAGACTTTGATTGATTGATTGATTGATTGATATTATAGGAGCGTAGCAGCGCCTCTATAGTTAGGGTTGAGTAAGAAGTTCTGTGTTAATCCCTAACTTTGCACCTTAATTCCTTTGGCAGCATGCGACAAAATTAGTTGAAATTTTGCATGTGTTGTCTAGGAGGCACGGTCTAAATCTGTGGAAAGTTTCATGATAGCAGCATGTGCTGTTTCTGAGAGCCACATATGTCATTTTCCTGTAGATGTCTAATTTTTTTTCGAGTACTTAACATGGGACTTGGGTTTGCTCTCACATACAACCTTCCCAAAACTGAATTTTTTCCCAAAACTTTCAAGGTAAAAGAGCGCTATGCCAAGGTAGTGCCTTTGGAAGGTTTTGCAAAAAAATACTGCACAGTTCCATAGATATAGGGATTTAAAGGTTTGTTTTTTTCTCTTCTGATCATGCTCAGTAGGGTTTTTGGGATAAGGTTCTGATACGACACCAAACATTTCTCTCTGACGTTTCTGGTTTCTAACCACTTGCTTCTCTCAGCACAAAATTTTTCCCCTCAAACTAAAAAAACATGGAAAATACATAAAAAGTAATGTAATTTTAAAAAACAAACTCTTGAACCCAGCTACAGTAAATGGGACCCATTTAGCTAGATTCTGATGTTTGTTTTTCAAAATAATGGCCAGAAACACCTTTACTTGAATGCTGAAGCTACAGCTGGAAGTTCTGCTGCCAGCTTCAGCTGAAGCATTGAGCCGACGATCCCCTATTCCCTATCTCTCTGTGTCTTTGTCTGTCTGTCTGTCTGTCTATCTATCTACATTTATGTGCCTGAAAAGACTGGGAAATAACAAGTCCCACTGCCAAGTGCCCCATTACCAGCTGGTATCCCTGTGGCAGGTAACCTGGGAAATAACAAGTCCTACTGGCAAGTGCCACATTGCCAGCTGGTATCCCTGTGCCAGGTAACAATCCAATTAGTAAGAGCAGCTAATTTTTTTTCTCTCTCTTTAAGAGAGTTCGGACCCACCCCATTGTTTAGTGATGCAACCCCCCCCACTGCCTTTCTATTCTGTTCGCAAAACACAAGCTATCCCTTACTTTAACTACCTGAAAGAGACAAACAGTACCCTTGCCTTAGAAAATCTGCCACCCACTTGATGACACCTATCCCCGTCCTCCAGTCACCCATCCTCCCGCTTACACTAGTGCCGGAAGCCAGCAGCACATCTCTATCTGCAGGACCATAACCCAAGAAAGTACTACTGGTCTCATGACTCAGCAGTACATGTCCTGGACAACCACCCTGCCTTCCCTCTGTACATACACTGCGGCTCAACCCCTGCTGGAAGCAAACTGAAACTAGCTGTTGTTTCATTTTTGTTTTAAATCATCTTATATGAGGCTTGCGTCCAGATCATGCCATTGCTAATGTTTTTACTGACAGGCAGGTGGGTTGGATGTGGAAGGGAGATGTGAAGTCCATAGTTGCCAGTGGGTGGGCTGGCATAAGGGACGTGGGTCTCTGTTACTCCAACTGTGTTCTCCGGCAGGGGTGCTGGGGGAAGGAAGAGAAACCATGGAAAGAAAAGGAAGCAATCCATTCTCTGGAAACTGCCTGACAGGGTTTGCAAAATAAAACTGCACAAACAGCAGCGCCCTCTACTGGTATGTATACCAAGAGAGACACTACTTTAGAATACATTTTTTCAATGTTTTACTACATTCTAAGTTTTGTTTTTACATTTTTATATTTTTTTTTAGATTTTATTAACATTTTTAAATTGAAAGTAAGATCCCTTTTCTAAGTGCAGTAGTACCCTCCAGGGTATGCAGTGTGGGCTATACTGGACCTTCTAGGGGCTACAAGGCCCTCTGCCTGCAGTGTCAGGCCTCATTACACCTCTGGGCAGTTTGGTATAGCCCAATACCACCCACCATGTTGGGCATTATTGCTTGCTAAAGCAGACAGTGGTGCCCACCCCCCGTACCACTTCTTTCTACCCCTTCCTCTCCAGGTTGCTTGCCCCCCCTTCCCAATCTTATTTTTTTTATTTATAAAATGAGTGGACTTGGGTGCCTACTGCCAGTACTGCTTCTCTTAACCTCTCCCCTCCAGGTTGCCTGGCCCCTTCCAAAATGTACCTGATGGCACTGGGGTGCCCACCCCTGATGTTGCCAAACAATAGCCTGGCACGGGGTGCTCAATCCCAGCATCCTAATTGTATTTCCTGAAATAAGGGAAACTGTCCCTTAAATTTGTTTTTGTTTACACTGTAAAAAAGAAAACAGCACCTTGCTGATCTGTCACCCACCCACCCCACCGACCTCCCACTCAGCACCCACTGCACCACACCTCACCACACCTCACTCTCTAGAATATGTGCCATGGCATACATCCACTGTCTGATTGAAGACATGTCTTGCTGATAGAACCAGAAGCTGCAATATGAGAAAATCAGGTAAGAGCAGTTTATTGTATTCCAATGTGGTTTTTGAACGTTGATTCATAACTTTATCATTTTAACATATTTTGACCCCAAATTTTCAACATGGTCTTTTTGGAACCCCACCTCATGATCAGTGGTGGTGGAATTATGCAAATCTAGATCGAAAGGCGATATCACAATCACATTGCAAAATCACCTTTTGGGTGGGATTTGAAAATTTCCACCATCCTTATTCATGAGATAGGGTCATAAAAAGGCTATGTTGAAAATTTTGGGTCAAAATCTGTCATATAACTTTTGCTGCAGGCCCTGCACCATCTTTTTTGCTCTTCTTTAAACTGCCTCCACCCTGTCTATGTCCTTATGGATATGCGGCCTCCAGAACTGGACACATTACACCAAATGATGCCTCACCAATGATCTGTACAGTGGCATCACCACCTTTTTTGTTCTGCTGCTGATACCTCTCCCTGTGCACCCCAGCATCCTACTGGCTCTCCCCACAGCTTTGACACATTTTTTGACCACCTTTAGGTCATCAGATATAATTATCCCCAAATCCCTTTCCTGTTTGGTGACTGTCAGTATCTACCCCCATTATGTAACCCTCCCCTGGGTTCTTGTACCCCAAATGCATGATTTTGCACTTTTTCACATTGAATCTTAGCTGCCACCCTCTAGACTATTCCTCCAGTTTACCTAGGTCACTCCTGTGACTCATAATGACATTCTGGTTGTGTGGAATAATGTTTAGGTTGGGATTTGAAACATTTCAGTACCAGGTTCATGAGGTGGGGTAATAAAAAGGCTATGCTGACAAATTGTTTGCTGTTTTGCTACAAATGCAAGTGCAGGGCCCTCCAGGCCCCACATTTCCTCAGCAACATACATGTCCAGATCTATGGAGAGATGGGAGCGATGGGCTCAGAGGGCCTGCAGTCCCACAGGCAAATGAGGATACGATTATACTATCTCAAAAAGTAAGGACATTATTTGCAAAAAACTCAGCTAAGACACCATTTAGGGTTAAGACTACTGTGACAAAAGTATGAAAATGTGATTTTAGGGTTTCCTACCTAAACCCCCCAAGCCTCAAGCAAATCAGGGGTGGAGTCTTCCTTGGGCTTGTCAACCCTAAAATTCACCCCATTTTATACACTCCTGTAGCATACACACCTGAGTCCATCACATCAGAACTTTCTTGCTACTGCAGTGGGGTGAGCTTTAGGGTTGACAACACCAAGGAAGACTCCACGCCTGATTTGCATCAGACGTGGGAAGGGGTTATGTGGTTGGAAATCCTAAAATCACATTTCTATACTTTTGTTGCTGTAGTCGTAACCCTAAATGGTGCATTAACAGAGTTTTTTTTGCAAAGAATAGATAGATAGATAGATAGATACAGTAGATAGATAGACGATAGATAGATAGATAGATAGATAGATAGATAGATAGATAGATAGATAAAATGGGTAAGAAATATCAGTAAAAATTCTGTCTCCTGATTGGATGAAACACACCACTTGACCATGCATTGTTCTGCAATGACCGCACACCTGCACTGTTTCAATTTTTCACCTCCCCTCCCAAACAATGTTGGCCACTTTATAAGACAGATAATTCACTACAGAGCATGTGGTCATGCTGTGATACACACATGTCTTTGTGGTTGAACACACTTTGCCTGTGGTTTCTTGTCTCACAATGCACAACAAAACGTGTATATCGGAGGGAGCATGACCACACATCCTGTAGTGGATTATCTGTTACTTTTGCATATTTGTCTGTCTGTCTGTCTGTCTATCTATCTATCTATCTATCTATCTATCTATCTATCTATCTATCTATCTATCTATCTATCTATCTCTCTTTTATTGTTGTGTTTGGAATGAGACAACACTATTTGCACCTTGTACCCCTTTCTGTGGTCAGGCTGTACTTCCTGACTCACTCCTTTACCACAGGTATTTTCACAGAAACTGAATCTCTATCCCTTGCAGCTCACTTACAGTGGAAACTTAAAGGACACAAAAACAGTGGTTTCAAAATCTGCCAAACCAAAAACCCAGCACTGCAGGTTAGAGGCTTACCAACATAATGATATGCTCTGTTTGCCTCAGAAATGCATCTTAATTCATATTAATCAGGTTTAAACAGCTACCTCAAATGTAAACAAAACCCTGCTTTGTATTCAAACACCACTCTTCGGCAGATGCTTAAATGGCGTAGACATTCTTACGTGATGATGTCAGAGGAGTGACTATGGCTCCAGAGCAATAATACAGCCTACATGGGGCCTCAGTAATAAATTGTGGAAATAACATTAACAAAGCACTTCTCCTTCAAATCCTTTATTGTGCAGGCATGACAACCTTTTCACACATGCACAGTAAAGGATTTGAAGGAGAAGCACTTTGTTAATGTTATTTTGTCAGTTTATTTGTAAGGTACCTATGCAGATTGTATTGTCACTCTGGAGAACTGAAGCTCCACTGATAACATTGCATAAGGATGTCACGGCTGTTTTGGGCGTCTCCTGAAGTACTGTACAGTGTTTGAATAGGAAGCAGGGGTTTGTATGTATTTGATGGAAACATTTAAACATGATGAACATGGATAAAGGTACATTTCTGAGGTGAACGGAGCACATCTTTATGTAGGCAAGCCTCTAACCTGCAGTGCTGTGTTCTTGGTTTGGCAGGTTTTACTTACTAAGAAGCACCTGTTTACGTGTCATTTAATCTGGAGCAGAGGTCAACAATCCCAGGCTGGTGACTTCACAATCTGTTGAGCTGGAAGTGACTATAGTGTCAAAGGTAAGGTAATATGACTTCAGCTCCTCAGTAAGCCTCAGTTGCAGATGAACTGTAGGGAACAAAGGAGCCTACAATTCAAGGTTTTAGAACACAGTGCAGCTGAGTTCTGGGGATGCCAAATGGGAGTTTTTTTTAGTAAGTTTTTGTTTTTTGCCTCTGTGTACGATTTTTTTTAGTGCTCTTGAAATGTGTTGGATTGGCAGCACTGGAATCTGAAGTCCTCTGTTTATCCACATGAAAGACGCAGCGTGAGCAATCACAGGGCAAACCTCCCCATACTGCTCTGCCAAACCCCAGCTCGTTATGAAGGGACCACCATGTAGGTGAGAGATCAGTTCAGGCTCCATCCCCATTCAGTCCTTGGCCTCTCATGTGAGACTGCTTACAAGGGTGCCCGTTATAGTGCCAGTTGTGTTGGTGGCTTGTGTGATGTGGGTACCTGCCCCCCTGGGAACTAGAGAGCGCCATAACTCATTTCACATAGGCCACTGAACAGCCCTCAGGTGATAATGGCTTTCGATCACTACTAACCTGGGCTGGATTTGAACCACTGACTTAGAGGTCAAAGGCTTCTAAACACACTACAGTCTACTGATACAGCCAATTTCCCCAGGCAGAGCCCCTCTTTACTGTCTGAGCAACACTCCGCACCAAATATTTTTTTTAGTTTTAATACCATCACTGATTTCTTTTCCAGCATGTTATGTAGTGTCAGAAATCTTTGGGGGTGGCACAATACAGCATATTTCACTCATTCCCTGTAATAAGCAAACCAGATCCCACAAGAATGCCTTTAAAATGGATGCACATACAGGAGGAAATTCTAAGCCTTTTTCTCCTCCACTGCTTCCCTGAACAGAGGTCTTTCAGGGACGTGTCAGAGGGCTTAGTCAATCAGATGTCCATGTGACACTCATGGAGAGGCAGCCCTTTGGCAGGAAATCATGCTGGCTCCCTGACTGCATCCTGTAGCTAGCACCATCTGCCAGTGCAGGAGTGCAGGTTGCGCAAAATGTCATTCGGATGTGAGGTCAAGAGGTTATTTATTATTTGTCAGACACACCTTGCGCACATCTAAGCTACAGCATTTGACAAGCATCATCTCACAACTAGACTCTTCTGATGATGAGTTCAGTTCACAAGAACAGGGGCAGAGAGAGAGAGTGGCAGACATTGCTTTCAGTAATTGCAAAGCAAGAAAGTGCCACTGTCTGAGCAGACAGTATTTGGAGGTACATCTCTGCAGGTTTTATTTGAACGGAAGGACCTCTGATAGGGACAGGCAGGTCTCAGATTCTGGAGTTGCCTTATTTTGTAATAATCATTTTATTGATTTAATAGAAAGTAAAAACAATGTGCAGAAAATTAAATATTTGAAGCATAAATACACTAGAAAGCCATTTACATAAATACTATTTACAAATGCCTAACATGAATCAATAGACTTATCTGTCAGTATTGAATCCCAAGGTTACCTCAAATCATTATACAAGTACAGTATCTGTCCCTCACATTCAGTTCTAAGGTTACCAGATTAGTATAATCCAAGAGAAAATAGAAACGAAACCACAAAGAATAGGAGAATAGTCTCAAGGGGAAGAAAATGGATATAACAGGGATGAGATGTGAAATGACCGGAGCCATGTATTGGAACCCGAAGAGGACTTCTTTTGATGAGTTCTTGGCTCTGGAGGCCCCATGACTTGATTATTTTGATGTTTTGACTTTGACCATATCTATAATTTATCTTTCATGAATGTACTGTACAGAAGGCGGTGAATCTCTTTTGAAGTGATTTTTTCCCATTATGATTATAGGTGAGTCATATGGACCACTAGCATTGTGATTATATGTGAGTCATATGGACCAGTAGTATTGTGATTATATGCAAGTCATTTTATTTATTTATTTAAGAGCTTTACCAGGCAGGCATGCTGGGCAGAGGACCGCTCGATTCCAGATGCATTCTGGGGGAGTGGGGAGACGAGAAAAATATACAGTAGAAAGTACAGTGGAATATAAAAGTAGCATGCCATACAATAGACTATACATAGAATATACAGTGGTATTTACAACAGCTTAGCCATACCTAGAATAAACAATACAAAAATATACATTATAAACATATAGCCTGTGTCATGGGATGCAGTGTGTGTCCAAATTAGCGTGACCTACAACTTATAGCAGATGGGTAGGGGTCTGGGGCCACAAGTAAAGTGCTTTAGTCCATCACACTGGAGGTGGGCAGAAACTGGATTGCAGCGAGATACTGGACCTTCCGCGGTGCTAGACACAGATGCAGGTGGACGAGAGATGAGTCTTGAGGAGGGAGTTTATATGCCGCTGAGTACTGGTGGTATGCTTAATGTCAGCTGGCAGGGAGTTCCATAGTTTAGGCATGTGGTATATAAAAGCAGCCTGGCCTGTAGCAGTGGACATATGTGGGACATGGAGAAGCCAGGAGTCGATGTTCTGGAGTGAGTATGCAGGTGGGGGTAAAGCTGCCAGGGTTGCCATGAGGTAAGGGAGGCGGGCCTGTGCCCATAATTTGACTGTAATTCTGGTACAGTAGGACTGTCTCTGATCCTGGAGCGACGGGAGTGCTAAGGCCCTGTAGAGGTCACAGTGATGGGTTGTGGGAAGGCAGTCAAGGGCGAAGCGATGGAAAGAGTGGCTCTAGCCTGGCTAGGGAGGACTTGGGAGTGGCACTACAGACTATGTCCCCATAGTCCAGTATAGGGAGGAAAATTTTTGTAGACTTACCTTGTGGGTTGGCAGGGGGATGCAACTTCTGTTGCTGTATAAAGCGCCCGGCATGAGTTGCAATTTCTTGAGGGTAGCATCCATGTGCTCACCAAAGCTAAAGTGCTGATCTAACCAAACCCTAAGGTACCTGCAGGAGGTACAGGCCTCCAGGGGGGGGTCCCATCAATAGTGTGGAATGTGGGGGTGGAGGGAAGAAGGGAGAGTTTTTGCCACGTACCAAACATTAGGGAGACAGTTTTCTTAGGGTTGAGGAAAAGCTGATTTGAACAAAACCAGTTCTGTACACTGTTGAAATCTCACTGAAGTCTGTTAACCACTTCAGAGGAGGATGGGCCAGAGGTAAACAGTACTGTATCGTCTGCATACATGTAGATGGAGGTGTGTGGGCAGGCCGTGGGAAGTTCATTGAGGAAGATGGAAAACAGTATTGGCCAAGAACTAAACCTTGGGGGACCCCTGTAGTGACAGGGAGGGTGGCTGATGTGGAAGAGCCAATTCTGACTGTTTGGGACCTGTCTCCCAGGTAGGAGCAGAACCAACTGGTGGCAGCTCCAGATAGTCCAGTGAGGGAGAGTTTGGAGAGTAGCAGGGCATGTGAGACTGTGTCAAAGGCCTTTGCAAGGTCGACAAAGATATCTGAGGTGGTGTGCCCATTATTCATTCCTGAGAGGATAGTGTCAGTGAGTCTTAGAAGGTAGGTGATGGTGGAATGTGATTTCCTAAATCTAGCCTGGTAAGGAGTGAAAAAGGAGGAGGAGGAGTCATCTAAAAAGGAGGACAGCTGGGAGAGAATGAGGTGCTCCTGGATTTTGGCTAGAATGGGGAGAAGGGAGATAGGGTGGTAGTTGCCTGGGGAGGAGGGGTCACCACCTTTGGGGAGGGGGATGACAGTGGCATGTTTCCAGACAGATGGGATTGATGATACAGTGAAGGCGAGGTTAAACAGGGTGGCCAGTGGGCTGGCAATGGCTGGGGCAGAGGAGGAGGAGCATTTTGGAGCAGAGTCCAGAGGGACATTTACCTTTAGAGGGATTGAGAGACTGTAAGTCTTTTTGTACTTCAGTAGGGGTAACTAGGCGAAAGGAGAAGCAGGAAGCAGAGGGGGGTGGGATGGAGGGTGGAGTCTGCTTGGAGTGTTGTGGAAGAGTGGACAAGAGGGAGGACACACAGCTTGTAAAAACGGTGTTAAACTCAGTGGCCACCACACTTGGGTCGGTGACAACAGAGCCTGCTACATTCAGGGCAGGTGTAGGGGGTTGGGCCGGAAGGGGAGAAAAGAGATTTGATTGTCTTCCAGAACTTACCTGGGTGGTTAAGGTTGGAGTGGAAGGAGGCCTTGAAGTAGTTCGATTTTGCCTGACAGGTAAGCCTACTGCATGCATTCTGGAGTAAGCGGTAGTTATGAAGTGCTGCTTGGGTACCTGAAGCATTATGTGTTTTCCAGACCCAGTCCCTGGCACGAAGTTGATGTATGAGATCAGTGGTGACCCAGGGAAGGTGGGCACCCCTTACCAGAGTATTCCGGAGTGGCGCATAGTGGTCCCAGATAGCAAGGAATGTGGACTTGAAGGATTGTAGGGTGGAGTCGATGGAGGATGCCCGTGGTATGACAGACTAGTCAGCATTAGTCAGGTCTGTTAAGAGCACTGTGAGGTCAAGGGATTTGTAGGACCTGGTGCGAATTGTGCAAAGGGGAGGAGCCTTAGGTCTAAATACTTTCCTTACCATATAAATCATATGGCCCAGTAGCATTATGATTATATGTGAGTCATAAGGCCCAGTAGGATTGTGATTAATATGTGCATCATATGACCCAGTAGCATTGTGATTATATATGCATCATACAGCCCAGTGGCATTGTGCTTATAGGTGAGTCATAAGGCCCAGTATTATTGTGATCATATGGGAGTGATATGGCCCAGTAGCATTGTGATTACACATGAGTCATATAGACCAGAACTGTGATTATATTTGATTCATATGGCCCAGTAGCATTGTGATTAGACACTAGTCATATGGAATGGGGAAAGGGAAAGGAAAGATTGTTTAACCAGGAAAAGCACACTAAGACGAAGCATGTTTCCTGATGCGACCTGGGAGCACAAGAAAGTTAAATGACTTGCTCAGGATCACATAGCATGCACCTAGGTGGCTGTGGGATTCAAACACAGGTCTTCAGATCTGCAGCTCAGCACCTTAATCCACTGTGCTATACTGCCTCACATATGGCCCAGTAGCATTGTGATTAAAAGTGGTTCATATAGCCCAGTAGCATTCTGATTATATGTGTGTCATATGGCCCAGTAGCATTGTGATTATATGCAAGTCATATGGCCCAGTAGCATTGTGATTATATGCGAGTCATATGGCCCAGTAGCATTGTGATTATATGCGAGTCACATGGCCCAGTAGCATTTTGATTATATGTGTGTCATATGACCCAGTAGCATTGTGATTATATGTGAGTCATATGGCCCAGTAGCATTGTGATTATGTGCGAGTCATATGGCCCCGTAGCATTGTGATTATGTGTGAGTCATATGGCCCAGTAGCATTGTGATTATATGCGAGTCATATGGCCAAGTAGCATTGTGATTACGTGCGAGTCATATGGCCCAGTAGCATTTTGATTATATGCATGTCATACGGCCCAGTAGCATTGTGATTTTATGCGAGTCATATGGCCCAGTCACATTTTGATTATATGCGAGTCATATGGCCCAGTAGCATTGCGATCACATGCGAGTCATATGGCCCAGTAGTATTGTGATTATATGCGAGTCATATGGCCCAGTAGCATTGTCGATTATATGTGAGACATATGACCCAGTAGCATTGTGATTTTAGGTGAGTCATATGTCCCAGTAGCATTGTGATTATATGCGAGTCATATGGCCCAGTAGCTCTGTGATTATACATGAGTCATATGGCCCAGCAGCATTGTGGCTGTATGTAAGTCATATGGACCAGTAGCTCTGTGATTATACATGAGTCATATGGCCCAGCAGCATTGTGTTTATATGTGAGTCATATGGACCAGTTGCTCTGTGATTATATGTGAGTCATATGGCCCAGTAGCATTGTGATTATATGTGAGTCATATGGCCCAGTAGCATTGTGATTATATGCGAGTCAAATGACCCAGTAGCATTGTGATTATGTGCGAGTCAAATGGCCCAGTAGCATTGTGATTATATGTGAGTCATATGGCACAGTAGCATTGTGATCATTCGTGAGTCATATGGCCCAGTAGCATTGTGAGTATATGCGAGTCATATGGCCCAGTAGCATTGTGATTATATGTGAGTCATATGGCCCAGTAGCATTGTGATTATATGCGAGTCAAATGACCCAGTAGCATTGTGATTATATGTGAGTCAAATGGCCCAGTAGCATTGTGATTATATGTGAGTCATATGGCTCAGTAGCATTGTGATTATATGCGAGTCATATGGCCCAGTAGCATTGTGATTATATGTGTGTCATATGACCCAGTAGCATTGTGATTATATGTGAGTCATATGGCCCAGTAGCATTGTGATTATATGTAGTCATATGGCCCAGTAGCATTGTGATTATATGGTAGTCGTATGACCAGTAGCTTTTAGTTATATGCGAGTCATATGGCCCAGTAGCATTGTGATTATATGTGAGTCATATGGCCCAGTAGCATTGTGATTATAGGTGAGTCATATGGCCCTGTAGCATTTTGATTATATGCGTGTCATATGGCAGTAGCATTGTGATTATATGTGTCTCATATGGCCCAGTAGCATTGTGGTTATATGCGAGTCATATGGCTCAGTGGCACTGTGATTATATGCGAGTCATATGGCCCAGTAGTACTGTGATTATATGTGAGTCATATGGCCCAGTAGCATTTTGATTATATGTGTGTCTTATGTCCCAGTAGCATCGTGATTATATGTGAGTCATATGGACCAGTAGCTCTGTGATTATACATTAGTCATATGGCCCAGTAGCATCGTGATTTTAGGTGAGTCATATGTCCCAGTAGCATTGTAGTTATATGTGAGTCATATGGACCAGTAGCTCTGAGATTATTCATGAATCATATGGCCCAGTAGTATTGTGATTTCAGGTGAGTCATATGTCCCAGTAGCATTGTGATTATATGCGAGTCATATAGCCCAGTAGCTCTGAGATTATACATGAGTCATATGGCCCAGCAGCATTGGGGTTATATGTAAGTCATATGGATCAGTAGCTCTGTGATTATACATGAGTAATATGGCCCAGCAGCATTGTGTTTATATGTGAGTCATATGGACCAGTAGCTCTGTGATTATACATGAGTCATATGGCCCAGCAGCATTGTGATTATATGGGAGTCATATGGCCCAGTAGCAATGTGATTATATGTGAGTCATATGGCCCAGTAGCATTGTGATTATATGAGAGTCAAATGGCCCAGCAGCATTGTGATTATATGCGAGTCATATGGCCCAGTAGCATTGTGATTATGTGCGTGTCATAGGGCCCAGTAGCATTGTGATTATATGTGAGTCATATGGCCCAGTAGCATTGTGATTATGTGCGAGTCATATAGCCCAGTAGCATTTTGATTATATGTGTGTCATATGAAACTGTAGCATTGAGATTATATGTGAGTCATATGGCCCAGCAGCATTGTGATTATATGTGAGTCATATGGCCCAGTAGCATTGTGATTATATGTGTGTCATATGGTCCAGTAGCATTGTGCTTATAAATGTGTCATATGGCCCAGCAGCATTGTGTTTATATGTAAGTCATGGACCAGTAGCACTGTGATTATCATCGTGAGTCATATGGGCTTAAGTAGCATTGTGATTAAGAAGGCGGCCATAAGGGGCCCAGAAGCACAGGGATTATAGGTGTGAGTAATATGTAAATAGCATTGTGATTATATGAGTCATATGCCCAGTAGCATTGTGATTATATGCGAGTCACATGGCCCAGTAGCATTGTGATTATATGTGAGTCATAAGGCCCCGTAGCACTGTGATTATAGGTGAGTCATATGGCCCAGTAGCATTGTGATTATAGGTGAGTCATATGGCCAAGTAGCATTGTGATTATATGGGAGTCATATGGCAAAGTAGCATTGTGATTATAAGTGAGTCATATTGCCCAGTAGCATTGTGATTATAGGTGAGTCATATGGCCCTGTAGCATTTTGATTATATGCGTGTCATATGGCCCAGTAACATTGTGATTATAGTGTCTCATATGGCCCAGTAGCATTGTGGTTTATAGGTGAGTCATATGGCCCAGTATCATTGTGATTATATCTGTGTCATATGGTCAGTAGCATTGTGATTATACATGAGTCATATGGCCCAGTAACTGTGATTATGTGGGAAGCTGCCGGCCCATAGCATTGTGATTATATGTGTCATATGGTCCTGTATCATTGTGATTATAAATTAGTCATATGGCCCAGTAGCATTATGATTATATGAGAGTCATATGGCCCAGCAGCATTGTGATTATATGCGAGCCATATGGCCCAGTAACATTGTGATTATATGAGAGTCATATGTCCCAGTAGCATTGTGATTATATGTGTGTCATATGGCCCAGTAGCGTTCTGATAATATGAGAGTCATATGGCCCAGTAGCATTGTGATTATAGGTGAGTCATATGGCTCAGTAGCATTGTGATAATAGGTGAGTCATATGGCCCAGTAGCATTGTGATTATATTGAGTCATATGGCCCAGTAGCATTGTGATTATATGCGTGATATGGCCCAGTAGCATTGTGATTATATGAGAGTCATATGGCCCAGTAGCATTGTGATTATAGGTAAGTCATATGGCCCAGTAGCATTGTGATTATATGGGAGTCATATGGCCCAGTAGCATTCTGATTATAGGTGAGTCATATGGCCCCAGTAGCATTGTGATTTCTCACGAGTCACATGGCCCAGTAGCATTGTGATTTTATGCCAGCCTAGGGCCCAGTAGCATTGTGATTACATGCAAGTCATATGGCCCAGTAGCATTATGATTATTGGTGAGTCATATGGCCCAGTAGCATTGTGATTATATGTGTGTCATATGGTCCAGTAGCATTGTGATTATAAATGAGTCATATGGCCCAGTAGCATTGTGATTATGTGAAATGTCCCATGGCCCAGCATTGTGGGACAAGGCTGTGTGATTATATGTGTCATATGGTCCAGTAGCATTGTGATTATAAATGAGTCATATGGCCCAGCAGCATCGTGAATATATGAGAGTCATATAGCCCAGCAGCATTGTGATTATATGTGAGTCATGTGGCCCATCTGCATTGTGAATATATGAGAGTCATATGGCCCAGTATCATTGTGTGATTATATGCGCAGTCATATGGCCCAGTAGCATTGTGATTATATGCAACAAGGGCGGCCCTGCATTGTGATTATAGGTGAGTCATATGGACCTGTAGCATTGTGATTATATGAGAGTCATATGGCCCAGCAGCATTGTGATTATATGCGAGTCATATAGCCCAGTAACATTGTGATTATATGAGAGTCATATGGCCCAGTAGCATTGTGATTATATGTGTTTCATATGGCCCAGTAGCATTGTGATTATATGAGAGTCATATGGCCCAGTAGCATTGTGATTATAGGTGAGTCATATGGCCCAGCAGCATTGTGATTATAGGTGAGTCATATGGCCCTGTAGCATTGTGATTATAGGTGAGTCATATGGACCAGCAGCATTGTGATTATATTCGAGTCATATGGCCCAGTAGCATTGTGATTATATGTGTGTCATATGGCCCAGTAGTATTGTGATTATATGAGAGTCATATGGCCCAGTAGCATTGTGATTATAGGTGAGTCATATGACCCAGTAGCATGGTGATTATATGCGAGTCATATGGCCCAGTAGCATTGTGATTATTGGTTAGTCATATGGCCCAGTAGCATTGTGATTATATGCGAGTCATATGGCCCAGTAGTATTGTGATTATATGAGAGTCGTATCGCCCAGTTGCATTGTGATTATAGGTGAGTCATATGGCCCAGTAGCTTTGTGATTTTTTGCGAATCATATGGCCCAGTAGCATTGTGATTATATGTGTGTCATATGGTCCAGTAGCATTGTGATTATAAATGAGTCATATGGCCTAGCAGCATTGTGATTATATGCTAGTCATATTGCCCAGTAGCATTGTGATTATATTCGAGTCATATGGCCCAGTAGCATTATGATTATAGGTGAGTCATATGGCCCAGTAGCATTGTGATTATGAGAGTCAGATGGCCCAGCAGCATTGTGATTATATGAGAGTCATATGGCCCAGTAGCATTGTGATTATATGAGAGTCATATGGCCCAGTAGCATTGTGATTATAGGTGAGTCATATGGCCCAGAAGCATTGTGATTATATGCGAGTCATATGGCCCAGTAGCATTGTGATTATATGAGAGTCATATGGCCTAGTAGCATTGTGATTATATGTAGCCATATATCCCAGTGGCATTGTGACGAGGTCGAAAGCCATATGGCCCAGTTGCTTTGTGATTATAGTTTAGTCATATGGCCCAGTAGCATTGTGATTATATGCGAGTCATATGGCCCAGTAGCATTGTGATTATATGAGAGTCATATGGCCCAGTAGCATTGTGATTATATGCGAGTCATATGGCCCAGTAGCATTGTGATTATATGCGAGTCATATGGCCCAGTAGCATTGTGATTATATGAGAGTCATATGGCCCAGTAGCATTGTGATTATATGCGAGTCATATGGCCCAGTAGCATTTTGATTATATGTGTGTGTCATATAACCCAGTAGCATTGTGATTATATGTGAGTCATATGGCCTAGTAGCAGTGTGATTATGTACTAGTCATATGGCCCAGTAACATTTTGATTATATGCGTGTCATATGGCCCAGTAGCATTGTGATTATATGTGTCTCTATGACCCAGTAGCATTATGATTATATCACGAGTCCTTATGTCCCAGTGGCATTAGTGATTATATCGTGTCATAGGCGGCCCAGTAACTTTTGGTGATTATAGTTTAGTCATAGGGCCCAGCAGCATTGTGATTATAGGTGAGCCTGGCGGCTCAGTAGGATTATGTATTATATGCTAGTCATATGGCCCAGTAGCACTGCAGGATTATATGCGTGAGCCGGCGGCGGCCCAGCAGCACGTGATTTTAGGTGAGTCACATATCTCAGCAGTATTGTGGTTATATGTGAGTCATATGGACCAATAGCTCTGTGATTATACATGAGTCATATGGCCCAGTAGCATCGTGATTTTAGGTGAGTCATATGTCCCAGTAGCATTGTGATTATATGTGAGTCATATGGACCAGTAGCTCTGTGGTTATACATGAATCATATGGCCCATTAGCATTGTGATTTTAGGTGAGTCATATGTCCCAGTAGCATTGTGATTATATGCGAGTCATATGGCGCAGTAGCTCTGTGATTATACATGAGTCATATGGCCCAGCAGCATTGTGTTTATATGTAAGTCATATGGACCAGTAGCTCTGTGATTATTCGTGAGTCATCTGGCCCAGCAGCATTGTGTTTATATGTGAGTCATATGGAGCAGTAGCTCTGTAATTATACATGAGTCATATAGCCCAGCTGCATTGTGTTTATATGTGAGTCATATGGACCAGTAGCTCTGTGATTATACATGAGTCATATGGCCCAGTAGCATTGTGATTATATGCGAGTCATATGGCCCAGTAGCATTGTGATTATATGTGAGTCATATGGCCCAGTAGCATTGTGATTATATGCGAGTCAAATGGCCCAGTAGCATTTTGATTATATGTGAGTCATATGGCCCATTAGCATTGTGATTATGTGTGAGTCATATGTCCCTTTAGCATTGTGATTATATGTGTGTCATATCACCCAGTAGCACTGTGATTTTATGTGAGTCATATGGCCCAGTAGCATTGTGATTATAGGCAGTCATATGACCCAGTAGCACTGTGATTATGTGCGAGTCATATGGTCCAGTAGCATTGTGATTATGTTCGAGTCATATGGCCCAGTAGCATTTTGATTATATGCGTGTCATATGGCCCAGTAGCATTGTGATTATATGTGTTTCATATGGCCCAGTAGCATTGTGATTATATGAGAGTCATATGGCCCAGTAGCATTGTGATTATAGGTGAGTCATATGGCCCAGCAGCATTGTGATTATAGGTGAGTCATATGGCCCTGTAGCATTGTGATTATAGGTGAGTCATATGGACCAGCAGCATTGTGATTATATGCGAGTCATATGGCCCAGTAGCATTGTGATTATATGTGTGTCATATGGCCCAGTAGCATTGTGATTATATGAGAGTCATATGGCCCAGTAGCATTGTGATTATAGGTGAGTCATATGGCCCAGTAGCATGGTGATTATATGCGAGTCATGTGGCCCAGTAGCATTGTGATTATTCGTTAGTCATATGGCCCAGTAGCATTGTGATTATATGCGAGTCATATGGCCCAGTAGCATTGTGATTATATGAGAGTCATATCGCCCAGTTGCATTGTGATTATAGGTGAGTCATATGGCCCTGTAGCTTTGTGATTTTATGCGAATCATATGGCCCAGTAGCATTGTGATTATATGTGTGTCATATGGTCCAGTAGCATTGTGATTATAAATGAGTCATATGGCCCAGCAGCATTGTGATTATATGCTAGTCATATTGCCCAGTAGCATTGTGATTATATTCGAGTCATATGGCCCAGTAGCATTATGATTATAGGTGAGTCATATGGCCCAGTAGCATTGTTATTATGAGAGTCAGATGGCCCAGCAGCATTGTGATTATATGAGAGTCATATGGCCCAGTAGCATTGTGATTATATGACGAGTCATATGGCCCAGTAGCATTGTGATTATATGAGAGTCATATGGCCCAGTAGCATTGTGATTATATGCGAGTCATATGTCCCAGTGGCATTGTGATTATATGCGAGTCATATGGCCCAGTAGCTTTGTGATTATAGTTTAGTCATATGGCCCAGTAGCATTGTGATTATATGAGAGTCATATGGCCCAGTACCATTGTGATTATATGCGAGTCATATGGCCCAGTAGCTTTGTCATTATATGCGAGTCATATGGCCCAGTAGCATTGTGATTATATGAGAGTCATATGGCCCAGTAGAATTGTGATTATATGCGAGTCATATGGCCCAGTAGCATTTTGATTATATGTGTGTGTCATATAACCCAGTAGCATTGTGATTATATGTGAGTCATATGGCCTAGTAGCATGGTGATTATGTACTAGCTGCATGGCCCAGTAACATTTTGATTATATACGTGTCATATGGCCCAGTAGCATTGTGATTATATGTGTCTCATATGGCCCAGTAGCATTATGATTATATGCGAGTCATATGTCCCAGTGGCATTGTGATTATATGCGTGTCATATGGCCCAGTAGCTTTGTGATTATAGTTTAGTCATATGGCCCAGTAGCATTGTGATTATAGGTGAGTCATATGGCTCAGTAGGATTGCGATTATATGCTAGTCATATGGCCCAGTAGCACTGTGATTATATGTGAGTCATATGGCCCAGTAGCATCGTGATTTTAGGTGAGTCATATGTCCCAGTAGCATTGTGATTATATGTGAGTCATATGGACCAGTAGCTCTGTGATTATACATGAATCATATGGCCCAGTAGCATTGTGATTTTAGGTGAGTCATATGTCCCAGTAGCATTGTGATTATATGCGAGTCATATGGCGCAGTAGCTCTGTGATTATACATGAGTCATATGGCCCAGCAGCATTGTGTTTATATGTAAGTCATATGGACCAGTAGCTCTGTGATTATACGTGAGTCATATGGCCCAGCAGCATTGTGTTTATATGTGAGTCATATGGAGCAGTAGCTCTGTGATTATACGTGAGTCATATAGCCCAGCAGCATTGTGTTTATATGTGAGTCATATGGACCAGTAGCTCTGTGATTATACATGAGTCATATGGCCCAGTAGCATTGTGATTATATGCGAGTCATATGGCCCAGTAGCATTGTGATTATATGTGAGTCATATGGCCCAGTAGCATTGTGATTATATGCGAGTCAAATGGCCCAGTAGCATTTTGATTATATGTGAGTAATATGGCCCAGTAGCATTGTGATTATGTGTGAGTCATATGTCCCTTTAGCATTGTGATTATATGTGTGTCATATGACCCAGTAGCACTGTGATTATATGTGAGTCATATGGCCCAGTAGCATTGTGATTATATGCGAGTCATATGGCCCAGTAGCTTTGTGATTATAGTTTAGTCATATGGCCCAGTAGCATTGTGATTATATGCGAGTCATATGGCCCAGTAGCATTGTGATTATATGAGAGTCATATGGCCCAGTACCATTGTGATTATATGCGAGTCATATGGCCCAGTAGCTTTGTCATTATATGCGAGTCATATGGCCCAGTAGCATTGTGATTATATGAGAGTCATATGGCCCAGTAGAATTGTGATTATATGCGAGTCATATGGCCCAGTAGCATTTTGATTATATGTGTGTGTCATATAACCCAGTAGCATTGTGATTATATGTGAGTCATATGGCCTAGTAGCATTGTGATTATGTACGAGTCATATGGCCCAGTAACATTTTGATTATATGCGTGTCATATGGCCCAGTAGCATTGTGATTATATGTGTCTCATATGGCCCAGTAGCATTATGATTATATGCGAGTCATATGTCCCAGTGGCATTGTGATTATATGCGTGTCATATGGCCCAGTAGCTTTGTGATTATAGTTTAGTCATATGGCCCAGTAGCATTGTGATTATAGGTGAGTCATATGGCTCAGTAGGATTGCGATTATATGCTAGTCATATGGCCCAGTAGCACTGTGATTATATGTGAGTCATATGGCCCAGTAGCATCGTGATTTTAGGTGAGTCATATGTCCCAGTAGCATTGTGATTATATGTGAGTCATATGGACCAGTAGCTCTGTGATTATACATGAATCATATGGCCCAGTAGCATTGTGATTTTAGGTGAGTCATATGTCCCAGTAGCATTGTGATTATATGCGAGTCATATGGCGCAGTAGCTCTGTGATTATACATGAGTCATATGGCCCAGCAGCATTGTGTTTATATGTAAGTCATATGGACCAGTAGCTCTGTGATTATACGTGAGTCATATGGCCCAGCAGCATTGTGTTTATATGTGAGTCATATGGAGCAGTAGCTCTGTGATTATATGTGAGTCAATGGCCCAGCAGCATTGTGTTTATATGTTAGTCATATGGACCAGTTTCAGATTATACTTGGGTCATATGGCCCAGTAGCATTGTGATTATATGCGAGTCATATGGCCCAGTAGCATTGTGATTATATGTGAGTCACATGGCCCAGTAGCATTGTGATTATATGCGAGTCAAATGGCCCAGTAGCATTTTGATTATATGTGAGTCATATGGCCCAGTAGCATTGTGATTATGTGTGAGTCATATGTCCCAGTAGCATTGTGATTATATGTGTGTCATATGACCCAGTAGCACTGTGATTATATGTGAGTCATATGGCCCAGTAGCATTGTGATTATGTGCGAGTCATATGACCCAGTAGCATTGTGATTATATGTGAGTCATATGGCCCAGTAGCATTGTGATTATGTGCGAGTCATATGGTCCAGTAGCATTGTGATTATGTTGCGAGTCATATGGCCCAGTAGCATTTTGATTATATGCGTGTCATATGGCCCAGTAGCATTGTGATTATATGTGTGTCATATGGCCCAGTAGCATTGTGATTATATGCGTGTCATATGGCCCAGTAGCATTGTGATTATATGTGTGTCATATGGCCCTGTAGCATTGTGATTATATGTGAGTCATATGGCCCAGTAGCATTGTGATTATATGCGAGTCATATGGCCCAGTAGCATTGTGATTATAGGTGAGTCATATGGCCCAGTAGCATTGTGATTATATGCGAGTCATATGGCCCAGTAGCATTGTGATTATATGTGAGTCATATGGCCCAGTAGCATTGTGATTATATGAGAGTCATATGGCCCAGTAGCATTGTGATTATATGTGAGTCATATGGCCCAGTAGCATTGTGATTATATGCGAGTCATATGGCCCTGTAGCATTATGATTATATGCGAGTCATATGGCCAAGTAGCAGTGTGATTATATGTGTGTCATATGGCCCAGTAGGATTGTGGTTATATGTGAGTCATATGAAGCTGTAGCACTGTGATTATACATGAGCCATATTGCCTAGTAACATTGTGATTATGCGTGAATCATATGGCCCTGTGTCACTGTGATTATATCCGCGTCATATAGCCCTGTATCATTCTGATTATAATGAGTCATTTGACTCAGTATTATTGTGATTATATGTGAGTCATATGGACAAGTAGCATTATGATTATATGTGATTCATGTGGCCCAGTAGTATTGTGATTATAGGGGTGATCCTCCCCGTCTTCGACTCCGGCGACGTAATCTACAGTACCGGTCCCAAATCCACCTCAGCCAGACTGGACCCTCTTTTCCACTTCTTCTGTCGCTTTGTCCTGAACTGTCCATACTCCACACACCACTGTGCCCTATACCAATCAATGAGCCTCCCCTCTCTAGATAATCGTAGACAATCCCATTGCGTTAAGATCCCAGCCAAGTTCTGGTCACAGCTGCTCCCCCCCACCTTACCACTGCCCTAGCCAACCCCAGCACCCTAGCTTACTCTCTCAGAAACACTGGCTCGCGGTCCCTAGCTGTCCCACATAGGTGCACTGCTATCAGCCAGGCAGCATTCAGCTTCCGCATACCAACACTGCTGACCTATAAAGCCCTACACGACCAGGGACCTACTTACTTGAAAGAGCTCCTTTGCCCTTACTGTCCCTCCCTCCCCCTCCGATCCACTGACGAGGGATTGCTAGAGATTCCCAGGGTTCGTTTGAAAACTTCAGGGGCTAGATCATTTAGTTTTATGGCCCCGACCCTGTGGAATTCTCTTCCTCGTCAGGTGAGAAATAGTCCGACTGTCCTAAGCTTTAAAGGAGCTTTGAAGACCCACCTTTTTAGTATAGCTTTTAATGATTTATAATAGTTTTAAACCTTGTTTATTTATTGTTTTATGAAATTGTACAGGCGCTTTGGTTTGAGAAAAGCGCCTTTTAAAAATAAAGCTTTGATTGATTGATTGATTGATTGATTGAACACTGTGGAATTCCCTCCCTACAAACATTCGTAACTTCTCCTCCCCCCCAGCACCTCAACTCCATGCTCCAAGTTTACTTTGCCTCTACCTGCATATGTGTATAAGCAGTCTACAGGCCATGGAGTGGCGACACTTTTTAACCAACCCTTGTTTATATCAATGTATTGTTCTACCTATCCGCCTTTATTTTTGGTAATGTATATAAACTGTGCCTGTATCTATTGCTCTTGCTCTATTATGTCTTAATACCAGGACCTATTGTTAGCATTATGTACCCGCACTTGTTTTATGATGTCATTCTCTTTGTCTATGTCCCCCCTTCCCCAGGACGCATCTGGAATCAAGCAGTAGCCTGCTCAGCATGCCTTCCTGGTTAAACACTTAAATAAATAAATATGGCCCAGTAGTATTGTGATTACACAAGTCATGTAGACCAGTAGAACTGTGATTATATGTGATTCATATGGCCCAGTAGCATTGTGATTATACGCTAGTCATATGGAATGGGGAAAGGGAAAGGAAACATTGTTTAACCAGGAGTAGCACACTAAGCCAAAGCATGTTTCCAGATGCGACCTGGGAGCACAAGGAAGTTAAATGACTTGCTCAGGATCACATAGCATGCACCTAGGCGGCTGTGGGATTCAAACCCAGGTCTCCAGATCTGCAGCTCAGAGCCTTAATCCACTGTGCTATACTGCCTCGCGTATGGCCCAGTAGCATTGTGATTAAATGTGGTTCATATAGCCAATTAGCATTCTGATTACACATGCATCATACAGCGTAGTGACATTTTGATTATACTTGAGTCATATGGACCAGTAGCATTGTGATTATATGTGAGTTATATGGACCAGTAACATTGTGATTATATGTGAGTCATATGGACCAGTAACATTATGATTATATGTGAGTCATATGGACCAGTAACATTGTGATTATATGTGAGTCATATGGCCCAGTAGTATTTTGATTATATGCAAGTCTTATGGAACAGTAGCATTGTGATTATATGTGAGTCATATGGCCCAGTAGCATTTTGATTATATGCAAGTCATATGGCCCAGTAGCATTGTGATCATACAGTACGTGAGTCATATGGCCCAATAACATTGTGGTTACATGTGAGTCATATGGCCCAGTAGCATTGTGGTTATATGTGAGTCATATGGACCAGTAGCACTGTCAATCAATCAAAATCTTTATTTAACCAGGCGAGCTGCATTGTGCAAAGCTCATTTTCAAGATGGACCTGGGTAACATAGAAACATAGAATTTGATGGCAGATAAGGACCGCTTGGCCCACCTAGTCTGCCCATTTCCCTACCTAACGGATAAGCTCCAGATCCTAGTTAACCAACAGCCTACTTCCTCCTACCCCCCACTAGAATTGGCTTACGTCTGTCCCATGCATTCTTGAATTCCCCCACTGTTTTTGACTCTACAACCTCCTCAGGAAGGCCGTTCCATGCATCTGCAACCCTCTCTGTGAAGAAATAATTCCTCACATTACCTCTAAGCCGTCCCCCTCTATCTTCAAATTGTGCCCCCTTGTTCTTGCACATCTCTTTTTCTGAAATATACTACCCTCTTGGACTTTGTTGATTCCCTTGAGGTATTTGAAAGTTTCTATCATGCCCCCCCTCCCTCCTTTCCTCGTGGCTATACATCTTAAGCTCTTTCAGTCTTTTTTCATATGTCTTCTGGTGCAGACCCTGCACCATTTTGGTTGCCCTCCTCTGAACAGCCTCCACCTTGTCTGTGTCTTTGCAACGATGTGGTCTCCAGAACTGTACAAAGTATTCCAGATGTGGTCTTACCAACTGTCTGCACAGAGGACCAACAACTTCCTGTTTTCTGCTGGTGATGCCTTTCCCTATGCATCCCATTATCCCCCAGCCCTCCTTACTGCCTTGTCACATTGTTGACCCACCTTTAGGTCGTCTGATATGACTATCCCATGTCCCTTTCCATTTTTGTTGTTGTTGTCATTATCTCACCCCCCTTTGTGTACTCCTCCCCTGGGTTTTTGTTTCCCAGATGCATTACTTTGCACTTCTTTGCGTTGAATCTGAGCTGCCATACATTTGACTGCATTGAATCTAAGCTGCAGGGTAGGATACAAGGTCAGTGTACAATACATTTACAAACAAAATGGGTTCACAATAATTACAGAATTGTAAGTGAATAACAAAAACAGTAGCATGGTTAAACATACAAGCAAGTTCAGAACATTTCAGTAGATGGAGACAATACATACACACACAACAAACCCAAGCAAAATTATCATAAATACAAAGTTAACAGATTTCAGTGGATGGTAATTAATATATACACAACGAGCTAGAGCAAGTCCAGCAAAGCTAGGGAAATTTGGAAATTGGTGGGGGTATCAGTCAGGACTAAAAGGAGGTGGGCGGAGGAGAAAGGGTTGATTCAAGGGTTGTATGGATGGAGATCAATGAAAGGGAATAAAAAAGGGGCAACAGGTACGAGGAATACGTGTCTCAACCAAAGGAATGAGTGTAACTCCTGCCTTATAATAGAGAGGAAGTCGATCATAGAGAGATAGTGATGGTTGTTAATGAAGGAGTGTCAGGTGCAGTATCCATGGAATGGAAGTATAAAGTGGGGTATTGAATGCAGTGGGGGATGGGAACCAAGTGACCAAGTATGGATATGGAGAAGCCAGGCAGGATAAAGGAGGACACTGCAAGAGTAGGGGAAAATTAGGGATGAGGGAAGCAATTACAAGATTCCTTGTAGGAATGAGCATATGGTGTTTTGAAGGCAGCCAGGTTTATAGGGATGATCAGTTTCAACGTTTTTTCTAACTTATTCCATAATATGGGCAGCACATAGCTTATGGACCCCTACCAAAGCGTGATCTGACATTAGGTACTTTCAGGGAAATATAGGAGGTACTTCTCAATGCGTAACTGCCTAACAAGCTTAATGGAAGACAGTCGAATAAATATTGGGGCACTTTTTTTGCGCTAGCTCTAAAGGTCCAGAGTGCAGCATTTCTTCGACGTCTATAACAGAGGGATGACCATCCCACAACTGTGTACAGGGGAACAGTGATGAGCGGGTAAGGGGAGACCAGTAAAAAACCTCAGGGCTCTATGATAGAGCGTGTCCAGCTTAGCAAGCTACACAGCAGGGCCCTGGCTATAGAGGAAATCCGCATAATCTAATAGGGAAAGAAAGGTAGTTTGGACCAATCTCAATTTACCATCTTTAATAAGCAGATGGTTAAGCCTGAAAAGGAGACCAAGCCTCCAAGTTTTTTTGTCAATTCCTGAATATGGTCGATGAAGGAAGAGTCTAATAAGTATTTGAATTCATTACATATTCCAACGGTTCACCTAAGATTGTGGTAATCTGTGGAACTGAACCAGACGTAGCTGGGTTTAATGCATGAATAAGGGGTGAAAAGAGCATCGCTTTTGTTTTTTTTGGCATTTAGGAGTAGCTTTTGGTTTAGAAGCTGGAGCTGCAGCTGATTGAATTCAGATTGGAGGTCACCACATGCAGCATCAGGCGTAGGTCTGCTTAGATAGAGCACGGTGTCATTTGCAAACAGATGTATATTAGCCTCTTTTATGCTTGAATTAATATTATTGATGTAAATTGCAAACAACAGAGGATCCAAGATGGACCCCTGTGGCACACCTCGAAGAAGAGATTTAAGTGGTGAAAATTCACCTTCAGCCTTAACCTGCTGTAGCCGTCCTGTGAGATAATTAGCATACCATCTCAAGTATAGTTGGTCCAGGCCAGTGCTCTAAAGGGAGGAGAGGAACAGGCTGTGGTCAACAGTATCAAAGGCCTTGCTTAGGTCCAGAAATACTGTACTGCACAAAGTTCCTATCATCCGGATCACACTGCCAATCACCGGTCACCTTAGCGAGTGCTGAGATTGTACTGTGTTGAGCTCTGAAGCCAGATTGCAAAGAGTTTCATAGATTCACAGACTCTAAGTAACTCCTAAGTTAAGTACTCACAATTTTCTCCAGTAATTTAGACAATATTGGGAGAAGGGAGATTGGTCTGTAATTGTTTAGCTCACAGGGGTCACCGGATTTGAACAGGGGGATAACATGGGCTGTTTTCCAAATAGGTGGGAGGACACCCAAGGATAGAGATAGGTTAAAGAGATGTGTGATTGGCACAGCTAAAACTTGGTAACCAATCTTTAGAAAATACAGGTCTAGGAAGTCAGCTGCCGCACTTTTCTTGGTATCAAGCTGTAACAGAAGGTCTTCAACCTCTTTCAGGGATGCAGACTGAAGGGAGAAAGCAGAGTTAGGGACAAAGGTTTCATGATTTTGTGCGCCAAGTTGTGAGCATAAGGTAAAAGCAGGGGAGTTGTCAAAGGCAAGCTCTGCGGTAGCAAAGCAGTTGTTGAGGGAATTAAGGATTGCCTGTCTGTCAGAGATTGTGGATTTACGAGATAATTTTTGAGGGTAGGGAATTTCCTGTTGCGTGGCCAGATAGGTCCTTATTTGTTCTCCAGAATTTGGATGAACTCTTAAAGGCAGAGCCAAGTTCAGAATGATAAAAGATAGCCTTTGCCTCTCTAACCATCTTGGTGCAGGTGTTCCATGCTCTTCTAAACAAGCACCAATCCTTTAGAAACTTGGTTTTGCGTGTGGTTTTTCAAAACATGTCTCTTTCCAACATTATGGCCTTCAGCTCTGTAGTAAACCATCAGCAGGATTTATTCCTCATGCAGACTTTTACCAGTGGAGCATGCTTATTTAATGCCCCGACACTATTTCATGGAAAATGTCATATGCCTTGTTCACAGTATTTGCTAGGTAAAAGCCCTGCCAATGCAGTGAGTTTGTTAACTCAGCAATGTAGGTAAGGGGATCAAAATTGCGTCTGCACCTCTTGTAACTAAATTTGGATGCAGGTGGTGGCTTGAAATTTGATCTTACGCAAGCAATAAAACAGCGATCACTGACATCAGTGAAAAAAGTACCAGCATGGGAAAATAAGTGAGGTTTACTTACTATAATAATATCCAACAGGGTACTATTATTTTTTTTTTTTATTAGGATGTGTTGCTTCGTTGATAAGTTGTGACAACCCAAGGGAATCACAGAGCAATCTGAGTGGTGTTGAGGCACTGGAGAACCAGTCTAAGTTGAGGTCCCCTAATATGATATATTCCAGGGACCCGGGTCCCAGAATATTGCTTACATGATTCAGAAGCTGTAAACCAGCTGACAGGGGCCTACAACATCCTACCACGTGAAGTGAGACAGAGTTAGAGATTTCAACTTTGAGAGACAGACATTCAAATTCATTAGGGACAGAGGTTGAGTCGATAATTGATACGGCAAATTTGTTCTTGACATAAATAGCCACACCACACCACCACCACTGTGATTATGCGTTAGTCATATGGTCCAGTAGCATGGTGGTCATGCGTGAATCATATGGCCCAGTAGCATTGTGATTATCTATGCGTCATATGGCCCAGTAGCATTGTGATTATATGTTGTCACGGGGTGCCCCTGTGAAGGGTTGAGGGCCCCAAATGATATTTATAAAACTTACCTATAAAAAAAAAGGCTATTTGAAAAACCCATTTTGTATTCTCCTAAAGCTGCTGTCATGATGCCTAATGTACCACAGTTGGGCTGTTTAGTTTTGTTTGGTGGCTGTTTCAAAGCCCATTAAAGTGAAAGGCAATTATTATTGAGTGATACTGTTCGAATAATGTTATGATTCAAATGGATGAATGAAAGGATAGTTGTTGGTTTAATATTGAATCCTTTTGTGGCAGTATTCCTGAATTTAGTTGTAATTCTGAAGGTTGAGTTCCCCCCTTCAGGTGGCTGTGCATGTCTTTGTGGCTTCTGCCTTTTTGTTTGGTGGGCGATTGCACAGTCGGGTTCAGCCATGATATTCCCGTTTGGTATTTAGACGTTTGCGCTTCGTTGCGACTGCGATCCTTTGATGATGACCGTTGCTTTTAAATAGTTTCTTTGGGGTTCCTTTCTTTGGGGTGAGAGAGAGGAGAATTGGAGAATTGTGACTGCTTTCTGAATTTGATGTAAGCAGTGCACAGTCCTTTAAAGCGGGTTGTACACTAAATGGAAGTGGAATTTTTTTTTAGTGTGCTGCCTTTCTTTCGAGTGGGATTTACAGGGAGCTCAGAATTGAAATTAGTGTTGGCCTTCATAGATTTGCTCAATGCGTGATTTTTCTGAGCTTCTTAGAGTTGAATCAGGGGTGAAATGTGGGCCATGGTAAATTTGAATGAACAGCTATTCCTTTTCGGGGAACTAGTTTCGGTACCAGTTGGCACTTCAGAAAATAATGTAAAATAGATGAATGGCTATTTAGAGTTTTATTATTTTTTGTTCATTCGGGTGAGTGCCTTCTTTTGTTCTGAATTTGAGTGGCCCTTTTTCCTGGGTGTTGTGGCGATGTGGATTATTAGAATGGATGTGGTGAGAGTAGACGCTTGTAAACGCTATGCCCTGTTTTCGGGGTGTGTATAGAATAAAAATAAAATCAAGAAGTGGGATTTGAAAAGGTATATTAATGCCTTTTCATTAGTTATTCAACTAAAGTGTTTTTTTTTATGTATTCACGGCTTTGTCTTTATAATAAACTTCTGCGTTTCTTCTCGATAGTGCAAACATTCGCACTTACGTAAAGTAAAGTATCGTTAGATTCAAGTTATAATGAACATAGGCAGTTGTATTAATGGTATTCTGAGTTTAACTAACCTTCCTGATGTAAAGTGAGGAGGTTTAGAGTTGAATCGAGGGCTTCTTCGGGACGAAGATGTTTGCGGTGTTTGGTGAGGTCCCGAGTTCAGATCCTGGCAGCGTCTTTTCTTCTAAGAGCCGGCCGGCATCAATCACATTCCTTTTATCAAACATAGGAAGGGGAGGTGCTTTCAATTGTTAGAAATAATATTTAAAACATTATTAAAAGGGTTTAAATTGTTTATAGGAGTAAAAATGTTTTGTTATGATTATTTAAAGGGGCAATGTGTTTATAAATAAAATAAATGCATAGTAAATAAAGATTTAAATATATAATTATATGTTGGGGTGGAGTTAACACCACATGATTCTTCTGGGTATACATTTAGACTGTGTGGGATGAGAGGTCAGATTCTGTTTTGCTGTGAGCCTGGAGGTATGCTCTGGATGCTGTGGAAAAGTGCTCTCAGGAGTTTTAATGAACTGTGGTATTTACTACTCTGAATTGAAGACTTAGAATTGTCAGAATATTTTGTCTGCTGTGGTATCTACTGTCTGGAATGGAAGATTTATAAATGCCAGATTATGCCGTCTGTTTGATGTCTACAGTCCGAATGGAAGTGTAAGCTACATAAAGTACTGAGCCATGCTGGAATTACCCTGTTGTACATAACATCTGGAAATAAATACATTAAAACCGAAATATCTACAAAGAATGGTAAGACATTTTTTCTTTTGACTGCCCACATGTACTGCGCCCTATCACATATGTGAGTCATATGGCCCAGTAACATTGTGATTATATGTGAGTCATATAGCCCAGTAGCATTGTGATCATATGCGAATCATATGGCCCAGTAGCATTGTGATTATATGTGAGTCATATGGCCCAGTAACATTGTGATTGATTATATGTGAGTCATATGGCCCAGTAGCATTGTGATTATATGTGAGTCATATGGCCCAGTAGCATTGTGATTGATTATATGTGAGTCATATGGCCCAGTAGCATTGTGATTACATGTGAGTCATATGGCCAGTAGCATTGTGATTATATGTGCATCATATGGTCCAGTAGCATTGTGATTGATTATATGTGAGTCATATGGCCCAGTACCATTGTGATTATATGTGAGTCATATGGCCCAGTAGCATTGTGATTATATGTGAGTCATATGGCCCAGTAGCACTGTAATTATATGTGAGTCGTATGGACCAGTAGCATTGTGATTATACGTGAGTCATATGGCCCAGTAGCATTGTGATTATGTGTGAGTCAAATGGCCCAGTAGTATTATGATATTCACAAGTCATATGGACAAGTAGCATTATAATTATATAATGTATGGTCAAACACTGTTAATGTGAAAAAAATCATCTTTTATTAAGTTTTTTATACCATCAATGTGATGTAGCAGTGTTGTTAACCCGTCGATGGTACGTCATATCGATGGCATAACAAATTGCAACTGACAGACACGGGCGTTACCAAGGCAGCACGGGTGTCCGCATGCTGGCAAATTCTGTTCAAACCAGGTAAAAGAACCGTCACCCCACATTAAAACACTTCGGCACAACTTAACCATCCTCTTTTCTCACAGGTAGCACTGGCAAAGCTCCGTGAGGCAAAACATTTGCACAGCGATTTACGGTGCTACCCAGCAAATGTTTTATGGCTAGCCTGTTTGGTTGTCTTGTGCCACATGATCTGTTTTGTCATAATAAAAGTGGACTTTATGACTTTTTGGTTTTGAAATGTCATACTGGTTACATTAAGCTATGTTTAAAAAACAAATCTGCTTCCCATTGTATCCTGGCTGAAAGGGCCTTTTCTGTATGTTAAATAATTTTTTTCTTCCTAAGAAACTGACTGGCTCATTGTCATCTGCATAAGGTAAGAGGCTGAATCCTACTTAAACTGCTGTATTTTACTGTCTATAATTTGGCAACAATGATGTCCATATGGTATAAAAGACAATGTATGGGCATCGATAGTCAACCACACTGTGCTAGCATCTCGTGGATACCTTGGCAATCGTGGTTAACCTCGAGAGTGTAGCTCAAGAAGTTAACCACCGGGGGAGCAGGCTGAGGTACTAAATGAGTACTTCACCTCAGTTTTCACCAAGGAAAATGGGGGTGCTGCATCATGCATGGGAGGAGACAGAGATACTGAGGAGGGGGGTGCCCTCACCGATCGGCGGGTCTGGGGAGAGGGGGAGGCATCACTGGCAGGAGGGGAGGAAGGCTAAGTAGGGAGAAGAGGTAGTGGAAGTGGAAATCACAGCAGAGAGAGTGAGGGAAGCCCTCAGGTCCCTTAAGACGGAGAAAGCACTGGAGCCAGATAAATTACATCCCAGAGTGCTGAAGGAACTTGCAGATGTCCTGGTGAAACCCCTGGTGGAGCTTTTCACCATCTCTCTCTGAGGACAGGGTGGGTGCCCCAGGACTGGAAGGTGGCACATATAGTGCCTATCCACAAGGGGGGATCAAGGGAGGTGGCAGGGAACTACAGGCCTGTCAGCCTGACATTGGTGGTGGGCAAGGTGATGGAGGGCATTGTCAAGGAGAGGCTGGGGGGGACCTGGAAAAGTCAGAGTGCCTGGAAGATAGACAGCATGGATTCGTCCCGGGGAAATCGTGTCAGACAAACCTTGTGGAGTTCTATGACTGGGTGATGAGTGCCTTGGACCTGGGTAGACCAGTGGACGTCCTCTTTCTAGACTTCAGCAAGGCATTTGACCCTGTTCCTCACGTGGGCCTGTTGGATAAGCTGGGAGAAATAGGGGTGGGGAACCAGATGATCAGATGGATAGGCAATTGGCTCCAGGACCGGACCCAGAGGGTCGTAGTTGGTGGGATAGTCTCATCCCCAAAGGGGGTCATTAGTGGGGTCCCACAGGGATCTTACCATGGGCCCCTCCTGTTCAACCCCTACGTCTCTGACATAAGGACAGGAATCAGGAGTGAGATGAGTCTCTTTGCGGATGACTCAAAACTGGGGGCGGTGGTGGATGGGGAGGAGGGGGAGGGTGGCCCTACAGGGGACCTGGAGGCTCTGGAAAGATGGTCTAGAAAGTGGAAGCTGAGGTTCAATGCAGGGAAATGCAAGGTACTCCACCTGGGGGCAAGAAACCTGGGCCAAGTGTACACCCTGGGGAAATGCTACAAGTCTCGATGGCTGAGAGGGACCTGGGGGTGGTGGTGGATGTCAAGATGAACAACTCAGAGACTTGTAGGAGGCAGCAGCCAAGGCCAACAGGATGTTGGGATGCATCGCTAGGGTGATCACCTCAGAAGGAGAGTGATACTCCTCTGTATAACTGCTTGGTGAGGCCACACCTCGGTACTGCGTGCAGTTTTGGAGGCCACACTTAAAGAGGGACATTAAACTCCTGGAGAGGGTCCAGAGGAGGGCAACCAAAATGATTTGGGGGCTTGGGGGACAGGGACCTATGAGGAGAGGCTCAAGAGCTATAAATATGTACATTGGAAGAGAGAAGGGACTGGGGGACATGATAGAGGTCTTCAGGTACATGAAGAGGGTAAATAGGGAGGAACAGTCAGGGTGCTTGAAGGAAGGAGGAGGGGCCACTAGAGAGCATGGGTGGAAGCTGGAGGGGGAAAGATTCAGGGGAGAAAGGAGGAGGTGCTACTTCACTGAGAGGGTAGTGGAGCCATGGAATGCACAGCCTAGGGGGCTGGTGGAGGCAGAGACGGTGGAGGGGTTCATGAGGGGGTGGAACAGGTACAGGGGAAGGGTTCTGGAAGCAAAATCCAATGCAGCGAGAATATCCGGAACTGGGAAGGGAGAAGCCAGAGAAGGCGAGGAGGGCAGCAGGGTCAGCACCCAGGGTGGGGGCTGACCAAACGAGCAGACGCGAAAGACCATTAGGCCTATTCTGCTGGCATTTTAGTATGTTAGTTGCCAAGGTAACCACACAATGCTAGCATAGCGTGGTTGACCATCGATGCCCATACATTATCCTCTCTATGCGAGTCATATGGATCAGTAGCATTGTGATTGTACATGAATCATAGAGACCAGTAGCATTGTGATTATATATTAGTCATTTGGCTCAGTGGCGTTGTGATTATAGTCATGAGGAACAGTAGCATTGTGATTATACGTGAGTTATATGGACCAGTAGCATTGTGATTATATGTGAGTCATATGGCCCAGTAGCATTGTGATTATATGTGAGTCATATGGCCCAGTAGCATTGTGATTATATGTGTCATAAGGACCACTAGCATTGTGATTATATGTGAGTCATATGGACCAGTAGCATTGTGATTATATGTGTCATAAGGACCAGTAGCATTGTGATTATATGTGAGTCATATGGCCCAGTAGCATTGTGATTATATGTGTCATAAGGACCACTAGCATTGTGATTATATGCGTCATAAGGACCAGTAGCATTGTGATTATATGTGAGTCATATGGCCCAGTAGCATTGTGATTATATGTGAGTCATATGGCCCAGTAGCATTGTGATTATATGTGTCATAAGGACCACTAGCATTGTGATTATATGTGAGTCATATGGACCAGTAGCATTGTGATTATATGTGTCATAAGGACCAGTAGCATTGTGATTATATGTGAGTCATATGGCCCAGTAGCATTGTGATTATATGTGTCATAAGGACCACTAGCATTGTGATTATATGTGTCATAAGGACCAGTAGCATTGTGATTATATGTGAGTCATATGGCCCAGTAGCATTGTGATTATATGTGTCATAAGGACCACTAGCATTGTGATTATATGTGTCATAAGGACCAGTAGCATTGTGATTATATGTGAGTCATATGGACCAGTAGCATTGTGATTATATGTGTCATAAGGACCAGTAACATTGTGATTATATGTGAGTCATATGGCCCAGTAGCATTGTGATTATATGTGTCATAAGGACCACTAGCATTGTGATTATATGTGTCATAAGGACCAGTAGCATTGTCATTATATGCAAGTCATATGGCTCAGTAGCATTGTGATTATACGTGAGTCATATGGCCCAGTGGCATTGTGTTTACATGTGATTCATAAGGGAAGCCAAAGCTCAGACAGAAGAACACATTGCAAAATCAGTGGGTAAAGGGGACAAAACCTTTTACAGGTACATAAGTGAAAAAGAAAGACAAAGGGAGGGATAGTGAGACTGAAGGGGGAGGATGGGAGCCGCGTGGAGGATGACAACAATAAAGCTGACATATTGAACAGGTATTTCTGCTCAGTCTTTACTAAGGAAGGGGTTATGGGTCTGAAGGGAGTACAAGGGGTGAGAATGGTGCAGAAATGGACACAAGTCCCTTTACGAAAGGGTCCTGAAGGAACTGGAAGTATAAGAGCTGATAAAGCAATGGGGCCAGATAGGGTGCACCCCAGGGTCCTTAAAGAACTAAGAGAGGTGGTGGCTGAACCTCTGGCTATCCTGTTCAGCCAATCACTGGAAACAGGAGAGTACCCAAAGACTGGAGGACAGCAGATGTAGTCCCCTTATACAAAGTGGGAACAAAGAGGAAGCAGGGAACTACAGACCAGTCAGCCTCACCTCGGTAGTGGGAAAGATCATGGAAGCACTACTGAAGGAGAGATTGGTGGAACATCTGGTTGTCAATGGACTACAGGACCCAAGGCAGCATGGTTTCACCAGGGGGAGGTCATGTCAGACCAACCTCATTGAATTTTTTGACTGGGTGACTAGGGAGGTGGATCAGGGGAGGGCAGTGGACATGGCCTATCTGGACTTCAGAAAGGCCTTTGACACTGTGCCACATAGAAGACTATTACACAAACTGGGGAATATGGGTGTGGGCAGGACAGTAGTGTGGGTGGGTAGGTAACTGGCTGGGTGGCAGGACACAGAGGTGGTGGTAAATGGCTGTCACTCCACAGAGGAAGAGTAACCAGTGGGGTACCACAGGGATCAGTGCTGGGACGGTCCTATTCAACATCTTCATCAGTGACATTGCACAGGATCTAGAAGGCAGAATTTCACTGTTCGCTGATGACACAAAGCTCTGTAACAGAATAGACACACCAGAGGTGTAGACAGAATGAGAAGGGACCTGCAGAAACTTGAAGAATGGTCAAGGGTTTGGCAGTTGAAATTCAATGCAAAGAAGTGCAAGATAATGCATATAGGGCACAAAACCCTGGCACAATATATCAGTTGGGGGTGAGGATATAGCATGCACCAAGCAGGAATGGGATCTTGGGGTTGTCATCTCTGATGACCTCAAGGTAAGGAAACAGTGTGACAAGGCATCAGGTAAAGCAAATAGGATGCTGGGATGTATAGGCAGGGCATCACCAGCAGGAAAAGGGAGGTCATAATTCCACTATACAAGACACTAGTGAGGCCCCACCTGGAGTACAGTGTACAGTTCTGGAGACCATACCTACGTAAGGACATAGACAGGGTACAGAAGGTTCAGAGGAGGGCAACAAAGATGGTGCATGGGTTGCATCACAAGTCCTATGAAGACAGGTTGAAGGAACTGAACATGTACTCCCTGGAGGAGAGGAGGAGAGAGGGATATGATAGAGATATACAAGTATCT
This sequence comes from Neoceratodus forsteri, assembly GCA_016271365.2. NCBI lineage: Eukaryota > Metazoa > Chordata > Ceratodontiformes > Ceratodontidae > Neoceratodus > Neoceratodus forsteri. The sequence continues at coordinate 168,676,333 of CM028130.1, read as the reverse complement.
TACAGGGAGGAACAGGGTGCAGGAAAACACTATTTTTAAGCGAAAAGATGTTTCAGAACTAGAGGGCATGGGATGAAGTTGGAGGAGGATGATTCAGAGGAAACATGAGAAAGAATTTCTTCACAGAGCAGGTGGTGGACAAGTGGAACACCCTGCCAGAGGAAGTGGTGGGGGCTGAAACAATCACGGGATTTAAGAATGCATGGGATAGACATAAAGGAATTCTAGAGGGCAGGGGTAAGGGGAAACAGACTTCTAGGAAAACAAACTGAACTTGCAAGCTCAAATGGGCAGACTAGGTGGGCCATAGGCCCTTATCTGCCGACACTATCTATGTATGTATCTATGTATGACCCAGTAGCATTGTGATTATACTTGAGTCATATGGCCCAGTAGCATTGTGATTATATGTGAGTCATATGGCCCAGTAGCACTGTGATTAAATGTGAGTCATATGGCCCAGTAGCATTGTGATTAAATGTGCGTCATATGGCCTAGTGGCATTGTGATTATATGTGAGTCATATGCCGACCTGCAGATCCAGTGTACCACAAGGGTCCATACTGGGACCGCTGCTATTCAGTGTCTTCTTAAACAACCTACCGGCCAATTGCCAGTGCCACATGCTCTTATATGCTGATGGCACAGTAATCTTTGCCATTAACCTGTACCCGGAACTCCTTGAAACAGATCTCCAAAGCGGCCTCGCATCAGCCAAAAAATGGTTCACAGAACAAAAGCTGGTCATGTTTTGCAAAAAGACCAAAACCATGCTCTACGCAACAGCCCAAAACAATCTAAAAAACTTCCTCTTGACAATATGAAATGACAGTGGCAGCACCCTGGAACTCGTCCCACATTTCAAATACCTGGGGATTACAATCGATTCCTTGTCCTTCACACAGCACATCAACAACACTGCTAAAGCCATCAACACCAGAATAGGTATCCTCTACAGACACAGGCACTGTCTCACTCATGAAGTGCTGAATCAGGCAATTAACAGCTTGATTGCATCCCATATATGTTATGGTCAGGTAATATATGGATCTGCAACTGACACGGCACTCCATCGCATTACTTTTGGCCTAAATAAAGCCTGCTGCTTGCTTACAAATGCACCTAAACTAATCAATACCTGTGACTGGCTCCAGCTCATGACACAATTAGATATCAAACCTGCCTTCTTGCCAAAAAGGCTATGCTAAATTGGCTTTCTCCTGGAGTTCAGAACCTACTGTCCCTACTGATAAACACCAGACAAACCAGGAGCTCCTCCACACAAAGCTTCCATGTGCCTAGATACTGCACATTCATGGCACAATGTGCTTTCTCCTATCGGGCATCACTCTGGACAAACCCGCTACCACCTGATATCTCTGGTGCTATTAGTCTTGGATACTTCAAACTCAGACTGTGCCAACACCTTATTGACAGGAGTTCATGCATGTGCCACTGCTAGACACCCCATGCACCGACTGACTGCCACCAGCACTTCCCAGTCCCTATCCCTTGGGATAGACAAACCCTGGCACTTAAGCAATCCCCCCAACCTCTTGTACTCCTATCCTGTCCACAGCAAACCACCTGCCTCTTCCCACACTACCGTGCTTACCCTGCCCCTCTACCCCCCTTCCTTCTCCTGCTCCTCCTACTGACACAGGCATACTTTATACAATGCTGCAGCTTACCTGTTCCTGGCTGGATTTTATGTATCCGTTATGTTTAATACTCTTATTATCTGTTTTCTGAACTCTCATTATGTTATCTGTAAATTGTCCTAAGTCTTTTTTTTTTTGCCTTGTTGTTTAATGTGTTTGACGTTCAACCTCTCAACAAGCATCTGCTCACAGGTATATCCAAGACTTCAATAAATAAATAAAAAATAAATAGAAAAAATATGGCCCAGTAGCATTGTGATTATATATGAGTCATATGGCCCAGTAGCACTGTGATTATATGTGCGTCATACAGCCTACTGGCATTGTGATTATATGTGAGTCATATGGCCCAGTAGCATTGTGATTATATATGAGTCATATGGACCAGTAGCATTGTGATTATACGTGCATTATATGGTCTAGTGGCATCGTGATTATATGGGAGTCATATGGCTCAGTAGCATTGTGATTATATGTGAGTCATATGGCCCAGTAGCATTGTGATTATACGTGCATTATATGGTCTAGTGGCATCGTGATTATATGGGAGTCATATGGACCAATAGCATTGTGATTATATATTAGTCATATGGCCCAGTAGCATTGTGATTATATGTGAGTCATAAGGACTAGTCTCATTGTGATTATATGTGCATCATATGGCCCAGTAGCATTGTGATTATATGTGCATCATATAGCCCAGTTGCATTCTGATTATACATGAGCCATATGGCCCAGTACCATTGCGATCATGCATGTATCATATGACCCAGTAGCGCTGTGATTATATGTGCGTCATATGGCCAGGTAGCACTGTGATTATACATGAGTCATGCGGCATAGTGGCATTGTGATTATATTTGAGTCATATGGACCAGTAGCATAGTGATTATATGTGAGTCATATGGCCCAGTAGCATTGTGATAACATGCGTGTCATATGGCCCAGTAGCATTGTGATTATATGTGAGTCATATGGCCCAGTAGCATTGTGATTATATGTGTGTCATATGGCCTAGTGGCACTGTTATTATATGTAATTCATATGGCCCAGTAGCATTGCGATTATATGTGCATCATATGGCCCAGTAACATTGTAATTATACATGTGTCATACAGCCTAGTGGCATTGTAATTATATGTGATTCATGTGGATCAGAAGCATTATGATTATATGTGAGTCATATGACCCAAATGCATTGTGATTACATGTGAGTCATATGGACCAGAAGCATTGTGATTATATGAGAGTCATAAGGCCCAGTAGCTTTGTGATTATATGCGAGTTATATGGCCAAGTAGGATTGCGATTATGTATGAGTCATATGGCCCAGTAGGATTGTGATTATATGCGAGTCATATGGCCCAGTAGCATTGTGATTATATGTGAGTCATATGGCCCAGTAGCATTGTGATTATATGTGAGTCATATGGCCCAGTAGCATTGTGATTATATGTGTGTCATGTGGCCCAGTAGCATTGTGATTATATGTGATTATAAAATGGGTAGGGTAAATCAAGGAATTTCATTGGCTAGTTACCCATGCATGAAATATGTTCCATGCATGGGTAAAAAAAGGTGCTGGCAGTAAAAAGGCCAATATCCATAAGCCATGGAACGTTGGCATTTTGCTGTCTGCCATCTTGCATGTGACAAGCGCGAGAAAAACTAATTTTGAATTAGTCAGCGTAAGGTCTTAAAACCTTAACGATGCTTAGAGAAAACGAGGTAGATTTTAATATTAGCCTGTCGGAAGAGGAGATGGAGAGGATTTTTAGCATACCAGAGGAAAGTTTTACTGTTGTGGAGAAAAAGCCGGCAAGTCCAACAGTAAGTGTAATTAACACAGAAGGTGTCACTATGATGCCACCGCGAATGACAGTGACTGCTATGCCTACACATCTAAATAGAGCAAAAGTTGCAAACAGGGCAATAAATGCAGTTAAAACTGTAAACCCGATGGAATTCATCACAGAATATGACAGGTGGAGCTGTAACTGACATCAAATCGCAAATGTCCAAAACTGCTGGAAATGTCAATTTCAGTGAAACTGACAAGCCCATCGCAAGCACATCACGGCACTTAGCACTAAGCAGTGATGCTATTGATGCAATTGAGGACGGGAAAAATGAAATGAATACAAAAAAAAACACATTCTGGGCCATAAAAGTTTTTGATGCTTGGAAAGCATCAAAAAACTACAAAATAGATTTAAAAACTGCCACCACCACTGAGATGAATGAGGCTTTCAGACATTTTTATGCAGAAGTGAGGAACAGTGAAGGAAAAGAATATTCCATCAGCAGCTATTGCAGCTTGCGATCATCCCTGAATAGACACTTAAATTCAATGCAGATTGGAAGAAAAATAAATATCATAACAAATCCGGACTTTAACTCAAGCAACAATGTCTTTGTGTCTGTCACAAAACGTTACCGGAGACAACAAAAAGATGTTTCAAAGCACTACCCTCCAATCTCAAAGTCCGATTTAATGTTGCTCAAAAAATCTCCAGTTTTATCTCCTGACACTGCGTCTGGCCTTCTAAAAAAAGTCTGGCTAGACATACAATTGTATATGGCCAGGCGTGGGAGGGAGGGCCTCAGAAACCTGAAACCTGACAGCTTTATCTTTCTCATGGATGAAAACGGCGAAGAATATGTCAGCCTCTCGTTCAACGAGGCAACGAAAAATCACAGTGACCCATTTGAGCCCAATAAACAGGGTCACAGAGGGTTCATGTATGCTGAACCAAACTCACCACAATGCCCTGTTGAAAGTTTAAAGAAATATCTTTCCAAACTGCCTAGATGCTCCAGCCCTGTATTGTCACCCACGCAGACTGCCTCAACATTTCCTGGACTGCTCAGAAACCTGGTACACTACCCAACCACTTGGATTAAACACTCTGTCAACTCTCATGAGCAAAATAAGCAAAGAGGCATCGCTCAGTCAAATTTATACAAACCACTCGATTAGATCGACAGCTGTTCATTTGCTGTCTGACGCAGGGCTCCAAAGCCGAGAAGTCATGGCTGTAACGGGGCACCGTTGTGAAGCAAGCCTTCGCTCATACTGGAGTGCGTCCTGCCAAGATCGTAAAAGATGGAGCTCAATATTGGGGCAAAAGAATGACAGCACACAAGAAAGTACACAAGAAAGAAAGAAAGAAGATGAAATTAAGATAAACACAGTGCCACCAGCTGGAATAATGACATCTTTCAATCAAGGTCCATTTATCTTTAATGGCCCCATGACTTTCAATGGACCTGTGAATTTCATTAGTCCGACTAAGTGATTTGTACTTAAAGTAAACCGCAAACAGTTAAAGAAATGTAAAAGCATTTTTCTTGTTCAAATACCCACTCCACTTCCCAGTTATTATTCTATTCCTCCCTTTACCCTTCATTCTATGTAGAACTACTTTATGCTGCGTAGTAATTTTTCAGAAAAATAAAAGTTTTTATGCTTAACTTAAAAGTTTTCCTTGCTTTTTAAACCAAAAAATGCATGACCATTTTATAAGTGCAATAAGACATTCCAGGTGTGTGCATGTAACATATTTTACCACACCCAGGGACTAAAGGCACTCGGCCAAGGCCTTGTGCCTTATTACGCCCCTGGCCGTGCGGTAAAATATGTTCCATGCACACCCTGTCATGTCTTATTGCTTACGTCATATGGCCCAGTAGCATTGTGATTATATGTGTGTCATATGGCCCTGTAGCATTGTGATTATACGTGAGTCATGTGGCCCAGTGGCATTGTGTTTACATGTGATTCATATGGCCCAGTAGCATTGTGATTAATATGTGCATCATATGGCCCAGTAGCATTGTGATTATGTGTGAGTCATAAGGACCAATAGCAGTGTGATTACACGTGAGTCATTTGGACCAGTAGCATTATGATTATATGTGAGCCATATGGCCCAGTAGGACTGTGATTAATATGTGCATCATATGGCCCAGGAGCATTGTGATTACACGTGAGTCATATGGACCAGTAGTATTGTGATTATATGTGAGTCATATGGACCAGTAGGATTGCGATTATATATGTGTCATATGGCCCAGTAGGATTATGATTAATATGTGCATCATATGGACCAGAAGCATTGTGATTATATGACAGTCATATGGACCAGTAGCATTATGATGATCTATTAGTCATATGGCTGTGTAGGATTGTGATTATATAATCATCATCATCATCATCAAGTTTATTTTTAAAAAGCTCCTTTCCAGAGCTCAGGGTGCCCTTACAATTGAAAACAGAAAATCACATATAGATAAAAATCACAGCCTCATACATATTTAAATATTGATAAAATTTGGCACATACAGTTCTTCTTTATAAACAACTGCCTGGTGTAAGCCTTTAGTTTCAGAAACCAGAAAAGGCCTGATTAAATAAATGGGTTTTCAAAGATGTTTTAAAACCCTCTATGGTCAGGCTATCTCATATCTGACAAGGTAGAGAATTCCATAAGTTCTGAGCCAGAAAGGCAAATGCTCTTCTTCCAGATGTTTTCGAACGGACCCTGGGAATCTCTAGCAATCCCTCATTGGAGGATTGGAGTGGGCAGGACGGGCAGTAAGGGGACAGGAGTTCTTGCAGGTGTTGCAGTCCCTGATCGTGTAGGGCTTTATAGGTTAGCAAAGCAACCTTGAAGCCAGTGCAGTTCATGCAGCACAGGTGTTATATGCCCGGATCTAGGGTTTCCAGGCAACAGCCTGGCTGTCGCGTTCTACACCAGCTGCAAGCAACGGATATCAACCCTAAGTAAAGGGCGTTACAGTAATCAAGACAGGTGGTGACAAAGGCGTGGACCAGAGTAGGAAGATCTTCAGTTGGAACCAGGTGTTTCACCCTAGCTACGTTCCTAAGATGGTAAAAGGAAGATCTGACTACGGCCGACACCTGAGCCTTCAAGGTCAGGCCCTCATCAAAAATCACACCAAGGTTACGCACCTGGTCCGAGGCAGTTATTAGTGCTCCTCCCAGCTCTAATCCAGAGGGCTGTCCCATCAACATCCCGGCTGATCTACGATCTGGGTCCACCACTAATACCTCTGTTTTGTCCGGGATTAGCCTCAGCCAGCTGGTGCTCATCCAGTCCTGAATGTCAGCCAGACAGCTGTTAAACAGCGATACAGTAACTTTCTCCTGGCCAGGCACAAAAGACACGTATAGCTGAGAGTCATCTGCATAGCATAGCACTGAAAACTAAGACAATACTGTCTTATAATGTCTCCTAATGGTAGCATATATACTGCAAACAGCATGGGGCACAGCACCGAGCCCTGCGGTACACCATAGGACAGCTTATGGGGGGATGAGAAATAAATCCCTGACACCACCCTTTGAGATCTTCCCCCGAGGAATGATTAAAACCAGCTGAGGACTTCCCCCCACCAGTCCACAGAAGAACCACAGGTGCTTGAGCAGCACCCCATGGTCCACAGTATCAAACGCTGCCGATAGATCAAGGAGAACCAAGATGGTATGGGATCTCCGATCTCTGGCCATCAGGAGATCATTTAGTACCCTGACCAGGGCTGTCTCAGTGCTACATCTTTTCCTGAAACCTGACTGGAGAGGGTCATAGATATTGTGGCTGGTCAAATGATCCTCCAGCTGCAGAGCGACCACCTTCTCAATAACTTTAGCTGTAAAAGGCAAGTTAGAGACTGGTCTGTAGTTAGCCAGGGAGTCAGGGTCTGAGGAGGGTTTTTTCAGGAGGGGTCGAACAATCGCCTCTTTTAAGGGGTTTGGAAAAATCCCTCTCTCCTGAGAACTCCTCGCTACCCTGGCCAGGAGAGGGCCAATGACCTCAACACACCCTACAAGAAGGTGAGTTGGGCCCGGATACAAACTACAGCAAGTTAGTCGCAGAGTCTGGATGATCCTCACAATATCAATGACTGTCGGCAGGCTGAAGATAGACCAGGTCACTTGGGTAACTGTACCATTCAGTTGATCAAAGAAAGGACCGGTGGGGAGGCACTAGGTGATCTCACTCCTGATGGAAGCAACCTTAGCAGCAAAAAACTGCGCAAACTCATCACACTTTCCTTGTAACAATGCTCGACCAGATTGCAGACAGACTGGATTGCACAGTCTGTCTACAGTGCGGAAGAGCTGGGCTGCCCTGTTTTTGGCTGCAGCAATCTCCTTGGACAGGAACTCTGCCTTCTTAGTGCAGATTGCTGATTGGTAGAGTGTATAGTGATCTAGCAATCTAAGCCTGTCCTCCTCCAGGTGAGTTTTCCACCAGTGTCTCTCCAACCTTCATCCCTGCCTCTTCATCTCCCTCAGGGACCCTTCATATCATGGATCGCTGGGGCGAAGGGTCAGGGGATGAACATGAACTGGAGCAATGATATCCAGGGCCCCTTCTACCACCTTATTAGAGGCGAGAACAAGGGAGCTTGGGTCACTGCTATCAGTCAGGATTCCCAAAAAGTCCAGTACCACCATTAGGCCCTCCGAGGTAACTCCTCTTAAAGAACGGTACTGTACCATTTCCTTTGGGGCAGGCCTCTTAAGGGGAGTCTCAAAACTGAATCTCAGGGCATGATGGTCCAACCATCCGACAGGATCCACCACCATGTCAGTGATCTCCATCCCCAGGAGAAATACCAAGTCCAACGAGTGTCTCCCCACCCCCTGTGGGTGGCAGCGGTAACTACCCATGTTATGCCCAGTGATTCCATCAACTGGAGGAGGTTTTGACCAAATGATGAGAGCTGGTTGTCGACCCAGGCATTGAAGTCCGCCAGAATTAACCATCTGGGGAATGCCAATACCAATCCGGTGACAAGCTCTGCTACCTCTTACAGGAAAACCCTCTCATCACCTGGTGGACAGTAAATGAGAAGGATCCTGCAGCCTGCACCTGCCCCCATGATACACTCAAAGGAGTTGGTAGATCCCACTGAGACCTCCCTAAAATCCAGTTCTGATCTAAAGCAGATTGCGATTCCCATGCCCCGACAGTCCACTCTAGGGCGGTGTAGAACTGAGAACCCAGCCAGAATAGTGGATGCCAAAGTGGGTCCTGCATTTTCATCCAGCCAGGTCTCGGTAATGCAAGTCTGGTCAGCAGGGGCCACCAGGTTGGCCACCAATGCAGTCTTATTCTTGATTGACCTGGCATTGCATAACACCCCTCTAGAGGGACGAGAGCCTGAAGAAGACTGCACTACCTGCCTGCACAGGTCAGAGCCCTTGCGTATGGGCACAAGGCAGAGAGGGTCCCTGCCCTGTACCCATTTCACCCCAGGGCTCCTCCTGGCCCTCACTGTCTCTATCCACCCACTCCTTTCCCATCCACCCCCAGACTGAGGGACCCCCCCCTTCCCTGCCTCGTCACAATATCTAAGGCACGACATCTCCTATACACCTCTGAGGAAAGCGGGGTGGGGGTCTCAAACAGACAGAGGTCCCTAAGCCTGGAGGGGGAGTACTGCCTGACCATGTTTATTTTCCCCCCAACACATATTAACTACACTCACTCTCCCTTCTCAATTTATCACACAACCCCCAGCAATCTAATGCAAATTCTTACTCCAGCCTACCTCCTTACTACTAAACACCAATTTTTCTCCAATCACAACCAATCTCACATGAACACACACACACACACATATATATAATCTGGCCTAAACTAGCAGTAATCTCCCTCACAGTCTGAGCAGCAGCAGCAAAATAAAAGTGTACTCTAAGCAGTTCTAAAAAGTCACTTCAATGAGTTCTAACTGCAGAGCTCCCACCTCTGCATGTTAAATATACAGGCACGGAGCAGATCCCTCTCACCAATCTGACCTGATTTCACAGTTAAGATTTGAACCAGTTAGTATTCCATTCACTGGCCTCCAACTTCCCACTAAACTTTCTTCTCCATCAGGGTCAAGATGTACACTTTACAGTACCTTCTTGTAGTCCAAGGATCAAGAATCACCAACCTTCTCTTGTTATTCTTCAGTCCTCACATTTGCCTGCCAGGGGTCACGCTATTTACCAGCTCGCACCCAGGGAAAACCCCCAAACCTTCCCTTCAGAGGAACCAGATAGCCTGTCCTCCGGCCTGCTCACAGCTCCTCTTGAAGATCAAGGGCAGAGAGACCCTCTTCAGGAGCACCCACCCCCACCTCCCATCTGGCTCGGGTTGAAATCCTCTGGGACTCCCTCTTTTTAGTGACCCCTGGCCCCTTTAGCAGCTTGGCATTTCCTGCGTCTAAATAATTTCCTTCTACCATCAAACACGGCTGTGGTTTTTGATATCCTCCAGGGGCGTGTTTCCGACAGACCTCTCACCATGGTCAGAAACAATACCCACGAGCAGCAGCGCTCTCTCAATTGCTGCTCATCGACTCCTCTTCTCTGATGCAACAGGCCACACACAGCTGGTGGACACTATCTCTGATATTCTTCCAGTCATCAGGATACTCATACAACATCACAATCCAGTCCACAGGGAAGATGGAAACCCATTAGATATGAAATAAGGCATGAAATGAGCTCGGTTTATAAAATAAATCTACAGAATCATCTGAAAGGTGCTCAGGCCCCCTAGACCTTCACTAACACGCAGTCACAGCTACAATTAAGGTCGTACTCGAGCAGGTATTGCTGCCCAGCGTCCCACGTAGACACTTCAGGAGTATTCGGTAGTATCCCGAGAATGCCCTGAACAATCGCTAAATAACTCACTCTTTTCCCTAACTAACTGCAACTAGTATTAAAATATTAAAACTAATAGGGATTTATAACTCCCGTTATCCTGTTGTCATGCCCATTTTGAACAAAACACTTCTTGCACTAAAATGCTTCTTGCACTAAAATGAATGTTGCTGCTCTAAAATATGCTGCTACATGTGATTCATAAGGTTAGGTAGCATTGTGATTATACATGAGTCATGTGGCCCAGTAGCACTGTGATTATACCTGAATCATGTGGCCCAGTAGCACTGTGATTATACATGAATCATGTGGCCCAGTAGCATTGTGATTATACATGAATCATGTAGCTCAGTAGCATTGTGATTATACATGAATCATGTGGCCCAGTAGCACTGTGATTATAAATGAATCATGTGGCCCAGTAGCATTGTGATTATACATAAATTATGTGGCCCAGTAGCACTGTGATTATACATGAATCACGTGGTCCACTAGCATTGTGATTATACATGAATCATGTGGCTCAGTAGCATTGTGATTATACATGAGTCATGTGGCCCAGTAGCACTGTGATTATACATGAATCATGTGGCCCAGTAGCACTGTGATTATACATGAATCATGTGGCCCAGCAGCATTGTGATTATACATGAATCATGTAGCTCAGCAGCATTGTGATTATACATGAATCATGTGGCCCAGCAGCACTGTGATTATAAATGAATCATGTGGCCCAGTAGCATTGTGATTATACATGAATTATGTGGCCCAGTAGCACTGTGATTATACATGAATCACGTGGTCCACTAGCATTGTGATTATACATGAATCATGTGGCTCAGTAGCATTGTGATTATACATGAATCGTGGCCCAGTAGCACTGGGATTATACATGAATCATGTGGCCCAGTAGCATTGTGATTATACATGAATCATGTGGCTCAGTGGCACTGTGATTATACATGAATCATGTGGCCCAGTGGCACTGTGATTATACATGAATCATGTGGCCCAGTAGCACTGTGATTATACATGAATCATGTGGCCCAGTAGCATTGTGATTATACAGTACATGAATCATGTGGCCCAGTGGCACTGTGATTATACATGCATCATGTGGCCCAGTAACATTGTGATTATACATGAATCATGTGGCTCAGTAGCAATGTGATTATACATGAATCATGTGGCTCAGTAGCATTGTGATTATACATGAATCATGTGGCCCAGTAGCACTGTGATTATACATGAATCATGTGGCCCAGTAGCATTGTGATTATACATGAATCATGTGGCCCAGTAACACTGTGATTATACATGAATCATGTGGCCCAGTAGCAAAGCAATTATACATGAATCATGTGGCTCAGTAGCATTGTGATTATACATGAATCATGTGGCCCAGTAGCACTGTGATTATACATGAATCATGTGGCCCAGTAACACTGTGATTACACATGAATCATGTGGCACAGTAGCACTGCGATTATACATGAATCATGTGGCTCAGCAGCATTGTGATCATACATGAGTCATGTGGCTCAGTAGCATTGTGATTATACATGAATCATGTGGCCAAGTAGCATTGTGATTATACATGAATCATGTGGCCCAGTAGCACTGTGATTATACATGAATCATGTGGCCCAGTGGCACTGTGATTATACATGAATCATGTGGCCCAGTGGCACTGTGATTATACATGAATCATGTGGCTCAGTGGCACTGTGATTATACATGAATCATGTGGCCCAGTAGCACTGTGCTTATACATGAATCATGTGGCCCAGTAACACTGTGATTATACATGAATCATGTGGCTCAGTAGCATTGTGATTATACATGAATCATGTGGCTCAGTAGCATTGTGATTATACATGAATCATGTGGCCCAGTAACACTGTGATTATACATGAATCATGTGGCCCAGTAGCACTGTGATTATACATGAATCATGTGGCTCAGTAACATTGTGATTATACATGAATCTTGTAGCCCAGTAGCATTGTGATTATACATGAGTCATGTGGCCCAGTAACACTGTGATTATACATGAATCATGTGGCCCAGTAGCACTGCGATTATACATGAATCATGTGGCTTAGTAGCATTGTGATCATACATGAGTCACATGGCCCAGTAGCACTGTGATTATACATGAGTCATGTGGCCCAGTAGCACTGTGATTATACATGAAACATGTGGCCCAGTAACACTGTGATTATACATGAATCATGTGGCCCAGTAGCACTGTGATTATACATGAATCATGTGGCTCAGTGGCATTGTGATTATACATGAATCATGTGGCTCAGTAGCATTGTGATTATACATGAACCATGTGGCTCAGTAGCATTGTGATTATACATGAATCATGTGGCTCAGTGGCATTGTGATTATACATGAATCATGTGGCTCAGTAGAATTGTGATTATACATGAACCATGTGGCTCAGTAGCATTGTGATTATACATGAATCATGTGGCTCGGTGGCATTGTGATTATACATGAATCATGTGGCTCACTAGAATTGTGATTATACATGAACCATGTGGCTCAGTAGCATTGTGATTATACATGAATCATGTGGCCCAGTAGCACTGTGATTATGCATGAGTCATATGGCTCAGTAGCACTGTGATTATACATGAGTCATATGGCCCAGTAGCATTCTGATCATACGTGAATCATGTGGCTCAGTAGCATTGTGATTATTTATTTATTTATTGATTGAAGGTCTAGGAATTACAACCCTTTGAGTCACAGACTCATTTGCAAAGGCTCCACATCGTACATAAACACAGTATTACATGCATGCACAATTTAGACACTAGTCAAGTAAATATTGACAGTAACTTTCACAAAGAAATATAACAATTTACACAGATAAATACATCATCAGTGGTGAAACAAAGGTGTGTTAATGTTATACATGAATCATAAGGCCCAGTAGCACTGTGATTATACATGAGTCATATGGCCCAGTAGCATTGCGATTATACATGAATCATGTGGCCCAGTAGCACTGTGATTATACATGAATCATGTGGCCCAGTAGCAGTGTGATTATACATGAACCATGTGGCTCAGTAGCATTGTGATTATACATGAATCATGTGGCCAGTAGCACTGTGATTATACATGAATCATGTGGCCCAGTAGCACTGTGATTATACATGAATCATGTGGCTCAGTAGCATTGTGATTATACATGAATCATGTGGCCCAGTAGCACTGTGATTATACATGAATCATGTGGCCCAGTAACACTGTGATTATACATGAATCATGTGGCCCAGTAACACTGTGATTATACATGAATCATGTGGCCCAGTAGCACTGCGATTCAACATGAATCATGTGGCTCAGTAGCATTGTGATCATACATGAGTCATGTGGCCCAGTAGCACTGTGATTATACATGAGTCATGTGGCCAAGTAACACTGTGATTATACAGGAGTCATGTGGCCCAGTAGCATTGTGATTATACATGAATCATGTGGCTCAGTAGCATTGTGATTATACATGAGTCATGTGGCCCAGTAGCACTGTGATTATACATGAATCATGTGGCCCAGTAGCACTGTGATTATACATGAATCATGTGGCCCAGTAGCATTGTGATTATACATGAATCATGTGGCCCAGCAGCATTGTGATTATACATGAATCATGTGGCCCAGTAGCATTGTGATTATAAATGAATCATGTGGCCCAGTAGCACTGTGATTATACATGAATCATGTGGTCCACTAGCATTGTGATTATACATGAATCATGTGGCTCAGTAGCATTGTGATTATACATGAATCGTGGCCCAGTAGCACTGGGATTATACATGAATCATGTGGCCCAGTAGCATTGTGATTATACATGAATCATGTTGCCCAGTGGCACTGTGATTATACATGAATTATGTAGCTCAGTAGCATTGTGATTATACATGAATCATGTGGCCCAGTAACACTGTGATTATACATGAATCATGTGGCCCAGTAGCACTGCGATTATACATGAATCATGTGGCCCAGTAGCATTGTGATTATACATGAATCATGTGGCCCAGTAGCACTGTGATTATGCATGAGTCATATGGCCCAGTAGCACTGTGATTATACATGAGTCATATGGCCCAGTAGCACTGTGATTATACATGAGTCATATGGCCCAGTAGCATTCTGGTCAACACGTGGAATCATGTGGCTCAGTGGCACCGGTGATTATGCATGATCATATGGCCCAGTTGTACACTATATGCAACATGAGTCATATGGCCCAGTAGCATTCTGATCATACGTGAATCATGTGGCTCAGTGGCACTGTGATTATACATGAGTCATATGGCCCAGTAGCACTGTGATTATACGCATGAGTCATATGGGCGCGGTAACACTGTAATTATACATGAATCATGTGGCTCAGTAGCAATCGCGATTATACACACATGAATCATGTGGCCCAGTAACACTGTGATTATACATAGAATCATGTGTGGCCCAGTAACACTGGTGAGTTATACATGAATCATGTGGCCCAGTAGCACTGCGATTATACATGAATCATGTGGCTCAGTAGCATTGTGATTATACATGAATCATGTGGCTCAGTAGCACTGTGATTATACATGAATTATGTAGCTCAGTAGCATTGTGATTATACATGAATCATGTGGCCCAGTAACACTGTGATTATACATGAATCATGTGGCCCAGTAGCACTGCGATTATACATGAATCATGTGGCCCAGTAGCATTGTGATTATACATGAATCATGTGGCCCAGTAGCACTGTGATCATGCATGAGTCATATGGCCCAGTAGCACTGTGATTATACATGAGTCATATGGCCCAGTAGCACTGTGATTATACATGAGTCATATGGCCCAGTAGCATTCTGGTCATACGTGAATCATGTGGCTCAGTGGCACTGTGATTATGCATGAGTCATATGGCCCAGTAGCACTGTGATTATACATGAGTCATATGGCCCAGTAGCATTCTGATCATACGTGAATCATGTGGCTCAGTGGCACTGTGATTATACATGAGTCATATGGCCCAGCAGCACTGTGATTATGCATGAGTCCATATGGGCCCAGTAGCACTGTGATTATACATGAGTCATATGGGCCCAGTTGCATTCTGGATCATACATTGAATCATGTGGCTCAGTAGCATTGTGATTATTTATTGATTGAAGGTCTAGAAATACAACCCTTTGAGTCAGAGACTCATTTGCAAAGCTCCACATCGCATACATAAACACAGTAATACATGCATGCACAATCCAGACACTAGTCAAGTAAATATTGACAGTAACTTTCAGAAAAGAAATATAACAATTTACACAGATAAGAACATCATCAGTGGTGAAACAAAGGTGTATTAATGTTATACATGAATCATAAGGCCCAGTAGCACTGTGATTACACATGAGTCATGTGGCTCAGTAGCATTGCGATTATACATGAACCATGTGGCTCAGTAGCATTGTGATTATACATGAGTCATGTGGCTCAGTAGCATTGCGATTATACATGAACCATGTAGCTCAGTAGCACTGTGATTATACATGAGTCATATGGCCCAGTAGCATTGCGATTATACATGAACCATGTGGCTCAGTAGCATTGTGATTATACATGAGTCATATGGCCCAGTAGCATTCTGACTCATACGCGAATCATGTGGCTCAGGTAGCATTGTGATTATTTATTTATTTATTGATTGAAGGTCTAGGGAATTACAACCCTTTGAGTCAGAGACTCATTTGCAAAGGCTCCACATCGTACATAAACACAGTATTACATGCATGCACAATTTAGACACTAGTCAAGTAAATATTGACAGTAACTTTCACAAAGAAATATAACAATTTACACAGATAAATACATCATCAGTGGTGAAACAAAGGTGTATTAATGTTATACATGAATCATAAGGCCCAGTAGCACTGTGATTATACATGAGTCATATGGCCCAGTAGCATTGCGATTATACATGAATCATGTGGCCCAGTAGCATTGTGATTATACATGAACCATGTGGCTCAGTAGCATTGTGATTATACATGAATCATGTGGCCAGTAGCACTGTGATTATACATGAATCATGTGGCTCAGCAGCATTGTGATTATACATGAATCATGTGGCCCAGTAGCATTGTGATTATACACGAATCATGTGGCCCAGTAGCATTGTGATTATACATGAATCATGTGGCCCAGTAACACTGTGATTATACAAGAATCATGTGGCTCAGTAGCATTGTGATTATACATGAATCATGTGGCTCAGTGGCATTGTGATTATACATGAACCATGTGGCTCAGTAGCATTGTGATTATACATGAATCATGTGGCTCAGTGGCATTGTGATTATACATGAACCATGTGGCTCAGTAGCATTGTGGTTATACATGAACCATGTGGCTCAGTGGCATTGTGATTATACATGAACCATGTGGCTCAGCGGCATTGTGATTATACATGAATCATGTGGCTCAGCGGCATTGTGATTATACATGAACCATGTGGCTCAGTAGCATTGTGATTATACATGAAACATGTGGCTCAGCAGCATTGTGATTATAAATGAATCATGTGGCCCAGCAGCATTGTGATTATACATGAAACATGAGGCCCAGTAGCACTGTGATTATACATGAATCATGTGGCCCAGTAGCACTGTGATTATACATGAATCATGTGGCTCAGTAGCAATGCGATTATACATGAATCACGTGCCCAGTAGCACTGTGTGATTATACATGAATCATGTGGCCCAGTAGCACAGGATTATACATGAATCATGTGCCAGTAGCACTGCGATTATACTATGAATCATGTGGCTCAGTAGCATTGTGATTATACATGAATCATGTGGCTCAGTAGCACTGTGATTATACATGAATTATGTAGCTCAGTAGCATTGTGATTATATGAATCTGTGGCCCAGTAACACTGTGATTATACATGAATCATGTGGCCCAGTAGCACTGCGATTATACATGAATCATGTGGCCCAGTAGCATTGTGATTATACATGAATCATGTGGCCCAGTAGCACTGTGATCATGCATGAGTCATATGGCCCAGTAGCACTGTGATTATACATGAGTCATATGGCCCAGTAGCACTGTGATTATACATGAGTCATATGGCCCAGTAGCATTCTGGTCATACGTGAATCATGTGGCTCAGTGGCACTGTGATTATGCATGAGTCATATGGCCCAGTAGCACTGTGATTATACATGAGTCATATGGCCCAGTAGCATTCTGATCATACGTGAATCATGTGGCTCAGTGGCACTGTGATTATGCATGAGTCATATGGCCCAGTAGCACTGTGATTATACATGAGTCATATGGCCCAGTAGCATTCTGATTATACATGAGTCAATATGGCCCAGTTGCATTCTGGATCATACGTGAATCATGTGGCTCAGTAGCATTGTGATTATTTATTGATCGAAGGTCTAGGAATTAACCCTTGAGTCAGAGACTCATTTGCAAAATACCCACATCGCATATAAACACAGTATTACATGCATGCACAATTTAGACAGTAGTCAGTAAATATTGACAGTAACTTTCAGAAAGAAATATAACAATTTACACAGATAAGAACATCATCAGTGGTGAAACAAGGTGTATTAATGTATACATGAATCATAAGGCCCAGTAGCACTGTGATTACATACGAGTCATGTGGCTCAGTAGCATTGCGATTATACATGAAACCATGGTGGCTCAGTAGCATTGTGATTATACACATGAGTCATGTGGCTCAGTAGCATTGCGATTATACATGAACCATGTAGCTCAGTAGCACTGTGATTATACATGAGTCATATGGCCCAGTAGCATTGCGATTATACATGAACCATGTGGCTCAGTAGCATTGTGATTATTTATTTATTTATTGATTGAAGGTCTAGGAATTACAACCCTTTGAGTCAGAGACTCATTTGCAAAGGCTCCACATCGTACATAAACACAGTATTACATGCATGCACAATTTAGACACTAGTCAAGTAAATATTGACAGTAACTTTCAGAAAGAAATATAACAATTTACACAGATAAGTACATCATCAGTGGTGAAACAAAGGTGTATTAATGTTATACATGAATCATAAGGCCCAGTAGCACTGTGATTATACATGAGTCATGTGGCTCAGTAGCAATGTGATTATACTTGAATCATGTGGCTCAGTGGCATTGTGATTATACATGAACCATGTGGCTCAGTAGCATTGTGATTATACATGAGCCATGTGGCTCAGTAGCACTGTGATTATACATGAGTCATATGGCCCAGTAGCACTGTGATTATACATGAGTCATATGGCCCAGTAGCACTGTGATTATACATGAGTCATATGGCCCAGTAGCATTGCGATTATACATGAACCATGTGGCTCAGTGGCATTGTGATTATACATGAATCGTGTGGCTCAGTAGCATTGTGATTATACATGAGCCATGTGGCTCAGCAGCATTGTGATTATACATGAATCATGTGGCCCAGTAGCACTGTGATTATACATGAATCATGTGGCCCAGTAGCATTGTGATTATACATGAATCCTGTGGCCCAGTAGCTTGTGATTATACATGAATCATGGCCCAGTAACACTGTGATTATACAACAATCATGTGGCCCAGTAGCACTGCGATTATACATGAATCATGTGGCCCAGTAGCACTGTGATTATAAATGAATCATGTGGCCCAGTAACACTGTGATTATACATGAATCATGTGGCCCAGTAGCACTGCGATTATACATGAGTCATATGGCCCAGTAGCATTGCGATTATACATGAACCATGTGGCTCAGTGGCATTGTGATTATACATGAATCGTGTGGCTCAGTAGCATTGTGATTATACATGAGCCATGTGGCTCAGCAGCATTGTGATTATACATGAATCATGTGGCCCAGTAGCACTGTGATTATACATGAATCATGTGGCCCAGTAGCATTGTGATTATACATGAATCATGTGGCCCAGTAGCATTGTGATTATACATGAATCATGTGGCCCAGTAACACTGTGATTATACAACAATCATGTGGCCCAGTAGCACTGCGATTATACATGAATCATGTGGCCCAGTAGCACTGTGATTATAAATGAATCATGTGGCCCAGTAACACTGTGATTATACATGAATCATGTGGCCCAGTAGCACTGCGATTATACATGATTCATGTCGCTCAGTAACATTGTGATCATATATGAGTCATGTGGCCCAGTAGCACTGTGATTATACATGAGTCATGTGGCCCAGTAGCACTGTGATTATACATGAATCATGTGGCCCAGTAACACTGTGATTATACATGAATCATGTGGCTCAGTAGCATTGTGATTATACATGAATCATGTGGCCCAGTAGCACTGTGATTATACATGAGTCATGTGGCCCAGTAGCACTGTGATTATACATGAATCATGTGGCCCAGTAGCACTGCGATTATACATGAATCATGTGGCCCAGTAGCACTGCGATTATACATGAATCATGTGGCTCAGTAGCATTGTGATTATACATGAATCATGTGGCCCAGTAGCACTGCGATTATACATGAATCATGTGGCCCAGTAGCACTGTGATTATACATGAATCATGTTGCCCAGTAACACTGTGATTATACATGAATCATGTGGCCCAGTAGCACTGCGATTATACATGAATCATGTGGCTCAGTAGGATTGTGATTATACATGAATCATGTGGCCCAGTAGCACTGCGATGATACATGAATCATGTGGCCCAGTAACACTGTGATTATACATGAATCATGTGGCCCAGTAGCACTGTGATTATACATGAATCATGTGGCTCAGTAGCATTGTGATTAAATATGCATTATATGGCTCAGTGGCATTGTGATTATACATGAATCATGTGGCTCAGTAGCATTGTGATTATACATGAACCATGTGGCTCAGTAGCAATGCGATTATACATGAATCGTGTGGCTCAGTAGCAATGTGATTATACATGAATCATGTGGCCCAGTAGCATTGTAATTATACATGAATCATGTAACCCAGTAGCATTTTAATTATACATGAATCATGTGGCTCAGTAGCACTGTGATTATACATGAATCATGAGGCCCAGTGGCACTGTGATTATACATGAGTCATATGGCCCAGTAGCACTGTGATTATACATGAGTCATGTGGCTCAGTAGCACTATGATTATACATAAGTCATATGACCCAGTGGCACTGTGATTATACATGAATCATGTGGCCCAGTGGCACTGTGATTATACATGAATCATGTGGCCCAGTGGCACAGTGATTATACATGAATCATGTGGCCCAGTAGCACTGTGATTATACATGAATCATGTGGCCCAGTAGCACTGTGATTATACATGAATCATGTGGCCCAGTAGCACTGTGATTATGATGAATCATGTACCAGTAGCATTGTGATTATACATGAATCTTGTGGCTCAGTAGCACTGTGAATATATTTGAGTCATATGGCCCAGTAGCACTGTGATTATACATGCATCATACGGCCCAGTAGCATTCTGATTAAATGTGAGTCATATGGCCCAGTAGCATTGTGATTATACGTGCATCATATGGCCCAGTAGGATTGTGATTGTATGTGAGTGATATGTCCCAGTACCATTGTGATTATATGTAAGATATATGGCCTGGTAGCATTGTGATTATATTTATTTATTTATTGAAATGTTTCACCAGGAAGGCACACTGAACAACAAGTAGATCGTCACACAGTGCGACCTGGTGGGAGGGGAACAATGAGGATTAAACAATAATTTCAGAAACAGAGAACAGATGAAATATGGAGCATTTGATTAAAAATAATACATTATACGCAACAATGAGCTGTGCAGGCAGGTTGCGTATAGACAACTGAATACACCAGGAGGTGGACCCAGAATACATGAACAGTAAGCACATCAGATAGTGATGCAGCAGTACAATCAAAGTGCAAAGATTTTTACAGAGATGCACACAGGATAGGCATCAAGTGCTAGGTGCAAGTAAGGGTGGGAGTTGGAGCCTGCCCAAGATTTAAGTGAAGGAAGTTGCTAAGGGAGTAGTAAAGGGAGGTAGGAGCTATGAAGAGGTGAGGAGAGAGGGAGGGAGAAGACTGCCGAGACCAGGTACCCCTCCAGGGTGTAGAGAACCCTGCCGGGGGCAGGATCTGAGAGCAGCCAAGAACAGGGAGATTAGAGGAGAGGTGAGGTAAGAGGAAAGACTGCCGAGACCAAGGTACACCTCCAGGGTGTAGAGAACCCTGCAAGGGGGTGGGATCCAGCAACAGACAAGAACAGTGAAGACAGGAATGCTGGCAGCAAGCCATAAAACTAGTTATCCCCTCAGGATGCATGAATCCTACAAAGGGGATCAGGTATTGGGCTGGACAGGGTAAAAAGGGTTAGGGGGATTAAAGAAAAAAAGGCAGGAGGAGGAGAAGTGGTTGTGTGGAGTACTGCTGCATCTAGGTGGAAGAGGAGGCAAATTTTAAGGGGGAGAGCATTCCAGGATTTGGGGAAGCAGGGAAAAGCCAGTTTGGCCTGCAAGGGTAGATCTGCGTGGGACCAACAGGGTGTGAGTGTCAGCTGATCTCAAGGAGTGGGAGATATGAGGAGGTGAGTTAAGGGAGGTTAGGAGGTAGGGAGGGAGGGAGTTCACTAAGCCATAATTTGGAGGTCAGTTTGGCAATGTGGGTAAGCCACCGGTTGTACAGCGGAGGAAAGGCTAGTGCATGATAAAGGTCACGGTGGTGAGTATAAGTGGGGGCATCTAGGGCAAAGTGGAAGAAGGAGTTAAAGAGAGAGAGTCCAATCTGGCCAGGGGAGATTTGGGAACAGCATCATAAATTATGTCACAGTAGTCGAAAATGGGGAGTATCATCTTCTGGACAAGTTCGCGCCTCGCAGGCAATGGGATGCAACTGTGGTTCCTGTACAGGGCGCCAAGCTTGGGGTGCAGTTTCTTCAAGATAGCGTTGATGTGTACAGAGAAGCTGAGGCGTTGGTCAAGCCAAACCCTGAGGTATCTAAATGAAGAAGTGTCCTCCAGGGTTGTCCCCTCTAGGGTGTGGAAGGCAGGCATGTCAGAAAGCCTCAAGAATCTCTGCCTGGTGGTGTCGATGGTCCTAGAGACTGTCTTCTTGGTGTTGAGTGAGAGCTGGTGTGAAAGAAACCAGAGCTGGACCTGGCTGAAGTCATGCTGAAAGCTGGTTGCCACGTCTGCAGGGTTACTGCCGGATCTGAACAAGACAGTGTCATCGGCATACATAAAGATGGAGAAAAGCAGAGGATCCAGCACTAAGCCCTGGGGGACACCAGTTTTAATAGGGAGAGGAGGAGTGGTGGAATCAGCGATTCTTTCTGATTGTGTCCTACTGGTAAGGTAAGATTTAAACCAGTTTTGGCGGATGCTGCCAGGTTAGCAGCAGAAAGGGAGCCGAGGAGCAGGGAGTGGGAAACAGTGTTGAACGCTTTAGCTAGGTCGACAAAGATGGCTGAGGTGATCAGGCCATCGTCCATCTCAGTAAGGATGGAGTCGGTGAGCCTGAGGAGGGAGGTGGTGGTAGAATGGTTCTTTCAAAAGCCAGATTGGAACAATGTGAAAAACAAGGTATCAGAGAGAAAGTGGGAAAGTTGAGAAAGAACCAGGTGTTCTTGGAGTTTAGCAAGTATAGGGAAGAGAGAGATAGGGTGATAGTTGCCAGGAGCAGATGAGTCACCCCCTTGGGGAGAGGAATAACTACAGCATGCTTCCAGGAGGTGGGGACTTGAGCTGTCATAAAAGAAAGGTTTAGGATTAAGGAGATAGGGTAGGCAATCGCAGGAGCAGATAGGTAAAGAAGTTTGGGATCGAGGTCATCTGGAGAGGAACCTTTAAAGGGTTCAGGTAGAGCAGAGCACTTAGAGCATCAGTGGGGAGATTTGAGAGAAGAAGAAGGAGTAGGAGTTAGGTGATGGCTTGGGATGAGGGAAAGGAGAATGGGTGGGTGGGGAGGGAGGAGGGAGGGAGCACAGGAAGGACTTGGTGCAGGAGGTGTAGTATGCACTAAATATACTGTACATTGTATGTAAGTCATATGACACAGTAGCATTGTAATTATATGTGAGTCATATGGCCCAGTACCATTGTGATTATACTGTATCTGAGATATATAGCCCAGCAGCCGGAGAGTAGGGCTTCTACTTGCTGCGCTGGCGACCTGGGTTCAAGAATGAATGCCAGTCACTGAGGGGCTGGTTTTTATTTTTATTTATTTATTTATTTATTTATTGATTCAGAAAATAACCTTGGAGCCGAAGCTCTTTTACAAAGGTTCCATATCATATAACAGTAACAGACATAAGAAAAAACAGACCATTTACAGAGTATTACACAATTAAAACAGAGTTAACTCAGAGGCACATCTTTATGCAATTGTCCTAGCATTTGAAACAACCACAGGTAGCATGAGGTTTAATTTAAGGTTGTTGCTGAGGAGATCCCCTAGCTGCTGCCCGATACTGAGCAGAAGCGGGGGTCAGCTTCCACAGGGAGGGGTGTTAGGCAGCCTAAAGCAAGGCTTTGTTGACAGCACACGGGGCTTGAGGGGAAGGTCATGCAGAACAGGTGGGCCATAGGGGTAGAAAGAGGTAGGACAGTGAGTGGGTGATGAAGGGGGCAGGGGAGGTTTGGGGGTGACGAGAAGGGAGGTGGGATTGCCAAGGAGAAGAGACTGAGTATGGTAGAACTAGGTGGGCGCCCAGGGCCCTGCTTGTGGGAGCAGTTCGTAGAGTCGGGCATTGCAGGCTCCCGTCGAGTGGTGTGTCAGGTTGGGGGAGGAAAGGAGGTTTGAGCATCCCTAGGCCAGCTGATATCCCTCTGGGAGGGGAGGAAACGTGTCCCACTAGGCAGCTGCCACATGTAGGAATCCAATTTGCAGCACAGCAGCACGAAAGGGAAAGGGACCCTACCCGCTTGATGCCATGGGGATGTCTCTGTGGAGGTGAAGCATGCACAATGCATCATTGCTCATTCTGTGGGGAGAAAAAAGATGGAAAAAACTGACTACGACTGCATAACGGCTGGTCCCCTGCAGGCCTCACATTGAGCACCTCTGGTCCCATTGCAGAGTCCAGAACAGAGCAAGAGTTAAGTTCTAGAGAAGGTGGGCAATAGGTCTGTTGCACTGGTCTGGATGGGGGCTGGTTGGGTAATGCAGGAGACAAAATAATAAAAAAAAAGACCATATGTTATTTTTTCAATTCTAAGGAAATCAATCCAAGTTTCCATTCTGTAACAGATGGTGGGATATTGTCTACTAAGTGTCTTAATATCCTTTTTTTTCATTTGCACGCAAATGGTATAAAATAAGTGATTTTCACCTCTGGACCATGGATTTATGTGTAAGTCTCCCAATATGCAACTAGTGAAGTCAAAACTGAAGTTGCCTTGACATGGCACTGAACTTACCCATGTGATCAGGTTTGAATCCACGAGGCCAGAGACGCTAGAAATTACTTTTTAAACTGCTTCAAAGAGATAATTAGAAACTGTAATCATACCATGTTGTTGCTGAAAAGTGACATTTTGTTATAACAAACCTTTTTATTGAAGCTTAGATTATAATACTGCTCTCCGATTGGTGGAAATGTGGTCCCATGGCCAGAAGAAGCTGGCACTATTGTCCTGCCTAACCTTGGCTACAGGCAATACTTTGTAGCAATGGGCATGTATTTAAAAGCTAATGCCTGCTCACGTGAAGTGCATATGCCTGCATGACAATGCGGGTTCTTTTGCAGAAGATGGCAGCTGTTTCAGCAATGCTTGATGCCAACGCTGCTCATTTTTTGATATATATTTTTAAGCTTTTTACCCCCGGTTTCTCCCACCCTTGTCTCAGGCATACATGCACCTGTGGAGGCATGTGCACGCCATGTGTCAAAACACCCTCTCTTCATGTCGCCTCCTCCGCCTGCGCCGACACTGGACCTCCACCAGGTGGCGGCAGGACTATGGGAGGGTGACCACCTCCCCCAGGAGAGGAGAGCTGCTGTAGGGCTACTCAATCCTGCTCCTCCCTCTCTCCCCCAGTGCCGGCACCCCATCGACCCGAGGTTGTTCCTGAATCCAGGTCGCTGGCATAGCGCGAGGTAAGGCGTTCAGTGCCTCAGCCCTCTGTGCTACCAGGCCGACAATGCTGCTTATTTTATCGTTGCTTCTGACCCCACCACCTCTCCTAGGGTTTGAGGAGCATTTATATTAACAAGATGCCCAGGAGCAGAAGTTGACAGCAGAAAAAGACCAGTGGTCCATCTTCTGTAGTCTGTTTGTAATACCCTATCCTACCCACAAGACCTAGTGTTTATACTTTACTTATGTATTTATTGAAAGATTCGAATAACAACCTTGAGTCAAGGACTCCTTTGCAAAAGCTCCACATCAAAAATAAATAACATTAAATAGCATTGCCCTCCAGCTCCAGCCAGAAGGGCTCCCGAGCCGCCATGGCCGGGCGGTGACCTCCAGCCGACCAAGAGTTCCAGGAGGCCGGGAGAAGCAGTGTGAAAGCGGCATTGCCCTCCAGCTCCAGCCGAAGGGGCTCCAGCCGCCAGCTTATTAATAAGTGGGCAAGAGCTGGCCTGGGAGTATAAAGTGTTAGAAACTGGATAAGGCCCTCGGGAACCCATATTTACATAATACTTGAAAAAGAAAAGCATGTGACACGGAATCAAAAGCTTTTGCTTGATCCAGAGCCAAAATAAAACCTGATAGCTTTTTTGAGATCCAAATTCACACATCTCTTAGAGTTTTAAATTCTGTTGAAGCGAGCGGTGAGGATAGAACACGTCTGTGCGGATGAAGCACCCTTTGTGCTACCACTTGAAGCCGTTTACACAATATGGTAGAAAGAATCTTGTAATCAGTATTGAGGAGGCTAATGGGCCTCCAATTACCAAAATCTGAAGCATCCCCGGTTTTAAAAATAAACGTTAAAATGGCCAAATTAAACTTCGAATCACCAAAACCAAAATGAAGAATATCATTATAGACTGCGGTCAATATGACACACATATCCTCCAAAAAAACTTTATAAAAATCATTCGTTAGTCCATCTACACCTGGTGAAACCCCAGTACGGAGTGAGACAATGACTGCCTGCACCTCCAGTGGGGTAATGGGCCCCTGTAATAGATCAGCATCTGCTTGGGAAATAGCAGGGACTGGAAAATGCAAAACATCATCCCAAGACGCAGTCGGAATAAATTCCACACCAAACTGTGAGGACACCTGACTTTCAGCAACCGCCAGCATTTCTGCTAAAGAAGTTTTCAAACGTCCAAAGGAATCCCGAAGCCCTGTCATAAGCCTCTTCTCAATCTTATGTTTACACGCCACGTACGGGTCCTGAAAGGGCTGTTGATGGGTACCAAACTTCAGTCTAGCATGAAGCGAAGCAGCCCTCTGGTATTGATACTGAAGCATATTTTGCTTAGCAAGCTTCATCAGAGACTGAACCTCAAATCCGAGACCGGGATGTGACTGTAATTTGTAATATTGATTCCTGAAATCTAAATATTGTAAGTATTCAAAGAACATTTCCGTTTACCATAAGCAATAAAAAATCCTTTAGTGCAAACTTGGTGTCTGTCCACCATGTAATCCAATCAGAAAAAACACAGCCACCGATTTCCTAAGGATCATAAAATCTTTCAGCTGTGCCAAAAACTGCCTCAGACAATAGAGAATTCAACATCCATCTACTGGCAAAGCAGGAAAAAAGCAGGAATTTGATGTAAACTAAGTTTACATATAATACCCTATGGTCCGAAAATCGCAAGGCAGAACTGAACAAACCAAAGGGACTAAATATTGAGAAAGAAAAGGTAATCAATCCTAGTTTGAAAAAGCCCTTCTATAAGTAAAGCCAGTAGAGGTATGTAATCCTCTGAAAGCATCTTTCAGCTTAGCCACCTCTACCGTCTGTGAAAGGGCATGAGCATCACAATCACGTTTTGCTGAATATCATTTTAATTCGAATATCAAACTACAATTCGTATCCCCCCCCAAACCACATGTTTAGAGGTGAATAAATAAGGTTTTAGTTGGTTAAATAAAGCAATACAAGATGTCTTCGTTTGAGGAGCATAGGTATTAATCAGTCTGAAACTAAATCCGTGCAATAAGCAGTCCAAAAGTAACACTCAGCCAGGCTGAACGTCTACCAACCGTGTGACGCGAACAGAAGGGTGTGAAAACAGAATGCCAACCCCATCCGTAGCATCTTCCCCAAACGACCAAAAGGAAGGGCCATCCCATCAGAGTTTTTTAACTTGAGTCACCTCAAGCAGAGAAGACAAATGCGTCTCTTGTAGAAAGATGACATCGACATTGAAATCCCTACACTGCTGCAGGCAAATCAAGCGTCTCCTGTAGCTTTTTATGCTACAGCAAAGATACAATATTCAAACAGGCCATAAAACACAAAGGTTATTAATTCAGGGTTTATCTTGTTTTCGCTTTCTACCCTTTTCTTTTCCCCTCCAACAACTCTGTTCCCCATCATCCTCAATTGCCATGCTAGAAGTCTCATCAGATTTTAACAGCTCAGTGCCTACCTCACCCTCGAGGTCAGATAATGCTGAAAGGAATTCTGAATAAGGCAGGCCCTCCTATCCCCACTGTACAACTGCTAGCTCGTGTAACCCTCCGAGGAGTTTGAAAAGGAAAGTCTGAAGCAGGCACTACCACAGGATCCTCTACAGGAGGATATAAAACAGGGGGCTCTGAGCTATGTGAAAGGGGGGGGATCTGAAGTCTGTTGTGGAACCAAAATTGCAGATTGATCCCCAATATTTTCCACTTCACAGTGGTTTTCAACTGGGACTTCAGGGACCATCGCCTGACCTCTACCAGCAGAAGGTGACACCCTACCCTGAGGAGGGCCGGATGAGACTGACCTCTACCCTGAGCCTGGGATATCAAGTCTTCTTTATTCAAACCCCTGTCTATTCTGGCCTGCCCAAGGACATTGATGATATGCATGGCCAGACTCCTCACATAGGTTACTCAAAACACATTTCTACAAACCTCGCTATCATGATCAAATTCCCCACATAGTGCACATTTAACTTTGTCACATGCACTGTTTAAATGCCGTCGGCTATACACACCGACAGCATGCTTTAGGTTGTCCTGGATAAAACACACCTCAGTCTTTACCTAAGAAAAGCTATTTGGAACATGTAGGACTTCATTATTTATCACATGTAATTTAACCTTAAATGCCATGCCCCAGTCCAAATCCCTTCAGTATCTAGAATTGGCTCAGGAGGGCCAGAACCATGCATTTGTGTTCCAACCAATACAAAATATCCCCCACATTAACCCCCTCATTCCTAAACATCACGTTAATAGTTTTGAATGAAGGTTTAGTGATGGAAATAGCCCAGAAAGGTAGCCATAGGGGCAAGGACTTGCAACTTTCATATTTCTGCCAGAACTTATCCATACCAGCCACCTGTTTGAAGCTAACATCAAACATATCCTCCCCCCAAATATTAATCAAAGCATAAATATCTACAGGCAGAAATTGCATGGAGTCCAGTAACAGTTTCCTTGCCTCATAAAGCAGATCCGGGTGTTCAGGTAAACCACCCCTATAACGGAGATGGACCACATTCCTTCTCGGGGCCTGTTCCAATTTATTGCGTTTGAAAAGGTCTGCAAAGCGAGGACCCTTCCTAGTCTCATGCTCTTCTTGCAACAATGGAATATCCGCCCCAGCCCCCAGAATACCAGCAGAGTGACAGCTCCCATGTTTTTCTGAAGACTGTCCCAACTCAGACTGAGTACCCAAAAAAGGCAACTCACCCTCCTTCACAATCTTTCGAGGAGGACCTGATTCCTTCGGTGAAAAGGACAGCCAGGTAGGATCCGGAATCCATCTCCCATTCGGTTGTTGAATCCACCCAGCCTGTGATAACGCAACATCCTCGGACCAGTCTGCAGAGGGAACTGTCTCCATTCTCGCCCACCAGTGCATTCTCCTCCACAACCGACTCCACCACTTCTTCTGCCACTGACGCTATCCTCGTGATAGCAGAGGGCTCAGACTGCTTTGCAGTCCGTAGTGCTTCCGGCAACACAATGGGACCGCAATCCTCACCAAGCACCTTCCCCGAAGAAGCCGAAATGGTAAAGGCATCCTGCCGCACCGCTCCCGTAACCAAAACATCCTCCTCCTCACAACTCCCGACTGCATGCTGAGAAGCCTGCATCTCTCCAGAAGATGACTCTTCGGTAAGCTCCGTAGCAGGCCGTGCCTGCACCATAGACTCAGGAAGCTCCCTCTGCAGAGCCACTGTCTGCACGTCCTCCTCCATAGCAATCCACACTCAGACTGCGAGTAGGGGAATTTCCCCGGTGTCCTGGCCAAATTTCCCTCATTCACTAAAAATACCACCAACAGCTTAATCTGGTTCAAGGTCAGTTGGCATTCATCTGTATCCTCCTCCCCCGGTCATGCCTGAAAATAGACAGGATTTGTCTAGTGCACTTACCCGGTCAACAAAAACTAAATAAATAAAAAATAAATTTAAAAGTTGTTCCATAATCTTGCAGGGGACAGACATTAGGCTAATTGGCCTATAGCTGGTTGCTGCTGATCTACTCCCCTTTTTAGGGTTGTGAGCACAGCCTACAGCCCTTTTGCAATCATAGCTCTGAAAGCAGCTGATCACTGAACCTTCCGTTGGATATTTGGAAGTATCCTTCCAAATGCCCAATGGAGCTTGAAACCCTCCACCACGATTGGCCACTACGGAATAACAGCCACACTATTTTGGGTGTTACTTCCACATTTCATGGCATGAACTACGCATGCACGACACATGCACATGTGCAGTTCTGCTGGCGGCATCATGTATGGTAATGTATGTCAAGATGCCATTCATCGCAACTGCGCATGCGTGAGTGTCACGTATGCTCAGTTGCATCACCGCTGCCAGCTCCGTGGCATTCTGTGGCCCCCTGCCCTAAACTCATGTGGCACACTGGGAGCCCACCTCAGTGTGACCAAAGTGTTATGTTCTGCCCGCCAACATTGGGGGTCCCAATCCCCATATCAGCTGCCACCAGTTCCGCGGCATTCTGTGCCCTCCCAAAACTCATGTGTCACACTGGGAGTCCACCCCAGTGTGCCTAATTGTTTTCCTTCCCCCCCACCACTACCAACATCAGGGTGCCCAATCCCTGTGTTTACACCCCCCAGTCATGTGGCACACTGGGAGCCCACCCCAGTGTGCCCTAAAACGTCCTCGTCATCACTGCAGTCTTTTATTTTTTTATCCCTGTAAACAAGGAAACAATCCTCGTTATCGCTGCAGTCCCCTCCCCATCCCCACCCTCCCACTGAGTACCCACCTCCCCACCCCTTACCCTGTACTTACCTCTGGAGGTTGGCGCTTTCATCTTCTCTAGACCGAGACAAGTCTGCACTCTTCAAAGCCAAACAGCGAACTGAAGAATCAAAGGTAAGCCTGCTATAATGCAATTCAAAGGGCTTTTCAACTTATGCTGATATCTCAGCCATTTTTTAGAATTTTTTCCCAAATTTTCAACATGGAGTTCTTGGGACCTCATGAAATCTGTCACTGTTGTTTTGTTACTCGGTCCCGAAAGGTGATTTTGCAGTCACTGCACAGAATCAATTTTCCGGACTGATTCACGAAATGACAGTGCCACTGTTCATGAAGTGGGGTCCCAAAAAGCCCATGTTGCAAATTTGGTGAAAAAATTCCAAAAAATGACTGTTATGAGTGAGCATTGTGCAGTTTCTACGCACGTTGGTAACTTCGCCAATTTTTTATATTTTCACTCCACAATTTCAGCATTGCCATTTTTGCATTCCTCCTTCAAAACGGTATAGCTGTCATTTTCCATAGCCTGCCCAAAATGTGTTTTCACACCTGTGGCATAGAAGAACGCGTTTGCTCTGCGAAATCACCTTTTGGGACAAGTGAACAAAATGACACTGGCACTCTTCATGAGGAGGGGTCCAAAACAGGACATGTTGAAAATTTTGGTGCAACACCTCCAAAAAATGGCCAAGTTACACCTGGGTGTTGAATAATTTCTATGCACATGTGTAACTTTGGTCATTTGGTAGCTCTTCACAGCCCTATCAGCTCTGGCTAGAGTTTGTTGTAAATAGGGACAACATGGGCCTTTCTTCAGTCCTCTGGGACAATTGGGACAGTACCTGGTTCATAGGATTTATTAAACAAAATAGTAAAAGGCAGGCACGGGGGGGGCAGCTAATGTCTTAATAAAGAGTGGCCCAGTGAAGAATTGGGTCTAAGGCTGTTTAGTTTATTAGCTACTTGCTCTTCAGTAAAAAGTTGAGGAGTACTCCTATTATGTCTAGAAGTTACTCGTATATGACTTTTTTTGTTAAACATAGAAACATAGACTTTGACAGCAGATAAGGACCGCTTGGCCCACCTAGTCTGCCAATTTCCCTACCTACAAGGGTGCTGGAAGCCAGTAAAAGCTGAAGGGCAGAGGATCAGAAGGGCACTTATGAGGGTACAAAGGGCACTTTTCTAAACTACAAAAATAGTGGGTGCTGCCCTGCCCCCGGTTCCTATGCCTATGCCTACTTATTGGATAAGTTGCAGGTCCTACTTAACTAACAGCCTATTTCTTCCTGCTCCCCACAAGAATTGTCTTATGTCTGTCCCTTGAATTCTTGAATTCCCCCACTGTTTTTGACCCCACAACTTCCTCAGGAAGGCCGTTCCATGCGTCCACCACTGTCTCTGTGAAAAAATACTTCCTCGCATTGCTCCTCTATCTTCAAATTGTGTCCCTTTGTTCTTGCACGTCTCTTTTTCTGAAAGATGCTACTCTCTTGGACTTTGTTGATTCCCTTGAAGTACTTAAAAGTTTCTATCATGTCCCCCCTCTCCCTCCTTTCCTCAAGGGTATACATATTAAGCTCCTTTAGTCTCTCTTTGTATGGCTTCTGTTGCAGACTCTGCACCATTTTAGTTGCCCTCCTCTGGATTGCCTCCATCCTGTCTATGTCCTTGTGGAGATGGGGTCTCCATAACTGCACGCAGTACTCCAGATGGGGTCTCACCAACTGTCTGTACAGAGGGATAAGAACTTCTTGTTTTCTACTGGTGATGCCTCTCCCTATACATCCCAGTATCCCCCCAGCAATCCCTACTGCCTTCTCAGATTGCTTGCTAACCTTTAGGTCATCTGATATGACTACCCCCAGGTTCCTTTCCCCTAAGTAGGATGCTGACTCATTTACTGGAAGCCAGGGGCAGCACCACTGTATCATCTGTGCAAGAGTAGCCCAGGTAATACCAAAGACACTTTGCTAGAAAAAGAACTAAAGAACATTGTCAGACCTGGGGCCATTTGCTGAAAGGGATTGAACAGGTAAAACTTGGACCCAGGAAAGGAGATATCAAGAAATGTATTTATTTAGTTTTTGTTTACTGGGTACAGAAAACATGAGTCTGGGACCGAGTGCCCTGACTTACTCCCGGTTCGTGCTGGAGTTGGAGTTACGTTTGTGCTGTCCCTAAGGATTGTCTGAGGACCTGCTTCTGGGTTTGCCTGGATTTTTTCTGGACTGCGATATTTTTACTGAAGAGTCTGCACCCATCGTTGTCTTTTGGAACTTTGTCGGCTTTGGTGTGCTGGCGGATGGCTGTCTGTGTTTGGGTTGCTCCTTGGCCCCAGATCCTCGGGTTTGATGCCTTTGGCGTCCTGCGTCCCACTGGCTATGAGTGACTTGTCCTCAAGCTGTAGGAAGGAGATGGTTCAGAATTTTCTCTTTCTCGGGATTATTCCTGGTAAAGATCTTACTGCCGGGAATGTTGAATACTGAACCCTGAGATCACATGAACTTCCTTGACCTGCGGCATTTCAGTGAGGAATTTATTTTGGAGCTAAATTGATTTTGTTGACTTACTAGCTCCTTGGATCTGCTTTATGCCCTGGTGT
The DNA here is from genome assembly GCA_016271365.2 of Neoceratodus forsteri. NCBI lineage: Eukaryota > Metazoa > Chordata > Ceratodontiformes > Ceratodontidae > Neoceratodus > Neoceratodus forsteri. The sequence continues at coordinate 168,642,935 of CM028130.1, read as the reverse complement.
GTTCAAAACTAGAGACTGGGCCTATTTCTGGAATAGGAAAATCTGGCTTTATTTCTGCATCTGTGATCTGTGGATTTTGTCATCACTGGGGAGCGGGTGAGTTTTTCAGCCTTTTGATCTCAACCCAGGGTAGTCTGTTGGGGTGGTTGGTTGGGCAGATTAGGGGGTGCTGTCAGAGGACGGACCCCAGGGTATCTGTGTTTCCAGGTTTCATAGCGGGCAGGCTGGAGATCCTGCTAGTGTGAACCCCAGTTATAAATCAATCCCCCCCAGCGGCACCTTGGGGGATGATCAGGGGGACTCTATCTATAAAAACATCGACCTGAACCCGGTGTGGTTTTCTAGGGTGAACAGCTACCATGGGGGCTTGGGGAGTGCTATTGGAGGATGGGCCTAGGGCATCCGTGGTCTATGGATTGTTGTTGGACTAGGTTGGAGAACCTGCCACACAGGTCCAGTTATAGGCTGGTCTCCCTGGAAAATACATTGGGGACACCATAGGGAGTGTTTTCCTTTGTTGGCTGATTAATTATATCCCCCAAACAGCCGGATTAATCTTCTGCAGATTGATTTCTACTCTAGGAGTATATGGTAGATTCATAAAGCATCTCCGTTTGGCCTATGTGAGAGATAGGCCACGGGACAGTTTCGCCAGGGGTGAGAGCTCAGTGGGGTCTTTACTGTTCTAGTAAAAGCATGGACTAGAAGAACTGTGATTTTTGCTTTAAACTACTATAAACTTTTCTCTGTGGAATTTATGAAAATTTGTCCAGATTTGTTTTATCTCAGGAGTCGATTTAAATGAGAAATAGTATTATTGTTTTTAATTATTTTGAATCTGTTGCTGGTGTTGACAATATTTTTATTAAAGTGGTCTTCAGACTGCTTTTTGAAGACCTATATAGTTATGTGTTGGGATTGAATATCCATGGACAGGCGCTACTCCCCCTCTAGGCTGAGGGACCTGCACCCTTTTGATTGCCCCCCATTGCAGCCCGAAGTGTATAGGTGTTGCCGTGCCTTGGGGATTGCGCGGAGGAGGCGGAGAGGGAGAGGGGGTCCCCCGGCTGGGGGGGTGAGCGGAGTGGGCGAATTGAGATGGTGAAGTCGGGGAGATGCCCTGAGGCGAAATGGGTCCAGGATAGGGGAGTGTGTTGCCTGGTTCCCATACCCAAGGGTTCCACTGAGAGTGGGCATGTAGCCTGCTCCTCCAGGGCCTCTCATCCAACCCGGGCATTGTTATGCAATGCCAGGTCTATAAAAAACAAAACAGCAATAATTGCTGATTTTGTTGAATCATCTGACCTGACATGCATTACCGAGACCTGGCTGGATGAAAACGCTGGCCCCATTTTGGAGTCAGCTGTTCCAGCCGGGTACTCGGTAATACATCGCCCGAGGTTGGATCGTAGGGGTGGGGGGGTCGCTATTTGTTTTAAATTGGAATTGGGCCTTGTAGAGGTTCCAGTGGTGTCCCCTGGATCCTTTGAATGTATCATGGGAGCAGGTGTGGGCTGCAGAATTCTGCTCGTTTACCATCCACCCGGTAGCGAGCGTTTTTCTGCAAGAAGTCGCGGACTTCATCGTCGACCTGGTACTGGAGCCCTCCAGGTGGTTGGTCCTGGGGGACTTTAATGGGTCGACGATGAACTCTCGCAGTTTGGTCAAGACTTTCTCCAACTAATGAGTTCATTGGGCTTCACACAGGTGGTTACCGCTGCTACCCATATTCATGGTCATTCTTTGGATTTAGTGTTCACCCTGGGTATGGAGATCACAGGACTGGTGGTGGAACCAGTTGGGTGGTCTGACCATCACTCTGTAAGGTTCAATTTCGCAACCCCTCTTATGAGACCCACCCCTTTGGAGATGGTCCAGTACTGCCCTTTGAGGGGAGTTACCCCTAAGGGTCTGACGGTGGTGCTGGACCTATCGAGTTGGCCGATGGAGTGCATGGAACCAGATGCCTTAGTGGTGCACTATAATAATATGGTATTGAGGGCACTGGATTCCATTGCACCTGTCCGTGTTCGCCCCCTCTCCCTTCGCCCTCGATCCCCTTGGTTTGATGGGACATTGAGGGAGTTGAGTTGAAAGGGGTGAAGATTGGAGCGCTGTTGGCGGAAATCCGGCCTGGAAGATGACAAACTTAGAATGATGGCCCATTATGTGGACTATCAATCAGTAATCTCCCATAAGAAGGCAGAGTTCCTGTCCAGGGAGATAACTGCATCAAGAAACTGACCTGCTCAGCTCTTCCGGACCGTCGACAGACTGTGCAATCCAGCCTGTCTGTGGGGTCGGAGAGCTTTTTCACAAATACAGTGTGATGAGTTTGCTCGGTTCTTTGATGATAAGGTGTCATCAATCAGGTCGGAGATCCGCAGCATGCATTCAAACGAGCATTGCAGTGACCAACATGGGATTACATGCCCTCGGTCTGTCTGGATGGATTTCGACCAGCCAGCGATCATGGATATCATGAAGATTGTCCAAGGCTTGCGACCCACTTGCTGTAGTTTGGATCCTGGTCCTACGCGCCTCCTTGTGGGATGCATGGATGTGATTGGACCAATCCTTGCGAAGATAGTCTGGAGTTCTTTGGATCAAGGGGTGTTTCTGGAGTCTTTGAAGGAGGCTGTCGTGACACCCCTTTTGAAGAAACCTTCCCTTGACCCCGACTGCCTCGCTAACTACAGACCGATCTCTAACCTGCCCTTTTTGGGCAAGGTTATTGAGAAAGTAGTCGCATTACAGCTCGATGACTTTCTTACGACCCATGAAGTCTATGATCCTCTCCAGTCCGGTTTCAGGAAGAGCCATAGCACCGAGACTGCATTAGTTTGGGTACTTAATGATCTCCTAATAGCAAGAGATCAGAAGAGCCGTTTGATCTTGGTTCCTCTTGATCTCTCTGCAGCGTTTGACACTGTGGACCATGGGATGTTGATAGATTGCCTGCGGCTACTCTGCGGACTATCAGGGACAGTCCTCAGATGGTTCCATTGTTTCCTCACAGGACAGAAGTCAAAGGGTAGTTTCAGGGATTTTCTCTTCTGCTCCCTTTTCTCTGTCTTGTGGGGTGCCGCAAGGCTCTGTGCTTTCCCCCATGTTGTTCACAGTGTACATGCTGCCGTTGGGAGACATTATAAGGCGTTATGGGCTGAGTTTTCACTGTTATGCAGATGATACTCAGCTCTATATGTCCTTTGTACCTGAACAAAATGTTGCAGTGTCAGTTTTTAACAACTGCCTCGCTGAGATTCAGGATTGGATGAGTGCGAACTGGTCGAGGTTAAATCCAGATAAGACTGAGGTATTAGTCGTTGACCCGGGTCATTATGCAAAGAAGTCGATTCCTGGTGTCCCCTCTGGTCTTTTATTAGGGGATGCCCAGTTGAGACCTTCTGAACAGGTACGAAATCTGGGCATTATTTTTGACAGTGCGCTGACACTAAAGATGCAGGTGTCGGCCACTGTCAAATCTTTCTTTTACCATCTGAGGAATATCGCCCGGATAAAACACCTTGTTCCACATGATGACCTTCCTGTCTTGGTCCATGCTTTTGTTTCTTCCCATCTTGATTACTGTAATGCTTTATATCTAGGGTTGCCGGGGGTAGATCTCCGTCACCTGCAGCTGGTACAGAACGCGGCAGCTAGGTTGTTGACTGGGCTACCAAGAACTTGTCATGTCACACCTGTGCTGCGTGAACTGCACTGGCTGCCAGTGCAATGGAGAATCACCTTCAAGGTTGCATTGCTGACCTACAAGACCCTACACGGTCAGAGACCAGGCTACCTGCAAGATCTCCTTTGTCCCTACCGTCCTCTCCGCCCACTCCGCTCTTCTGGCGAGGGATTGCTAGAGATTCCCAGGGTTTGTCTTAAATCATCTGGGGCAAGGGCCTTTTCTTTTATGGCCCTGACCCTGTGGAATTCTGTACCTCGTCAGATTAGAGAGTGCCTGTCCATGGAATCATTTAAGAGATCCCTGAAAAGTCATCTGTTTTCACTGGCATTTGGTTAGTTCATTTTATGGTTATTTTATTGTCTTATGTTTTTATTTATTATTGCTGATGTTTTATCTCTTGTTTTGTATCAGCGCTTTGATTTATTCAAAAGCGCTTTATAAATAAATTTTGATTTGATTTGATTTACGTTATGCGCGGCATGCATGCAGGCGCTTTGGGAGAGTAGCACACTTAGAGATGTGCCTCTCCACCAATGCACTGCTTCTCGAGCAGGCGTGGCGGTCCTGCACCAATGGTGCAGCAGCTCAATATGACAGCGGTGTTCCTCTGCTTCAAAGAAAAACACCGCTGCCATACTGCGCCCTCGTGTCATGTGCTACCTCCCCGGGGCACGTCCATCACGCACCCCCAAAGCTTTGTGCCACGCTGGAGCCCACCCCAGCGTGGCAAACATTGTTTGCCGACGGGGTGCCCAACTCTCGCCAGCTCCACTGCCCCAAAGTTATCTCTGCTGCCACGCTGGGAGCCCACCCTAGCTGCGGCAAACGTCCCACGTCGTTTTTTTCTTCAAACCTGTAAACAAAAACTGTCCCGTGGCTGCTCTCCCAATCCCCCTTCCACAACCCGCACCCACCCACTGGCACCTAGCCTCCCTGCACACCCCTCACCCCATACTTTCCTCCGGACTCCAGCACGACGATCTTCGGTGGTCCAGGAACACGTCTGCACTCTTTAAAGGCGACCGCGAACTGAGGAAATGCCGGTAAGCTGTATAATGGGCTAGATGGGGGGGGGGTTCAACTTTATTGCATATCTCAGTCATTTTTTGGAGTTTTTGCACCAAATTTTCAACATGGGGTTTTTGGGATCCTTCTCATGAACAATGTCACTGTCATGGTGTTATTTGGGCCCGAAGGATGACTTCGCAGGCACTGCGCAGTCACTGCATAGAAATCACCCTTCGGCCTTGAATAACACCACATGACAGTGACATCATTCATGAAAAGGGGTCCCAAAACCCCATGTTGAAAATTTGGTGCAAAATCCCAAAAATGACTGTTTCTGCGAGCGTATGTGCAGTTCCTACGCACGCTCATATGTTTGTGAATTTTCAATATTTGCACTCCAGATTTTCAACATTGCCATTTTACCACACCTCCTCATGAGCAGTACAGCTGTCATTTGTCATATCCTGCCCAAAATGTGTTTCTGCCCATGTAGCGCACAATGGCGCAGTCGGTGTGCAAACTCAATGTATGGGACACATTAAGAAAATCACAGTGCCACTGATCATATGCAGGGGTTTTAAAATGGCTGTGCTGAAAATTTGGTGAAAAAATTCCTAAATATGACTGTTTTATGAGTCTGCATTGCGCAGTTCCTACGCACACTCGTAAGTTTGCGAATTTTCAATATTTTCACTCCAGATTTTCAACATTGGCATTTTACCACACCTCCTTATGAGCACTGCAGCTGTCATTTTTCACATCTTGCCCAAAACGTGTTTCCGCCCATGAAGCGCATAATGGCACAGTCAGTGTGCGAACTCTGTGTATGGGACGCATTAAGAAAATCACAGTGTCACTGTTCATTAGCAGAGGTTTTAAACTGCCAAAGTTGACAATTTGGTGAAAAAATTCCTAACAATCACTGTTTTACCAGCGTGCATTGCACAGTTCCCACGCACGCTCCTAGGTTTTGCGAATTTTCAATATTTCCACTCCAGATTTTCAACATTACCATTTTACCACACTTCCTTATGAGCAGTACAGCTGTCATTTTTCACATCCTGCCCAAAACGTATTTCCTACCATGTAGTGCACAATGGGGTAACAAAAGGTCATGCTGACAATTTATTGTGCAAACCAGCAATCGCACAGGGCATGAGGGTAAGCACCATACATGCCAAACACCACTGCAAACACCCCAGCGAGCGTTCGGCATTGACAAATGCTTGTTGTTGTTGTTACTCCCACTGTGTACTCTTCTCTGGGTTTTGTTTCTAGGTGCATTACTTTGCACTTCTTTGCATTGAATCTAAGCTGCCATACTTTTGACCATTCCTCCAACCTTGGCAAGTCCCTTCTCATCCTTTCCACTCCATCTGGTGTATCAACCCTGTTGCAGATCTTTGTGTCGTCTGCAAATAGGCATACTTTTCCTTCCAGTCCCTCTGCAATGTCACCTATAAAGACATTAAAAAGGACTGGACCCAGTACTGATCCCTGTGGTAACCCACTAGTAACCCCCCTTTCTTCGAAGTGGACTCCATTTAACATAGAAACATAGAAGTTGATGGCAGATAAGGACCGCGAGGCCCATCCAGTCTGCCCATTTCTTTTTCTACCTTATAAATGTGCCATTGGCCTTTGCTCTGTCAATGGCCTATCTATTCATACTCATCTGCATTGCTCCCTTATGCCTATCCCAAGCATGTCTGAAGCTCTGCACTGTATTCATATCTACCACCTCCTGAGGTAGGCTGTTCCATGCATCCACCACCCTTTCTGTGAAAAAGAACTTCCTCACATTACCCCTTAATCTGCCTCCCTCTAATCTCATGCTGTGTCTTCTTGTCCTGCTATTTTTCTTATATTGAAACATGTTAGACTCTTTCACCTTGTTAAAGCCCTTAAGGTGTTGGAATGTTTCGATCATATCACCTCTCTCCCTCCTTTGCTCTAGGGTATACATACTGAGCTTCATTAATCTGTCCTCATATGTTTTCTGATGTAGTCCCTGCACCATTTTGGTTGCCCTTCTCTGGACTGCCTCAATTTGGTTAATGTCTTTGTGAAGGTGTGGCCTCCAGTACTGCACGCAATACTCCAAATGGGGCCTAACCAGTGTCTTGAAAAGAGGGATTATTACCTCCCTGTTATGACTTGTGAAACCCCTACTAATACACCTCAACATCCCCCTAGCCTTACCTACTGCTTTAGCGGTCTGCTTGAATGATTTCAGGTCATCTGTGATGATGATGCCCAAGTCTCTTTCTTTCCTTGTAACTGCCAGCAACTCCCCTCCAAGCCTATAGGTGGCTTCAGGGTTTCTCTTCCCTATGTGCATGATCTTGCACTTCTTTGCGTTAAACCCCAGTTGCCACTCTTCCGACAATTTTGACAGTTTATCCAGATTTCTTCTCATTCTGCCCACCCCATCTGGATCATCTACTCTGTTGCAGATCTTGGTGTCATCTACAAACAGACAAACCTTACCCACCAGTCCATCTGCAATTTCACTGATGAAGATATTGAAAAGGACTGGCCTCAGGACTGATCCCTGAGGTACCCCACTTGTGACTTGCATCTCTTCTGACTGTATACCATTTACCACCACTCTCTGTTTTCTGCCTGTCAACCAGTTTGCCACCCAGTTGACCAACTTCTGACCCACCCCAAGCCTACTCAGCTTATTTATCAATCTTCTATGTGGAACAGTGTCAAAAGCTTTGCTGAAGTCAAAGTAGGTGGCATCAACTACTCCTCCTTGGTCCACCACTCTGGTTACCAAGTCAAAGAAATCTATGAGATTAGTTTGACAGGACCTTCCTGTTGTAAACCCATGCTGTCTTGCATCCTGTGCTCCTATGGATTCCAGGTGTTGCACTATCCTTTCCTTAAGGAGTGCCTCCATAATCTTTCCCACTACTGAGGTAAGACTGACTGGTCTATAGTTCCCTGCCTCCTCCCAGCTACCACTCTTGTGGACCAGGATCACATGAGCCCTTCTCTAGTCTTCTGGGACATCTCCTGTGCTCAGAGACTCACTAAACAGTTCTGATAATGGCTCTACTAATTCCACCCTTAGCTCTTTTAGTACCCTGGGATGTATGCTATCATGTCCGATTGCCTTGTCCACCCTGAGCTTATCGAGCTCTTATAGGACCCTTTCTTTTGTGAAGGGACTAGTGCACACCTCCCTCACCCCTGTGTCCATGGTGCTGAGCTGTGGACCCTGCCCTACCTTCTCTTCAGTAAATATTGAGCAGAAGTATCTATTTAGGATTGACTCTTTTACATGTTCCTCCTCCTCACACGCCCCCTTATCCCCTTTGATCTTAGCAATACCCCCACTGGACCTTCTCCTTTCACTAATGTATCTATAGAAAGTCTTGTCACCTTCTTTTACTGTTTGTGCTAGTGTTTCCTCAGTTTGGGCTTTTGCCTGTCTTACTGCCTTCCCTGCTTCCCTTAGGGAAGTTTGGTATGCTTCCCTATCTTCATCCCGCTGCGTTCCCTTGTATTTCCTGAAGGCCAGCCTTTTGGCTCTGACCTTTTCTGCTACTGTTTTTGAGAACCAAAGTGGTTTCCTTCTTCTTTTGCACTTCCTTTTCTCTCTAACACAATGGGATGTTGCTTCAAATATTGCATCCTTAATGCTTGCTCACTTTGCCTGTACCCCCTCACCTGTATTTCTTTTTGACAGGGTTAGCTTAACTCTGTTGACCATCTTATTAAAGTCAGCTCCTCTAAAGTCCCATATTTTTGCCTTGGAATGGGATGATTTATTTCTAGTGGCCAAATTGAACCATACCATGTGATAGTCACTGGCCCCCAGGTGACCTTCTACCTGGAGATCTGTGATCCTTTCCGTATTAGTCAGTACTTGATCTAGGACAGCCCTGTCTCTTGTGGGTTGTTGCACCAGTTGTTTGAGGCCCCCCCCGGGAATCCACTATGTGTCTAGTTCTGGCAGATGTTCCTGCTGGTATTGACCAATCTGTATCTGGCATGTTGAAGTCTCTCTTTATCAGAACCTCTCCTTTAACTGTCATATTTTGTATATCTTCTAACAGTAATGTGTTTATGCCCTCCCCCTGGTCTTGAGGCCTGTAGACAACTCCAGTTCATATGGCTGTTCCATTTCCTGTTTCCAGGGTGACTCACAGTTCTTCTGGCTCCTTATGTGTATTCTGAATTTCTGTAACTTTGATATTTTCATTGACATAAAGGGCCACTCCACCCACCCTTTTTGCAGCTTGGACTCTTCTGAACAGTACATAGCTAGGTACTGAAGTCTCCCAAGTGTGGTTACTGGTAAGCCATGTCTCACTAATGGCTACTATGTCCAGTTTAGCCTCTGTCATTATTGCCTGCAAGTCTGGGATCTTGTTTCCCAGACTGTGAGCATTTGTGTACATGATTTTCCATTGGCCAGATTTTGGTGTGTTAGTTGTTGAGTGAGGTCTAGCATTTCCCCTGTGTGTCATATGGGGAGCCAAACCTTTTTACTTACCTGGTGATGCAAATGAACTACAAACATTCTGAACTCCTGTTTGACCACTAGCTGAGGGGGGAGGGGTGTTCTTCCCATTCGACATATGGGGTGCTGCACCCCTCTCCCCATTTGCTAGTTTAAATATTCTCCAAAGACATCAAACTTCTGCCCCAAAGCACTGACTCCCTCCTTAGTCAGATGCAGTCCATCAAATTTAAAGAACTTTTGCTCCCAAAACTGTTGCCAGTTCCCTACAAATTTGTGTCCTTTTTCCTGGCACCAGCCCTTGAACCACATGTTTAGCTCCCCTATCTCCCCTTCTCTGACCTTTCATCCATCTGTCTCCCTCTCCCAGACTGGCAGGATCTCAGAGAAGGAAATGACAGACGAAATGGATGATAGTTTGTCACCTAGCCTGGTCAGGTGTTCCTTGGTCTCCACAACTGACCGGCAGGCGAGATCATTAGTCCCAATGTGTACCAGGACATCAATGTTTTCTCCTGCTTCCTGTACAATTTTAGCAATGTGGTCAGTGTCTGTCCATGCTGATGTACCCGGGAGACATCTGACCATTACTATTACCTTCTGTGTCCTGTTGTACAGCCAATGTTTTACCCAGGCTACCACCCTGGTACCCACTCCCAGCCTGGGTAATTTGTTTATTAATCTTTTGTGTGGGGCTGTGTCAAATACCTTGTTAAAGTCTGGGTAGGCCATGCCACAGCCCCTCCCTGGCCTACTACTTTGGTCACCCAGTCAAAGAAATCAATTAGATTTGTCTGACATGACCTTCCCACTGTGAATCCATGCTGCTTTGGGTCCTGTGCCCCAGTGCCGTCTAGGTACTCAACAATTCTTTCCTTCAGAAGTGATTCCATCATTTTCCCTACCACTGAGGTCAAACTGACAGGTCTGTAGTTTTCTGCCTCTGTCTTGCTTCCACTTTTGTGAAGGGGAATCACATCCGCCCTCCTCCCATGATTTCTTAAAAAGGGTAGTCAGTGGTGTCACTAGTTCTTTCCTTAGTTCTTTTAGAATTCTGGGATGAATCCCGTCAGGCCCCATTGCTTTGTCTACCTTCAGTTTTAGGAGTTCTTTTAGAACTCTTTTTTCTGTGAAAGGACTGTTATCAACCCCCGACATCCAGAGTGCTTCTACTGATTGGATTAGGTACCTCTCTCTCCTCTTCTTTTGTGAATACTGAGCAGAAGTATTCATTTAGTAACCCTGCTTTTTCACTATCCCTCTGTGCCCACACTCCCTCCCCTTTATTCAGCCTCACTATCCCTCCCTTTGTCTTTCTCCACTCTCTAATGTACCTATAATAGGTTTTATCCCCCTTCTCAACCAAGATGGCTATCTTTTCTTCAGTTTGGGCCTTTGCTATTCTGACTGCCTTCCCGGCTTCCTTCTGCTTTAACTGGTGCAGTTCTCTGTCCTGCTCCTTCTGTGTTTCCTTATACTTCCTGAATGCTATCTTTTTCTCCCTAACCTTCCCCACCACCTCTTTTGAGAACCATAGTGTTTTTTCTTTTGTTTTAATTTATTTGCCTCAACAAAGGCTTGTTGCCTTTGTGATGGCAGTTTTGATGTTTCCCCATTGTTCCTGCACCTCCTTCTTGCTTGTTTGCTAGGGCTTTTCTGAGGCACTCTCCCATTTTGACAAAGTCTGGCCTCCTGAAGTCCAGTACCCTCACTTTTGTATGGTTTGACTCTGCAGCTGAGTTTATCATGAAATACACTGTTTGGTGGTCACTTGTTCCCAGATGGCTACCCACTTCTAAATCAAAGATCCTCTCTCTGTCCCCATTTGAAAGTACTAGGTCTAAGATTGCTCCCTCCTGAGTGGGTTCCAACACTAACTGTCTGAAGCATGCCTCCTGTAGGGCATTGAGAATGGCCCTGCTCGTGGATGTGGCTATAGCAAAGCTGCTCCAGTTAACTTCTGCCATATTCAGGTCCCCCATCAACAATATATCCTCTTTCTCTGCCATCCTAAGGATGACTTCTAATATTTCCTTGTCCATTTCCTCCCCCTGTGACGGGGGTCTGTATACTACCCCTGTGCGGACTGTGATACCATTTCCAATCTCCAGGGTGATCCACAGTGCCTTCCCTCCTCCCTGTTTACCCTTTTGTTCCATTGCTTTGATCCCTTCCCTTACACAGAGAGCTACTCCTCCTCCTCCTCTTCTACCCTCCCTGTACTTCCTGTACATTGTGTACCATGGTATGTTGACATCCCAGTTATGGTTCTCTGTGTACCATGTTTCTGTGACTGCCACAGTATCCAGGCATCCCTCTTCCATCAAGGCCACCTGTTCAGGGAGCTTGTTACCTAGACTATGGGCACTGGTACTCATTACCCTCCATTTTTTGAAGGCCTTATCCCTTTTTGCCCCATCCCTGTCCTTGCTGCCTTTTTCTCCATTTACCCTTGCCCTTCTCCCTATTGACTTCTCTATCTTGGTGCTTACTTCACTAACTAACCTGCTTTTTTTTAGGGGGGGGCTAGGATTTCCCTGCTCCTTTTCAGTGCCCCCTGGCTAGCTTAAATGCTTGCCAATGAAGCATTTAAACCTATCACCTAGGATTCTGGTTCTCCTCCTGGACAGAAGCAGACCATTGTGCCAGTATAGGCCTGTATCCCTCCAGGTGGACCCTCAGTCCCCAATGAAGCCAAAACCCTGAGCTCTGCTCCAGTTTTTCAACCATTGATTGAACCCCATGGTGCAGAGCACCCTAGCCTCACTCATGCCATAAACAGACAGCACCTCTGAGAAGGTTACTGTGTGTGCTACTTGTCTAAGGCCCCTCCCTAACTCCACAAACTCCTCCTGCACTGTTCTGATCCCTTTCCCTGCCAGGTCATTTGTCCCTAGGTGGACAATGACATCCAGCTCCCTCCCCCGTGCAGCTTTTCCCGTGATCCTGAGGATTTGCTCCCTGTCTCTCCAAGCCATGGCGCCAGGCAGGCACCTTGCCTCCCTCTCCCCTCCTTCCCCCAGTTCTACTCTCCTAACAATGGAGTCCCCTGCCTGGAGTTGTTTCCCTCCCCTGTACAGAAGTATTTATTTAGGGCCTCTGCTATGTTAGATGCAGCTCTTACTGTGTCATTGTTACCTACTGTATTAGTGGGCCAATAGTTTTATCACCATACCAATTGTTATTAATATAGGCGAAAAGGGGAGTTTTGGTTGTCCGAAGCATGGACAATTTTAAGTTCAGGTTTACTTCTTTCCTTTCCGATTAGTTGTTCAGTTATACATTGTTCTTTCCTCCATTAAGCCTTATTTTTTCAGAAAAGTTCTTCTTTAAGGCTGAGAATGCATGCTCTTTTTCTCTTATTTGAGTCCTAATATTTGGTGTTAACCACACTGTTATTTTACATTTCAGGTTATATTTTTTTCTTATAGGGAAAAATCTCTCCTCTGTTGTTTTTAGTTATTTTTTTATAAGTTCCCCACATTGTTCCACTGTTAGGGCCTTCATTTTATCCTCTCAGTTTAGGGACTCAAGAGAACTACTGATTACTGTATACTGGGCTTTGGCGTAGCAACATGCTGACAGATTGTACCGTTCCTGGGTTTTACTGGCTATCATTGTGAATCTCAATAGAATGTAAATGTGATGTTTAACTTGTAACTGTGATCCTAACATATGTCAGAGGCTACTGTTTGTTGCTTACAGTTTTTGATGATCTTGGATCCTACTTGGCCCTGCTTCATGAGCTAGTAGCTATACAAATTCAAACATGTTGATTTAATTTTTGGCCTTTACTTGAGCCAAGCAGTCAAAAATCTAGATGACCAACTGTTCCTTTAGTTTTGATTTGGCGTAATTTCTCACAAAGTTATGATCTTTCTTTCACTTTTGCTGGCTTAGTTCCTTCCTTCTTCCTGAGGGCAAGTCATTTTTTGAACATTTAATTTAGAAATGTTTGCATTATACACACAGACTGATACCTCAGAGTGGATCCTAGGATTACATCACAAATGATAAACATCCGTAGTATTACTTTATCCGCACACTGCATTTGTGACATCAAAGTGGAAACAATACTGAAAACACTTAAACAAATTATAAGTTAAGTTTCTCCAGCCATAAAGACACATATGCCAGTAACCCAAATTGTTGACTCTAGAAGCCAGATCTCTCAGTATGCAACACATTCATCAAGAACTAAGTTCTTATCTGAACAAGTCCCAATACTAAATTAAAAAAAAAAAAATACATAGCTTGCATTTTAATAGAAAATGCTATCTAGTAGTTGGAAATTTTATTAAACGACATTTTCTAATAACATAACATGCTATCCTGTCCCAGGAACAACTGAAGAAAAAAATCTAATAAAGCTTGCACTGATGTACTTGCTGGAAGTCTGACTCAGCATCCAGGAAAACTTGAGCCTGCCAGAAGTCATAATTTCTCCTTAATGCAGCATTTTATCTTATGCACCAAGTAGAACCACTTTCCTTTTGTGTGCTTAACTGAAATGCATCACTTGACCCACCAAATTTTAATGTTTCCATGAAAGCTGGAATCATGTAAAACCACAGGGAGTTGATACCTGAGGTGGCTGTAAGTGATGTGGGTTGAGGGTTCACCGAGTCATGGCCCTAAACAAGAGGTGACAGTTTGGTTGTTGCACTCTAGGTGCTTTTTGCCTTCTTAAAGTATGTACTGGGGGTTATTCAAAGGCTATGCCTGCAATTCAGTGGGTGGAAGCAATCAACCGTGCCCCCTGCCTGAGCTATTTAAGTCAGCTCCCTCCAGCCTCACTCAGCAGTACTGTTTCTTTGCCCCCCCCCCATCCTCCCCTTCTCCTCCAGCGGTGTTTCTCTCTGTTTGGGGCTCCTTCCTTTAGCCTAAAAGAATTTTGTTCCCATGGCAACTCTAGGAGTGGAATCCTCCTCAGGAGGATTCCTTTGCCTTTGTGTTACCCTGACAGGGTGGTAATTCCCATGGGACAGACAGTGCGAATGGCCAGAGTATTTGACTATGACAATGACCAACACATTCATTCCAATCCCTTCAGACTAGCAACAAAGTTGCAGAAGCGCAACTCCTCACTAAGTTGCATAAGCGCATTGAACTATATGGTATTATGAGTTTGAGGTGAGTCATAATGTGTTGCTATATGGTAACCAGCCCAAATAAGACACTGTTCAGTTGCCTGCACCTTCCAGTGCCGATATTGCTCACGCTTGTTTCAACAAGCAGTCTGCACCTGTTCCTAACCTCTATCTGCAGTGCTCCATAAGCCATCAACAACCGTGCATGCTATGCACTTGTCTATTTTGGTATCTCTTTTATTTCTCTGCACCTAAATATTTCTATCAATGTTTCTCCCCTATGCTCCCCCTTCTTTCAGGCATGTGCCACATCATAGCATTCTCCTCTAACCACTCTATTCTTGTTGCTATCATATTCACTGTCATTGTATAGAACAGTATAGAATTTGTATTCTAATAGATTCCTCTTCTAACGCTTGTAGTGCACACAGAAATGTACCCCTGTAGTTCTAAAGTTGTTACCATGTGTTATCATTGTCTGCATTGTAATGGTCTACTAGTTTGTATTCTCCTGGGTCGAGCCTGAAAATAGGCCAATGTGTTTCTAGTGCACGCTACCCAGAAAACAACAATAAAATAAAAAAATAAATTACAAGTTTGGGATGGGTCATAATGTGTTACTATTTGGTATACAGAGTTTGGAATGGGTCATAATGTGATACTATACAGTATTTTGAGTTCAGGGCATAATGTGTTTTTATGTTTGCTTGCGCGCTTGTGCAAGAAACATTATGCGGCAGCTTAGTAGAGAAGCGGGTTGTGAAGGTGCGGCAGTGTGGCCACCAATGCCAGCACTACATTTGTGGGCTTGGTGGTGTGCACCCAATGCAGGCCCAGCATCCTGATGACAATGGTTCTGCAGAACTGCCACCAACTTGAAATGATTTGGCCACTGCAATGAGGGGCCACCTCATCATTGCAGCGTCAGCAATTCTGCTGCAATGAGGAAGTGACCCGTCATTGCAGGGCGGTACCTTGCCTGGTGTAACATTTCCCCTGGGCATTTCCATAAACATGACGGCAGCTTCCTCAGAGCCCCATGAAAGCCTACTCACGGGGATGCCCAATCCTCCTGTCGGCATGACCCCCAGTTCTTTTGCCGACAGTGGAGCCCACTCCCCTTTGGCATAGTGTACCCTCCCTATTTGTTGTGTGCCAAGGGTGCCCAATCCCCTCCACATCATACCACCCCCAACAGTCTTTGTTGCCAACAGGGGCCCAATCCCCATCAGCTAAGTCCCCCCTTCCTCAAAATGCAGACAGGCACTGGGGCCCACCCAGTGTGCACAATAGAAGCCTGAAAAAAAAAAAACTTCCTGTGATGTTCTTTTTATTATTTTGCCCCTGAAATAAAGAAAACAGTTCTTCACGTTTTTTGTGCCCCTCCCACAACCTGCACCACCCACTGCGCACCCCTCCCCGCCCCTCACCCCCTACTTACCTGTGGAGGCTGGCGCAATGATCTTCAGTGGACCAGGAACACGTCTGCACTCTTCAAAGCTGACCATGAACTGAAGAAATGCCGGTAAGCTGTATAATGGCATAAATAGGTTTTTTTCAACTTATGTGGATATCTTGCCCATTTTTTGGACTTTTGCCACCAAACTTTCAACATGGGGTTATTGGGACCCCTCCGCATGAATACAGTCACTGTCATGGCATTATTCAGTCCCAAAAGGTGATTTCATGGTGACTGTGCAGAATCACCTTTCAGGACCGATTAACGAAATGACAGTGCCACTGTTCATGAGGTGGGCTCTCAAAAAGCCTATGTTGCAAATTTGGTAAAACAAAATCCCCAAAATGACTGTTTTATGAGCGTGCATTGTGCTGTTTCCACGCATGCCCATAACTTTGCGAATTTGTAATATTTTCACTGCAGATTTTCAACACTGGCATTTTCTGAGGGCTCCTTATGAACAGTACAGCTGTTATTTTACACATCCTGGCCCAAAATGTGTTTTTGCACTTCCGGGGTATAATAGCATGGTCACTGTGGGAAATCAGTGTTCGGGACACATACAAAAATCACAGTGACACTGTTCATGAGCAGAGGTCCTAAAATGCCTATGTTGAAAATTTGGTGATGAAAGTGCATAAAATGACAGTGTTACAAGCGTGCATTCCGCAATTTCCACGCACCCTCGTAACTTTGCAAATTTCTAATATTTTCACTCCAGATTTTCAAATGTGGCATTTTTCCACACCTCTTTATGAACAGTACAGCTGTCATTTTTCACATCCTGGCCGAAATGTGTTTTTGCACTTCCCGCACACAATAGCGCGGTCGCTGTGGGAAGTCAGTGTTTGGGACAGATTAAGAAAATCACAATGACACTGTTCATGAGCAGAGGTGCTAAAATGCCTATGTTGAAAATTTAGTGACAAAAGGCCATGAAATGACTGTGTTATGAGCGTACATTGTGCAGTTTCCATGCACCCTCGTAATTTTATGCATTTATAATATTTTCACTCCAGATTTTCAACATTGGCATTTTTTCACACCTCCTTATAAACAGTACAGCTGTCATTTTTCATATCCTGCTTGAAATATACATTTACACATCTGGCGCAGAATGGCGTGGGAAATTAATTAGCATGGGACACTGTTCAAGAGCAGAGGTCACAAAATGCCTATGTTTAAAATTTGGTGAAATAATTACATACTAACATACTAAAATGCCAGCAGAATAGGCCTAACGGTCTTTCGTGTCTGCTCGTTTGGTCAGCCCCCACCCTGGGTGCTGACCTTGCTGTCCCCCTCGCCTTCTCTGGCTTCTCCCTTCCCAGTTCCGGATATTCTTGCTGCATTGGATTTTGCTTCCTGAACCCTTCCCCTGTACCTGTCCCACCCCCTCTTGAACCCCTCCACTGTCTCTGCCTCCACCAGCCCCCTAGGTAGTGCATTCCATGGCTCCTCCACCCTCTCAGTGAAGTAGCACCTCCTCCTTTCTCCCCTGAATCTTCCCCCCTCCAGCTTCCACCCATGCCCTCTAGTGGCCCCTTCCTCCTTCCTTCGAAGCACCCTGACTGTTCCTCCCCTATTTACCCTCTTCATGTACCTGAAGACCTCTATCATGTACCCCCTGTCTCTTCTCTCTTCCAATGTGTACATATTTAGCTCTTCGAGCCTCTCCTCATAGGTCCTGTCCCCCAAGCCCCAAATCATTTTGGTTGCCCTCCTCTGGACCCTCTCCAGGAGGTTAATGTCCCTCTTTAAGTGTGGCCTCCAAAACTGCACGCAGTACTCAAGGTGTGGCCTCACCAAGCAGTTATACAGAGGGAGTATCACTTCCTCCTTCTGGAGGTGATCCCCCTAGCGATGCATCCCAGCATCCTGTTGGCCTTGGCTGCTGCCCTCCTACAAGTCTCAGAGTTGTTCATCTTGACATCCACCACCACCCCCAGGTCCCTCTCAGCCATTGAGACTTGTGGCATTTCCCCCAGGGTGTACACTTGGCCTGGGTTTCTGGCCCCAGGTGGAGTACCTTGCATTTCCTGCATTGAACCTCAGCTTTCACTTTCTAGACCATCTTTCCAGAGCCTCCAGGTCCCCTGCAGGGCCCTCCTCCTCCCCATCCACCACCGCCCCAGTTTCGAGTCATCTGCAAAGAGACTCATCTCACTCCTGATTCCTGTCCTTATGTCAGATCGTGGGCGTTGAACAGAAAGGGCCTAAGGACTGATCCTTGTGGGACCCCACTAATGACCCTCCTTGGGGATGAGACTATCCCACCAACTACGACCCTCTGGGTCCGGTCCTGGAGCCAATTGCCCATCCATCTGATCATCTGGTTTCCCACCCCCATTTCTTCTAGCTTATCCAACAGGCCCACGTGAGGAACAGAGTCAAATGCCTTGCTGAAGTCTAGAAAGAGGACATCCACTGGTCTACCCAGGTCCAAGGCACTTGTCACCCAGTCATAGAACTCCACCAGGTTTGTCTGACACGATTTCCCTGGGATGAATCCATGCTGTCTATCGTCCAGGCACCCTGACTTATCCAGGTCCCCCTAGCCTCTCCTTGACAATGCCCTCCATCACCTTGCCCACCACCGATGTCAGGCTGACAGGCCTATAGTTCCCTGCCAGCTCCCTTGATCCCCCCTTGTGGATAGGCACTACATGCGCCACCTTCCAGTCTTGGGGCACCCACTCTGTCCTCAGAGAGATGGTGAAAAGCTCTGCCAGGGTTTCGCAGGACATCTGCAAGTTCCTTCAGCAGTCTAGGATGTAATTTATCCGGACCCGGTGCTTTCTCCGTCTTAGGGAGCTGAGGCTTCCTCACTCTCTCTGCTGTGATTTCCGCTGGTACTCTTCTCCCTGCTTAGCCCTCCCCACCTGCCAGTGATGCCCCTCCCCAGACCTGCCCGATCGGTAAGGGTCCCCTCCTCATTATCTCTGTCTCTCCCATGTATGATGCAGCATCCCCATTTTCCCTGGTGAAACTGAGGTGGAAGTACTCATTTAGTACTCAGCCTACTCCTCTGGGTCTTGTGCCCATCTCTCCCCTGATTTAATCCTGCTAATCTGCCCTTCACCTTCGTCTTTTCCCAATGTATCTAAAGAACCCCTTTTCCTCTCCTAGTTTCCTGGCCAGGTTCTGCTCCTTCCTTGCTTTAGCTAGCCTCACCACTCTAGTGGGCCTTTCTAGCCATCAGCTCAGACTCTCGATCCTTTCACTCCTTGAGCACTTGAATTTTTATAGGCTGCTTTCTTTCCCCGCACCACCTCCTGGACCTCCCTGGTCCACCAACAGGGTTTTTGGGCCCTACCGCATTTTCGTCTTACTCTTGCACAGGTGCTGGTAGCATCCTGCACCCCTCTCCTGATGATTTCCCACCTACTATCAGCGTCCATGTCTGACCCAATCCCATCCAAATGCTCCTTAAGGATCCTTCCCATTTCCTTAAAATCCGCCCCCTGAAGTCGGTTACTTCCGTCTTTGTGCAGCCTTCTACCCCTCCTAGGTCCAGGCAGAACCAGACCGTGGCATGGTCACTCCCCGCCAATGGGTCCCTTCCTCCAGGCCCCAACCTGGTCACTGTCTGCCAGGACCACATCCAGTACCGTGCCTCCTGGTCGGTTCCCTCACCTGCTGAATTAGGATTGCATCTTGAAAGACATCCAACAACCTCTGTTCCCTGGTCACAGAGGATGTCATAGTCTCCCAGTCTGTTCCTGGCATGTTTGAGTCCCCTAACACCACCACCTTTCCTCTGCCCAGTCTGCAGTGTCTCCTAACTTCTGCCACCAGACTGTCCTCCAGCTCCTCCGCCAGGGCAGGGGGCCCATAACCACTCCTATTTTTACTCTCTTGCCCCCCTTGTTATCAAGGTGGACCAAATCACCTCCACGGTTCCCTCTGCCTCCCTACTCCCCTATGCCAATGCAGTTTTGACTATCATTGCTACCCCTCCTCCCTTCCTCCCCTGTCCTTCCTGAACATAGTGTAACCCTCCAGGTTCAGGTCCCAGTCATGTCTTGCAGTGGCCCAAGTCTCAGTGACCGCTGCCACATCCACTGCTCCCTCAGTTAACATCGCCTGGAGCTCAGGCATTTTATTGCCCAAGCTCCTGGCATTTAGCAGGAGCTACCTTCACCCTTTCCCTATAGTTCCATTTCCCTGCTCGTGTTCCCATGGGGATTCTGTTTTCTCCTGGTCTGCACTTTGCCAGTTGGCCTTTTCCTGCAATCCTCCTGGTCCCCAGGGGTGGAGACAGAGTCCCTCCTTTATCGGCACCCCCTTGACAGCCTTTTCTCCCATCCCGCCCCCTTCACAAGTTTAAACCCCACTTTTCACCAATGAACCCCTCTATTTTCAACTTAAGGATTCCCCCCCTCCAAATTGAGATGTAGTCTATCTCTAGCATACAGCTCCTTATCCTCCCAGGTCTCCCCAATCCCCATCAACCCATACCCTCTGGCCTCACACCACTCCCTGAGCCACTGGTTTATCTCCTAATTTTCCTTTTGTGTTCCCCACTAGCCCTTGGCACTGGCAGGATTTCTGAGAAGGAACTGTGCATCCTATGTCATGACAGACCCTGGCAAGCTCCTGAATCTTGCCTGTATCTCTAGCTCGCTATTTCCTCAATGTCATTTGTACCCAGGTGGACCAGTATGTCTGGAGAACCCCCACAGTCCTTTGTAGCTGATATACCTCGTGCTTAGCCCTGCACCGTTAGTCCAGGGAAGCATCTTGTTTTAACTGGCCAGGCTTCTCCTCCCTATCCCATTTGATAATTTGATCATAGAATCCCCAGCAGGAGCACTCGACCACCCTTTTCCTCCATCCCCCCCCCTTCCATGTCCCTCATCCTTTCTACTGGTCCCTCATCCTTTCTACTGGCCCCTCCACCCAGCTGGCTCCTTGTTCCTCCCCCTATCTGGGTGCCACATGCCACCCCCTCCTTATTTACCATGGCCACTCCCTCCCCTCCAATCCTATGCCTCTCCTCCTCCTGAGTATCCTTCTGTACCTTACACCTCCCCTCACTGCTCGCAACTGGTCCTTCTCCCCCATCTGCTAAACTAGCCTGGCTCATCCTCCCTTCCTTCCTGTCTCCATTTAGTTCCTCCTTGCTCGTCATGCTCCCCTGGCCTAAACCCTCAGCTCCCTTTACTGAACCCTCCTTGTACTTCTGGTCCTTCTCCTTTACCTTTCCTCCCAACTGGTCCTTCTCCTTGCGCTTTCCTCCCTCTTCCCCCTGCCCCTCCTGCTCTGATTCACTGCTCCCCCCATTCTCCTGCATTCCAGGTCCCTCCCTGTTCTTCCTGCTATCTGGCCCCTGCCTCCTGCCTCCCACTCCCACACCCTTTCTGTCTCTAACCACCTCTGTCGTGGCTACATCACCCCCCTCATCCTTGAGCAGAAGAAGAGAATTGAAGCGGTCACTGAGTATAAGGTCTGATCCACCTCCCCGCCTTGCTTCCTTCTGTCCAACACTGGCCATCTGCCTACTTCCCTGAGAATGTTGTCCCTCCGTTCCCCCTTTGTGAGGGTCCCCAGTTACCTGCCTGCTTCCTTGGTAGTGTCCTTTTGGACCCCCTCTGCCAGGGTCCCTATGTGACCCCTGAGTATTCTCCTGCACTCCTTTCCCTATACCCCACCCCAGTGCTTGGTGCAACCCTGTGGGAGATTTCCAGCCCCTTCCCCAACCATACCACCCTCTTCCCAGCTTTCTCCTCATCCCGCAACCTCTCCCTAAGCTGTGCTAGCTGGTAGCACACTGGGCAACCGCCAAACTTCCAAGCCCAGTCCAGTACCATGGTTGCTCCACACCCTGCACCCCACCACCCTCCCAAAGATGCCGGCCCTAATGATGTGTGGTTCCATCCCTTCCAAATAGGTTTCTTGGGTGAGCCACCAGGTTCCCTCTAGTCCAAGATACCCCTACTGCCTAATCAGGTCACCCACCAATCTTAGAGACAGTCCACTGTACACCAGTAACTCTGTTACTAGGTGCAGTACAACACATTAAACTTATAAGGAAATGAACAACTCCCTAAGCTCCGCTCTCCCAGCCTTTAATCCAACCCCAGTGGCTAGAACTACATGAGCTGCACCAGCAGCCTTTCCTCAATTGTAGGGCAGATGTTCCCTATAAATTTGCAGACTGCTGGGGAGGAGGTGGGGAGGCGGTCTTGGGCAGACACCTGACAAGAGAGGTGTATCAGCCCTGTGTCTCCCTCCAAGCCCTGCAGCTAAAGAACCAGGCCCAAGCAAATCCCACCAAATAGGTTTTAAATCAGAAGAAATAGGCCTCTACCAGTGCAGCCTGTTACACAGTGAAACATCCACAAAAGAGCTCCACTTACAGCCACCAAATCAGTTTACAACATCCAGCATCCCCAAAACAATACCCTGCTAGCCCCTTAGAAGTAAGAAAGAAAAGAAGAACCTACCAAGTAAAATCCACAAGAACCCTGTGAAAACAACAGCAGCAGCTACTGTCCTGGAACACAACTGATCCTGTCCCCTTCCAGTTAATTCCACTACATGACTGTTACATGCATGCATTGCGCAGTTTCCACGTATGCTCGTAACTTCGCAAATCTGTAATATTTTCATGCAAGATTTTCAATACTGGTATTTTTTCACAACCCCTTATGAACAGTATAGCTGTCATTTTTCACTTCCTGGCCAAAATGTGTTTTTGCACTTTCGGTGCAGAATAGCGCGGTCACTGTGAGAAATCAGTGTTTGGGACAGATTAAGAATGAATGCGTGAGAGAGAAGGACTGAGTGACCTCAACAGAGCTCTGTTGGGACTGCTGTGGATTTCTTTGTGGGCAGAAAAGGGTGCCAATGCAGGCAGGAGCACAGTACAAAAGGGCAGCCTGCAGCGCTGGGAGAAACAGAATGAGCGAGTGAGAGAGGGGAGAGTGAGTGAGCTCAACGGAGCTCTTTTGGGACTGTTGCAGATTTCTTTGTGGGCAGAAAAAGGTGCTAATGCAGGCAGAAGCCCAGTACAAAAGGGCAGCCTGCAGTGTCGGGAGAAACAGAACAAGTGAGTGAGTGGGGGGAGTGAGAGAGCTCAACAGAGCTGTTGGGACTGCTGCAGATTTCTTTGTGGGCAGAAAAAGGCACCAACGCAGGCAGAAGCCCAGTACAAAAGGGCAGCCTGCAGTGCAGTGCTGGGAGAAACAGAATGAGTGAGTGAGAAAGGGGGAGTGAGCGAGCTCAACGCAGCTCTGTCTAGATTGCTGCACATTTCTCTGTGGGCAGAAAAAGGTGCCAACGCAGGCAGTAGCCCAGTACAAAAGGGCAGCCTGCAGCACTGGGAGAAACAGAACGAGCGAGTGAGAGAGGGGTTGTGAGCGAGCTCAACAGAGCTCTGTCGGGGCTTTAGAGTTGCCCACCAAACCACCCAGGGTCCTGTGTGGTTCTACATTACAGCAGGTTCTCTGGGGTGGAAACAAAGCAATGATTGGATACTTTTAGTATTGCTGTAATAATACATATTTATTTGTTCTGTTTATTTCTGAAACTGAGCTGAGTAATACTTGGAGTACAATACAATTTCTAACTCGGCTAAGTGAAACTGAGAGGGCTGAGAACAAAAAGTATGGTAGCTGAGGGGTGAAAAACGGACAAGGAGGCTTTAGGATTGCTACAGTAATACAGTATCTAACGGATGGCATATGAGACTGAATTAACTCGGTTGGCAAGGGGGCAGTAGGAGGACTAGTGTGGGGGGAACAAGAATTTGAGTAAATAGGTCATAACAGTTGTAGTAGGGTACAGAAACCGTAAGTAAGAGCCCTTAACATAAGATGGGGGCCAAAATGGGGCAGGTGCCTCATGTCAATAGGGCGGGCATCTTTGGAAGGGTGGTGGGTGTACAGGTGTGGGTCCACCATGATCCTGGACTGGGCTTGGGGGGTGTATGGTCTATAGACAACTGGATAGTTTGAGGGAGAAACTGTGGAGGTTAGAGAGGAGTCTAAGTGGAATGGCAGATGAGTATGGTAGGCATCCTGGCTGGGGGGATTAGGGATGGCAAGGGGGATGGGGAAAACAACAAGGGACTGAAACTGACCCCAGTATCAGAGGCACTAACAGAAAAGTGAGGAGAAGGAAGGGGTGCCCAAGGTGAGGGGGGGGCCTCCTGATGGAGGAGGGAGAGACCATGAGGAGTACAAGGGGAGAGAGCAGATGATCTGCGGGTAGGGAGGAACAGGGGTGGGACCGCGGGGGCGGAGGGCATGTAGGGGGAACAAGTAGGAGGGGAGGACCAATAGGGGGAAGAGATATAGGAGAGGTATCGACTAGGAATAGATTTGAACCTCTGCTATGGGAGAGAGAGGGAGAACAGGAACATACTGAAGGGGGGAGGACAAGAGGGCATGAGAGGGATGGCAACAGGTAGGGGAAGAGATTGCAAGGATGAAAGGCTAGAAGGGGGCTAGTAAGGAAGGAGGGGTGACTGGAGGAGAGAAGGATACGGGAAGGGTGAAAGATGGGAGGGGCATCACTATTGGGGACGAAGGGAATGGGGGCTCTAAATTGACAACAAAGGGGATAGGAGAGGGGTTGGAAATCAGCAGGGGAGGAGGGGAGGTTCACATGGGAAGCCCAGTAGGAAGTAATCAGGCTGGGAAGGGGTTCAAGGGGGATGAGAAGAATAAGACAGAAAAGGTGTGGGATAGAAGTAGGGGGTGCAGATACAGAAGTCACAGAGGGTGCAGCTGGCAGGGGTAAGGGGCAGGGAAGAATGAATACTGGGGTGGTGGAAGTGGCATTAGAAGGGAAAGGGGATAAGGGATGGGGCGGTACTCGTCCTGGGGGATTCTATACTGAAAGGGGTGAGATGGGCTGGAAGGGGGGAAAGGCATAGCCGTATTTCATGGGTTGAAGCTATCCTGGGCTGACTGCAGATGGGGCAGGGCAGGCACTGCTCAAATGTACAGTGAGGGGGAGGAAGAAACCTCATTTAGTGTTGCATGTGGGTACAAACGTCTTGGCAGGGGAGACTGTGGAAGTAGTGAGGGTGAGGTTCTAGGAGCTGTGCAGGCAGTGTGAGTGGGGGAGTCAGTGGCATTCTTTGAGGTACTCCCGGTACCATATGCAAGCATAAGGAGGAAGTGTAGGATCTAGGGGTTCAATGAGTGGCTGAGGGATTGGTGCCACACCAAAAATTATGGGTTAGTGATTAACTGGGGTAGGGTCTGGGGCAATAGTGACTTGTACGTGGGGGGCAGGCTACACTTGACCAGGGAGGGGAAGGGAGTATTAAAGGCGGGATTAGAGGGGTATATCTCTACTAAGGTGGATTAAACTAGTGTGGGAGGGTGGCCAAAAGACTGATGTTGGTAGAAAGGTCCGTACAGGGGAACCTAATGAGCTTACCCCCCTAGATGTAGGTAAAGGCGGAGGCATAGTAACCCTGGGAGGCGGCGGGCAGAGTGGTCTGAGTGTAATACAGAAGGCACCACCACCTGGTAAGAATAACGAGGAGAAAGGGTGCGGACTACTGGGAGGAAGGACACAGGCCAAGGAGAAGAGTGAGGAGAAGGAGGGGTATCGGTGGAAGTGGTCAAGTAGCCTGGGGAATAAAATTGCAGAGCTTCAGGCGCTCCTTTCAGAGGGAAGGTGGACACTGCTGCAGTGACAAAGACTTGGATCACAGAGTACCAAGACTGGACTTGGATACAGGATATACAGGAGGGACCGGGGGTTGGAAGGGGGTTGCACCTATGTGAGGAAGGGATCAAATGCATAAGGGACAAGGGAGAAGAGGAGAGGACAGAGACACTGAGTACAGCTCCTGGACTCCAAGGGCAGAAAGCTGAGGCTGGGACTGGTGTACAGACCACCAGCCCAATCCAGGGAACTGGATGGAGAGTTGGCAGAGCAGATAAAGAGGGTGTATAGAAGGGGAAGTGTAGTGATAGTGGTGGATTTTAACCTACCAGGGGTTGACTGGAGCACCCCGGCCACTAGCAGTACCAGGGATCAGGTGCTCGTTGATGCATTCCAGGATGGCCTTCTGACACAAATGGTAAGTGGGCCTACAAGGCTGGGTAGAACTCTGGACCTAGTACTGGCAAATGGGGAGGTGGTGAGGGAGGTAAGGGTGGAGGACCCACTAGCGGGTAGTGACCACCAAACAGTGTGGCTCATTCTAATGCTGGGCAGGGAGACAGGGGCACGGGCACTAATTGGTGGACTTTAGTAGGGTGGCCTTTGGGAGGATGGGAGCAATACTGTGAGGGAGATTCCAGGATATAAGGCCGGGGATGGATGCAGAACAAAAGTGGGGAGTCATAAAGACTGAGCTAACAGACGCCACAGTAGCCTGCATCAGGGCCAGGAGTAAGAAGAGCAGAGCCAAGAAACCATACTGGCTGAACATGGAAGTGTTGCAAGGCGTGAGGGCAAAGAGGGCTGCATACTGAAGTACAGGAGAACAGGGAAGGCAGAGGATAAGGAGAGTTACAGGAGTTGGTCAAGGGAGGTGGCCAGAAGGGTGAAAAAAGCTAAGGACTCCAGGGAATTAAGGTTAGCACAAGGCATGAAGGAAGGGGGAAAAAGGACTTTTTAGGTATGTCAGGGAAAAGGGGGAAGTGCAAGGAACATATTGTGAGGATAAAGCAGGGAGCAGATTGGGTGGAAAAGGGGGAGGAGCAAGCAGAAATTCTAAATGAGTACTTCTGCTCTGTTTTCACTAAGGAGAGGGATGGTCCACTACCAGCTTGGGCTGGGGGGTGGGAAAAGGAGGGAGGAGGTGATGGACAAAGTGATCACAGGGAGGAGGGTGCTAGAGGGGCTGAGGACACTAAGGGTGTACAAGGCACCAGGTCCAGATGGCATCCACTCCAGGGTGCTAAAGGAGATGGTGGAGCTGTTGGCTGAGCCACTGGCAGATCTGTTCAACACCTCCTTGGAAATGGGGTGTGTGCCCCAGGACTGGAGGGTGGCCCATGTGGTGCCTTTACACAAGAGTGGGCCAAGGGAGGAGCCAGGAAATTATTGGATGGTCAGTCTTTTGTCCATAGTGGGTAAGCTTATGGAGGCGATACTGAAGCAGAGGCTGGTGGCATTCCTAGAGAGTAATGTCCTCCAAGATGGCCAGCAACATGGGTTCATCTCAGGGATGTCATGTCAAACCAACCTAATAGAGTATTATGACAGGGTGACAAGGGAGTTGGACAGGGGCCATGCGGTACATGTCCTGTACTTGGACTACAATAAAGCCTTTGATACAGTGCCTCATGGGAGTCTGGTGGGAAGCCGATGGCAGTGAGGGTGGGAAAAAAGCTGACTAAATGGATAGAGAACTGGTTATACAGGAAGGTGCAGAGAATGGTGGTGGTGGGGGGAGCTCTTGGCACCTAGATCAGTGACAAGCAGGGTGCCGCAGGGGTCAGTGCTGGGCCAGGTGCTATTTGGGCCCTTTATCTCCGATATAGCACATGGAGTGGGGAGCAGGGTTAGTCTGTTCACAGATGATACCAAATTGGGGTCGGTGGTGGATAAAGAGGACAGATAGGAAAAACTGCAGGGAGACCTAACCAAACTAGAGACATAGTCGGTGGAGTGGCAGCTAGGATTCAACGCAAAGAAGTGTAAGGGGATGCACTTCAGGGCTAAGAACCAGAAGAGGGACTACTGGGTGAGGGGTGGTGAGGTTGGGGATCAGAGAGGAGGAGAAGAACCTAGGGGTGTTGGTAACTGGGAGCATGAATAACTCAGCCCAGTGCAGGAGAGCAGCAGCGAAGGCAAACAGGATGCTGGGGTGCATCGCAAGGGGGTTCTCATCCAGACACAGGGATGTGATCCTATCTCTCTACAGATCATTGGTCAGACCGCACCTGGAGTACTGTGTGCAATCTGGAAGCCATACCTGAGGAGATATACAAAGTTACTGGAGGGGGGTGCAAAGGAAGGCAATAAAAATGTTAAAGGGGATGGAAGGAAAGGAATATGAAGTTAGGCTGAAAGAGCTGAACATGTACACACTGGAGGAGAGGAAGGATGGGGGGATATGATTGAAGCATTCAAATACCTGAGGGGGATAAATAAACCTAGCACCAAAGGGTTGTTTAAACTGAGGCGTGGAAGAGAGACGAGGGGCACGGACTAAGGTTGGAAGGGGGACGTTTTAAGAGAGAAATGAGGAAGCGCTACTTCACTGAGAAGGTGGTGTCTAGTTGGAATGTGCTATGGGGGGTGGTAACATGTAGGACAGTCAATACCTTTAAGAAGGAGTGGGATAAAGCAAGAGGAAGAGTCATGGGGGCAGGGGCTGGGACAAGTGGGGGAGGAACTGAGGGAGAGGAGGCTGGGGCAGCTGCAATCTAGGGTGCTACCTGCACACTCGGGCAGACTTAGATAGACCGATTGGTTGGTTCTGCTGGCAGATTCATATGTTCGTATGTATGTTCATATGTAAAATCACAGTGACTCTGTTCATGAGCAGAGATCCTAAAATGCCTATGTTGAAAATTTGGTGACAAACATCCATAAAATAACTGTGTTACAAGCGTTTGTTGTGCAGTTTCCACGCACCCTTGTAACTTCACAAATTTGTAGTACTTTCACTCCAGATTTTCAACATTGCCATTTTTTCAGACCTCCTTATGAACAGTACAGCTGTCATTTTTCACATCCTGCCCAATATATGTGTATAATAACTGGTGACCCCCGACATCAACCCGTTTTTGAGACTTGTAAAAAATCATATCAACCTGCGAGTTGATATGACAAGATCATATCAACTCGTGCAAAGCTACATTAAGTCGCACAAGCTGCGCAAACCCACACAAAGTCACATTTGTGCTCGTAAACAGTGCAAAAATACCAGTAATTATAAAATAAAAGATAGTCATAGTCTTATGGATTTTATATTCCCTGTGTGTGATGATTGTGTAAACCTCTCAAGCTTTGCTCTCGAGGTTTACAGGTCATCACACACCTTGGGTGTGTAAAAAAAATCCATATCACACACCTGACTATCCATTATTCTCTATTTACACATCTGGAGCAGAACAGTGCAGTTGCTGTGGGAAATCAATGTCCGTGACAGATTAAGAAAATCACAGTGGTGGGGATTAAATGGATTGACTGATGAGTGCAGTCTCATCATTTATTTATTATTTATTAACAAGATTTACCAGATAAGCATACTGAGCGGGAAATCCACTTGTTTCCAGATGCGACCTGGAGTTACATAAAAGTGCTAAATTACATTAGGTACAGTAGGCAATGTTGCTGTGAAGCAGATGCATGAGTGCAGTCTCATCATAATGCACTGTAATCTGTCAGTGTAAACTTGACTGCTTCCTCTAGGTTTTCTAATGTTGAACTAATTTTGAATAAATTATATTGAATTATAAAAAAAAAAAAGAAAATTATAGTGACAGTATTCATGAGCAGAGGTCTCAAAATGCCTATGTTTAAAATCTGGTGAAATAATTCCACTAAATGACTGTGTTATGCACATACGTTGCACAGTTTTCATGTACGCTCAGACGTTTGAGCATTTTTAATATTTTCACTACAGATTTTCAACATTGCCATTTCTTCACACCTCCCTATGAATGGTGCAGCTGTCTTTCTTCACATCCTGCCTGATCTGTGTTTTCGTACATCTGGCGCACAATGGCACGGTCGCTGTTGGAACTCAAAGTTTGGGACACATTGACAACATCACAGCACCACTCTTCATGAGAAGAGGTCCCAAATGCTTTCATGAGGTGGGGGTCACAAAAAGGCCATGTTGAAAATCTGTAGCGCAAATACCAACAATCGCCTAGGGCGTTAGGCTTTCTAACCATAACATCCCACCCTGTACAGACTGACAGGCATCAGGGTGTGCCTTTGGATTGCCAACTGTAATGCTCAAGCTGCTCCACCCCACCCACCCACCCTGCAGCCAGTGACAGGCATCAAGGTGTGCCTTGGACTCTTCGACCCCAGAGTTTACCCCATTCTCCTATATTGCACCCATTTCAGTGTATGTCCTTATGGAGTGGGGTGATTGTAAAGCCGAACACTCCAGGGCACACCTCAACACTTGTTGGTGTCTGTAGGACAGGGTGAGGTGAAATGGCATGAACGTTACTGGCGACAACCCAAACGCAAACCCCAATGCCTGTCCATCGCTACAGACTGGAGGTGGGGTTGGCGTGAAGTTCAGTACTTCACTGCCATTCCTACTCTGCATCTGTCTAACTCCTGCATTTCCAATGCTAATACCAGCAAGCAAACATTCGGCATTGACAAATGCTTGTTTATTACTTCTTTTCATGACTGAATGCTTCAATCCTGAAAAGAAGAAATAAAAAACACATTATGCCCTGAACTCATAATAGCATATACAGCAGTAACATATTATGACCCATATACCATATAATAATCCCCAGTGCAATCATTGTACAGTATGGTGCCCAACACTCCATTTAACTTAAGGGCATAGGCAGCCAGGGTGTACACAAAATATGGGCAAAAGTGAACAATCCTATGTGGCAGCATGACTGTAAAGCTAAGCCTTATCTTGAGTCTGTCAGATGTCCTCTGGAACCGGGATTAAATTGTCTCTAAGGGAGGGAGGGAGCTGCCCAGGATGTCAGAGAGTCTGACCAATTGCAGCATACTGGGTGGGGTCCTGCTGGCTGGGATGGGGTGTAAACAAAGTGAGAAGAAGAAGCAAATACATTAAAATCAAAAAGCCAGTCCACTGCTGTGATGAACCTATTCAGATAATACACTGCCTGCAACCGGTCCAATTTCAAAGAAATCAGATAAAGTTATAACTTCAATTCAGTTAATTTTAAAGGTCTATTGTGTAACAAGTTATGTTGTTACAGTTGGTACAATTCTTTCTTATACTGTACATTCATACATAGATAAAACGTCCTTTATTATTCTCAAAAATACTAAAATAAACACAGATTTCATTGTTATGTTATTGCACTTAATTCCCAATCTCCTAAATTTCCCTCTAGACTAGGTTATTACCTTATTCTTGACATTTACTGTTACGTAATTCTTTCCATTATTTTATATCTGTAATATTTCTCAAGTGCTTTTTAGTTGTTTATCCCTTATATGCAGTGTTTGTGTATCGATAACCTTAAGAAAATATATCACATTTTCAACATTTTAACTGACACCTAATTCAATAAATTAGCTATCAAATCCTGGGGATTACCTTCCGTTTGTCCAAGAGTGTACCCTGATATTTAATTTCTATATTTTTCATAAAGATGGCTTAATATAAGTAAGTGCACTACATCATCTGTGCCCTGGTTGCATTTACATTTTCCATTAGAAGAAGTTATTGTTTTGTTGATAATATGTTTGAATCTTTCACTTTCATGGTACTTGAACCTGTATTTTATGAATACATTCTTTCAGTATGGATTTTTGATTAATATTAAGTATTTCAAAATGAAAGAAACAAGCATTTGTCAATGCTGAATGTTATCTCGCTGCCATTGGCATGGGTAGTGCAGGAGTTAGAGATGCATAATAGGAATGGCAGTGAAGTATTGAACTGATGCCAACCCCACACCCACCCTGCAGAGACTGACAGACATTGGGGTGTGCCTTTGGGTCATCAGCTATAATGCTCATGCCATTTTACCTCACCCTACTCGGTAGACACTGACAAGTGTCGTGGTGTGCCTTGAGGTCTTTGGGCCTGATACTTACCCCATTCCATAAGAAAATACACTGAGGTGGGTGCAGTATAGGAGAATGGGGTGAACTTTGGGGCTGAGCACTCCAAGGCACACCTCGATGCCTGACACTGGCTGCAGGGTGGGGGTGGGTTTGGAATGGCGTGAGCATTACAGCTGACGATCCCGAGTCACACCCCTGACACCTGTCAGTCTCTACAGGGTGGTATGTTACAGTCGGAAACCCTAACACCATAGGAGTTTGTTGGTATTTTCACTCCAAATTATCAACATGGGCTTTTTGTGACTCCCACCTTATAAAGAGCTGCACTATCAGGCTGTTAGCCGAAAGGTGGTTTTGCACAGCAACTGCATCATTTAGCGCCACAGGCACAAAAACACATTTTGGGCAGGATTTGAAAAATGACAACTGTATTATTCATGAGAAGGTGAAAAAAAATTGCAACATTGAAAACCTGTAGCGAAAATATGAAAAATTGGTGAAGTCATGAGCATGCATAGAAACTGCGCAACACATGTCTGTAACCCAATTATTTTTGGGATTTTTTTAACCACATTTTCAACATAGGCATTTTGCAACCTCCCCTCATGAACAGTGGCACTGTAATTTTGTTAATCTGTCCCAAAAGTTGATTTCCCACAGTGACCATGCCATTGTGTGCCATAGGTGCGAAAACATATTTTGGGCAGGATGTGAAAAATTATAGCTGTACTTTTCATAAGGAAGTGTGAAAAAATGCCAGTGTTGAAAATCTGGTATGAAAATATTGCAAATTTGTGAAGTTACAAGGGTGCGTGGAAACTCCGCAACGCATGCTTATAACACAGTCATTTTATGGACTTTCATCACCAAATTTTCAATATAGGCATTTTAGGACCTCTGCTCATGAACAGTGTCATTGTCATTTTCTTAATCTGTCCCCAAAACTGATTTCTCACAGCGACTGTGCAATTCTGTGCTGGAAGTATGAAAACACATTTCAGCCAGGATATGTAAAATGACAGCTGTACTGTTCATAAGGAGGTGTGGAAAAATGCCAGTGTTGAAAATCTGAATTGAAAATATTACAAATTCATGAAGCTACGAGCATGCATGGAAACTGCGCAATGCGCACTCATAAAACAGTAATTTTTTGGATTTTTTTCACCAAATTTGCAATGTAGGATTTTTGAGAGCCCACCTCATGAACAGTGGCACTGTTGTTTCATTAACTGGTCCCGAAAGGTGATTCTGTGCAGTGACCATGAAATAACCTTTTGGGACCAAATAATGCCATGACAGTGACTGAATTCATGAGGAGGGGTGCCAATAACCCCATGTTGAAAATCTGGTGCCAAAATTCCCAAAAATGCCCGAGATATGCACAAAAGTTGAAAAAACCCTATTTATGCCATTATATAGCTTACCGGCATTTCTTTAGTTCGCGGTCGGCTTTGAAGGGTGCAGACGTGTTCCCGGTCCACCGAAGATCATTGCGCCAGGCTCCGGAGGTAAGTATGGGGTGAAGGTGTGTGTGGGGAGGCAGGGCACGCAGGTGGTGGGCGCGGGTGGAGGGAGGGGGCAGAAGAGACTGTGAGGGACCGTTTTTTTGTTTTACAGGGGAAAAAAAGGCAACAAGGGTCAGTTTTCTTTTTTTGCAGGTGTTGCTTGATACACTGGGGTGGGCTCCCAGTGTGTACCACCTGCATTACCGGGGGGGGCTGCAGCTGATGGGGATTGGGCCTCTGGCACAGAAAGAGGGGCCCATGATGCTGAGGGGATTGGGCACCTCGGCACACAACACAAATCGGGGACATATGTTGATGGGGAGTAGGCTCCCCATTGGCAAATTGAACTGGGCAGTGGGGACTGAAGCTGATGGGGATAGGGCCCTGTCAGCAAAGAAAGACTGTTGGGGAGCGATGATGCTGAGGGGGATTGGGCACCCCGGCACACAACTGGAATGGGAGGGGGGGCATTATGCC
Organism: Neoceratodus forsteri; assembly: GCA_016271365.2. Classification (NCBI taxonomy): domain Eukaryota; kingdom Metazoa; phylum Chordata; order Ceratodontiformes; family Ceratodontidae; genus Neoceratodus; species Neoceratodus forsteri. The sequence goes on along the minus strand of CM028130.1, from coordinate 168,609,550 downwards.
GACGGGAAGTGGGCCCCCCTTTTGGCAAATGAAGTGGGTAGGGTCATGCTGACAGGGGGATTGGGCACCCCTGAAGTCAGCATTATGTGCGGCGGCACTCAGTGCCACCATGTTTACTGGAAAACTTCTCCAGTAAAGGCATGTTGGGAGGCGTGCTATTATGCCGCTGCATGATGAGCTTGCCTGTCATTGCAGCGGCACTTTTATTAGATCTGGTGGCCACTTTACGTATTGCTGGTGTCAGTGCCGGCATGCTGGCTTATTGGGAAATGAGGGACGCACCTACTGATGCGTGCCCTGCATTCGCCCATTGACGACTTCCAACTGACTATTATCAAGAAGATGTTGGCTGGCGGCACACGTGAGCCAACATAAAAACACTATGGTTCTCAAAAGAGGTGGCAGGGAAGGTTAGGGAGAAACAGATAGCATTTAGGAAGTATAAGGAAACACAGAAGGAGCAGGAAAGAGAACTGTACCAGTTAAAGCAGAAGGAAGCGGGGAAGACAGTCAGAATAGCAAAGGCCCAAACTGAGGAAAAGATAGCCAACTCAGTTAAGAAAGGGGATAAAACCTTTTATAGGTACATTAGGGGTTGAAGAAAGGCAAAGGGAGGGAGAGTGAGGCTGAATAAAGGGGAGGGAGGGTAGGTGGGCAGAGAGGGATAGTGAAAAAGTAGGGATACTGAATGAATACTTCTGCTCAGTATTCACAAAAGAAGAGGAAAGGGAGGCACTTAATCCAATCAATAGAAGCACTCTCTGATCCCATTCCTTTTGCAGAAGAAAGGGTACTGAAAGAACTCTTAAAACTGAAGGTAGACACAGCAATGGGGCCTGACAGGATTCACCCCAGCATTCTAAAAGAACTAAGGGGAGAACTAGTAACACAACTGACTACACTTTTAAACAAATCATGGGAGGATGGTGTGGTACCTGAGGACTGGAGGAGGGCGGATGTGATTTCCCTTCACAAAAGTGGGAGCAAGACAGAGGTGGGAAACATCAGACCAGTCAGTTTGACCTCACTGGTAGGGAACATAGAAACATAGAATTTGACGGCAGATAAGGACCGCTTGGCCCACCCAGTCTGCCCATTTCCCTGCCTACTGGATAAGCTGCAGATCCTAGTTAACCAGCAGCCTACTTCTTCCTACCCCCATCCCTAGAATTGCCTTATGACTGTCCCATGCATACTTGAATTCCACCACTGTTTTGACTCCACGACCTCCTCCAGAAGGCCGCTCCATGCATCCACAACCTCTCTGAAAAAATACTTCCTTAAATTACCTTTGAGCCACCCTCTATCTTCAAATTGTGCCCTTTGTTCTTGCACACCTCTTTTTGAAAGATGCTACCTCTTGGACTTTGTTGATTCCTTGAGGTACTTGAAAGTTTCTATCATGTCCCCTCTCCTCTCCTTTCCTCGAGGCTATACATATTAAGCTCCTTTAGTCTCTCTTCATATGTCTTCCAGTGCAGACCCTGCACCATTTTAGTTGCCCTCCTCTGGACGGCTTCCATCCTGTCTATGTCTTTGTGAAGACTGGGTCTCCAGAACTGCACGCAGTACTCAGATGGGGTCTGACCAGCTGTCTGTACAGAGGGATAATAACTTCCTGTTTTCTACTGGTGATGCCTCTCCCTATGCATCCCAGTATCCCCCCAGCCCTCCTTGCTGCCCTCTCACATTGCTTGCCCACCTTTAGGTCATCTGATATGACTACCCCAGGTCCCTTTCCATTTTTGTTGTTGTTAGTATCTCACCCCCCATTGTGTACTCTTCCCCTGGGTTTTTATTTCCCAGGTGCATTACCTTGCACTTCTTAGCATTGAATCTAAGCTGCCATACATTTGACCATTCCTCTAACCTTGCCAAGTCCCTTTTCATCCTTTCCACCCCACCTTGTGCATCAACTCTGTTGCAGATCTTTGTGTCATCTGCAAAGAGACATACTTTTCCTTCCAGTCCCTCTGCAATGTCGCTTATAAAGACATTGAAGAGGACTGGTCCTAATACTGAACCCTGCGGTACCCCACTAGTAACCCCTCTTTCATCAGAGTGGACTCCATTTACTATTACTCTTTGTGTCCTATTTTCCAGCCAATTTTTTACCCAGGCTGTCATCTTGGGACCCACTCCCAGGCTAGCTAACTTGTATATTAATCTTTTGTGTGGGACTGTGTCAAATGCCTTGCTAAAGTCTAGGTAGGCCATGTCCACAGCCCCTCCCTGATCTACTACTTTGGTCACCCAGTCAAAGAAATCTATCAGATTTGTCTGGCATGACCTTCCTGCTGTGAATCCATGCTGCCTTGGGTCCTGTGCCCTCTGGCCTCTAGATACTGACAATTCTTTCCTTCAGAAGTGATTCCATCATTTTCCCTACCACTGAAGTTAAACTAACAGGTCTGTAGTTTCCTGCTTCTGCCTTGCTCCCACTTTTGTGAAGGGGGAAAATGATGGAATCACTTCTGAAAGAAAGAATTCTTGAGTACCTAGAGGCCAGTGGGGCACAGGACCCAAGGCAGCATAGATTTACAGCGGGAAGGTCATATCAGACAAATCTAATCAATTTCTTTGACTGTGAGACCAAAGTAGTAGACCTGGGAGGGGCTGTGGACATGGCCTACCTATTCTTTAGCAAGGCATTTGACACAGTCCCACACAAAAGATTAATAAACAAATTAGCTATCCTGGGAGTTGGTCCCAGGGTGGTAGCCTGCGTAAAACATTGACTGGACAACAGAACACAGAAGGTATAGTAAACGGAGTCCACTCTAAAGAAACGGGGGCTACTAGTGAGACACCGCAGGGTTCAGTAGTGGGTCCAGTCCTTTTAATGTCTTTATATGACATTGCAGAGGGACTGGAAGGAAATGTATGCCTCTTAAGACGACACAAAGATCTGCAACAGGGTTGATACACAAGGGTGGGGGTGGAAAGGATGAGAAGGGACTTGGGAAGGTTGGAGGAATGGTCAGATGTACAGCAGCTTAGATTCAATGCAAAGAAGTGCAAAGTAATGCACCTGGAAAACAAAAACCCAGGGGAAAATTATACAGTTGGGGGGGAGGTAGTAACAACAACAAAAATGGAAAGGGACCTGGGGGTAATCATATCAGATGACCTAAAGGCTAGCAAGCAATGTGAGAAGGTAGTAGGGATGGCTGGGGGGATACTAAGATGTATAGGAAGAGGCATCACCAGTAGAAAATAGGAAGCTATTATCCCTCTGTACTGACAGTTGGTGAGACCCCATCTGGAGTACTGTGTGCAGTTCTGGAGACCCCATCTCTGCAAGGACATAGACAGGATGGAGGCAGTCCAGAGCAGGGCAACTAAAATGGTGCAGGGTCTGCAACAGAAGCCATACAAGGACAGATTAAGGGCTTAATATGTAAACCCTTGAGGAAAGGAGGGAGGGGACATGATAGAAACTTTTCAGTGCCTCAAGGAATCAACAAAGTTCAAGAGGGTAGCATCTTTCAGAAAAAGAGATGTGCAAGAACAAGGGGACACAATCTGAAGATAGAGGGTGGATGGCTCAGGGGCAATGTGAGGAAGTGTTTTTTCACAGAGAGGGTGGAGGACACATGGAACGGCCTTTCTGAGGAGGTTGTGGGGTCAAAAACAGAGGGGGAATTCAAGAATGCATGGGACAGATATAAGGCAATACTTGTGGGGGGTAAGAAGAAACAGGTGGTTGGTTAACTAGGATCTGCAGCTTATCCAGTAGGTAGGAAAATGGGCAGACTAGGTGGACCAAGCAGTCCTTATCTGCCATCAAAGTCTATGTTTCTATGTTCTCCAGGCCAAAAACCTGCTTGTGCAATGATAGCCATTGACTTGTTTTATATTCTAAGTATCTTTCCATATCCTTCTATTTGAAAATGTCTCTTATTCAATTCTTGGTGGTACTATATATTTCTGTTGGTATCTTTCTGTAAGTATCTGGTATATTTTGCAAAAAAGTCCATAAGGTTTGATCTTGTCTATTTTCTCTGACAAATGCCACTGGCTGCTTTGCTTACAATGCTACCCTTGAATTGTATTAATCTGTACTCTGTTTGCAATGACCACATTGTTGTAATGTCTGTCTTGATGTTCCCCATAATTTGTATTTCTCTGACGTGGAACCTTTGTAAAAGAGCCTTGGCTTGAAGGTATTTGTAATCCTTGACTTGATAAATAAATAAAATAAATAAATGAATTGAGAAGGTGAATTTCCTATCTTGATAAGTTATAGCCTCATCTAGGTGTTCTCTCATTTTCTTGAAAGTCAATGTTCCTGCATTTTGTATACTTTAAAAAAAATATAATATTATCCTTTCCTGGATTAAGCATCCAAGAGAGACCTGCCCCAGTTCTGCTCTAATTAATGAAAGTTGTAACTTAAAAAGTATAACTTTTGGGTGTTGTACTATTTTCATTTATTTACTTACTTACTGTCAATGCTACCTGTCAATGCTACCTGCTGATACTTTGTATATACTGTATTATTGTATCTCACTTTATTTGTATTATTACTATTTTCTTGTGTGTTGCATCCCATGTATATTGTCCCTTGTTCCTTGTTAACAAACCCAGGTCCACCTCGAAAATGAGCTTGCTCAATGGTGATCGCCTGGTTAAATAAAAACTTTGATTGATTGATTGATTGACTTACCAGCAGTGTGTATGCAGAAAACACATCTGTGGGTGAGTGTAGGAGGTAAAAGCATAAGCGGACCAATGGTCCAGCGAGCAGGAAATCAAAATATACTCAAGAGACAAAGACGGCAGGCTCACACAGCAAACAGCAACCAGCCAACCAAAAGTTACTTTAGTGAGATGATATCGGGTATGGAGCCTAGTCTTATACCTAGCTAAACTGGATTCTCGGACAGCTGGCATTCCTGGAGGTATACAACTTCATCAGCTCAGTTCCCCACAACAGAACACTATGAACAGCCAAGCAAAGGTGTAACGTGGATGTCTATTTTCTGAGGAGGGGTTATAAGTAAACACTTTAGAGTCATTACTGTTCTTGGGAATACTGGCAGTCACTTGACACTTTGTGTGAAAGCAAGTGAGCTCTTTTGTTTTGCAGTGCAAGATGCGGTTGTCTGTAGGAGCAAGACACTTCAAAGAAATGCATTTTGAGTGTTTGTGATCTTGCTTGCTAACTACCTTCCAAGAGTGAGGGTGAAAGAGAGCCTTGTCTTTAGTTACTATTCACTACGGGCACAGCAACTTAAAGGAGCAGGCAACTTAAAGGGCAATATAATGTGAACTCAAAAAGTGTGGAGGGGCGGCACCACCTTTCATCCTGCAGTTCCTGTGCCTGTGAAAGCTTTGCACATCAGTTACCAATGGTCTCTTTTCCTGCATCAATCCTGCAAATATTTAAACCAATCTTTTCTCTCTGTCTTTCTCTGGCAGTTTCACTGTAATGCTTGTGCACTTTAGATATAACCACCAGCCGTCATACAGGTGCTGCAGTGCTGCTGCTGATCGTACTTGTTTGTTACAACCTTTCAATCATGGATGAGAGGAGAGAGACCAGAGGGAACTGCCGCCAATTGCGGCATATTTGGGGGGAGGACTCGAAGAGGTGCACACTGTGGCTTACTATATAACCATGTACTAAGAGGGGGTGGTGAGAGGAACCATTGCAGATTGCAGCTTGTTGGGGGCAGAGTTGGCAGAGACTGTGGCTCATCATATCCCCATGTACTTAGAGAGGGTGGCTGGGGGAACCGCTGCTGATTAAAGCTTGTTAGGGAAGGGGCGCAGAGTCTGAATAGTTACTGACCCAGACATGAAGCACTCCACTGCAGATAGCAGAGGGATGAGAGCAGAGACAGGGAAGGGGCAGAGAAAAAGACAGAGAAGGTGTGGGAGCGGGCGGGTCTGGAATGTGCATTGGACCATATGCAAGCAGCCGAGTCTTTTTGGGTGGGGTGTTCTCTGCTTAGTGGGCGGCAATAGGAATGGCTGACTCTTTCAAACTATGCAAAGTTTCTACTCAGCAAACAGAGAAAACTGTCACTATCAGCTTGGCCTGTCACTGCTATGTCTACAGCAACTTGAGCAGTATTGGACCCAACAGAGACACACCTCTCAAATCCACTGTCATAGCAAGATGTCTGCCCTTGCTCAAGTGCAATGGTGAACATAAAAATGAAGAGGACAAAGATGTACAACTGTTTTCTAGAGGGTGTACCTAGTTGAAGGGGTGACAGTTTCCACTGATTGACTTTCATCAGTGCCCATCTGATGTACTTTGGGAGCTCTGCGGCACAGGGTTGCTAGAAGCCTCAGATGCCCTGCTCTTCAGGCAGGGAGAAAAGAAGAGAGTAATTTCCTGAGCAAGGTCATCAAAGATTTCTCAACATTTGCTGGAACTAGTTTAAAATTATAAGAAAAAAAAGTGCTGTACAAGAAAGGAACTGAATTCAACATTTGGATCCAACCAGTCTGATCATTTTTATGTTTGCTTGCATGCATGTGCAAGAAACATAGTGCCATCATCTGAGTTTTCGGAGGTGTGTCACCCCCTCCTCCAATTCAACCAGTGTGTTGGCAGGCGCTGCTCCTGTAAGCCAATGCATGCTGGAGCTGTCTATGACAAGCTCCAAAATGCAGTGGCAGCCTACAGTGAGGGGAGCTACACTTCAGTGAGCAGCGATGATATTGCCTGCTCATACGCAGCTCCCCTCCACACACACACACACACACACACACACACACACACACCGTGCGCCGCATACTGCGTGCTGCCCCCACGCACACACTCTATACCGACGGGGTGCCCAATCCCCTCACGGCTGCTGCGGCTCTCTCTAAAGTCTTCCAAATGCCATGCTGGGTGCCCACCCCAGTGTGGCAAGTTATCGTTAGCCGATGGGGTGCCCAATCCCCGTCGCCTCCACTGTTCTCCCGAAAGTACCAGGTGCCACGCTGGGGCCCACCCCAGCGTGGCAACTGACTCTATAACGCGACAGGGTGCCCAATCCCCAGTCGGCTTCACGCCCAGCCATCCTTGTGCCATGCTGGGAGCCCACCCCAGCATGGTAACGTCCTGTGTCGTCTTTTAAAAAAAAACACCTAAAGCAAAATGGTCCCACAGAGTCTCCAGCCCCTCCCACAACCCGCACCCACCCACTGCGCTACAGCCTCCCCACCCCCACCCCATACTTACCTCCGAGCACGGAGCGGCACGATCTTGGTGGACCAGGAACACGTCTGCACTCTTCAAAGCCGACCGCAAACTGAGAAAATGCCGTAAGCTGTATAATGGGCTAGATAGGGGTTTTCAACTTTGTTGCATATCTCAGGCATTTTTGGAATTTTGCCAAATTTTCAACATGGGGTTTTGGGACCCCTCCTCATGAATTCTTGCACTGTCATGGCGTTACTGGGCCGAAGGGTGATTTCGCAGCCACTGGCAAATCACCTTTCTGGAAATTAATGAAACAACACTGCCAGTGTTCATAAGGTGGGCTCTCAAAAGACTATTTTGAAAATTTGGAAAATTCCTAAAATTACTGTTTACGAGCGGCATAGCGCAGTTCCTACGTATCCGTAAGTTTGCCAAATTTCAATATTTTCACTCCAGATTTTCAGCATTGCCATTTACCACACCTTCTTATGAGCAGTACAGCTGTCATTTTCACATCTCACCCAAAATGTGTTTCTGCCATAGTGCGCACAATGGCGCAGTCGGTGTATGAAATCAATGTATGGGACAAATTAAGAAAATCACAGTGACACTGTTCATGAGCAGAGGTCTTAAAATGGCTATGTTGAAAATTTGGTGAAAAATTCCTAAAATGATGTTTCTAGAGGGTTCGTTCGCAGTTCCTACGCACGCTTGTAAGTTCGCGAATTTTCAATATTTTCACTCCAGATTTTCAACATTGCCATTTTACCACACCTCCTTATGAGCAGTACAGCTGTCATTTTTCACATCTTGGCCAAAATGTGTTTCTGCCCATGTAGCGCACAATGGCGCAGTCGATGTGCGAAATCAATGTATGGGACACAGTAAGAAAATCACAGAGACACTGTTCATGAGCAGAGGTCTTAAAATGGCTATGTTGAAAATTTGGTGAAAAAATTCCTAAAAATGACTTTTACGAGCATGCTTTGCGCAGTTCCTATGCATGCTCGTAAGTTTGCAAATTTAATATTTTCACTCCAGATTTTCCAACATTGCCATTTTATTACACTTCCTTATGAACAGTACAGCTGCCATTTTTCATATGTCACCCAAAATGTGTTTTAGCACATGTGGCGCACAATGGTGCTGTTGGTGTCTGGCAATGTTGAGGACAGATTGAAAATCACAGTTACACTGTTCATGAGCAGAGGTCTTAAAATGGCTATGTTGAAAATTTGATGACAAAAGTCCATAAAATGACTGTGTTGCGTGGTGAGCATTGCGCAGTTTCCACGCACCCTCGTAAGTTCATGACTTTGTAATATTTTCAGTCCAGATTTTCACCAGTGGCATTTTTCTACACTTCCTTATGAACAGTACAGCTGTCATTTTTCACAACATGGCCGAAGTGTGTTTTCACACTTTCAGCGCAGAGATGCGTGGTCGCTGTGGGAAATCATTGTTCCGGACAGATAAAGAAAATCACAGTGACACTGTTCATGATCGGAGAGCACCAAAATACCTCAATTGACAATCTGCTGTAAAAAAATCCCCAACCTAATTATATTACGGGTGTCGTTACACAGTTTTCTATGTATGCTTCGTCACTTCACCATTTTTTAATGTTTTTACTGCAGATTTGCAACATTGCCATTTTTACACCTCCCCATGAACAGTACAGCTGTCATTTTTACATCTTGTTCGAATGTTTTGTGCCTGTGGTGCTAAATGCCATAGTCGCTGTGCATAAGCAGCTCTAACAAACTGATATTCCCCTGTTCATGAGATGGTCACAAAAAAATGTTGAAAATTTGAGTGAAAATACTAATGAATGCCTGAGGTATTAGGGTTTCCAACCATAACGCCAACCCTGTAGAGAATGACAGGCATCAGGGGTGTGACTTGGGATTCTTGCCTGTAATGCTTATACATTCCACCTACAGCCAGTGAGAGGCATCGATGCGCTTGCTTGGACTCTTCATTCCAAAGTTCCACCCCATTCTCTATATTGCACCATCTCACCATATTTTCTAATGGAATGGGTGCGACAAAAGCCAAAGACCCCAAGGAACACCGTGACACTTGTCAGTGTCTGCAGGGTGGGGTGTGGTGAAATGGCATGGCCGATATGCCCGACAACCCAAAGGCACACCCCAATGCCTGTCACTCTCTGCAGGGTGGTGGTGGGGTTGGCTTCAGTTCAATACTTCACTGCCATTCCTATTACGCAGCCCTGTAACTTCTACACTACCACTGCCAATGCCAGCAAGCAAACATTTGGCATCGACAAATGCTTGTTATGTTTGCTTGAGTGCATGTGCAAGAAACATTTCATCTCAGCTTAGGAAAGAAGTGAGATTTTGGAAGTGCAGCACTGCGGGGGCCAATGGCCCCAGCGCCTTTTGTGGCTTGGCCCGCTTTGGCCAATGCGGTAGCACGCTGCTGCTGACACAAGTTCAGCCAGTGTGCCACCACCTTGAAACGAATCCGCCGTTGCAATGAGGGAGTGACCCATCATTGCAGGGTGGTACCTTGCAGTCCCCGACCCAGTTCATTTTCTAATGAGGGAGCCCACTCTCCATCGGCATACTTTAACCCCCTCCCCAATTTATTGTGTGCCAAGGGGGTGCCCAATCCCCCTTGGCATCATGCACCCCCCCAACAATCTTTCTTTGCCGATGGGGGGCCCAATCCCTGTCACCTTCAGTCCCCCCTTCCCAGTTCAATTTGCCGATGAGGGAGCCCACTCCCTGTTGGTATAATGCCCCCCTCAATTTGTTGTGTGCCGAGGGGGGTGCCTAATCCCCTCAGCTCTCTCTCCCCCTGGTATGTGTAGACAGGGTGCCCAATCCCCTGTCGGCTACAGCACCCCCCAAACAAAAACACTCAGGTGGCACACTGGGAGCCCACCCAGCATGCCAAATGTCCCTGTAAAAAAATTCCCACAATGTTTGTTTTTTTTTAGCCTGTAAAACAAAATGGACCCTTGTTGAATTTGGTGGCCACTCCCCCAATCCGCGCCCACCCTCTGCTCACCCTGCCTCCCTCACAGACCCCCCCTCACCCCATACTTACCTCCAGAGCCCACGTGACAATCTTCGGTGGACCGGGAACACGTCTGCACTCTTCAAAGCCGACCGCGAACTGAAGAAATACTGGTAAGCTGTATAATGGAATAAATAGGGTTTTTTCAACTTTGGTGCATATCTCAGGCATTTTGGGGAATTTTGGCACCAAATTTTCAACATGGGGTCATTGGGACCCCTTCTCATGAATTCAGCCACTGTCATGGTGTTATTCGGTCCCGAAAGGTGATTTCGTGGTCACTGTGCGGAATCACCCTTTGGGACCGATTAACGAAATGACAGTGCCACTGTCCATGAGGTGGGCTCTCAAAAATCCTATGTTGCAAATTTGGTGGAAAAAATCCAAACAATTACTGTTTTATGAGTGTGCGTTGTGCAGTTTCCACGCATGTGCATACCTTCGTGAATTTGTAATATTTTCAACTCCAGATTTTAAACATTGCCATTTTTTCACACCTCCTTATGAACAGTACAGCTGTCATTTTTCACAACCTGACCGAAATGTGTTTTTGCACTTCTGGGGCAGAATACAGTGGTCACAGTGGGAAATCAGTGTTTGGGACACATTAAGAAAATCACAATGACACTGTTCATGAGCAGAGGTCCTAAAATGCCTATGTTGAAAATTTGGTGGTGAAATTCCATAAAATGACTATGTTAAGAGCATGCATTGCGCAGTTTCCACGTATGCTCATATCTTCACGAATTTGTAATATTTTCACTCCTCATTTTCAACATTGGTATTTTTCCACACCTCCTTATGAACAGTACAGCTGTCATTTTTTCACATCCTGGCCAAAATGTGTTATTGCAGTTCCTGCGCAGAATAGATTCAATGCAGATTAGATTCAATGCAAAGAAGTGCAAAGTAATGCACCTGGGAAATAAAAATCCAGGAGAAGAGTACACAATAGCAGGGGAGGTACTAACAACAACAATAATGGAAAGGGATCTGGGGTAGTCATATCAGATGACATAAAGCGGGTATGCAATGTGAGAAGTCAGTAGGAAAGCTAGGGAGATACTGGGATGCATAGGACGGGCATCACAAGTAGAAAAGGGAAGGATTATCCCTCTATACAGACAGTTGGTGAGACCCCATCTGGAGTACTGCATGCAGTTTTGGAGACCTCATCTATGCAAGGACATAGACAGGATGGAAGCAGTCCAGAGGAGGGCAACTAAAGTGGTGCAGGGTCTACATCAGAAACCATATGAAGAGAGACTGAGAGAGCTTAATATGTATATCCTTGATGAAAGGAGGGACAGGGGGACATGATAGAAACTTTTAAGTACCTCAAGGGCATCAACAAAGTCCAGGAGGGTAGCATCTTTCAGAAAAAGAGATGTGTAAGAACAAGGCGGCACAATTTAAAGTTAGAGGGGGGATGGCTCAGGGGTAATGTGAGGAAATTCTTTTTCACGGAGAGAGTGGTGGACGCATGGAACCGCCTTCCTGGAGAGGTTGTGGGGTCTAAAACAGTGGAGGAATTCAAACATGCATGGGACAGACATAAGGCAATTATAGTGGGGGGTTGCAGGAAATAGACTGTTGGTTAACTAGAATCTGCAGCTTATCCAGTAGGTAGGGAAACGGGCAGACTGGGTGGACCAAGTGGTCCTTATCTGCCATCAAAGTCTATGTTTCTATGTTTCTATAGCATGGTCACTGTAGGAAAGCAGTGTTCGGGACACATTTAGAAAATCATAGTGACACTGTTCATGAGCAGAGAATCTAAAATGCCTATGTTGAAGATTTGGTGACAAAAGTCCATAAAATGACTGTTACAAGTATGTGTTGTGCAGTTTCCACGTATGCTTGGAAGTGCGCAAATCTGTAATATTTTCACTCCAGATTTTCAACATTGGCCTTTTGCCACACCTCCTTATGAACAGTACAGCTGTCATTTTCATATCCTGCCTGAAATATGCGTTTGCACATCTGGTGCACTTTGGCACGGTCACTGTGGGAAATTAATGTTTTGGACAGATTAAGAAAATCATAGTAATGGTGTTCATGAGCAGAGGTCACAAAATGCCTACGTTGAAAATTTGGTGAAATAATTCCACTAAATGACTGTGGTACAAGCATGTATTGCACAGTTTCCACGTACGCTCGAAGCTTCGAGCATTTTTAATATTTTGACTACAGATTTTCAACATTGCCATCTGTTCACACCTCCATATGGACGGTACAGCTGTCATTCTTCATATCCTGCCTGATATGTGTTTTCACACATCTGGCACAGAATGGCATGGTCTCTGTGGGACCTCGAAGTTCGGGACACATTAAAATCACACTGCCATTGTTCATGAGAAGAGGTCCCAAATGCTTTCATGGTGGGGGGTCACAAAAGGCCATGTTGAAATTTGTAGTGCAAACTCTTGCAACACATGCCGAGGTGTGGGGTTTCTATCCATAATGTTACACCCTGTACAGACTGACAGACATCAGAGGTGTAACTTTGGATCACCGGCTGCAATGCTCATGCCATCCCACCCCCACCCGAAAGCTAGTGACAGGCATCGAGGTGTGCCTTGCACTCTTTAGCCCCAGACTTCACCTCATTCTCCTGTACTGCAACCATTTCAGCGTATGTCCTTATGAAATGGGGTGAGTGTGAAGCCGAACACCCCAAGGCTCACCTCAACACTTGTTGGTGTCTACAGGATAGGGTGAGGTGAAATGCCTTGAGCATTATGGGCAACGACCCACAGGCACACCCCAATGCCTGTCCATCTCAACAGAATAAGGGGACAGCAATGGGTTCCACAATGGCACCAGCATATGCCAATGCATATATGTACAATTTTGAAAAAACACATTTTTTTTTAGAAAATAACAGCAAAATACACACTTGGCTTTGTTTTATTGATGTTATTTTTATGTTATGGAAAGGAACACAGGAATAACTTATTAAATTCCATGAGGAACCGAACAACAAAGATAAAATCTTAAGTTTGTGATGAATTTTGATAAAAAGAAGTACCATATCTAGACCTCAAGATAAAAAAGGTAAACAACAAGATAGAAACAGCACTTTATAGGAAGGAAACAGAAACACCATATTACATGGTAATAATTTCCATGAAACCAAGCTTAAACAGAGTATTCCATACTCTCAGTTAACTTGAGTGAAACAAAACTGTACAGCAATACAAGAAGCACAGAAAGAATCAAAAATCATGTTAAATAGGTTCATAGACAGAGGATATAAGCCTAAGACATTGAAACAAGCAGAAGAAAAATTAAAAAATAAGACACAAGAGGAACTATTAAAAAGTAAAGGACCCAAATCAAAGCCCCAAAGAATTGTATTTGCTACTAAATACAATCATAAGTTAAAAGAAATTAGACAAATAATAAACAAACATTGGCCTTTAGTTGGAATGGAGAGTGAACAAATACCAGAACTTTTAAATAAGCCCATAATAGCTGCAAAAAAAGAGTACGGAACCTTAAGGATCAGTTAGTAAAATCTCAATTTAAATTACCAGAAAACAAGGAAGCACAACTACTATTGGGACCATTAGCACCAGGCATGGTCCCTTGTGGGAAGTGCTCAGTATGTAGTCATACATCAAAAAAACAAACATTCATACATCCACATACAGGGCATGGTCATCCAATTAGACAGCACATTAACTGCATGACAGAAGGGGTAATATATGTAATACAATGCCCTTGTGATAAGCTGTATATTGGACAAACTAGCAGGATGCTGAAGACCCGCATACAAGAACATAAGGGAGATATAAGAAGAAAAGAGACATCCCAAGTAGCAACACATTTTGGTGAGCAGGCCATAATGGAGCTGCTACCCAAGGTTCTGGGGACTTGAAAAAATACAGACACCAGAAAGAGGAGGTAATAACCGGGATTATCTTTTAAGAGCTGAAATGAGGTGGATATTTCACATGAACACATTAGACAACAGGATTGGGATGAATGTAGAAACAAACTGGCAGGCATGCATTTAGATCGTATAGAACTGAAAGGGTAGCTATAACGTGAAAAAACAAATAAACATTATACAGAAATCAATTAGTAAACTAGTAAAGTAGAGATTTAACCAGTAGAAATAACTTTTGACATTCACAATAGGGAGGTCAGATAGCAATTGACCCCAGTATGATCACAATAATGTTACTGTATAAAGTAAACTATGAGAAGTTAACAGTACAGTGATATACTAAATGAAGTAGAGATTTAACTTAAAGAACAACTTGTAACACTCACAACAGGGGGGTCAAGTAGCAATTGACCCAAAGGTGATAAAAATAACATTGTTGTAGTAAGTGTACTATGAGAAGTCAAAACACATGGATATGCTAAATAACAGTACAATCACTATCTAAAAGGGTAAAGATGATGTTTTACCTCCAGGACAACTTACAGTATTGACAACAGAGAGGTCGAGCTGCATTTAACTCCTGTGTTATTTGATTGTTTTAAACAGTATTATGGTGTTTAAACGTTTGGTTTGATGTGAGCTAGAGAATTGATCTATGAAGATAATTTTAAACCATGGAGTGATTGTGAAGGAGAAGGTCAAATAGCAACTGACCCCTCAGTATAATAAATAAGCAGCAAGTTCAGTATTTTTAACAGGGAGGTCAAGTTGCATTTGACCCCAGTAGTATCTAAATACTTATTGTTTAAACAGTACTATGGTATTTACAAGTTTGGTAGAATGTGAGCTAGAGAATTGATCTGTGAAGATAATTTTAAGTCATGGCGTGATTGACAAGCACCTAAGGAAGGGGAAGGTCAAATTGCAACTGACCCCTCAGAAAATAATAAATGTTTACTAGAGAAATGATCTGTGAAGACAATTTTAAACCATGAAGTGAGTGCCAAGTATTTAATGAAGGGGAGGCCAAATAGCAACTGGCCCCTCAGCAAAATAAATAAGCAGCGATTGATCCCAGAGAGATAATAAATAATGCTGTTATAGCAAATGTACTAAGAGAAGTTAAAATATAGGGATATTATAAATAACATAGTACAATCACTATCTAAAAACAGTAAAGATGATGTTTTACCTCCAGATCAACTTTCAGTATTTATGACAGGGAGGTCAAGTTGCATTTGACCCCAGTGTTATCTGAATAATGATTGTTTAAACAATACTATGGTGTTTAACAAGCTTGGTATAATGTGAGCTAGAGAACTGATCTGAGAGGAACATTTTAAGCCACTGGTGACTGAGCCAGCAATAAGGCCACGACGAGGTGTGGGTTATGGCTGATAAGAGCACTTCCAGGGCATTATGAGGCATGAGGCGCTATGCCGAGTGCCTTTAGCACCTGGGAAGTGCCTTATCAGGCCATAACCTACACCTCAGAGTGTCTTATTGCGCTTTTAAATGGGCCCCAAGTAATTATAAAAAATTAAAAAAAAAGAAGAAATAAGACAGTAATGTAAAATTGGGGCTTCAATAGGTGAAATAGTGAAAAATAATCCCACTATTAAATGAGGTATTTATTGGCAGCACAGAAATTCCTACCTATTACTGAGGTACAAAGTAGAAAAATAGCAGACTGTATGTAAAGTCTCCCTTCCTCCACAAGGCATAAACGTTTAACGTTTTTCATTTGTTTTTTCAACATTAATGATTTTGTGTCTAAGGAGTGGGATTGCCTACCCACTCAGTTTCAGTTACAGCAAGTGGGCACTATACTTTCCGATGTTTTGGGTGATGCTCCTTTTGTGACCCCCCCCTCGACACACACACACAAAATACAGAAATCATTTACAATTTTAGTTTAAAGGTCTGCATTTTTATGTTTGAGGATCAAAGACTGCAGGGTGGGGAACAAGACATGCATTAGAAACAAAGCCATCTGCACTGGCGCTTCATGGTTTTAGCGGTCACGTGTCAGTAAGGTATTTCACGTCTTTGTGCTTTCATTATTATTAGAACCCTCACACAATCATTTTGGTTTCTGCTGTGTTTGGTGGCTAGAACTCACAGCAGACATTTGACTGAGGCCCACCATCCAGTTTCAGTGAGAGCGAGCAAGTCACTTAGGAGCTGCCGTGAGACTGTCATTTCAGGTCCCACTTTTCAAAACGCAATTGTCACGGAACAGAGAGCAACTTGTTTTAGCTGTCTAATCATGACGGTAGTGGGGTCCAGTGTTACAGATGAATGTATGGGCTGTATGAAGCAGCAGACAGAATGGGGAGAATCGGGTCGGAGATGGTAGAGACCTTCGAGGTACGGAGGTTTTAGCAGTAGAACAGACAACTTGAGCTGCTACAAACACTGGCAGTGAGTAAATAAAGTGTTCAAAACCTTAAACACTGTAGTTTTGCTTGTGCAGAATCGTTCTGCTTTCTGTGTCACCAGCGTCTCACTGCAGTGTCAGCGAGATGTGGTTCTATGGGATGCTGCTAGCTGAGTGCTACAGTGGGAGAGTGGGCACGCATTAATTTTTTTGTGTGCATCATTTTGCTGGTCACAAGTAGTGCCGGTTGTAAAGATATGTCCTGATAAGGACATGGCTGAAGAGAGGCAGTCAGCCAATCACAGTTTAGAAAGTCCTTTGCCCATTTTATAAAAGTATTTAATGAATAGAAAGGTCAAATTGCAGTTGACCCCTCAGCAAGTAACCAATAATGACTGTTTGTATTACATTATGAATTTCACAGTTTGGGCTGCAGAAAGCAGTAATGTAAGGTGATATAATAACAAATAATACTTCTGAGGAAACCTGGAATTTATTTGCAGCATTTTAATGAAGGCAGAGAACTGTTGATATTATCAAAAATCCTCTTTACTCTTATGTCACCCTGTGAAAAGAAATCATGGTATGAGAACAATGTGTTTTCATTTTAATAACCTCACAAGAAAGTTAAAATAAATAAAAAGTAAACTAGCAGAGCTGCAGCAACTAGGAACAAATAGCCCATTTTGAGAGCACCTAACTGCACTGATCAGTGTAGTAGTGTTCGCCGTCAGCAACCGAGATCGCACAGGTGCGATCAACTGGGTGTGACGACATGGTTAGTTACACCATGGGATCTCACAAAAACGGGTGAGAGGTTATCAGGAAGTAGCTACCATTAAAATGTGTTGGGCTTCAGTGCTTACATGCAGAGGAACTTAACCAAAAAGGAGAAACTTGAGCCAGAAGGAGTGAGGGTAAGCAGTTAAAATATTAATGAATATTTAGAAGTTGGTATTAGAACCTTTAATTATAAAAGTAAAATGATGGCTATGAGACCAATAGGGGAATACTATGATTATGTTTTCACAGACTACAAAGAACACTAATTCCACTCTATCAATCAATCAATCAATTAATCACTTTATTTAACCAGGCATAAACACCATTGAGCAAGCTCATTTTCAAGGTGGTCCTGGGCATAAATACAATACAGTACACTTCATAAGATTACAATTATGGTGGACAACGGTGCAAAAAAAAGAAAAAACATTGTGAAGGTGCAGGTCAATATGGGCCTGTACATACCGGTCAACATAATTAACATGCAAAGGTACATAATGATAAGCTTTACTGAAATGAGAAGAGATAACAATCCCATAGTCTCCGCTGAGTAAGAGCTCATACCTAAATGATAAAAAATAAGGAGGTATTAAGGAATAGGGTAGAAATTGGGGTGAAAGAGTAGGCAGCCAAAAGGGAGGCCAGAATATGTAAAAGGTAGAGAATAGGTAGGGTCATCTTGGATTAAGGAACTAGGCTTGTAGGTCCTAGGTTTCTGTTGTTAGAATGTGGGTGGATGATACTTAGGCGTAGGGATTTGAAGAAGCTCACAGTCTCCTTTAAGGTATGCTGTTAACAAAATAAGTAAATAGAAGCCACAATGTGGCCACATTATAATATTTTTAAATTAAATTTAGTCAGTTTTACCAGGTATAGCACACTAAGCTGAAAGCTTTTTACAGGAGCACAAGTGACTTGCTCCAGGGTTACACAATATGCAAGTGGAAGCTGTGGGATTCAAACCCAGGTCTGGTCTGCTGGATGTCACCAGATTTGCAGCTCAGAGCCTTAGACCACTACTTGCTATAGTGCCTCTATTAATTGCCATTTATATTAAACAACATAATAACAGCAAAGCTTTACAAAAAATTATGTTTATGTCATTACAGGCCCAAAATTATTCTTTACAAGAAAGACAAGAAGTTTTAAGTAATATATATAAGGTATGCTGCAAACCAAGGAATATGGGGAACAAGCCTTACAGGCAGTAGTTAAACCTTGTTCCAAGTTGTTAGCAGTGCTGTGTTCACTAATATACTGTGTATGTCTTTTTAGGATGCAACTTAGGATCAAAACAAGTACAAATAAATTAACCCTGTGAAAAATTAAGAATATATACAAGGGTGCACAAGCAATAATCTTTATTGAATGGTATGTGTATACACCAAAGAATTAAAAATGTAACAATATCATATTACAAAAATGCTGGTCAATGACATAAAATAAATGTATTTACAGATGTGTAACAAAAGAATAAACCCGTGAACAAGCTCAGAAGTCGATGACGTGAGAAGAAATAAAGAAAGATTGAAGAACAATAACTTGAGCGAAGAGTGTTTTACTTCAAAGGGCCCCCAATATTTCCTATATTTTTTTGGCGGTGGGATTGGCATGAGTTCAATACTTCACTGCCACGCTTATTCTGCATCTGTCTAGCTCCTGCACATCCAATGCTAATATCAACAAGCAAACATTCGGCATTGACAAAAACTTCTTATATCACGATTCTCTATTTAATTGGTTTAAAGGAACACCCAAAACTGAAATGAAGATGTAAAGTTGAGATTCAAACTGAACTGGTAACAGGTAAGCATTGGCCATAAATAAATAAAACTGGGCTTAAAAGAGTCTTGATAAGAAATACTTGTTTTTTAGACAACCAGTTCTTTCATCTCGAGACCTTCCTTGTGGCTTGTTGTAAACAGAGCTCCCAGTTCTTCTGGATATTATCTCCTACCCAAAACAGTATCAGAAATTTCTATACCATCCCCAGAAATCTGAATACCATCCTCATCACAAGAAGAAGAATTCCAATAATCATGAGCACCAAGACCATAGTTTATGGAAGAGCTGAAAATGGGCGCAACAATCCAGAGTGTCCTGAACTCCCATCCCAGATAATTAGTCCACTAAGAAAAGGATCACATCACCAGTGTATGGGATCTTGATTCAGGACATGCCCCATTAGCCTTGCCTCCAAATTTATTTATTTATTAAACTCTAGGATTACAAGTACCTTTGAGCAGGAACTGCTCATTTACAAAGGTTCCACTTTGGGGGTAATATACACAAAGGTAAACAATGGATACAAAACTTAACATATGGGTTACTTCTACATAAATAATTCAGTCAAAAGTTGAAATAGACAACACAAACTAGTTTTTATCAGAATTCATGGTGAAGCAGTATACGTGATAGGAGTAAGTCTGAAAGAAGCCAGCAGGTAAGATGCCATTGTTAGTCATGGGTGAGAAGAGCTTGGGGACAGTGGCCAGAGGACACAATAAAGAGTGTGAGAGGGCGAGTTGAGTGGGTGAGGGGGCAAAGGAAGAGAGGGAGAAGCAGAGCTAGAAGTGCAAGGCTGAGATGGTAAGTAGCAGTTACAATTAGGGAAGAGAGTGATGTCCCATTACTTAGGGTAGGCAGTCACAATGGGAAGTAGAGGAGGAATAGATGAGTAGTTTTTAAAGGGCTTAGAGTTATGGCCAAAGTGGTTTCTTTTGTTAAGGGTATTAAACCATCATGGAGCCCTGTGCATGAAGGATCTCAGACCCATAGAGGTCCGGCACCTAGGGACCTGGAAGGTCTGTGCTGAGAGCTGTGTGTTGGGTGGGTGCTGCTACAGGTGCAGAGCTTTGTTACTCCTGGTGGCATGAGTCCAAGAAGAACTTTTGGCTATCAGGCAGGTCTGAGTTGCAGGTCCTGGTACTGATCCCAAACAAAACATGTACAGGAGTGAGCTGAGGGAGCAGCCTTGCTGCACTCTTCTACATGCATGTAATGCTGACAACAACCACCTGTTAACCATGGGACTCATCCAAGCATGTGTATAAAACATTTATAGTGTATGGTGGAATGTCGTTCTCCACTGAAATCCATTAGGTGGAAAATGTTCTGCTGCAGTAGTGATGTTCGTAGTGCAGCAGAATGACTTTGATTCTACTGCATTATGGATCACTCACCTGATTGCAACAGAAATGGCAGGCACAACCAGATAACAGTGGTGGTGGAGGTGGCGGCAGTGCAGTCACCAAACCTGCAGAGATCAGCAAAACTCTGGAACAGCAGGCTCAACCAGATATGTAGCATCAAAAAAAATGCAGGATCAGCCAGATGGCTAAATTTTACTCATAAAATGAGTCTCCTCAGGGTCACCACTTCTCACTAAGTGAGGGATTCTGCCGCAATGTTTTTTTAGAAAACCCTCCCACAACAAATTAGCAACCAATCAAAGGTTGCACTACCAAATCATGGATGTCTGCTCCCTAGCAACATCAAATCCCCAACCTAGCAACAACCCTAACTACCAACACTTACAGTGAAAAGGACTGATATGGATTTTTAGTTTTGGGATAAAAAAATACATTTATTTTATCAAAGTGAGGCACCATACACTATAGAATAGCAGATGGGCAACTCTGTGCACAACCAGTGTGCTGTGCCGCCTTGGGGATCTGATTCCCATGGACCTCTCGAACTTCGCTCTCGAGGTCACAGGGAATCAGAACCACTCGGTGGCACAACACACTGGTTGTGCATAGTTGCCCATCCACTGTCCTATATTTATATAAAAACCTGGGAGTATTTTTTCACAAAGGGAAACCCAGTTATAATTTGCCATTATAACCAGCTGGTTATAATGGTGAGTACACGTCAGGTGTCCCTCCCTCCATGCATGCGCCAGCCGCAGTCTTTGCATTGTTGTGCCGCACT
Source organism: Neoceratodus forsteri (assembly GCA_016271365.2). NCBI lineage: Eukaryota > Metazoa > Chordata > Ceratodontiformes > Ceratodontidae > Neoceratodus > Neoceratodus forsteri. Next base: position 168,588,367 of record CM028130.1, on the reverse strand, counting down.
TCACTTTTCACACACAGACTCAGTAATGCAGTCAAACATACATTAAATTTAGAACAATTACACTCATACTTTTGGGACACTTGTAGGAGGAACCGCTTACAAAAAAAATACGTTAACAAAGCCACTGGAACTTAGTGATGTTGTTTTGTTTTTTGTTGCTGTATTATCCCTGTCAGCGGCCCCCTTCAACGGTCCCCATCACCATTGCCTCTGCCAATTGAGGCACCAGCTGTCTTGGTGCGGTGGGAGACTGGCTTCAACCTGCCAGTCAACTCTTTTTCTCCTTCCTTTACCCCGCCCAAACGCAAGCCAAGGTGTGCAATGACGCCAATGGCCGAGCCGCACATGCTTCCGTACACAGCACACCGGGTATCTGACTCAGCTTCACCCCCTTATGTGGGTTCATTGTGCTGGTCCCCAGCCATGGCTAGGGGTCTGTCCTGCAGCGGACTCCATCCCCACCCCTCCCTGCGAGAGGAAAGCTGTCCTCTGGATGCTCGATCCTCTCGCACCCTGGCCGACCAGCTCACACCATGAACACAGGTCACCAGAGTGATAGGAGGTAAGGCAACGCTGCCTCAACCCTCCACACCACTGTGCCAGTTACCTGGTGAAGTTTTATATAGTTGCCATGGCAAAAAAATGCTCCCCAGCAATTATATAAAATAAAAGATGGGGTGGTGTGTAAAATTCAAATTTTACACACACCCTTGGAGTTGCATGCTTAAATGAACCCCTTGAGCTTTGCTGTCAGGGTTGATGTAGTATACAGATCCTTAGGTGTGTGAAAAATTCTTGTTAAACACACCACTCCATGTATTATCCTCTATTTATACATTGGATAAATATATCTGAGAGACAGTGTTTCTCTAGGACAGAAAAAAATGGTCAGAAATACTATCAAATACCTTCTGTTGACTGATGGCAAGTACAAGCCCTGATAAAGAACCTGCTCAACCTCTCTTAATAATTTCTCTAGTTAATAATAAAGTGACAGAACGTGACTGTTGAGGTGATATGAGGCTTACTGCTACATGAGATAAATGCTGTGTCAAAACTTTCGACAGTATCTTTAAATTTGTACTAATAATGCTTATAGTGCTCTAGTTTTCTAAGGTTAATCGGTTTCCTTGTTTCATATGAGAAAATCAGGGACGCTGTCTGAATTGTTTGTGTGAGTATTTTGACCTGCAGAATAAAATTCTAAAGCTCATGGAGATAGGGACCTTGGTGGGGAACATTTTTTATAAAATTCTATAGGAAGGCCATTGTTCCCTGGGCAGTGTTTCCTTAAAAACTGAACTGCTTCTTCCAATTATGATGAAGTGATGGGGACCACAAACTGGTCTCTATTTACAGTAGATCACCTATAGGTGGTAGCTCTAGGTTACAGTATATAAAGATATCAGTTGCCAGAGCAATCTCAGGGGCATCACCAAACATTTTATCTACATAGTGCTCCACTGTGGATATAAGGTTTTATCAGAAACTGCCCTGTAGAATTTGCAACTCAGAAAATATTTTCTGTGAAATTTACTGTTTATACTCTATCAATACATCCAGAAACTGTTTAGTACCCTGGGTAGAAAATTGTAGTTCTGAATGGAGTGATACCACCCAATTATGTTGTAATTTTCTAATTTCTGATTAAACATTCCTAATCTGTTTTGAAAAATCGATACATTGGGAGAACATGCTATCAATCAAAAAATCCAATTGTCTAAAGAGGTCAAGATGTTTCAGATATAGAGATCTTGACCTGTCAACTAGAGTGGTGGACCAAGGGGGAGCAGTTGATGTTGCCTACCTTGACTTCAGCAAAGCTTTCAATACTGTTCTACATAGAAGATTGATTAATAAGCTGGGTAGGCTCGGGGTGGGTCAAGTTGGTCAACTGGGTGGCAAATTGGTTGTGGGCAGAAAGCAGAGAATGGTGGTAAACAGTATACAGTCAGAAGACATGCAAGTCACAAGTGGGGTACCTCAGGATCAGTTCAGTGGCCAGTCCTCTTCAATATCTTCATCAGTGATATTGCAGATGGACTGGAGGGTAAGGTTTGTCTGTTTGCAGATGACACCAAGATGTGCAACAGAGTAGATGATCCAGATGGGGTAGGCAGAATGAGAAGAGATCTGGATAAACTGGCAAAATGGTTGGAAGAGTGGCAGCTGGGGTTCAACGCAAAGGAGTGCAAGAACATGCACATAGTGAAGAGAAACCCTGAAGCCACCTATAGGCAGGGAGGGGAGCTGCTGGCAGTCACAAGGGAAGAAAGAGACTTGGGCATCATCATCCTCACAGATGACCTGAAATCATCCAAGCAGACCACTAAAGCAGTAGGATAGGGTAGGTAAGGCTAGGGGGATGTTGGGGTGTATTAGGAAGGGTATCACAAGTCATAAGAGGGAGGTAATAATCCATCTTTACAAGACACTGGTTAGGCCCCATCTGGAGTACTGCATGCAGTACTGGAGGCCACACCTTCACAAGGACATTAACCAAATTAAGGCAGTCCAGAGAAAGGCAACCGAAATGGTGCAGGGACTGCATCAGAAAACATGTGAGGATAGATTAATGGAGCTCAATATGTACACCCTAGGGCAAAGGAGGGAGAGAGGTGATATGATCGAAACATTCAAACACCTTAAGGGCATTAACAAGGTGAAAGAGTCTAACATGTTTCAATATAAGACAAGCATTTGTCAATGCCGAATGTTGATTGCTTATATGTTCTGTTTCGGTATTTGGAAGTGAAAGTACCATGCCTAAGAACTGTCATGTGCCCCCCAAGACATCCACTGAGTCTTTCTGTTCAGTATTCACAGAAGAGGGGGAGGGGCAAGGGCCACAACAGTACAGCAGTTGCAAAGGCGTGAAGAGGTAGACAATAGTCCATTCACAGGCAGAAAAATCCTGCAGAATGTGAGTAAATTGAAGGTGGACAAAGTGATGAGACCAGATGGCATACACCCAAGGATATTAAAAGAACTGTGAAGGGAAATAGCAGTACCTCTGGCAGCCACATTCACTGAGTCATTCAACACAGGGGTGCTACCAGAGAATTGGAGGAGAGCACATGTGGTCCTCCATACAAATCCAGCAGTAGGAGGGCGGGGAACTATAGGACAGTCAGCCTCACTTCAGTAGTGGGGAAGATCATGGAGACATTGGTTAAAGAAAGGATAATGGGGCATCTAGAAGCCATCAGAGGCCAGGACCATAGGCAACATGGAGATTCACAGTGGAGAGGTCATGTCAGACAAATCTGGTTGATCTCTTTGACTGGGTGACAAAGAAAGTAAATCAGGGTGGGGCAGTGGGCAACGCTTACCTTGATGTAAGCAAAGCCTTTGACACCGTCCCACATAAGAGGCTGATAAACTAGTTGAGTAGGCTGGGTATGGAGGAAAGGGTGGTAAACTGGGTTAGAAACTGGGTAACAGACAGGAGGCAGAGAGTGGTGGTAAATGGGACACAGTCTGGGGAGAGGGGGTGACCAGTGGGGTGCCATAGGGAATGGTCCTGGGGCCAGTCCTATTCAATGTCTTCATTAGTGACATTGCAGAAGGGCTGAAGGGAAATGACTGCCTGTCTGCAGATGACACCAAGATCTGTAACACAGTGGATACCCCAGAGGGGGTGGAGAAAATGAGCAGGGACCTGGGAAGCTTGAGAAATGGTCTGAGGACTGTCAACAGAAGTTCAATTTTAAAAGTGCAAATTATGCACCTGGGACACAGAAACCCTGGGGAAAGGTACAGGATGGGGGAGGAGTTGCTGACAGTCACAAAGAAGGAAAGGGACCTGGGGTTCTTATTTCAGGATGACCTGAAAATGTCAAAGTGGTATGGCAGCTGGGAGGGCTAGTGACATGCTGGGGTGCATAGGCGGGGTATCACCAGCATAAGGAGGAGGTAGTGATGCCATTATATAAAACCATGGTCAGGCTTCACATGGAGTACAAACGTAGTTCTGGAGGTCGCACTTCTGCAAGGATATTAACAGGCTGAGATGGTCCAGAAAAGTGCTAATGAGATGGTACAGAGCTTGCAACACAAGACTAATGAGGAGAAATTAAAGAACCTCAATATGTACTCACTGGAAGAGGAGGAAAGAGGATATGATAGAAACATTCAAGTACCTCAAGGGTGTAAATATAACTACTGAGAAGCAGGAGAAACATAGAAACATAGAATTTGATGGCAGATAAGGACCGCTTGGCCTACCCAGTCTGCTCAATTCCCCTAATGGATAAGCTGCAGATCCTAGTTAACCAGCAGCCTACTTCTTCCTACCCCACCCCTAGAATTGCCTTATGACTGTCCCATGCATGCTTGAATTCCACCACTGTTTTGACCTCACACCTCCTCCAGAAGGCCGTTCCATGCATCCACAACCCTCTCTGTGAAAAATACTTCCTTAAATTACCTCTGAGCCGCCCCCCCTCTATCTTCAAATTGTTCCCCCTTGTTCTTGCACACCTCTTTTTTTGAAAGATGCTACCCTCTTGGACTTTGTTGATTCCCTTGAGGTACTTGAAAGTTTCTATCATGTCCCCCCTCTCCCTCCTTTCCTCGAGGCTATACATATTAAGCTCCTTAAGTCTCTCTTCATATGTCTTCCGCTGCAGACCCTGCACCATTTTAGTTGCCCTCCTCTGGACAGCTTCCATCTTGTCTATGTCTTTGCAGAGATTGGGTCTCCAGAACTGCACGCAGTACTCCAGATGGGGTGTCACCATCTGTCTGTACAAAGGGATAATAACTTCCTGTTTTCTACTGGTGATGCCTTTCCTATGCATCCCAGTATCCCCCCAGCCCTCCTTGCTGCCCTCTCACATTGCTTGCCCACCTTTAGGTCATCTGATATGACTACCCCCAGGTCCCTTTCCATTTTTGTTGTTGTTAGTATCTCACCCCCCATTGTGTACTCTTCCCCTGGGTTTTTGTTTCCCAGGTGCATTACCTTGCACTTCTTAGCATTGAATCTAAGCTGTCATACATTTGACCATTCATCTAACCTTGCCAAGTCCCTTCTCATCCTTTCCACCCCACCTTGTGCACCAACTCTGTTGCAGATCTTTGTGTCATCTGCAAGAGACATACTTTTCCTTCCAGTCCTCTGCAATGTAAGCTATAAAGACATTGAAGAGGACCAGTCTAATACTGAACCCTGCGGTGCCCCTAGTAACCCCCTTTCTTCAGAGTGGACCCCATTTACTATTACTCTCTGTGTCCTATTCTCCAGCCAATTCTTTACCCAGGCTGTCATCTTGGGACCCACTCCCAGGCTGGCTAACTTGTATATTAATCTTTTGTGTGGACTGTGTCAAATGCCTTGCTAAAATCTAGGTAGACCATGTCCACAGCCCTCCCTGATCTACTACTTTGGTCACCCAGTCAAAGAAATCTATCAGATTTGTCTGGCATGACCTTCCCGCTGTGAATCCATGCTGCCTTGGGTCCTGTGCCCTCTGGCCTCTAGATACTCGACAATTCTTTCCTTCAGAGTGATTCCATCATTTTCCCTACCACTGAGGTTAAACTAACAGGTCTGTAGTTTCCTGCTTCTGCCTCTCCCACTTTTGTGAAGGGAATCACATCTGCCCTCCTCCAGTCCTCGGGTACCACCCCATCCTCCCATGATTTGTTAAAGAGGGTAGTCAGTGGTGTCACTAGTTCTACCCTTAGTTCTTTAGAATTCTGGGATGAATCCCATCAGGCCCCATTGCTTTGTCCACCTTCAGTTTTAAGAGTTCTTTCAGAACCCTTTCTTCTGTAAATGGGCTGGTATCAACTTCTGTATCCAGAGTGTTTCTACTGTTTGTTTTAGGTACCTCCCCCTCTTCCTTTCTAAATACTGAGCAAAAATATTTGTTTAGTATCTCTGCCTTTTCACAGTCACCCTCTGCCCACCCTCACTCCTCTTTATTAAGCCTCACTATCCCTCCCTTGGTCTTACTTCGCTCCCTGATGTACCTATAAAAGGTTTTATCCTCCTTCTTAACCGAGTTGGCTATCTTTTCCTCAGTTTGGGCCTTTGCTGTTCTGACTGCCTTCCCAGCTTCCTTTTGCTTTAACTGATACAGTTCTCTGTCCTGCTCCTTCTGTGATTCCTTGTGCTTCCTGAATGCTTTCTTTTTCTCTTGAACCTTCACTGCCACTTCCTTTGAGAACCATAGTGGTTTCTTACATCATTTCATTTTGTTTATTTGCTTCACACAAAGACTTGTTACCTCTGTGATGGCAGTTTTTATTATTCCCCATTGTTATTCCACCCCTCCTTCCTGCCCATTTGCTAGTGCATTCCTTAGGCACTCACCCATTTTGGCAAAGTCAGCCCTCTTAAAGTCCAGTACTTTTGCCTTTGTATGGCTTGAACTCTATTGCTGTGTTTATTGTGAACCATACTGTTCGATGGTCGCTAGTTCCCAGATGGCTACCACTTCTACTTCTGTGATCCTCTCTTCATCTCCATTTGAGAGAACCAGGTCTAAGATTGCTCCCTCTTGGGTGGGCTCCAATACTAGTTGTCTAAGGCATGCCCCCTGTAGGGCATCTAGAATAACCCCACTCTTCGAAGTGGCTGCTGCAACTGCACTCCAGTTAACATCTGGCATATTCAGATCACCCAACAGCAATATGTCCCCTTTTTCTGCCATTCTAAGTATACTTTCTATCATTTCCTTGTCCATTTCCTCCCCCTGAGAAGGGGGTCTGTATACAACCTCTGTGCGGATTGTGGTGCCATTGCCGGTCTCCAAATTTACCCACAGTGCTTCTTCTCCTCTCTGTTTTCCCTTTTGTTCTGTTGCTTTGATTCCTTCCCTTATGTAAAGAGCTACTCTTCCTCTTCTTTTACCCTCCCTGTCCCTCCTGTAGATAGTGTATCCTGGTATGTTTACGTCCCAGTCATGGTTTTGAGTGTACCATGTTTCTGTGACTGCCACAATATCCAGATGTTCCTCCTCCATCAAGGCCACTAATTCAGGAAGCTTGTTACTCAGACTACGGACTGCTATAGGCATATGTGCCAGTTTCTGTGTGATATCCTTTTGTTCTTATAAATCTGTAATCTCCAGTGTTTCAGTAACCACATGACCACACTGCCTTCTTTGAGCAATTTTATGCTGGTTGATGCCTGGTGTCAGATGGCAGACAGAGGGCTCACCAGGTTGTGTTGCCATTTGAAAAACTTCATAGAGTGTTTTTTACTGGTAAGCATTTTGGAAAGCTGGTGAAGGTCTCACAATTTGTATTATGATTTTGTCTCCTTATGTCTGTCCCGTTTGGTCCCCCCATCCCCACACCTCAACAGTCATCAGTGACCACATCTGCAGCCTTCTTCTTGGCAAGATGGTGGGTGGAAACAGAAACCTAGAAACATAGAGTTTGACGGCAGATAAGGACCGCTTGGCCCACCTAGTCTGCCCATTTCCCTACCTGATGGATAAGCTGCAGATTCTAGTTAGTCAACAGCTTACTTCCTCCTACCCCAATAGGATTGCCTTATGTCTGTCTGTGAGCAGTTGCCTTCACAGTCTGTAAAGTCTGGCGTCTTTCAGTGCTGCTTGATTGGTCATCTTCCAACACAGGCGGCTGCCAGCCAAAACTAACTCAGGACAAGCAGGTTTCAAAGTGGGAAGAAATGGAGTGAACAAGAATCAAGTACTCATTCAGATCGGCGTCGATTTTAAGATCAGCATACTGGTGTAACACTGCAAATACAACCCCAGCTCTTTAAGCAGCCTTATGAAGAGTAAAGGCTTCCGAGCACTGGGGTTCTGTTTATTATGTGACTGTAAGTGGGCTGCATCTAATTGTAATTTACTGTACCTTACATCTGGATGTATGGTAGGCCCAACTTTAAAAAACACTGCACGTGAAATAACACATGGCCATAGAAAATAGAATTTGTCAGCAGAAAAGGACGCTCAGCCCACCCAGTCTGCTCAAGTGTTCTCTACCTACCTGTAACTCCTGCCTGTATATGTTACTGCATGTCTTACACTGCCTGCGTCCATCAGACCTCCTTGTGAATGAGCTTGCTTAATGGATTTTTCCTGCAATGAACTTGAACCTTCTCCACTTTCATAGCCCTACTGATCTCCATTGACCCCTCCTTCCCTTTTCTAATATACCCTATATTTATCCCATGCATGCTTCATGCCCCCTACCATTTTAGCTTTCACCACTTCTCCTAGCAGTCTGTTCAAGGCATCTACCACCCTTTCAGTAAATAAATATTTCTTCACATCTATCCTGAGTGCCACGTCCCCCAGCTTCACTGTATGTCCCTTGGTTTGGGTGCTCATCCTCATTTGAAGTAAACTCTCCAATTGTGCCCTCTTTACCCCTGTGAGGTACTTTGTAGATCTTAATCATGTCACCTCTCGCCTCCTCTCTTCCAGAGTGTACATGTTGAGATTCTTCAGCCTGTCCTTGTAGGATTCCTGGAAAATCTGAACCATTTTAGTTGCCCTCCTCTGGAAAACCTCCACCTCATGCCCTGTCTGAAGTATGGACTCTAAAACTGGACACAGTACTTCAGCTGGGGGTATAGCAGGGAGTGATACAATGGTAGCACAACATCCCTCCTCCTCCTACTGGAGATGCCACTCCTTATGCACCCCAGAATCCAATTTGCCCTGCCCATAGCCTTGTGATACTGTACTGCCATCTTGAGGTCCTCTGATATAATAACCTCAAGGACCCTTTCATGTCTCGTGAGTATCAGTACCTCTCCCCATCCTATACCCAGCATCGGGGTTCCTGTGCCCTAGGTACATGATTTTACACTTCTTGGCATTGAACCCCAAGTACGTAAGACAATGGAATTGATTTGAATGAATTGCAGGCTTTTAAGCAGCTTGGGAGTGTGTATGTGTGTGAATGGGGGCTCTGCTACTATAACTATTTGCTTTGATTTGGTATAATGTGCAAACAGACTAACCCTGCTCCCACTCCTTGTGCTATATCAAGATAAAGAGCCCAATTGCATTGGGCCAAGCATTGAGCCCTACGGCACCCTGCTTGTCACTGCTCTGGGTGCCAAGAGCTAACCCCACCACCACCCTCTGCACCCTCCCGTACCAGTTCTCTATCTATTTAGTCAGACCACCTTCCACCCATACCCTCCATCTCCTCACTCTTCTCCTCCTTGGCCTGTGTCCCTCCTCCTGGTAGTCCGCACCCTTTCTCCTCCTTATTCTTACTGGGTGGTGGTGCCTTCTGTATTACACTCAGACCACTCTGCCTGCCCCCTTCCAGGGTTACTATGTCTCCACCTTTATCTATATCTAGGGTGGTGACCTCATCAGGCTCCCCTGTCTTGACCTTTCTACCAACCTCAGTCTTTTGGCCACCCCCCCCCATTTGTTTAAATCCACCTTAGTAGAGATATACCCCTCTAATCCTGCCTTTTTTTTTTTTTTTTAAACATATTTTCTCTTTCAGGCTCACGATCGGCTTGGTCATCCCGACCGACCCCGTCAGCCCTGCCCCCGACATCAGGCTGAGTTGCTCACCTCCACGGATTATCCCCATGGTGGGGTGGTGAGGAGCTTCCCAGATCGACCCACCAGAGCAGGATCCGGTTGAGAAGGCGCCATTCAGGGCGGGCAGGGGAGGTAGGAAGCTCATGCTGCCTGACCATAGCCCATTTTCCACTTTTCTCCCCTTTGAGGAGTGGGGGCATGCTATGACACTTAGGCAGAGCGTGCCAATGTCTGCCACACTCTGCCACCCTTTACTACACTGCTGTAGTAGCACCCGCTGTCATCACTAGGGGTCACTACAGAGAGTTGGGTCCCTGGATCCCACCCCGGGATAGGAGAGCAGTCCTCCTGATGCTCAATCCTATCCTCCCTTGCCAACCCTGGTGGCCCAGGCTTGCGTCCAAACCCAGGTTGCCAGCGTGGGCGAGGTGTGGCATCCAGTGCCTCAACCCTCAGCACCAGTGGCCCAGCAGCATTGTTGCCTTTAATACTCCCTTCCCCTTCCTGCTCCAGTGTACCCTGTGCCCCGCGTACAAGTCACTATTCCCCCCAGACCCTACCCCAGTTAGTCACTAACCCATAATGTTTCGTGTGGTACCAATCTCTCAGTCACTCAAACTCCTCAAGCCTACCCTTCTTCGCCATGCTTGTACATGGTACCGGCAGTACCTCCAAGAATGCCACCGACTTCCCTATCCCCTCACAATGCCTCCCCAAGTTCTCAAACCTCCCCCTCACTACTTCCACAGTGTCCCCTGCCAAGTCATTTGTACCCACACGCAAAAGTAAATGAGGTTTCTTCCTCCACCTCACTGCACGCTTGAGCAGTGCATGCCCTGCCCCTCCTGCAGTCAACCTGGGGACAGCTTCAACCCAAATGTGGCTGTGCCTTCCCCTTCCGCCCAATCTCACCCATTTCAGCATAGAATCCCCCAGGATGAGTATCCCCTGCCCCTTACCCCCTTTCCTTTTAATGCCCCTTCCACCACCCCAGTATTCATTCTTCCCTGTCCCTTACCCCTGCCAACTGCACCCTCTGTGACTTCTGTATCTGTACCCCCCTACTTTGCCTCACCCTTTTCTCTGCCTTATTCCTCCCATCCCCTTGAACCCCTTCCCAGCCTGACTACTTCCTACTGGGCTTCCATGTTGATCTCTCCTCCCTGCTGATTGCCAACCCCTCCCTATCCCGCTGTTGTCAATTTAGACCCCATTCCCTCTACCCTGATAGTGATGCCCTCCCATCCTTCCCCTTCGTAGCCTCTCTCCTTCAGTGACCACCCCTCCTTCCTTACTAGCCCCCTTCTACCCTTTTGTCCTCGCTATCTCTTCCCTACCTGTTGCCATCCCTCTTATGCCCCGCTTGTCCTCCCCCTTCAGTATGTTCCTGCTCCCCTCTCTGCCCCATCACAGAGGTTCGAATCTATTCAGTAGCCAATACCTGTCCTACATTTCTTCTCCCTATCAGTTCCCCTCCTACTTATTCCCCTTGTGGCAACCCTTGTCCCTCTCCTACCCACAGCCATGTGCTCTCTCCTGGTACTCCTCGTGGTCTCTTCCTCCCCATCAGGAGGCCCCGCCCTCGCCTCAAGCACCCCCTCCCTTCTTCTCTCTTTTATGCTACTGCCTCTGATACTGGGGTCAGTTTCAGTCCTAGTTATTCTTCCCCGCCCCCTTTGCCGTCCCTATTCCCCCCAGGATGCACATACTCCATCTACCCTGCCACTTACACTCCTCCCTAACCTCCACAGTTCCTCCTCAAACCAGCCAATCATCTACAGACCATACACCCCAATCCTCCAAGCCCAGTCCAAGATCATGGCAGACCCACCCTGTACACCCTCCACCTTCCAAAGATGCCCGCCCTATTGACATGTGTGCACCTGCCCCATTTTGGCCCCATCTTCAGGCTTTTACTCCCAGGTTCTGTACCTTACTACAACTGTTAGGCCCTATTTACTCAAATTCCTCCCCACCCACCACTAGTCCCCCACTGACCCCTTGCCGACCGGGAAATTCAGTCTCAAATCCTAATCCGTTAGATACTGTATTACTGTAGCAATCCTAAAGACTCCTTGTCCATTTTTCACCCCTCAGCTACCATACTTTTTGCTCTCGGCTCTCACATAGTTTCACTTAGCCTAGTTGGAAGTCCTATTGCACTCCAAGTATTACTCAGCTCAGTCAGAGAAATAAACAGAACAAATAAATATGTATTATTACAGCAGTCATAACAGTATAGCTCAGTACTTCGCTCAGTTAGAGAAAGAAACAGAGCAACTAAATCTGTATTATTACAGCAATTCTAAAGAATCCAATCATTGCTTTGTCTCCACTCCAGAGTCCCTGCTGTAATATAGGACCACAGAGGACCCTGGGCTGGAGGGTGGGTAACTCTAAAGTCTCGCAGAGCTCCATTGACCTCAGCTTACTCACCCTCTCTTATTCTATTTCTCCAGATGCTGCAGGCTGCCCTTTGTACCAGGCTTCTGCCTGTGTTGGCGCCTTTTTCTGCCCTACAAAAATCCCCAGCAGTCCTGACACAGCTCCATTGAGCTCACTCACTCCCCCTCTCTTACTAGCTCATTCTGTTTCTCCCGGCGCTGCAGGCTGCCCTTTTGTACTGGGCTCCTGCCTGTGTTGGCACCTTTTTCTGCCCACAAAGAAGTTCACAGCTGTCCTGACAGAGCTCCGTTGAGGTCGCTCACTCCCCCTCTCTCACTCACTCATTCTGTTTCTCCTGGTGCTGCAGGCTGCCCTTTTGTACTGGGTTCCTGCCTCGTTGGTGCCTTTTCTGCCCACAAAGAAATCCGTTGAGTCCCAACAGAGCTCCGTTGAGCTCGCTCCTCCCCCTCTCTTACTAGCTCATTCTGTTTCTCCCGGCGCTGCAGGCTGCCCTTTTGTACTGGGCTCCTGCCTGTGTTGGCACCTTTTTCTGCCCACAAAGAAGTTCACAGCTGTCCTGACAGAGCTCCGTTGAGGTCGCTCACTCCCCCTCTCTCACTCACTCATTCTGTTTCTCCTGGTGCTGCAGGCTGCCCTTTTGTACTGGGTTCCTGCCTGCGTTGGCGCCTTTTTCTGCCCACAAAGAAAGCCGCAGCAGTCCCAACAGAGCTCTGTTGAGCTCGCTCACTCCCCCTCTCTCTCACTCGCTAGTTCCGTTTCTCCCAGAGCTGCAGACTGCCCTTTTGTACTGGGCTTCTGCCTGCATTGGCGCCTTTTTCTGCCCACAAAGAAATCCACAGCAGTCCTGATAGAGATCCGTTGAGCTTGCTCACTCCCCCTCTCTTACTCGCTCATTCTGTTTCTCCCACCGCTGCAGGCTGCCCTTTTGTACTGGGCCCCTACCTGCATTGACGCCTTTTTCTGCCCACAAAGAAATCCGCAGCAGTCCCGACAGAGCTCTGTTGAGCTCGCTCACTCCCCCTCCCTCACTCGCTCGTTCTGTTTCTCCCGGTGCTGCAGGCTGCCCTTTTGTACTGGGTTTCTGCCTGCGTTGGTCACTCCCCCCTCTCACTTGCTCTATCTTAATCTGTCCCAAACACTGATTTCCCACAGTGACCATGCTATTCTGCACCAGAAGTGCAAAAACATATTTTAGCCAGGATGTGAAAAATGACAGCTGTACTGTTCATAAGGAGATGTGAAAAAATGGCAGTGTTGAAAATGTGGCGTGAAAATATTACAAATTTGCGAGTTACGAGGGTGCGTGGAAACAGTTCAATGCACGCTTGTAACACAGTCATTTTATGGACTTTCACCACCAAATTTTGAACATAGGAGTTTTAAGACCTCTGCTCATGAACAGTGTCACTGTTATTTTCTTAATCTGTCCGAACACTGATTTCCACAGCGACCGTGCTATTCTGCGGAATGGCGAAAACACATTTCAGTCAGGATGTGAAAAATGGCAGCTTGCACTGTTCATAAGGAGGTGTGAAAAAATGCCAGTGCTGAACATCTGGAGTGACAATATTACAAATCTGCAAAGTTACAAGGTGCGTGGAAACTGCGCAGCACACTTGTAACACAGTCATTTGATGGATTATCATCACCAAATTTTCAACACATAGGTATTCTAGGACCTCTGCTTATGAACAGTGTCACTGTCATTTTCTTAATGTATCCGAACACCGATTTCCCACAGCACTCGTGTTATTGTGCGCCACAAGTGCAAAAACACATTTCAGCCAGGATTTGAAAAATGACAGCTGTACTGTTCATAATGAGGTGCAGAAAAATGCCAATGTTGAAAATCTGGAGTGAAAATATTGCAAATTCGTGAAGTTAGACCGTGCGTAGCAACTGTGCAACGCACACTCATAAAACAGCCATTTTTTTGATTTTTTCCACCAAATTTGCAATATAAGCTTCTTCAGAGCCCACCTCATGAACACTGGCACTGTCATTTCGTTAATCAGCCCCGAAAGGTGATTCCGCACAGTGACCGCAAAATCACTTTTTGGGACTGAATAATGCAATGACAGTGGCTGAATTCATGAGGAGGGATCCCAATAAACCCATGTTGAAAATTTGGTGCCAAAGTCCCCAAAATGCCAGATATGCACCAAAGTTGAAAAAACCCTATTTATGCCATTATGCAGCTTAGCGTCATTTCCTCAGTTCGCGGTCAGCTTTGAAGAGTGCAGACATGTTACCAGTCTACCGAAGATCATAGTGCTTGGCTCTGGAGATAAGTATGGGGTGAGGGGGTGTGAGGAGGCAGGCACGCAGAGGGTGGGCTCGGGTTGGGGAGAGGGCAGGAAGACTCGAGGTCATTTTCTTTTCACAGGTTTAAAAAAAAAAAACACACGCGAGAGCGGTTTTTCTTTTCAGGGCATTTGGCACATTGGGGTGGGCTCTCAGCATGCCACCTGAGTGTTTGGGGAATCTGTAGCAGACGGGGATGGGGCACCACCGTCAGCACATACTGAAGGGGGCCACAACAGCCAGGGGACTGGGCACAGAAGCGAAAGTGGGGACTTCAGCTGACGGGAGTGGGCTCCCCATCAGTAAGAGCAAGTGGGGACTGAAGCTGATGGGGGATTAGGCATCCCGTCGGCAAGCCCTGCAATGAGGTCGCTCCCTCATTGCAGCGGATGACGCTGCAATGGCGAGTGGCCCCTGATTGCAGTGGCTAAAATTTTCAAGGTGGTGGCACACGGGCTGAACTAGTATCAGCCGCCGGCGACCTCCATTGGGAGCAGCAGGCCAGCTTCCAAAGGCAGTGGGGACATTGGCCACAATAATGTGCGGCGCCTCCAAGCCTGCTTCTGCAGCAAGCTGCAGCAACATGTTTCTTGCACATGCGTGCAATCAACATAAAAAAATAGCAGGAAAAGAGAACACAGTATGAGATTAGAGGGAGGCCAAATAAGGGGTAATGTGATGAAGTTCTTTTTCACAGAAAGGGTGGTGGATGCATGGAACAGCCTACCTCGGGAAGTGGTGAATATGAATACAGTGCAGGGCTTCAAACAGGCATGGGATAGGCATAAAGGAGCAATACAGATGAGTATGAATAGATAGGCCATTGACAGAGCAAAGGCCAATGGCACATGCATAAGGTAGAAAAAGAAATGGGCAGACTGGATGGGCCTTGCGGTCCTTATCTGCCGTCAACTTCTATGTTTCTATGTCAGTAGAATATTAAAAAGCTCCCTTTGGAAGCCTGCCACTACTGAGTGGTAACTAAAGGACTGAATTGATAGCATGGCAGTAAAAAATGTCTCTGTTTTTATGTTTGCTGCATACGCGATGTGCAAGAAACATAGTGCCATCATCCGAGTTTTGAGTGTGTCATCCTCTCCCAATTCAGTCATGTGTGTTGGCAGGCGCGGCCCTGATCCTCAATGCATGCTGGAGCTGTCTATGACAGCTCAAATGCAGTGGCATACAGTTGAAAGGAGTTACGCTTCAGTGAGCAGCGATCAGATATCGCTTGCTCATGCGCCGCCCATACACACACACATTGAAACATACGCACGCATACCGCGCGTGCTGCCCCCACGCACACACTGTATAGCTGACGGAGTGCCCAATCCCTCGCTGACTGTGCTGGGCGCCCCCAAAGTTTTCTGACATGCCACGCTGGTGCCCACCCCAGCGTGGCAAGTCATCGTATAGCCGACGGGGTGCCCAATCCTCCGTCATCTCCACTGTCCTCCCCCCCACAGAGTACAGGGTGCCACGCTGGGAGCCCACCCCAGCGTGGCAACTGATGCTATGGCTGATGGAGTGCCCAATCCCGTCGGCTCCACACCCCCCAAACCAGCCATCCTTGTGCCACGCTGAGAGCCCACCCAGCGGGCAACGTCAACGTCTTCATTTTGTAAAAAACCTGAAAATTAAAAACTGTTCCTCTGCGCTTCTCCCTGCCCCCAACCCGCGACCCACCCTGCG
Organism: Neoceratodus forsteri; assembly: GCA_016271365.2. Classification (NCBI taxonomy): domain Eukaryota; kingdom Metazoa; phylum Chordata; order Ceratodontiformes; family Ceratodontidae; genus Neoceratodus; species Neoceratodus forsteri. Next base: position 168,572,468 of record CM028130.1, on the reverse strand, counting down.
CACCCCTGCCTCCCCACACACCCCTCACCCATAACTTACCTCGGACCAGCAAGTGTGGATGATCCTCGTGGACAGGGAACACGCCTGCACTCTTCAAAGCTGACCACTAACTGAGGAAATGCCGGTAAGCTGTATAATGGGATAGATAGGGTTTTTGCAACTTTGTTGCATATCTCAGGCACTTTTTGGAATTTTTGCACCAAATTTTCAACATGGGGTTTTTGGGACCCCTTCTCATGAATGATGTCACTGTCATGGCATTATTCGTGCCCAAAGGGTGATTTCGCAGTAATTGCGTGAAATCACCTTTTGGGCCCGATTAACAAAATGACATTGCCAGTGTTCATAAGGTGGGCTCTCAAGAAGCCTATTTTGAAAATTTGGTGGAAAATTCCTAAAAATGACTGTTTTATGAGCGTGCGTTGCACAGTTCCTATGCAGGCTCGTAAGTTCGTGAATTTTCAATATTTTCACTCCAGATTTTCAACATTGCCATTTTACCATATCTTCTTATGAGCAGTACAGCTGTCAATTTTCACATCTCACCCAAAACGTGTTTCTGGCCATGTAGCACACAAAGGCGCAGTCGGTGTGCAAAATCAATGTACGGAACAAATTAAAAAAATCACAGTGACACTGTTCATGAGCAGAGGTCTTAAAATGGCTATGTTGAAAATTTGGTGAAAAAATTCCTAAAAATGACTGTTTTACGAGCGTGCATTGCGCAGTTCCTACACACGCTTGTAAGTTTACGAATTTTCAATATTTTCCTCCAGATTTTCAACATTGCCATTTTACCACACTTTCTTATATGAGTAGTACAGCTGTCATTTTCACATCTCACCCAAAACGTGTTTCCGCCATGTAGCGCACAATGGTGTAGTCAGTGTGCAAAAGCAATGTTTGGGACAGATTAAGAAAATCACAGCTACACTGTTCATGAGCAGAGGGTCTTAAAATGGCTATGTTGAAAATTTGGTGACAAAGTCCATAAAATGGCTGTGTTACAGTGAGCATTTAGCAGTTTCCATGCACTCTCGTAAGTTCATGACTTTGTAATATTTTCAGTCAGATTTTCACCACTGGCATTTTCCACACTTCCTTATGAACAGTACAGCTGTCATTTTTCACAACATGGCTGAAATGTGTTTCACACTTTCAGCGCAGAGATGCGTGGTCGCCGTGGGAAATCATTGTTCGGGACAGATAAAGAAAATCACAGTGACACTGTTCATGATCGGAGGTCCCAAAATACCTCTGTTGACAATCTGCTGTAAAAAATCCCCAAACTAATTACATTACGGGTGTGCGTTGCACAGTTTCTATGCACGCTCGTGACTTCACCAGTTTTTAATATTTTTACTACAGATTTGCAACATTGCCATTTTTTACACCTCCCCATGAACAGTACAGCTGTCATTTTTTACATCCTGTTCGGAATGTGTTTGCACCTGTGGTGCTAAATGCCGTAGTCGCTGTGCATAAGCAGCTTTCGGCTAACAAACTGATATTGCCACTGTTCATGAGGTGGGGTCACAAAAAAAACATGTTGAAAATTTGAAGTGAAAATACCAATGAATGCCTGAGGTATTATGGTTTCCAACCATAACGCCCAACCCTGTAGAGAATTACAGGCATCAGGGATGTGACTTGGGATTCTTGCCTGCAATGCTCATACCATTCCACACCCTGCAGCCAGTGTGAGGAGGCATCAGGTATGCCTTGGACTCTTTAGCTAAAGTTCACCCCATTCTCCTATACCGCACCCATCTCACCATATTTCCTGATGGAATGGGGTGCGCATAAGGGCCAAAGACCCCAAGGCACACCGTGACACTTGTCAGTGTCTGCAGGGTGGGGTGTGGTGAAATGGCGTGACCATTATGCCTGACGACCCGAACGCACACCCCAATGCCTGTCACTCTCTGCAGGGTGGTGGTGGGGTTGGCTTCAGTTCAATACTTCACTGCCAATCCTATTACGCAGCTCTGTAACTTCTACACTACCACTGCCAGCAAGCAAACATTCGGCATTGACAAATGCTTGTTTAGCACAGGGTGGGGTCTGACATGAGGGAAGTATTCAATTGCCAGGCTCCTTTATCTTGGAATGATCTCCTCCACAAGCTGGTACACCTGAGTAGTAAATGATCTGAGGTCTGCACAGACTGATCAGCAGCCTCTGAAACTGAGGTTATATTTTTATTTATTTATTTCACAATTCAGATTAATACCTTTGAGCACATAGAGCTCTTTCACAAAGGCTCGAAGTCAAAATGTAGTGCACAAAACAAAAACAGTGAAACACGCACAGTAACATAAATGATACAAACAAAACAGCATATATACCCATTAAGAAGTGACAAAAAATAGTTACAGAAGTGCATGATGGATAAGTAGCATCCTACTTAACATATTGCTATGACTTTCAACTTAAGTGCAACTTGTGTACATATACTGGCAGCCTGATACAGGCATTGTCAGGATAGGGTGGAGAAAATGGAGGGGGGGAGGTGGATCAGGGTGGCTTCATAGAGTATGGTGATGAAGGAGACATATAGGACAGTGGGGAAGAAAGGAGAGGGAGGGGAGCAGGAAGATGGTGCAAAAATATGAACAAAATTGAGTAGAGATGCAGAACAGGGAGGTTAGTATAGGGTAGGGTTTATAGTGGGGTCTGTACCTAGATTGCAGCTGGGGCCGGCCTTGTCAAAAGTTAGGAGTAAGGCCAGGAGGGAAGAAAAAGGTGGGGTGATAAGGCTCAGGTGTAGGGTGGTGGAAAAGTCCGGGAGGGTGGATATGTGAGGTGCAATTACTAGACCTGCACCTTATCTTGGTTGCTTCAACTAAGAAGGGCATTCGCAAAGATTCTCTTGTGCCAACAGGAGATGGAGATCTTTTTTAACTGTCCAATCTTCCCATTCTCAATGAGGGAGACTGGGAGGTCATTGAACCATTATGGGCCCCTGACTGAAAGGGCACATTGGGAAAAAGTAGTACACCTAAAGGGTATCTGGAGTACCCCCTTTGTTGAGCTCCTGGTCAGCTTAGCGGACTTAGCCCATTTAAAGATGTTGGCTGTTCAGGCTGGTGTCAGACCAAGCAAGGATTTCTTCCTAGCAGACAGGCCTGGTACTTGACCCTTTGTTGCAGGGGAGCTAACCAGTTTCCCAATAGGGGTGACAGGTATGTTTATAGCGATCGGCCTCCAGGGGCCAGTCAGCAGGCATAGTTTATAAGAGTCTCTACCCTTTTCAGTGCGAGTCCATTGTCGCGCTATAGATGACTAGCCCATAATCAATAGTCGCCAGTATCGAGCTCCTAGTTACCAGGCTCAGTGCCTCCTGGGTCAAAGAATTTCTAAGTCTGTAGAGAATCCCCAGTTTGATGTTTGATGTTTTGATGATGCTTTCAATATGGCCAGTGAAGTAGAGTGAATCATTTAGGAGAATGTCCAGATATCTGAATGAGTGGATTTGTTCAAGGATATTTCCTGAGCTGCTGGTGATGAGGAGGGAGCCGGTCTTCTTTCTGCTATGTGGCAGAGTGAAATGCATCAATTTTTTTTTTTTATAGTTTAGGAGTAGTTTGTTTTGTGCAAACCATGACTTGAGTTTCATGAAAGAATCCTGGAGTGTATTGCTAATTTCAGTTGCATTGGCTCCTGGGGTGGTGATGACAGCGTCATCAGTATACAGAACCGTGTTTGCCGAACAAGCAGTAGGCAGTGAGTTGATAAATAGACTAAATAGTAATGTGCCGAGTATAGAACCCTCTTGGCACCCTAGGGTCACCTCCCTGGATCGGATGTTACCCAGCTGTCTTAACACATCGTGTCCTGTGGGACAGATAACGCCAGAACCAGTTGACTGTGTCATACGACAGGCCTAATGACATGAGGTTTCCAAGCAGTATTTGGTGGCTTACAGTGTCAAAGGCTTCTGTTATGCCTATAAAGATAAACCCTACAGCCTTGCCACTGTCTAGGGTGTTGTATAGGTGAGTGGTGTATTCTACCAGGGCAGTGATGGTACTATGGCTTCTTCTGAAACCATGTTGTTGCTCACACAGAAGGCTATACTCGTTGATGTATACACAGCCAATACAGGTAGTAATGGATCCCCACATTAAGGTATAACCCCCTGAAGTACGTTTTGCATAGTAACAGTCATATAACCCTGCTGTGGTAATCATCTCATATAGGAAAGGAGAGTCACAGTAAACCTTTCAGTTCTATTGCCTTCAGAGAGGGAGCAAATAAAATCCTGGCCCAGTTATAACATATGGGACATAAGCAAGGAATGTCCAGTTTCAGTGAATAGCTCGACCCTTGCAGATTTTGTCTGGGGTATATAACTTTATGAACCAATACCTCTGTTTTCCTTTTGTACATCAAGTAGTACAGCCTCCCAGGCAAATGTCTAGCGTGCAAGATACCTGCCAGTCAAACTCCTGGAACAAGATTCCAGCTCCATTACAGAGGGATTCTCCATCTGACCAATAAGGACAGCCCTGAATCCAGAGGCATGGCATTAAAGCAGTCTCTGATATAGTTTTCAAGCTTGTAACCTGCAAAAAAAAAAAAAAAACACATCTCCAGACGAAGACTGCAAGCACAGAAAGGTTGTTGCTTACTTTTATATGTGTTGATGCTATTGGCGTGTGAGAATACACTGCAGTTACTGGAGCAGCAGCCAGAAGAATAAAAGAAATACAGTGCTCCCGAATTTACCCACCCCCGTTTATCCACCACCCTCACTTACCACCAACAAACCTCTGTGTCCCATTTTCTGACAATATTAATTCCCTCGATCTCCCTCCACCTTCACTATCCATTACGCACAAGTGTTGCTGTTGTACTGTTTGCATTGGGAGCTGTGCTAATCTCCCTTGATTATCTGCTAGCCTGTCAGTGGTGTTATGTTTTTGTACCTAATACATTTCTGTTCTCGCCAGCCCTTGGCTTCAATCACCATACAGTCTGTTCCAGAGAAGAGAATGGGAGAGATATTTATGCTGACCACTGCTGGTGTGGTCTGTCGTACGAGGGTGCTTCAAAATTGATTATTCATTAAAGTGTTGGTGCTCTATTGAAGGCGGTCAGCATATAAGCTGCTCTTGTCTCTCACCTCCTTGCTGTGCTGCCCTCTCTACTGTGCCACGTCTTCTAAGTATGTGCTTATGATGGAATCCAGCCTGTTTCTGTGTGTGTGTGCTTCAATACAGCCAGATTCTTCTTTCTGCTGTATGCCATCCCTGAAGTTGGAACTGTGTGCTTAAATGCACTGTCACTGACTGAGAAACTGTCACCCTTTTTTATGCCACCCTCTATTATCTGACAAAAACCTGCACCTCTATTCTCAGGTCAGACACAGACACTATGATGAATAAGTTGTCAAGTAATGACAAGCAGTTATTTATATTACAAAAATAGGTGGCCCTACTTAAAGACAGCTTAATCTGGTTCAAGGTCAGTTGGCATTCATCTGTATACCCCTCACCCAGGTCGGGCCTGAAAATAGGCAGGATTTGTCTAGTGCACTTACCCGGTCAACAAAACTAAATAAATAAAATAGAATAAAAAGACTTAGCTGGGGCTCAGGAAAAGCAGATCGACTTCCTGAATAACAAAGTAGATGATACTGAGAATAAGGGTCACAAAAATAACTTGAGGATTCTAGGTGTTCCTGAAGACTGGGAAGGGGACAATATGCTTGGTTTTCTTCAAAGGTTTATTCCAGATTTGCTCCAATATCAATGGCCATACCCTTTAGAGATAGAAAGTCTCACAGATCACTGTGTCCTAAGCCAGAAGCAGGAGCCAAACCTCAGCCAGTGATAACAGATTTATAATGTATGGCAGAACGCTGTTAACCTTAGGAAATCATCATTTCCTAAGGCTGTTAACCCATCGTCTGTCCCTTCCAATGTTGTTAACCTATCGATGCTATGTCACGTTGATAGGTTAACAATGAGGATTGCTTTGCGCATGTGCACTACATGACCCGACAGCCTTCCAGAAATGGCCTAGGTGGGGACTAAAATTTAAACAGTAAGGATCCTGCTTAAATTTTTAAATTGAAATGTATGACCATACACTATAAAATATAATGTATGGTCTTACCTTGGCAACTGGTTTGAATCACTGGATTGCGATGTTGCCATGGCGACATAAACCACTCAAGCTTCACTTGAGGCTTACATGGTCGCCATGGCAACTTCTCACCGGTTACTAAATCGGCTACCAATGCATGCCCATACATAATCCTCTATTTTAAGTTTCTTGGTCAAGGAACAAGTCCTGAAGTTAGCCAGGGAAAGGAAGTCCTTGTTCTTTAATGGGGAGAAAATACTATTTTTTTCAAGATTATTCATGGGCTGTAATGAAAAACAGATGTGAATTTTATGAAGTAAAACAAGAGCGATCAAAAGCTGGTGTGCAGTATCATTTTAAATATCCTGCTACATCAGTAATAAGGAATGCAATGGCAGTATTATTTCATGTTCAACAGTGCTGATGTTTGGGAGTATCTGCAGTTAGGACTGGAGAGCCATAAGCATACCTCTCAACCTTTTGTCCCCCAAATGTGGTACATTGCCTCTCACAATGTGGAACAAATGAGCAAAATGTGGAACACTTAATCAAATCTTTACCTAGGAAGCTCAGAACACTGTTAAAAGGTTTGCATTTATGTTCAGAATGTCTGTTATTAATTGAATAACATATGTTTTGCATCATTTGCTATAGCTTTTTGCTTTAAAATGTTAATACTGAATGTGGAACAAGTCCTCACAATGTGGAACAGGGAGCTTTTGTGCAGTAAAACGAGGAACGTTCCTCGTAATGTGGTACAGTTGAGAGGTATGGCCATAAGGAACAGTTAAAGCCAATCTCTAAACCCCAGCATAAGCAGTTCTTTTCAAAATTGACATGTGACGTTTCAATGGAAAACTAGGTAGCTATCCAGCATGAGACACAGCACCACAAAAAAATCCAGCATACTGTGATCCAAAGCCCTGCTTTGAATAACCAACCTCGGAGACACACAGACTGCCCATCTGCTTGCCCAAGCCCTTCAACTTCAAAACAAAGGAACGAATGGCAGGGTAATTGGTCTCCAGGGTTCAGAGGAAATTAAGACCATTCAAAGGCAATCACAAAGTTATTCCAAGCTCATCATCACCAGCAAAAAAAAAAAAAAAATGCAGTCACAGCAGAGAGAGAGTCCTACTCATACTAATACTTCCACACCATGCAGATCGGAAGAGCAGGAAGTAACTGAGATGGTCACTGAATTGTGTGCCCCCACAGCAACAGCTCCTGAACAATTTGTAGAAGAGTAAATAAAGAACAAAGCGGCTGTTGTAAGCGTACTTCCTGTAGAGTTACATACATTAGAACAAGGAGCCCCTCTGAAACCTGAATTGAGAACTTCTATTACAATTACAAGGTACTGGCTGTGCAGCTCTTCTTCTTCAAGCATTTTGCTTAGGGAAAGATTAAGTAAGCTGAGCATGGAAATACATGTGTCAGTGCAGTCATGGCTGGGCAGCTATTTCTCTTTCAAGCATTTTACTTAGGGAGATGTTAACGCTGTTCAGGGAAATTCATCTATTTACAAAGAGTTGATAGAGTAGCTGGACACATATATTTTACATGTTGATCTGTAGAATGGTATTGCAGTCAGGCCAAATTCAGACTATAATATCAGATACTGAAAGAAACAGTATATGGTAAGAAATGTAAGGTGGAGAACTCAGCTAAAGGTATCAAACTAAAAAAAAATATTAGGTGTAAGCTGCCAGTATTTGTGATCAAAAGACCAAATACTAATCATATCAGGTTTTATTAAGGAGTGTCCCTTTGTTTTGCTGTTACCCTATCCTCCTCCTACACGATGATAGTGACTGGCAACTTCTCCCTTGAGCTGGCAATGCTCACAGATGTCTGCCTATTTGTTGCTCGATTTACTGATTTTGCTTTTCTTTCCGTCTGACTCAGTTTTACTGAAGATATGATTGGTGATAGGTGACTTTTGAACACTAGGGTGGCTCTCTGATTACATATTGTTACTTAGATACATGCTTTATAGGGACAGTGATTCTTAAAGTGCTAAATGAACAGTTTGACTAGATCACTGACAGAAAGGTGTCAGGAAGAGTATCTTGGAGCAAAGGGAGCCTATCTTGCCGGATAGATCCCACAAGACACTGTACAAGACAGTTTCAAGTGCATTTATGGAAGCGGTGACAGGGTGATAAGGGGAGTCAGGTGTCCCTCATCAGAACCCAGGTAAGAGCACTAGCTAGAAACATTTATATGTCTGTATGGGAGGAGTATCAATGCAGCCTGGGAAACCAAGCCAAATTGGTAGATCCCAGCAAAGTCACCATAATCGAGTATTCATCTTATGTAACTATACAGCTGACTTCAAACTGCCTTAGCATATTTTGGTTATAGTTCTAAGTGGATAGAGTCTCCCTGTGTTTGTCAGTACTGGTCACTGATGGTCAAGGGACACTGAGACAGATGACAAGGGGCTTAACAGATATGTAATGGAGCTGAACTATGTAAAACCTGGTAGTATCTGGGGGTCTTTGCAGGCTGAAAGGGATACAATACTTCACCTATTACTGGTCAATAAATAGCCAACACTGGTTACCCGCTATTGTTAATTGGGTTGTTGTTGTAAAGTTGTTTTAATTATTTTTTTAAACATAATATGGTTTTCAGACTGGGGGGCCCTCCCTTTTTTTTTTTGGTTGTTTAGTCTCATTGTACTGCAGGTTAACTTGTCACCTAGGTTGATGAGTTAGTGAACTAAGAGTACTGAAGTACATTTCCACCCTCCCCCCATTTTTGAGGGGCTCATAAGATTATTACTGATTTTCTGATTTTTATCATTTAAACAAGTTTCTTGTTACCTACTGGATTCATATTTTCCAGTTATTAATTGTTTGAGTGAGTTAGTATTAGATATTTATTTTCAATATATCCTTGTTAAGTGAATTTTACTGTCAAAATAGATATAATATTTTAACTGACTGGATACAAGTTATATACATAAACTGACATAGTTACCCCCTTCCTTTTCACTATATTACAGATAGTTAGCTGCACATAATTGCTTACCAGATTAGGTGTTAGAAAGTTTAAGCTCCTTACTGCTACATCTATCTGAGTCAATCAATCAAACTTTATTTAACCAAGAGTAGACACCATTGAGCAAGCTCATTTTCAAGGTGGTCCTGGACATTGAACAGGTTACAGGCATGGGTAGACAAAGTACAGAAATACATGTGGAATATCAGACAGGTCATAATATATCAGATGACAATATTACAAGCAGTTTGGAAGAGACAAAAACATTAGCATGTGTGTTATGAATCAGGCCTAGGTAGAGAAGGTGAGAGAGAGAGAGAGAGAGAGAGAAAGGGATGGTAAGGAAGAGAGGGATGAGGAGAGGTAGAGAAGGTAGATGCACAAAGCCATTGTATGGATACAAGAGATCACCGGCCAGAAAATTCTGGAAGCACATAGATAATTGAAAGTCAGCACTAAAAAGGATGCAGGGTAGGTAGTCAAGAGTAGCTCTCGGGACTTATTGGCTTGTTAGGGCCCATACATATGCTTCTGTGTAGGCTGGCATATATTCAGTTGTATTATTAGTGGAGGTAGAAAGAGAGATGAGAGAGATAATGAGAAGGAAGGTACAAGTGCTGAATACCCCCTAACTTGGGAGCTAAGCGTAACTAAGAGCCAGATTACTCACAAAAGTTTTATGGCGGTTAGATACATTGATAAACCTTAAAGATATATATTATATATGTGTACATGATAAACCTTAAAAGTTATATATCATATAAGATCTGGTTAATTTAATGAACTTGCTGCCTTTTTGTGTTCACTACAGGTTAGGTAGGTTTTATTTCTTTAGTAGTTAGTGGTTAGAGTTGGAGCTGATTGTCTGTAACTGTATTAGCTCTGCAGTACTATAAACATATCTTAGTAAGAGGTTACACCGTGACTTCTAATAACATTTGCATCACCTCATGGAGTATGTTAAAGGCTTAGGCTCACCTGTTAAAGAAAGAAAATTCTGAGTTATCTTCAGAAGGAGAGAGTGGATATAGCCCTCCTACAGGAGATGCACCTTTTGCCAGAGGAAGCAGCAAAACTAGTCAGGGTGTGGGTGGGTCAAACTGAATACAGCTTTTTCTCCTAAAAAAAAAAAAAAAAAAAAAAAAAGAGGCACCTCCATATTGATTTGAAATGGGTCTCCTTTTTGAAGTAATCATATAGCTGATCCGGAAGGGTGCTTTCAGTTTCTGGAGGTACATTAAATGGGAAAAAAGTGGTCATTTGTAATGTACAGTGCCTGATGTAGAAAAGTTTATCAGTAACATGTCACTCGGTGGCAGGGTCGATTAATATAACGGTACCTCGTTAAGCGGTAATGCTGTGGTGCATTATGCGTCATTCAGTATTTGAGTACGCGGTATTATGTTAGTGGCTTAATTATTTCAATCCCCCTCATTATGTGCTAAAAGACACCGGGTAGCGCTGTTTGTGGAGACATTTTCCTGCCATAGCTGCAGTGCTCCAGCAGGTGTCCCTACAATCAAAGGAAAGCATTTCACTGACTTGCTATGGAGGATTAGGAGTGAAACTGGAAACTTGCAGTACAGTAAGGGTGAACTGCAGATTCAAGCTTTTGATTGATGGTCCCAATGTAGACAGTGTATAAAATTTTTTTGCCATAGTGTATTGTCCCACCCTTGTCCCTCATCCCACCCGATATTAAAAATAATGTTTCCGCTGTAATGTCCCACCAGTCCCTCATCTCTCATCCGATATTAAAATACATTTTCTGAAAGTAATATCCCATCCCAGTCCCCAGTTGTCCACCTGATAGTAAACCTCTGAAGTTTTACATGAACAGGCACCATTAAAGCAGGACTGAAGAAAATTAAAACTTGCTTGCCGAAGTTCAATCTGCAGTGATAGATAAATTTATCCAAAATGTCTGCAGTTTGTGGTGTATTATTGCATTGAATCCCAAAGTTAAAATTGGCTTAATTAGATAAGTTGTAAAACAGGAAAGACTAGCTGCTTGTGGTTTATACAGTTACATTGGTCTGCTCATAGGCTTCTGTTCCAGGTGAAAAAATTCTACTTAAAATATTAAAAAATGTGTGCGGTTAAATTCATATCTTTATAAGCCTTATTAGTGTGTAGATAATATTCCAAAAAACTGTTTGTATGTTTTACTATTGGTTTTGACGCAGCGATCCTTCTGGTGAATGTGATTACACATCACGGTTTATTTGAGCTGTGTCTAACACTGTGTCTGATACAGTTATTTAGTGTATCAGATAGATTTCTTTGACTGGGTGACCAAAGTAGTAGATCAGGGAGGGGCTGTGGACATGGCCTACCTAGACTTTAGCAAGGCATTTGACACAGTCCCACACAAAAGATTAATATACAAGTTAGGCTGCCTGGGAGTGGGTCCCAAGATGACAGCCTGGGTAAGTAAAGAATTGTCTGGAGAATAGGACACAGAGAGTAATAGTAAATGGAGTCCACTCTGAAGAAAGGGGGGTTACTAGTAGGGTACCGCAGGGTTCAGTATTAGGACCGGTCCTCTTCAATGTCTTTATAAGTGACATTGCAGAGGGACTGGAAGGAAAAGTATGTCTCTTTGCAGATGACACAAAGATCTGCAACAGAGTTGATGCACAAGGTGGGGTGGAAAGGATGAGAAGGGACTTGGCAAGGTTAGAGGAATGGTCAAATGTATGGCAGCTTAGATTCAATGCTAAGAAGTGCAAGGTAATGCACCTGGGAAACAAAAACCCAGGGGAAGAGTACACAATGGGAGGTGAGATACTAACAACAACAAAAATGGAAAGGGACCTGGGGGTAGTCATATCAGATGACCTAAAGGTGGGCAAGCAATGTGAGAGGGCAGCAAGGAGGGCTGGGGGATACTGGGATGCATAGGGAGAGGCATCACCAGTAGAAAACAAGTTATTATCCCTCTGTACAGACAGCTGGTGAGACCCTATCTGGAGTACTGCATGCAGTTCTCTGGAGACCCAATCTCCCCAAAGACAGACAGGATGGAAGTTGTCCAGAGGAGGGCAACTAAAATGGTGCAGGGTCTGCACCAAAAGACATGAAGAGAGACTTAAGAAGCTTAATATGTATAGCCTCCAGGAAAGGATGGAGAGGGGACATGATAGAAACTTTCAAGTACCTCAAGGGAATCAACAAAGTCCAAGAGGTAGCATCTTTCAAAAAGAGTGTGCAAGAACAAGGGGCACAATTTGAAGATGGAAAGTGGCTCAGAGGTAATTAAAAGTATTTTTTTCACAAGAAGGTTGTGGATGCATGAAAGCGGCCTTCCGGAGGAGGTTGTGGAGTCAAAACAGTGGTGGAATTCAGCATGCATGGGACATGTCAGGTAATTCTAGGGTGGGGATAGAAGAAGTAGGCTGCTGATTAACTAGGATCTGCAGCTTATCCATTAGGTAGGAAATGGGCAGACTGGGTGGGCCAAGCAGTCCTTATCTGCCATCAAATTCTATGTTTCTGTGTTTCTATTTTCTATGTTTCTATGTTCTGCTCAAAATATCTGTCTCCACTGTTTCCCTTTTGTACAATACAGTATATTGTGGCTCTGATTTAGCTGCAGGCACTTTCATTATGTTTGTGCTAATGCACCCTGCAAATGAACCCTACAATGTGAGCCAAACATCTAAGGTCCTAGGATCTGTGGGAGAATAAGATGAAGGTATCAAGTTGGAATAGGAGGAGGAGAACAAATACGGGCTGCCACATTGTCGGTTTTGCTGCTGAATGCATTCATGCTCACCTAAATCCAGCATGAGTCAACCATTAGGGGACATGGCCGAGAATGAGATGAATGAAAAATGCAGTGGTTAAATACATTTTCATTTATCTCATACTCTCTATGTCCCTAAAGGTTGGCACATGCTGAATGTTGGTGGCATGGACTGCAATCAGTAGTAAAATGAGCAATGTGGTTGCCCTTTTTCACTACCTCCCATCCTGTCTTGAAACTTTTTTTCTATTCTCTCATACTGTAGGTCCTCATGTGTGTGGCTCACATAAGAGTTTGGTGAGCATTCCTACAATTAGCAGACACACGGGCACTGTGACAGCTCCTTCTTTTCATTTCCGTTTCATTCTATGTGATTGCAGTAAGCATTTACATACAACCAACTGATTGCATGAGCTGTTATCCTTTTTCTCTGTCCATTCTACTTTTTCATAGTTTGTTACTAAACACTATCACAGTTTTAGTGATAGGTTTTATCAAATAAGAAATTTGGCCAATACTATTAGCAGCAGCATGTAATATTTGAACCATTACCATGGAGCTGGTTAAGATGTGCATAATGAGACTTGTAAATATTTCTTAAAGTGTTAGAATGCAACAGAACTGTGATTATGATAAAACGGGGTGGGGAAGTTGGCACAGGGATAATAAATCGGATGGATCTCTACTGTCCTTATGAGTGAAGAAATCTGCAGCACAAGGAGGAGGAAAAGAGGGAACAGAGTTTTAATGACAAAGATATTGGTGTGGTAACACCAGTATGGAAAAGCAACAGAAAACAGTGAAAACTTTGTTTCCTGAACATCGTGAGTTAGAGCACATATGGTACAATCAATTCTAACTCTTGGTGCAGTATTTATATATAAAACAATATCGATCAAAAGTTAGGTGTAATTGAGTTTGACAGTGTCCCTTTAAACACTATAGCACAGAGCATGTCAGTGGCGAAAGGGGAGGTGGCTATCATACAAGTACCCAAGTGCAGGAATGCAGTGTAATAAGCAGTTAGGCTAAAAACTTCTGTATGTGTTTAAAGCACTTTTGAAAAGTTTGGGTCCCCACAAAATGCAAAACTGTGAGCAACGTGTGTACTGTCAGTTAACAAAATCACCCACATTAATTATTATTAAGTTGTTTCGGCAGCTACTGAAAAGAGAATCGTGTATTCATTTGATTTAAGTTTAACTGCAAGTGCTACACCAAATGTCTCATGCTGGTGCTGCAAAACCTATTATATACAGTTTGGACAATATCTTAATTATCCTACTGAGCCGTAGAAGTGACTATTCACCATAGTCCATTCCATTGTCTATCTCCGTAAGAGTCACTGATAAACTGGCAGTTTAGACATTTCCCCCATGTCAGCTCTAATCTGAATAGCTTCTGATGTCAGCAAAAGTATGAATGAAAACACTTTCTCCTTTAGTGGTACCACCTGATTGGCTGACTGTTGGCCAGTCAGGTGTTATGACTAACGGAGGATATCTTTTCATTCATACTTCACAGAAAGAAGAGTGATTCATGATTAATTACACTATTAGAGTAAATGGTTGAAATTAAGAGGAGGTAAAGCATTTTACTGATTAAACAACTTATGAAAATATGTTAGCCCCAGGGGATGAGATTAGTTCTCCCATTTGATGAGTGTGCCCCCCATCCCACCTCCCCACACCCCCACACACCTTTACAGTTCACTTGCTTGTTCAGTTTACTGAATAAAGGTGTGTGTATGTTTGGGGGCACACTCACCAAGTAGGAGAATCAATTTCATCCCTAGGGCCTAATTTTGTTTTCCATAAATTGTCTAATCCATATAATGCTTTTTCTTCTCTTATTTCAACCATAGAGTGCAGTTTCACAAACGCTTTGATTTCTGACCCAAACACTGTAGCATGTGTGCAGCACTCTAGCCCTTAGTTATTGTGTTTTGTCTGACTGTACTTTCTGAGAAGGTGGATGTGTTTGGATTGCACTGTTGTAAAAACATGTTCACTATAGTATCAGTGGCGCTGTGCTTTGCATAACCACCCACTCGTATACTATCTTCAAAGCAGTTTTATTGAAGTGCAGCAGTGTAGAAAGAGAGCAGGGAGTACCCAGGAACATTGTCTCAGTGTTTCACCTGGTATGCACTTTGTCCAGAGATTGCCATAACCTTCCTAGTTATTATTAATAAACTTAGTACTTTACTAGTATGCACGTTCAGAAAAACTGTACTTTGAAGCCGTTATTGTGAGTATGCATGTGGGGGAGGGGGGCGTGAGGGACGTGATAAAGTAATAGCCATTGCCACATTTTTTTAGAGGATATCAAACTGAAACCTAAACATCTCCCATTTCTCTGTTCTTCTATGGTCTCAATGTTTAGGAAACTGAAGAAATAATCCCCAATGTGTGGAGGGTTGCCAATCCTCTCCAGAGGGTCATGTACAGGTTCTTTCTTGGGGACTATCATAGGTTCTTTCTTGTGGAGTATCATAGCTGAAGCAACCCAAAAGTCAGACCAAAGTGTGTTAAAGAGTCAGTGTGCTCATTTCATTTGCAATGCCCCTCCCAAAAACAGCTTACAAAACAAAGAAATGGTTCAGCTTTGAAGATTGTAATGATCATCAGAGCACATTCATCACTGGTAATATAACTGCAGCCTTTCCTGTTAAAACAGCACAGCTGGTTGTGAGCAGTTCCTGGGGTGGGGGGGGTCTGGCACTGTTCACAAAAAATAAAATAAATAAATAAACAAATATGAAAAGAATAAAGAAAGAAAACATCAGAGTCCCCCAGAAAAAAATGACCAAGTGGTTACTACAGTATGTTAATAAAACTCTCAAATATCATACAGTAAATTCCAAAATTAATGCTATAAACGTACAGCCATAGTTGATACCATACAAACTCCAAAGAAAAGCTGCACAGTGAAGGAGGGGTGGTAAAAAATCATCAAACAAACACAAAACACTGGACACTCGCCACCTTATATAAAATGCCACTCCACAGTTGAAATATATTTTTTCTGACTTTATTGTAAGTGCTGCAACAATCAGACCATGCTATAATTTGCCGGAGATGTGTCAAGCAAGTTATAGAGTGGTCTGAATTTTGCAGCAATTGCAATAAAGTGCTCATTTTTGTGTGCGTTTGTTTGTGTATTATAAACAGTATTGAATAACCTGGAGAACCCGTGAAATCAAAGAAGCATTAGGCAATAGTGATCCTAACTCAGTATACTTTAAACCAAGACAGCAACAAACAAAATGCAGAAAAGCGTGTCACCAACTGTATCAATTATAAGATACAGTAGCTAACTTCAAAGAAGAAAATCAAGGATTAGAAGGATATAGGACAGAATAAAGAAAAACAAAGGACAAGTCACAGTCTACATAAACAAAGCTATTATATCTGAGGGAATGGAGGACATTGGCACCATAAAAAGATGCATCTTATCAATCTGGATTAGGCAAAAAAAATTAAGGGGCTAGAACAATATGGTGTACATGTAATAGACTACTACTGTAAAATCATCAAATGGAATGAGAAATACTATTGAGAATTAAAAAAAAGTTGCAGGTATAGGGGGATTAGCCTGACCAGATGAAAATACTGCATCTAAAGCAGGGTAGTTGCTTAATAACACAAAATTTAAAGCAACATCTGGAGGCTTCAAAGTGCTGTTTTATTGAAGTGCAGCAGTGTAGCAAGAGAGCAGAGAGAGTACAGGAACATGTTTCACCTGGTATGCACTTTGTCCAGAGATTGTCAGAAACCTCCCTTTGTTATTACTAATAAACTCAACACATTATGCACCTTCAGTAAAACTGCACTTTGAAGACTTTATTGAGTGTTGGATCTGTTTCTGCATTGTGCATTGGAATGGGCATGGCATCATTGTTTTTCATCAGTCAGCTTTATGGTGGTACCACTTTCTCTGTGATTAGCCCTGTTTGTTTGGTACTGTAGCACTCTGAATGCTCCACGTCACCTGCCAGCTGTAAAACACAGCTCCCCATCACCTGTCATCTGTATAATATGAACCCCATAACCTATGATATCGCTGGGTATCACTCAGTAACAAATATTTCAAAGTGACGGTGCTTAAACACTTAACTGGATAATAATAACTGGGATGTCCTTTTTCCCCATCAGGAAACTGTGGCATAATGCGCCATTATAAAGAGCATTTATAACGGTGAACATGCGCAGTTTCCTCGCATCATGAGGGTGCCTCTACCTCCGGGTCTTCTCTTAGCCACCGCCTGCCTCGCCTTTCCACTGTGAGCCACTATTCTAACTGCAGTAAGTGCTGCCTGGTAGGCAGATAGAAATCAAAATGAGGGAAATACCCTCAACATGTTGGCTCCACACAAAATGAAATAAAAAAAAAAAGTAAAAAGTGAGCAACTGACAGACCGTAGAGTGCACGCTGAGACCCAAGCAGACTGCCGCGGTTGCATAAGAACGTCTTTTTTATTTTCTATAGTTGCTGTGGGGAAAAAGGACGTACCGGCAATTATATAAAATAAAGTATGGGTCTGGGTGTGTGCAAACTTGAATTTACAAACACCCTCTGGGTTAGATGCTACGCATTAACCCCTCAAGCTTCGCTCTCACGGTTTATGTAGCATCAAACCCCTCGGGTGTGTGTAAATTCTCATTACACATCCAGACCCATACTTTATTCTCTATTTTATGACTAAAACATACCATAAGCATCTAATCTTTCAAGCGAAAACTGCACACATTATTCTCCCACAGATTCTGGCACGTGGACACTAGTTTTCTTGCCATCTTTGCCTCTGCAGTATCCATACCCAATTTAAAAGAGGCTCTATTGGGCACACTATTTTTTTGGAGTTAATGGTTTTATTGATTTTAAAGATACACATAAAATACATACACAAATTTTCTGTGGCATGTCAGAGCAAATAGCAGTGTTATATCTGGTGTGTTTTGTGTGTGTGTGCGTATGTGCATGCGTGCGTGTGTGTTACAGTCATACGTTGCATAGTGCAGCTTTAACACGAACAGAGAGGAGTTGACATCCCAACTTTTGTTTTTGTTACATACTGCTTTGTCTCGGTTCATAAAATTGGTACCTAATACTCATTGCCTATTCCATGGGGAACCTTGGATCCTGCAATTATTGTCTTTGCGGTGCTGATTAGTCTGAAACGACTTGGTTGAACAGCACACTATTTACCAGAGGATACATCAAAGAAATATAGTTTCCCCGCAATATAATAACCTTTAGTGCACTGGTTGATCCAAACTATTTTGTGCTGCCATTCTGTAACTGGACAGATGAAGAGAACACCAGTTGATGCAAGACAACACCAATTTCTACTAGCAGAAATCATAAGGTTGTGATTTTCTCAGGTTGTGAATTACCGAGAGAAAAAACACAAATTGCTTTCTAGCTGTACCCTTACAGAAAAGGTCACTTTATCATAGAGGGACTAGAATTTAAACACAACTTATCCGGGGCAAAGATGGCAGGAAAACTGGTGTCAGGTGCAAAATTAAGTGGGAGAATAACGTTAGCAGTTTTGGTTTGAATGATTAGATGTGTCTGTATGTTTTAAATATAAATATCTAGTTAAGTGTATAAGCGCATTACAGCACAGTCATGCAGATGTCCGATTCTTCACCATCTGTGAATTATGACAAAATGAAAAGAAGCTGATGCGGTTCACAGGGCATTCTACCCACAAATTACACTCTGGATACAGAAGTTGATACCAGCCCATTTATAGAAGAAAGAGTTCTGAAAGAGCTCTTAAAACTGAAGGTGGACAAAGCAATGGGGCCTGATGGGATTCATCCCAGAATTCTAAAAGAACTAAGGATAGAACTAGTGACACCACTGACTACCCTCTTTAACAAATCATGGGAGGATGGGGTGGTACCTGAGGACTGGAGGAGGGCAGATGTGATTCCCCTTCACAAAAGTGGGAGCAAGGCAGAAGCAGGAAACTACAGACCTGTTAGTTTAACCTCAGTGGTAGGGAAAATGATGGAATCACTTCTGAAGGAAAGAATTGTTGTGTATCTAGAGGCCAGAGGGCACAGGACCCAAGGCAGCATGGATTCTGGCGGGAAGGTCATGCCAGACAAATCTGATAGATTTCTTGGACTGGGTGACCAAAGTAGTTGATCAGGGAGTGGCTGTGGACATGACCTATCTAGACTTTAGCAAGGCATTTGACACAGTCCCACACAAAAGATTAATATACAAGTTAGCCAGCCTGGGAGTGGGTCCCAAGATGACAGCCTGGGTAAAGAATTGGCTGGAGAATAGGACACAGAGAGTAATAGTAAATGGAGTCCACTCTGAAAAAAGGGGAGTTAGTAGTGGGGTACCACAGGGTTCAGTATTAGGACCGGTCCTCTTCAATGTCTTTATAAGTGACATTGCAGAGGGACTGGAAGGAAAAGTATGTCTCTTTGCAGATGACACAAAGATCTGCAACAGAGTTGATGCACAAGGTGGGGTGGAAAGGATGAGAAGGGACTTGGCAAGGTTAGAGGAATGGTCAAATGTATGGCAGCTTAGATTCAATGCTAAGAAGTGCAAGGTAATGCACCTGGGAAACAAAACCCAGGGAAGAGTACACAATGGGGTGAGATACTAACAACAACAAAAATGGAAAGGGACCTGGGGTAGTCATATCAGATGACCTAAAGGTGGGCAAGCAATGTGAGAGGGCAGCAAGGAGGGCTGGAGGGATACTGGGATGCATAGGAGAGGCATCACCAGTAGAAAACAAGAAGTTATTATCCCTCTGTACAGACAGCTGGTGAGACCACATCTGGAGTACTCGTGCAGTTCTGGAGACCCAATCTCCAGAAAGACATAGACAGGATGGAAGCTGTCAGAGGAGGGCAACTAAAATGGTGCAGGGTCTGCACGGAAGACATATGAAGAGAGACTTAAGAAGCTTAATATGTATAGCCTCGAGAAAGGAGGAGAGGGGGACATGATAGAAACTTTCAAGTACCTCAAGGAATCAACAAAGTCCAAGAGGGTAGCATCTTTCAAAAAGAGGTGTGCAAGAACAAGGGGCTAATTTGAAGATAGAAGGGGCGGCTCAGAAGTAATTTAAGGAAGTATTTTTTCACAGAGAGGGTTGTGGATGTATGGAACAGCCTTCCAGAGGAGGTTCTGGAGTCAAAAACAGTGGTGGAATTCAAGCATGCATGGGACAGTCATGAGGCAATTCTAGGGGGTGGGAGTAGGAAGAAGTAGGCTGCTGGTTAACTAGGATCTGCAGCTTATCCATCAGGTAGGGAAATGGGCAAACTGGGTGGGCCAAGCGGTCCTTATCTGCCGTCAAATTCTATGTTTCTATGTTAAACTAAATAATTGTTCTGTTCGCCTCAAAATATTAAAATATTAAAATATTAAAAATAACAAAGAGTGGAGCACTGGTCAAACAATTACACAAAATATTTATTCAGCAATGCAAAGGCTAAATTTAAGCACAAAACATACAGTAATGTAGCTGTAGTATGCTACATACAGTCTAGGTATATTTTCATTGGCTCTATTTCTGCCACAGTTGCATTACTGTGCACTACCGTTTAAGTCTGTTACAATAATGCCATGAATAAAAATGTCAGTAGTTAAAAGCTGAGTTCTGATTGCACTTGGGTTTCTGTGAAAGATGTTATTAGTAGCGGAGCTGGACTAATGACTATAACAAAGTATATCAGAAAAATAGGGTCCCTGTATTAAAACTAACATGCACTGAGAATGCCATTCAGCAAAGAAAGAAAAGCTCAGAGATGTGTTAGCAGTTTACGAGTCAACACTTAGCTAGTAGTACCCTCCTCCCCATCACTCTCGATCCATAGATATGCTTCTTGACATTTTATCAGGTGTTGGTGGGCTGGGGGTGTGTAAGTGCTCATGGAACACAAACTAGATGTGAAAATTAAAAGGAACTGATAGGTGCACAAACATTAGCTGGGATCTGGGAGCAAGGACAAGGTAAAAGTCCAGTAAGGAGACACTTTTTTATTTTGCTGTCTCAACTGTACTGCTCCTTCAACAAAGCCATGATGGCCAACAACACAAATTATATGTTTTTCAGAGATAATTACTTTTCATAGCTCTTTGCCCACCACTGACATTGGACTCCCATTGAGGAAGAGTGAAGAGTGATTGGTCACTATAGCAACACAGTCTACCTCTTTCACACTCACTTTTAGAACAAAGTAGTCATTTAGTTGGGGGGGAGGAGGATTTGCTTTAGTCCCTAAGCCTTTAGTAAAAGATCATCTAAGAGCAATGCAAAGGTTGTAGAACTGAGCTGGGATTGTAATTGATGCCTCTGGGGCTCTCCTGGGCTGCAGAAACCTGCTCCCTGTTTACCTGTATGCAAGCAACTCTGTGGCTCTCCAGGTCTTGGTCCCAGAGATAAGAGCGGATTCTCCTGCCAAATTCCAGGCAAGAATATGCACATTCTCTGAATAACAAAAATTAATTCATGACCTAAACTGCAACTTTTAGAAAATGCTTTAACAGACTATGTATTAGCTCAAAACTGTATGAGGAAAGTACACCTTTCCATGTCCTCATACAGTTTTCAACTAATATAACTTCAATTGGATTTTTCTAAAAGTTATGGTTCTGAATACATTTTTTACGTTCGCTTGCGCACATGCGCAAGGAACATCTTGGGAGAATAGGACAGTTTGGAGGTGTGACTGTCCTGTGCAGTCCACTGCTCCGTTGAGCAGGTGTGGCGGTCCTGCACCAATGGATATGGGTGCTGTGTATGACAGCGGTGGTGTTCACTTCAAAGAAAACCACCGCTGTGTGCTGGCAGCACCTCACCCCCCAAAGCTTTGGTGCCATGCTTGAAGCCCACCCCAGTGTGGCAAACCTTGTTTTGGCCAGCGGGGGTGCCCAATCCCCCGTCAGCTCCATGTCTCCCCAAACAGCTTTCATTGCTGCCACGCTGGGAGCCCACCCCAGCGTGGCAAACATCCTGTGTCGTCCGAATACAAAAAAAAACCTGTAAATAAGAAAACGTTCCATCGCTGTCTCCCACCCCTCCCACAACCCGCACCCACCCACTGCTCACCCTGCCTCCCTCACCCCATACTTACCTCCGGAGCTGGTGCAACGATCTTCGGTGGACTGGGAACACGTCTGCACTCTTCAAAGCCGACCGTGAACTGAGGAAATGCCGGTAAGCTGTATAATGGGCTAGATGGGTTTTTCAACTTTGTTGCATATCTCAGGCATGTTTTGGAATTTTTGCACCAAATTTTCAGCATGGGGTTTTTGGGACCCCTTCTCATGAATGATGTCACTGTCATGGCGTTATTCAGGCCCGAAGGGTGATTTCACAGTCACTGCGCAAAATCACCTTTCACACCCAATTAATGAAACAACACTGCCAGCGTTCATAAGGTGGGCTCTCAAAAAGCCTATTTTGAAAATTTGGTGGAAATATTCCTAAAAATGACCGTTTTTCGAGCGTGCGTTGCGCAGTTCCTACGCAGGCTCGTAAGTTTGCGAATTTTCAATATTTTCACTCCAGATTTTCAACATTGCCATTATACCACACCTTCTTATGAGTAGTACAGCTGTCATTTTTCACATCCTGCCCAAAATGTGTTTCCGCCCGTGTAGCACACAATGGCACAGTCGATGTGCGAACTCAATGTATGGGACACATTAAGGAAATCACAGTGTCACTGTTCATAAGCAGAGATCTTAAAATGGCTATGTTGAAAATTTGGTGAAAAAATTCCTAAAAATGACTGTTTTACAAGTGTGCATTGCGCAGTTCCTACGCACGCTCGTAAGTTCGCGAATTTTCAATATTTGCACTCCAATAACTTCCAAATACCTAAACAGCACATAGAAGCAAGCATCATTCAGCATTGACAAATGCTTGTACTTCTTTGTCACTGATTTTTTTAAGCCATGTCCAAGTGCCAAATACCACTGCAAATACCTGCAAGCGAACATTCGGCATTGAGAAATGCTTGTTGTTATCCAGAGAATGTGCATACTGTACTTCTTCTTGCCTGGCTTCTGGCAGGAAAATCTACTGTTAGCTCTGCAGCAGTGAAACATTTCTATGGCTTCCTGATCTTTTGTTTTCAGTTAATAGCTTTTATTGCAGATCACACAACCACATTTTTTACAGTACAGAACTGCAAAAAGAAAATGATTACGTTATATGCGGTACAGTGTGATTATGGTTGTTTACTTCTGTTATTGCAGTCCTTCCTGATCTTTTTAACTTTTTCACTAAGAAATACTGCACATTGAGACAGTGTGAAGATTGCTTGAAACTATTACTGTAGCTTGCAATGTGCAGTGGAGGCCTTAGTGGGTTTTGCAAACTCTTGTCACAACACCACAAAGAGTAGTTCATAACATGTAATCCATAATCTGTACAACCAGGGGCCTGCCAGAACTACTGTATATCAAAACTTGACACACTCTGCCACAGAGCCCCAAGGTTTATAATGGGCCTTCTCTACTCCACCCCATCATTGCTTGTTGTACATGGCAGTAAGGTGGTACTCTCTTAGCTTCAGGCGACAAAGAAATGCCGCCTTCTGGACATACAAAGTCTTTAAAAAAAAAAACTACTTAACTATATCTCTGACTGCCTACCACTTTGTACTCTTAGTAGGTATACTCTGAGAAGCGCTTCCTACTTCTCCTTGAAGGTGTATACAAGGCCAGATGTCACTTTGACTGTGCAGCTATTAGTCATGTGCTGCCTTTAATGTGGAATAAGCTGCAAAAAACTCTAAAACTAAAGTATGCCATCAGTTTAGCATCCTTCAAAACACTGTACTCTCATCATATTACAGAACCCTGCATTTGCCATTCCTGAACATGGATTCACTTAACCACTCGGAGCCCACTATTTACCGTGCCGTGGCCTCCTTTAGTCACTGGTCCAGCCTCTGGCTGGCCCTCTGTCTCTCCCCCTTTCCCTCTTCATTGTCTTTGTCCTCCTTCTTTCTATTCCCAACCAGTTCCGGTATGGGTTTGCTTTCTCCCATGGCCTGCCTTTGATTACTCTTCCTCCTACAAGCCCTCCATCACAACCTGCACTGCACACCCCTTTTCATTATCCGCCTCCCATCCTTTTCATCCATACCCCCTCACTGTTCCCCATCCTTCCCCCCCTACCCCTACCCCTAGTGCATCCTTGCAGTTGCCCTTGTGGTTCCTGATGGCTCACCCTTGCCTCATGTCCCTCACACGTGCATCGTAGTTGTGGAACTCATCTGCAGCACTACTTGTTTGCACACCTTGTTTGACTGCACAATATTGTGGTTATCTGAATCTGCCCTACCTAGCTCTACTATTGCTCATGCCCTTGCTGTTTACGCTAGTGCACTGTAATTGTGTGTATGATCTATTTTTTTCTGTCCCATCACTATTTGTTGTACATTCTGCTGGATTATACATATTGTTGCATAACCTACATTAGTTATTTTGTTGCTGCTCATGCCAATGCTGTTTTTCATTACTGTAAATATTGTGTATTATCCTGTAGTTGGTACTTGATTCACCCAGGTCCACCTCAGAAATTAGCCTGCTCAATGGTGTCTGCCTGGTTAAATACATATTTTGATTAATTGATTGATAACAGACATGCCAACAGCACAGGTCAGTGCAAATTGCAGTAATTAATATATTTACTGACATCAATGCTTTTTTGTTCCAGTTTTAGTCGGCATTACCACACTTACCGCATTGGGAGTTGAAGTCCTGTAACTGAATTCTTGAAATTTAACCAAATTTGTAGTCTCTCAATTGAAGCCAAATCAAAATTAGTCACTGGCCCACTTCACTCACCTTTATTCAGAATACTACTGCAAGAACAAACACAAAGAAAGTTCAAGTTTATTGCAGGAAAACTCCATTGAACAAGCTCATTCACAAAGGAGGTCCTGAGGCAGGTATACAGACAAATACACAATACATATAGAGAATAACGTAACAGTACTTAAAATGCAACTTAGATCCATGTGGTACATAGTACTCGGAATAAAAATAACAATGTAGATATAAAGGCGTAAACCTAGGGAGAGTGTAGGAAACAGTAAGAGTAGGAATACAGTAAATAGAAGGAGGATTGGGAGATGAAGGAGTAGGACTACAACAAATTGGAGGAAGGGTTGGGAGTTGGAGGAAGGGAGCAAGAACAGGGCTGGGGTAGAGGAAAACAAAAAAAAGAGAACAAGTGGACTAAGATGCCTGAAGTTACTGTTATCAGGCTTTACCTTTGTATTATCCCTGTACATTGACTGTTTTTAAGTGAAGTTCAATGCATGCTCAATTATTTTTGGCTCACACATCCGTGCATAAAATACCCCCCCCCCCAAAGCTATTTTTCCAGCTCTCTTTGTTCGCCTTCTGCACAAAGACATCCCTCACTTTACAAAGTGATTCTACTCAAATGAGTTTCACAGGAGAAGAGTAGGTGTATATATGTGGGGGAGGAGGAGCTACTCAAGTGCAGGCTATCTCTGAATAGGGATGGGTATTAGCTTGATAGACATCATGTTGAGTGGAATTTAACACACCCCTCCCCCACTTCCTCACATCACTCAATAGCCACCATTGATGGCAACTGAAACTGGTTCTAATTGTAAGCAGGCATTAGTTTGGCGACAAGTAGCTGCACACCTCTCAACCTCCTGCCTCATAAATCAGGGACAAAGGACCAAAATCAAGGACACATTTTCAAAATTAGTGATATCCACTCAGGAAGCTGATAGAATAAGGGGCTTAGTGTAAAATTAAATTTCTAAATTAGACCAAGTCTGTAACTTTAATGTTTGGCATTAATTTGTGCTTACAATCCCCACAGTTTAGTCACCGAAACACACATTTTTTATTTATTTATTTAGCTTTTGTTGACCAGGTAAGTGCACTAGACAAATCCTGCCTATTTTCAGGGACGACCCGGGGAAGGGGGATACAGATGAATGCCAACTGACCTTGAACCAGATTAAGCTGTTGGTGGTATTTTTAGTGAATGAGGGAAATTTGGCCAGGACACCAGGGGAAATTCCCCTACTCTTTTCGATAAGTGCCATGGGATCTTTAACATCCACCTGAACTACCACCAATCCAGGCAAATTTTGAGTTAAAATCAGGGATGCCCCTGAAAATCGGGGAAAGTTGAGAGGTATGAGTAGCTGTGTGCAAACAACAGAAATGTCTTCCACAATCTCATTGGTCTGCATAAGCCAACATGAGATCAGGGACATGGTCCTAGTTTGCTTTCAGTTTGTAAAAGTATACTCAGAGCTGCGTGGTTTGGAAGGAGTGCAGGTGGTAGAACTGCCTTGGGCCACAGTGGATAAGGGCTGAGCAGGCAGGGTAGATTTTTAAAAGCCAACCTACTCTAACTGAGAAATGGACTTTGGCCACAAATTATTCATAAATATCCCATAAATCCAGCATCCTCCCTTTGCAGGTCTGTCCCAAGAGACTCACATACTGGACAACAACTGCAGTACTGTTTGAATACACCTTTTTCCCTACTCCTTGTGCAGCTCTGGTTCAGAACTGATATGTCTTTACGTGTTAGGAATGTGCTCATAGATTCAGCACACTGTTTGCCTGACTACCATTATTTCTGCACCGTACATGTGCAGTAAAGGTGATGGGGCATAAGATAGAGGTGTTCACTTAAGTAGAGTATGGTCTGACCTTGCTGAGACCATTTTAGCAATGTTTTTACTTATTGTCTATTTCATTCTATACTCTGTGGGGACTCTAATTATACTGTATATATTTTTGTGCAACATATTTTGAACAGGTGGAAAGCAATGAATTTTTCAGTGGCAAGGTTTATTTGTGTTTTCTTTGGTACAAATGTTACTGGCTTACATGAAATAGTCTAGCAGCAGTGTCAATGTTAGAAAGACATGTTGTAAAACCATAGGCTATTCATTGATAGTAAAGAATCTATCTTCTGTTTCCTTCTGTTGGAGGGTGCAACAACTTTCTTTTTTTTGGGGGGGTTAGAAAGTGCATACTAGACTCTGTGTATTCCATGTTCCAATAATATATATTTAAATAAAATGTAATTAAGAGCACACAATTTGGGGATATTTCTCATATAGAAGTTAAGCCAAGTTACACAGTGAAGGGGATCTTTAAGAATACCATGTACCAAAACAACCATGGAATGGCCTATTATTGCCATGAAAGCATGCAGTACCATGAAGTAATGCAAACAGTTCATTCATGTATTTGATATACTCTCCTTTTTAATGATCAGTGGAAACAATGTGTTTAGTTCTGTACTATTCACAGCACTGAAAACTGTGTGACAACATGGACGGGACTGCACATAATAATTGTTCGTGGCAGTGATACACTTCTGACAGAACAAAGGAAAAATTTGTGAGTGTCTATTAGGCAATCAGTTTTATTTTTTGGTAGCTGAGATTACTACTTTTATTCTGAAACAGACAGGCTCTCAGAAGGTGATTTATATGCCCACTGCAAAATTAAGACCGGATGTAGTGATTGTTCCTCACTGTTGTACACTGCCAAAATGTTTTTTGGACAGCACAAAGTCAAGATGTACTCCTTTCAATTAGCCAGATCATTTTATGCCAATTGCAGATTGTCAAATTAAGACTGGACAACACTGTACAGTATGACTGAGAGGAGCAACCATTGTATTCAGTCTTAATCTGTCAGTAGCACACACAGTGGAAAACTTCCACGACTCAGTCGACTTTCACCTGATTCCGATTTTTTTTTTTCAGATTCTTGGTTAACAACACATACACTTTAAACTGTGAAACTTTGTGTGGGAAATGGGTTTGGAGCGAAATGTTTATTTTAGTTTTTAGATCTCTAATTTTATAAATTGAAGGGCATCTGTAAAAAACCGGGTTTAGATACATGGATTAAAGGAGAAAAAAATGACATGTGGATGATTTTTATAGGCAAATAAGGTGCAGGTGTCACAGAGGCTTTTTTTTTTTAGGTTCATGACTGCACTCTGTTTTTACAAACTGCCTGCATGATTCAACTATTTATCTGATCGTGTCTTTATGAGTGCCCAGTTTTAATTTCTTGTAGGTAGCAGAGCACGATCATGATCTGGTTTCTTAATGGAAAAAAATTGCTATAAGCTACCCCTGAAAAGCATTGCATACAGCATTGTGTAGAAGGATCCCCCTTTTTTACATTCGCTTGAGTGCATGCGCAAGGAATGTCTTGGGAGAACAGCACACTTTGGAGGTGTGACTCTCCTGTACAATCCACTGCTCCATTGAGCAGGCGTGGCGGTCCTGCACCAATGGATGCAGGTGCTGTGTATGACAGCGGTAGTGTTCAGTTCAAAGAAAACCATCGTTGCTATTCTGCACAATTCCCCCAAAGCCCACTGCTGTCGTTCTGCGCGATTCCCCCCCCCAAAGCTTTGGTGCCATGCTGGAAGCCCACCCCAGCATGGTAAATCTTGTTTGGCCGACGAGGGTGCCCAATCCCCGTCGGCTCCTCGTCCCAAACAGCTTTCCTATGCTGCAGCTAGGAGCCCACCCCAGCGTGGCAAACATCCCTGCATCATCTGAAGTAAAAAAAACAACAACCTGTAAATAAGAAAACCTTCCATCGGGTGTCTCCCCATCCCCTCCCACAACCGCACCCACCCACTCGCACCCTGCCTCCCCACCCCCACCCCCATACTTACCTCCGGAGCTCGGCCCGATAATCATCGGTGGACTGGGAACACGTCTGCACTCTTCAAAGCTGACCACGAACTGAGAAAATGCCGGTAAGCTGTATAATGGGATAGATAGGGGGTTGTAAATAAACAAAGACAAGGCGCTGTGTCAGCATGTGGTCTAAAAGCAAAACAAAATGGTTATATTAAATGCACGCTGAAAATAGAAAATAGAGTTAAAAATCTACGTTTCGACCTTAGGTCTTCTTCAGGAAATATCTAAAAGAGAAAAAAAAACAGTTAGTGTAGAGGAGAGGTAAAATGAGAGAGATATGTATGTGGAGAAAGAAGAAGGGGGAGGCTAAGGGAGAAGAAGTGATAAAAGGTAAGATTAAGAGAGAATCTGTGAAACAAAAGGGCGATGATGGGAAAGATAAAACATAATGGGAGAGAAAGAGCTGGGGAAGTTCCCAGGTAGAGACTGATTAACAGGGCTTTGTAAGAAGGCTGAAAGGTGACAAATGTGTGAGAAGGAGACAGAAATGGAGACATATGGTGAAAATGAAAAATAAATCGGTACAAAAACAGATTGACTTTAGGGAAAAAAAGGGGAGGCTGAAAGATGTTCATCATCAGATGAAAGTCTATCATTTAAACCAGAGGGCTGCTGGGAGCCAAGGCGGATGATCAGCTTGCGTCCATGTTTTTTCTATGGTTAGGATCCGGAAGCCCTGCTGAAGGACACAAACAGAAAGGTCATTGACATTGTGGTCCCTGGAGATAAAGGTGGGATACAATGGGTTTAGCAGTCTCATCATTCCTGGCCGCTCTGTAATGTTCCCTGAAATGGTCAGCGAGGCGCCTACCAGTTTCTCCGATGTAAATAGCTGAACACCTCCTGCAAAGAATACAGTACACTACATTAGTGGAGGTGCATGAGAACTCCTTGGTGATGTGAAAAACACCTGTAAGCCCCAGATCTCATTTTACACTGGAAATAAATTTGCAGGTGTATGGCAGGCTGCTGTTGCAAGGTTTGGTACCTGGGGAAGGAACTGTTAGAAGTGGGTAGGCTGCTTTTACCAGGAGATTGCATGAGGTTAGGTGGCTGGCGATGGAGGAGGCCATAGGTGGTTCTATAAAGGAACCAATGTTAGGAGTCAGTTTGCAAAATGGGAAAGTTACTAGTGATGATCCTGTGAAGAGAAGGTGTGCTCTGATGGAAAGGAAGAACTAGTGGAATTCGCAGTTGTTCTTGTGTGACAGTATCCCTCCTGCGGGGGTCAAGGTTATGGGGCATGTTACTGACCCGGGAGAGTGCTCTGTCCACTGTGCTTTTAGGTTATCCCCAGGGGGTTTTCAACTTTATTGCATATCTCAGGCATTTTTGGAATTTTACCAAATTTTCAACGTGGGTTTTGGGACCCCTCCTCATGAGTTGTGCACTGTCATGGCGTTACTTGGGCCTGAAGGGTGATTTCGCAGCCACTGTGTGAAATCACCTTTCCAGAATGATTAATGAAATGACACTGCCAGTGTTCATAAGGTGGGCTCTCAAAAAGCCTATTTGGAAAATTTGGTGGAAAATTTCTTAAAAATGACCATTTCACAAGCGTGTGTTGCGCAGTTCCTACGCACGCTCATAAGTTCACGAATTTTCAATATTTTCACTCCAGATTTTCAACATTCCCATTTTACCATACCTCCTTATGAGCAGTACAGCTGTCATTTTTCACATCCTGCCCAAAATGTGCTTCTGCCCATGTAGCGCACAATGGCGCAGTCGGTGTGCGAAATCAATGTATGGGACACATTAAGAAAATCACAGTGATACTGTTCATTAGCAGAGGTCTTAAAATGGCTATGTTGAAAATTTGGTGAAAAAATTCCTAAAAATGACTGTTTCACGGTGTGTGTCGCGGTTCCTATCACGTTAAGTAAGTTTTGCGAATTTTCAATATTTTCACTCCAGATTTTCAACATTGCCATTTTACCATACCTCCTTATGAGCAGCATAGCTGTCATTTTCACATCCTGCCCAAAAGCGTGTTTCACCCATGTAGCGCACAATGGCACAGTCGATTGTCGCGAAATCAAAATAGGAACTGCGCCAGCGACGCACTTTCGTAAGTTGCGAATTTTCAATATTTTCACCCAGATTTTCAACATTGCCATTTTACACCCTCCTTATGAGCAGCATAGCTGTCATTTTTCACATCCCTGCCCAAAACTTGTTTCCGCCATGTAGCGCACAATGGCACAGTCGTGTATGCGAAATCAATGTATGGGACACATTAAGAAAATCACAGTGACACTGTTCATTAGCAGAGGTCTTAAAATGGCTATGTTGAAAATTTGGTGAAAAAAATTCCTAAAATTACTGTTTCTGACGTGCGTTGCGTAGTTCCTTGCGCTCGTAGAGTTTGTGCATTTTTAATATTTGCACTCAATGACTTCCAAATACCTAAACAGCACATCGAAGAAAGCTACATTCGGCATTGACAAATGCTTGTACTTCTTTGTCACTGATTTTTTTAAGCCATGTCCAAGTGCCAAATACCACTGCAAATACCTGCAAGCAAACGTTCGGCATTGACAAATGCTTGTTATATTTTAGAATAGTGCAGATCGTTATGCTGATTGTTGATTAGTGTGCACTGTATCCATGAATGACCTTCATAAAAAAATAATGTGGTGTGTGTTTTGGGACAGGGGGAGTAGGAAAAACAACATACAACAGAAACATCTTCCACAGAATCAGGGGGCCAATAAAATCATAATTTCAATATGTTAACGCTAAAAAAAATAGTGAAATGTTCTGCATTTTACCATTCAAAGCAAAAAATAATGAAAAACAGTTATGCAAGTGACACTACTCGATTAGCTGCTCAGGAGTGCCAGCAGCAATATAGTGCTTTATTGTTTCAGGGTGTTCAGTTGCAATCTATATTCTGCACTGCATTCATGGGCAATCTTGAACATCATAATGGTTAATATCAGCCAGCCCCTTCCTTATCTGTACATTTATAGCAAGGTAGTCAGTCAGCTTTTCCTCCAGAGTTAGTGACCGAGTTTTCATTTGTGCCAGTATAGCCTTTACCTGAGGCAATAAAGAAAGCAGCAAACTTAGTCACTCATGCATGCAGAAAAATGCACTGCATCAAAAGAAATGCGATGCTCACATTTTATTATAGAAAAATTCAGCTGCTACACATGTGGACACAGCAAACCACCACATATGTAGGGGTTGAAGTTTTCTACAATAAAATGTGAGTATCTTATTTCTTCGGATGCGATGCACTTTTATGCGTGTGTGAGTGCCTAACTTTTAAGTGATGGCTATGCTGGGAACGTTTTCAGGACTGACATTAAACCACTGGCGATCGTTAATTTATGGCAGTCCGTGATTTAGGGCAGTCAGCTTGCAATTTAAGGCAGTCAGTTTGTGAACCTAAAGAAGAAGAAACAGAGTTCTGGTTTGGATCTTTACAGCACAGTACTGTACAGTATGTCAAGTCCACCACCACCTGCTGGTACAACTGAAAACACAGTGGGATAAGAAAAACTCCCACACTTCAGACCTTCAGTCAGGCTTAGATGTGTTGCAGTCACCACCAGGCAGACTAGGAAGGAACTGCACTATGGCATTAAATATACAGCGCTGAATTTTAACATTACAGTGATGTACCGAGCGGCACAGTTCTGCACCGAGAGGTACACTGAATGGCATCGACTGGCACTGCACTGCAACGAGTGGCATAACTCGCTACCAGTCAACTTAACTTCAGTAGACACTGTATCTGCCCCAACCAGAGATCAGAGCAGTTTTTTAATGAAATTGCTATTCAGCTAAGCCTGTATAATGATTTTGAGATCATATGTGGAGGGGATTTTAATGAAGTGCTCTACCCATCCCTTGACAGATCCAATGCAAGTATACAACAGCTGATGCCAAGTCCTAGAAGGGCCCTGGTAAATTTAAAAGAAGACCTGGGTTGATAGATACTTGGAGGACCCTTTACCTGGATGGGAGGACTATTCTTTCTACTCATATAGTCAATCCTTGAATAGTAGGATATACTACTTGTTGGTGTCCAAGGGGTTGGTATTGCTTTGTCCTCAGGATATTAAAAGTGGTGTGATCTCAGATTGCGGCATGGTTACAGTACATTTTATAGTGGACAGGGATTTTAGCTCGGATAGGCATTGGAAGTTCAACACATCTCTTTTTGCAAGATAACGTTTTTAGGGAATTTCTTGAGGGTGCTGTGCCTGAATATTTCAAGAGCAACAGTGATGGACACACGTCATATGCTATCTACAAGATGCCTTCAAGGCGTATCTTGGGGAAGAATAATATAATTTGCATCTCACAAAAAAAAATTCACTTAAGCATTTGGAAACAAAAGAGAAGAAACTTAGAGAGTTAGAAATGGAGTTTAAACAAGAGAGGAACAGGACACAAACCAGGCTGCATGAGATTATGGCACTCAAGTAAGAAGTTACCAGGAGAGTCTGTGCAGAGGCTAGATTTGCTCTGGCTGTTACTAAACAAAAATTATGGGAGTCAGGTGAGAAATCAGACAAACTACTTGCTTACAGACTTAAAAAAAGATCTAATCAGAACCTGATTGCAGGAATAAGAGATGAACAATGCAGTATTAAAGTGGCAAATCAAGACATTAACAAAGCGTTCACAGAATTCTGTGAATAATTATATACTAGCTCAGCCACAGTGGAGTATTATCAGTTGTCTGATTTCTTGGACACCTCAAATTTAACCCCCGCAGCTAATGAAGATAAAGAGGCTTTAGCCAGGCAAATTTCAATTGAAGAAATATCCCAGATTATTAAAGATTTTCCTAATATTAAGGCCCCAGCACCGGACGGATTACCTGGGGAACTTTACAAGGCAATGGGCCCTCTGATTCCTAAGTATTTGTGTTCATTGTTTACTGAAGCATTCCAAAGGGAAAAATTACCTGAATCTCTCACCAGAGCCTTTATTACCCTGATTCCTAAAAAAGAGAAGGACCCCCTTTATCTGTGAGAGTTACAGACCAATGTCATTGCTGAATGGAGACTACAAGATCTTGGCAAAGGCCCTGTCCCTTAGAATCCGCAACCTTGTAACTAAAATGGTAGGTGGGGAACAAGTGGGTTTTGTCCCAGGCAGGTCTGGCATGGAGAATGTTAAGCATCTCCTCAGCATGGTATTCTCAGCTAAGATGGCAAAAAAACCCTAAACTGTTCTGTCTAGCTTTTGATACCAATGAGTGGGACTATTTATTTAGGGTGCTAGAGGTATATAATGTGGGGAAGGGCTTCATTCAGTGGATTAAATCCCTTTATAGTGCTCCCACTGCGGAAGTAATAACGAATGGAAAAATCTCATCCTCATTTAGACTGTACAGAGGGACAAGACAGGGATGCGCGCTTTCCCTACATACATAGATACATAGACAGTGTCTGCAGATAAGGGCCTATGGCCCACCTAGTCTGCCCATTTGAGCTTGTAAGTTCAGTTTGTTTTCCTAGAAGTCTATTTCCCCTTACCCCTGACCTCTAGAATTCCTTTATGTCTATCCCATGCATTCTTAAATCCTTGATTGTTTCAGCCCCACCACTTCCTCTGGCAGGGTGTTCCACTTGTCCACCACCCGTTCTGTGAAGAAATTCTTTCTCATGTTTCCTCTGAATCGTCCTCCCTCCAACTTCATCCCATGCCCTCTAGTCCTGAAACATCTTTTCACTTAAAAATAGTGTTTTCCTGCACCCTGTTCCTCCCTGTAAGATACTTGTATGTCTCTATCATATCCCTCTCTCCTCCTCTCCTCCAGGAGTACATGTTCAGTTCCTTCAACCTGTCTTCATAGGATTTGTGATGCAACCATGCACCATCTTTGTTGCCCTCCTCTGAACCTTCTCTACCCTGTCTATGTCCTTACGTAGGTATGGTCTCCAGAACTGTACACTGTACTCCAGGTGAGGGCCTCACTAGTGTCTTGTATGCGGAATTATGACCTCCCTTTTCCTGCTGGTGATGCCCCTGCCTATACATCCCAGCATCCTATTTGCTTTACCTGATGCCTTGTCACACTGTTTCCCTACCTTGAGGTCATCAGAGATGACAACCCCAAAATCCCTTTCCTGCTTGGTGCATGCTATATCCTCACCCCCCAACTGATATATTGTGCCAGGGTTTTTGTGCCCCATATGCATTATCTTGCACTTCTTTGCATTGAATTTCAACTGCCAAACCCTTGACCATTCTTCAAGTTTCTGCAGGTCCTTCTCATTCTGTCTACACCCTCTGGTGTGTCTACTCTGTTACAGAGCTTTGTGTCATCAGCGAACAGTGAAATTCTGCCTTCTAGATCCTGTGCAATGTCACTGATGAAGATGTTGAATAGGACCGGTCCCAGCACTGATCCCTGTGGTACCCCACTGGTCACTCTTCCCTCTGTGGAGTGACAGCCATTTACCACCACCTCTGTGTCCTGCCACCCAGCCAGTTACCTACCACCACACTACTGTCCTGCCCACACCCATATTCCCCAGTTTGTGTAATAGTCTTCTATGTGGCACAGTGTCAAAGGCCTTGCTGAAGTCCAGATAGGCCATGTCCACTGCCCTCCCCTGATCCACCTCCCTAGTCACCCAGTCAAAAAATTCAATGAGGTTGGTCTGACATGACCTCCCCCTGGTGAAACCATGCTGCCTTGGGTCCTGTAGTCCATTGACAACCAGATGTTCCACCAATCTCTCCTTCAGTAGTGCTTCCATGATCTTTCCCACTACCGAGGTGAGGCTATATCTGTTTATTTTGGCTCTAGAGTCACATATTAAACTCGTCCAATCAAATCCGAATATTCAGGGCTTGAAAACAGGTCTGGTAACTAATAAGACCTTTGCATATGCAGATGATTTACTATTTACTTTATCGCATTTGGGCAATTCCTTCAGAGAGCTTAAAACATTACTTCATCAATTCTCTGGCTTCTTGGGCCTACGAGTTAATTGGAAAAAAACATAGGTGTTGCAGATATTCGATGGAGGTGAACTGGCCAGGAGGGATAATATTCTAGAGAAAGAGTGCTAGGAGAAAGAGTGCTAGAAGAAAGACTCTCTTCTGTACCTAGGGCTAAGAATCCCAAGCAATATTTACGCTTATGGTGTATATTAACCAGGATCCTCTGTTGATGAAATAAAGGATGACCTGAGGAAATGGACCAAGCTGTCCTTATCCCGGAGTTAATTCCATCATAATGATGATGGCCCCAACACATTTTTACCTGTTCCAGAATATCCCATTAGTATTTGGTGCCTATAAATATAGGAAGAATACAGCTATGGTTAGAAACTTAGAAACATAGAATTTGACAGCAGATAAGGACCGCTTAGCCCACCTAGTCTGCCCATTTCCCTACTTAATGGATGAGCTGCAGATTCTAGTTAACCAACAGCCTACTTCCTCCTACCCCCCACTGGAATTGCCTTATGTCTGTCCCATGCATTCTTGAATTCCTCCACTGTTTTTGACTCTTTGACCTCCTCAGGAAGGCTGTTCCATGTATCCACAACCCTCTCTGTGAAGAAATACTTCCTCACATTACCTCTGAGCCATCCCCCTCTATCTTGCACCTGGGAAGCAAGAACCTAGGGGAAGATTACTCAATGAGGGGAGGTAGTAACAACAACAAAAAAGGAAAGGGACCTGAGGTAATCATATCAGATGACCTTAAGGTTAGCAAGCAATGTGAGAAGGCAGTAGGGAGGGCTGGAGGTATACTAGGATGCATAGGGAGAGGCAACACAGCAGAAAACAGGAAGTTGTTATCCCTCTGTGCAGACAGTTGGTGAGACCCCATCTGGAGTACTGTATCCAGTTCTGGAGACCCCATCTCCACAAGGACATAGACAGGATAGAGGCAGTCCAGAGGAGGGCAATTAAAATGGTGCAGGGTCTGCAAGAGAAGCTGTATAAGGAGAGACTAAGGAGCTTAATATGTATACCCTTGAGGAGAAGAAGGGAGAGGGGACATGATAGAAACTTTTAAGTACCTCAATGGAATCAACAAAGTCCAAGAGGGTAGCATCTTTCAGAAAAAGGACGTGCAACAACAAGGGACACAATTTCAAGATAGAGGCGGTTCAGGGGCAATGTGAGGAAGTATTTTTCACAGAGAGGGTAGTGGATGAATGGAACAGCGTTCCTGAGGAGGTTGTGGGGTCAAAAACTGTGGGAGAATTCAAGAATGTATGGGACAGACGTAAGGCAGTTTTGTGGGGGTAGGAAGAAATAGGCTGTTGGTTAACTAGGATCTGCGCTCATCCTGTAGGTAGGAAAATGGGCAGACTAGGTGGACCAAGCGGGTCTTTATCTGCTGCCAAAGTCTATGTTTCTGTATTTCTATGTATCTTCAAATTGTGCCCCCTTGCTTTTGCACATCTCTTTTTCTGAAGGATGCTACCCTCTTGGACTTTGTTGATTCCCTCGAGGTATTTGAAAGTTTCTATCATGTCCCCCCTCTCCCTCCTTTCCTTGAGGCTATACATCTTTAGTTCCTTTAGTCTTTCTTCATGTCTTCTGATGCAGACCCTGCATCATTTTGGTTACCCTCCTCTGGACAGCCTCCACCCTGTCTATGTCTTTGGGAAATGGGGTTCCAGAACTGTACACAGTACTCCAGATGTGGTCTTACCAACTGTCTGTACAGAGGGCCAACAACTTCCTGTTTTCTACTGGTGATGCCTCTCCCCTATGCATCCCAGTATCCCCCAGCCCTCCTTACTGCCTTCTTACATTGCTGGCCCACCTTTAGGTCATCTGATATGACTACCCCCAGGTCCCTTTCCATTATAGTTGTTTCAGTATCTCACCTCCCATTGTGTACTCTTCCTCTGGGTTTTTGTTTCCCAGGTGCATTACTTTGCACTTCTTTGCATTGAATCTAAGCTGCCATACATTTGACAGTTCCTCCAACCTTGCCAAGTCCCTTTTCATCCTTTCCACCCCACCCTGTGTATCAACCCTGTTGCAGATCTTTGTGTCATCTGCAAAGAGACATACTTTCCCTTCCAGTCCCTCTGCAATGTCACTTATAAAGACATTAAAAAAGGATCGGTCCCAGTACTGAACCCTGCAGTACCCCACTAGTAACCCTCCTTTCTTCACTGTGGACTCCATTTACTATTACCTGCTGTGTCCTGTTGTCCAACCAGTGTTTTACCCAGGCTACCACCCTGGGACCCACTCCCAGGCTGGCTAATTTGTTTATTAATCTTTTGTGCAGGACTGTGTCAAATACCTTGCTAAAGTCTAGGTAGGCCATGTCCACAGCCCTTCCCTGATCTACTGCTTTGGTCATCCAGTCAAAGAAATCTATTAGATTTGTCTGACATGACCTTCCCACTGTGAACCCATGCTGCCTTGGGTCCTGTGCCCCACTGACCTCTAGGTACTCAACTATTCTTTCCTTCAGAAGTGATTCCATCATTTTCCCTACAACTGAGATCAAACTGACAGGTCTGTAGTTTCCTGCCTCTGTCTTGCTCCCACTTTTGTGAAGGGGACTCACATCTGCCCTTCACCAGTCCTCAGGTACCACACCATCCTCCCATTATTTATTAAAAAGGGTAGTCAGTGGTGTTGCTAGTTCTTCTCTCAGTTCTTTTAGAATTCTGGGGTGAATCCCATCAGGCCCCTTTGCTTTATCCACCTTCAGTTTTAAGACTTCTTTCAGAACCCTTTCTTCTGTGGAAGAACTAATATCAACCCCCTATTCAGAGTGCTTCTATTGACTGGATTAGGTATTTCCCCCTGCTTTTCCATTATGAATACTGAGCAGAAGTATTCGTTCAGTATCCCTGCTTTTTCACTGTCACTGTCTGACCAACCACCTTCCTCTTTGTTCAGCCTCAGTATCTCTGGCTCAGTCTTTCTTTGCTCCCTAATGTACCTATAAAAGGTTTTATCCCCCTTCTTTACTGACTTGGCTATCTTTTCCTCAGTTTGGGCCTTTGCTATCCTGACTGCCTTACCCGCTTCCTTCTGTTTTAACTAGTACAGTTCTCTGTCCTGCTCCTTCTGTGTTTCCTTATACTTCCTGAATGCTATCTTTTTCTCCCTTGCCTTCCCTGCCACTTCTTTCGAGAACCATAGTGTTTTTTTCTTTCATTTTGATTTATTTGTTTCACACAAAGGCTTGTTGCCTCTGTGATGACAGTTTGATGTTTCCCATTGTTGCTCCACCCACCTTCTTGCCTGTTTGCTAGTGCTTTCCTGAGGCACTCTCCCATTTTGACAAAATCAGCCCTCCTGAAGTCCAGTACCTTCACTTTTGGGTGGCTTGACTCTATAGCTAAGTTTATCATGATCCACACTGTTTGGTGGTTGCTTGTTCCCAGATGGCTACCCACTTCAAGATCAGAGGTCCTCTCTCCATTCCCATTTGAGAGTACCAGGTCCAAGATTGCTCTCTTCTGAGTGGGTTCCAAAACTAGCTGTCTGAGGCATGCCCCCTGTAGGGCATCGAGAATGGCCCTGCTCTTGGATGTGACTGCAGCAAAGGTGCTGCAGTCAGCATCTGGCATATTCGGGTCCCCCATCAGCAATATCTCCCCTTTCTCTGCCATCCCAAGAAGTTTTCTGTGGGATTCCACAGCACCCAGACTATCCCTTTCAAAACCCAGGTCCCGTGGATCCCAAGGGGCTTTGGACTTCCTAGGTGGGAGACATACCAGCTAGCCTTTCTTTTTAAACAATCTGTATATTACCTTTTTCCCCGTTGAGTGATTCTAGTCTTTAGATTGAGGTGGAATGCCAGCTCTGCAAAACCAGGGAAACCATCTGATCTTTATTCAAAACAAGTCCAAGTGTATGTGCTTTGAACCTTTTGGTCTCAGCTCTGTAAAAGCAATCAAGTTGCTCCAATCTAAATTATCATTAGACAGATTGCCTCTGTGTCTGGAAGGTTTGTGGTCTAACCTTAATATACAGATGGGGTCAAAGTATTGTAAAATACTGATTGGTTCAGATGTGACATTTCCAGTTGGGTGACTTAACTGAACACAGTTCAGTGGTACTAAAATCTTTCTAGGAGCTCAGTCAAGAATTTAATTTCCTTAAGTTGAATTTTGTGACCTATCTGCAGGTTGGGAAAGCCCTGGCCAATACCGTTCTCAGTCTCAATTTGGTGCTAGTTAGCGGCGGGCAGGCTTGACCCCAATTTGTGGAGTAGCTAGCTCCAAAGGTGGTGTATCAAAACTGTACAAGGTAGTTTGTAGTAGCACTAACAGTTCTGTTCACAATGAAAATGCAAAATCTAAATGGGAATCCGCTCTTAGCTTGAATACCTCTTCAGAAGACTGGGATTCTGCCTGGAGAAATGCTCATCAAGCTTTCCAAAAGGTTCAGGGGAGAACTATTCAGTATAAAATGTTACATCAATACAATTATTCCCTAAACAAATTGGAGAAAATGGATTTCTGCCCTGGGGGTAAATGCTGGAAGTGCAATGAGCTTCACGTTGATCTCCTACACATGTTGTGGAGTTGTCCTCAGGTGTATCAGCTATGGGAATAAATTCATAAGATCTGTGAGACGGTTACAGGGTCTAAAATCTTGTTGTCTCCTCTGACTTTTGTATTGGGGCTTTCCTCACATCTAGTTCCACTTGGGAAAAAAAACAGATTAACTGGATTCTGTCAGCGTCCCTGGCCCTTATGAGGCTTTTACTTTCTAAGTGGAAAGAACAGGCTATGCCCTCTCTGTCTGAATAGTACAATAATATGTCAGTTTTAGCACATAATGAGAGAATTTGTCACCTTCTGCTCAATCAGTCATCTGAGTTTCTTGATACATGGGTCCCCTTTTTAGAACTGGTTGTGTGACATCCTGTACATTTCCTTTATCTACTTTGTAAGGCTATGTATTATCAGTTTACTGCATGCTATGGGTTTGTCACTCAGTCAATCGCATTCCTTAGATTACTGTTTCGTAGTCTGATTGAGTAAATTGTGGTTTATGTAACCTTCCGGTAACCTGTTAATGTTTCTCTGCTTTTTTGATGACTGTGTATCCAATAATCTAATGATCATTGTACTGTATTTTGTGTTTTGAAACTAATAAAATATGAATTCAAGTAGAAACCATGTTGTGCAACATCAGTAAATTCCATACCATCCAAATATACCAAATCAATGTCCATGCTGGTGATCTCATGGGGTTTGCTGCATGAAGGGAGGTCAACTCACCAGTGAGCTCAGCATTCTCACCACTTTCTCCATCACCCCTGGAGTCCACCATATTGGTCAGACAGAGATCATCTTCCACTTCTGGAATTTTTAATAATGAAAAAAAAACACATCAAAACACCAAAGAATAATCCAGCAAAACAAGAAGTAGAGCCAAAATCATGAGACATAAACAAAAGGCTTTAGTTAAATACTTAGTAAAACCAAAAAAAAGGAAAAAAGAAAACAAATCCTTGTGTAGTGAGATAAAAGAAAAGAAATAGCAAAGAACCCCCATGGAAACCTGGTAGGATTTAACCAAAGGCCCATCTATAAGGACAACTATGTGATTCCTTGCCATGAAGACACGACTCTTTCATGCTGCAGATAAGGATGTTCAGATTCATGCAAGTGCTTCAGTTCCACTTTCATGTTGTACAAGAAATCTTCTGAAGCACAGCATTTAGTTAGAAGAAAAATTAGCTTCTTGCCTGCCAAATGCACTATTCAATGCATGCCAATATACTACATAATGAACTGCTGTTCCAAGAAGTCAAAAAAATTACAATAAACCAGGTTATCAGAGGTTAATGAGGTAAACATGGGTGCCTTCCAGGATCTGCCCACAATGGAAGAGTAGAGGAATTTTTCTGGTGTCCTGTCTGAATTTTTCACATCCACCAGTACACTGACAGTTAACGTGGTTCAATATTAGTTGGTTTGCATCTGTATCTCCCCCTCCATTGGTCAACAAGGCTGAAAACAGAATGTATTTCTAAGCCCTCTTTACCCAGTCAACAAAAACTAAATTAAAACAAGCATTTGTCAATGTTTTCTTTCTGGTGTTAACACTGGAAATGCAAGAGTTAGACAGATGCAGAATAGGAATGGCAGTGAAGTATTGAACTTCATGCCAACCCAACCTCCACCCTGCAGAGATGGACAGGCATTGGGGTATGTGTTTGGGTCATCACCCATAACGTTCATGCCATTTCACCTCACCCTATCCTGCAGACACTGACAAGTGTTGAGGTGTGCCTTGGGGTGTTCGGCTTTACAGTCACCCCATTTCATAAGGACATACGCTGAAATGGGTGCAGTATAGGAGAATGGGGTGAGCTCTGGGGCTGAAGAGTCCAAGGCACACCTCAATGCCTGTCACTGGCTACAGGGGTAGGGTGGGGTGGAATGGCATGAGCATTACAGTTGGCAATCCAAAGGCACACCCCTGATGTCTGTCAGTCTGTACAGGGTAGGATGTTATGGTTAGAAACCCTAATGCCCCGGGCGTTTTTTGGTATTTGCACTACAAATTTTCAACATGGCCTTTTTGTGACCCCCACCTCATGTAAGCATTTGGGACCTCTTCTCATGAACAGTGGCAATGTGATTTTGTTAATGTGTCCCAACTCTGAGTTCCCACAGTGACCGTGCCATTCTGCCAGATGTACAAAACACAGATCGGCAGGATGTGAAGAATGACAGATGTACCATTCATAGGGGGTGTGAAGAGATGGCAATGTTGAAAATCTGTAGTGAAAATACTAAAAATGCTCAAGCGTCCGACCGTATATGAGAACCACAACATCGCAGCTGTAACACGGTCATTTGTCAGTGACATTTGTCAGTGTCTGCAGGTCGTGCCTGAAAATAGTCAACTTTGGCTAGCGCACCTAACACAGTTAACAAAAACCAAATAAA
This sequence comes from Neoceratodus forsteri, assembly GCA_016271365.2. Taxonomy (NCBI): domain Eukaryota; kingdom Metazoa; phylum Chordata; order Ceratodontiformes; family Ceratodontidae; genus Neoceratodus; species Neoceratodus forsteri. The sequence goes on along the minus strand of CM028130.1, from coordinate 168,529,986 downwards.
TAAATAAATAAATTTAGTGGAATTATTTCATCAAATTTTCAACATAGGCATTTTGTGCCCTCTGCTCATGAACACTGTCACTATGATTTTCTTAAGCTGTTCTGAACATTGAGTTCACACAGCAACTGCGTTATTCTGTGCCAGATGTGTAAATGCATATTTTGGGAAGGATATGAACAATGACAGCTGTACTGTTCATAAGGAGGTGTGAAAAAATACCAATGTTGAAAATCTGGAGGGAAAATATTACTAATGTGCGAAATTACGAGAGTGTGTGGAAACTGGACAAGGTACACTTGTAGCACAGTCATTTTATGGACTTTTGTCATTAAATTTCAAGATTGGCATTTTAGCACCTCTGCTCATGAACACTCACTGTGAATTTCTTAATCTGTCCTGAACACTGACTTCCCACAGTGATCATGCTATTGTGTGTTGGAAGTGCAAAACACATTTCATCCAGGATGAGAAAAATTACAGCTGTACTGTTCATGAGCAGAGGTCTGAAAAAATGCCAATGTTGAAAATGTGGAGTGAAAATACTACAAATTTGTGACGTGACGAGGGTGCGTGGAAACTGCACAACGCACGCTCGTAACACAGTCATTTTATGGATGTTTGTCACCAAATTTTCAACATAGGCATTTTAGGACATCTGCTCATGAACAGAGTCACTGTGATTTTCTTAAGCTGTCCCAAACACTGATTTCCCATAGCGATTGCGCTATTCTGTGCTGAAAGTGTGAAAACACATTTTGGCCTGGATGTGTTAAATGACAGCTACACTGTTCATAAGGAGGTGTGGAAAAATGCCAATGTTGAAACTCTGGAGTGAAAATATTACAAATTTGCAAAGTTATGAGTGTGCGTGGAAACCACGCAATACACACTAGTAAAACAGTCATTTTTTGGATTTTTTCCCCAAATTTGCAACATAGGCTTTTTGAAAGCCCACCTCATGAACAGTGGCACTATTGTTATGTTAATTGGTCCCGAAAGGTGATTCCGCTCAGTGACCATGAAATCACCTTTCAGGACCGAATAACGCCATGACAGAGACTGAATTCATGAGGAGGGGTTTCTATAACCCCACGATGAAAATTTGGTGCTAAAAGTCCCCAAAATGCCCACGATATCCATGATGACAACAGTAAAGCTGACATACTGAACAGGTATTTCTGCTCAGTCTTTACTGAGGAAGAGGGGCGTAATGGGTCTGAAGGGAGTACAAGGGGTGAGAATGGTGCAGAAATGGACACAAGTCCCTTTACACGAGAAAGGGTCCTGAAGGAACTGGAAGTAATAAGAGTTGACAGAGCAATGGGACCAGATGGGGTGCACCCCAGGGTCCTTAAAGAACTAAGAGAGGTGGTGGCTGAACCTCTGGCTATCCTCTTTAGCCAATCACTGGAAACAGGGAGGTACCCAAAGACTGAGGACAGCAGATGTAGTCCCCTTATACAAAAGTGGGAACAAAGAGGAAGAGGAACTACAGACCAGTCAGCCTCACCTCGTAGTGGGAAAGATCATGGAAGCACTTCTGAAGGAGAGATTGGTGGAACATCTGGTTGTCAATGGACTACAGGACCCAAGGCAGCATGGTTTCACCAGGGGAGGTCATGTCAGACCAATCTCATTGAATTTTTGACTGGGTGACTAGGGAGGTGGATCAGGGAGGCAGTGGACATGGCCTATCTGGACTTCAGCAAGGCCTTTGACACTGTGCCACATAGAAGACTATTACACAAACTGGGGAATATGGGTGTGGGCAGGACAGTAGTGTGGTGGGTAGGTAACTGGCTGGGTGGCAGGACACAGAGGTGGTGGTAAATGGCTGTCACTCCACAGAGGAAAGAGTGACCAGTGGGGTACCACAGGGATCAGTGCTGGGACCGGTCCTATTCAACATCTTCATCAGTGACATTGCGAGGATCTAGAAGGCAGAATTTCACTGTTCGCTGATGACACAAAGCTCTGTAACAGAGTAGAACACCAGAGGGTGTAGACAGAATGAGAAGGACCTGCAGAAACTTGAAGAATGGTCAGGGTTTCGCAGTTGAAATTCAATGCCAAGAAGTGCAAGATAATGCATATGGGGCACAAAAACCCTGGCACAATATATCAGTTGGGGGTGAGGATATAGCATGCACCAAGCAGGAAAGGGATCTTGGGGTTGTCATCTCTGATGACCTCAAGGTAGGGAAACAGTGTGACAAGGCATCAGGTAAAGCAAATAGGATGCTGGGATGTATAGGCAGGGCATCACCAGCAGGAAAAGGGAGGTCATAATTTAGCATACAAGACACTAGTGAGGCCCCACCTGGAGTACAGTGTACAGTTCTGGAGACCATACCTACGAAGGACATAGACAGGGTAGAGAAGGTTCAGAGGAGGGCAACAAAGATGGTGCATGGACTGCATCACAAGTCCTATGAAGACAGGTTGAAGGAACTGAACATGTACTCCCTGGAAGAGAGGAGGAGAGAGGGATGATAGAGACATACAAGTATCTTTCAGGGAGAAACAGAGTGCAAGAAAACACTATTTTAAACGAAAAAGATGTTCCAGGACTAGAGGGCATGGGATGAAGTTGGAGGGAGGACGATTCAGGGGAAACATGAGAAAGAATTTCTTCACAGAACGGGTGGTGGACAAGTGGAACACCCTGCCAGAGGAAGTGGTGGGAGCTGAAACAATCACAGGATTTAAGAATGCATGGGATAGACATAAAGGAATTCTAGAGGTCAGGGGTAAGGGGAAACAGACTTCTAGGAAAACAAACTGAACTTACAAGCTCAAATGGGCAGACTGGGTGGGCCATAGGCCCTTATCTGCCGACACTGTCTATGTATCTATGTATCTATGTATATCCACATAAGCTGAAAACCCCCCATTTACGCTGTTATACCGGTATTTCTTCAGTTTGCAGTCGGCTTTTGAAGAGTGCAGACGATTCAAGGGGTCACCGAAGATCATCGTATGGACCGGAGGTAAGTATGGGGTGAAGGGGGTGGGGAGGTGGGTGTGCCGGGGTGGGTGCAGGTTGGGGAGACTCAATGAGGGACCATTTTCAGTTTACAAATAAAAAAAAAATGTATAATGTAGAGGAAGGTTTTCTTATTTACAGAGACTTTTGGCACGCTGGGATGGGCTCCCAGCATGCCATCTGAGTGTTTTTGGGAGGGCTGTAGCCGACAGGGATTGGGCACCCACCTCAGCACACAACAAATGGGGGCATTATTCTTATGGGCATGGCCCCTGTCGGCAAATGAACTGGTTAGCATGCCGACAGGGGATTGGGCACCCATCAGTCGCTTTCATGCTGCCACATGTTTAGGGAAATGTTACACCAGGCAAGGTACCACCCTGCAATGATGGGGCTCTCCCTCATTGCAGTGGAATGGCTGACACTGCAATGATGAGGCGGCCCCTCATTGCAGTGGCCAAATCATTTCAAGTTGGTGGCACTTCTGCAGAACCAGTGTCATCTGGACACTGGGTCTGCATTGGATGAACAGTGCCAAGCCCACAAATGAAGTGCTGGCGTAGGCTGCCACAGTGCCGCACCTCCACAACCCGCTGCTCTCCTAAGCTGCCACATAATGTTTCTTGCGCATGCATGCAAGCAAACATAAAAAGGACAATTAGAACTATTTTACACCACCAATTGTCTTGAAATGTTGAAAACAATGTGACAAAAGCTAGTGCATTGCTGATTGATTCTTACATAGGCTTTTTTTGCACATATTATTTGTTTGCTTGTTTCTTTGCTAATAAGAAAGAAGTATTTGTCAATGCTGAATGTTTGCTTGCTGATATTGGCATTAGTAGTGTAGGAGTTAGAGAAATGCATTATAGGAATGACAGTGAAGTATTGAACTGACACAACCCCACCCCACTCTGCAGGGACTGTGTGGGGTTGGGGGTGTGCCTTGGGTCATAAGCCATAGCGGTCATGCCATTTCACCTCACCTTTCCTGCAGACACTGACAGGTGTCACGGTGTGTCTTGGGGGTCTTTGACCCTTAAGCTCACCCATTCCATAAGGAAATACACCGAGATGGGTGCAGTATTGGAGAATGGGGTGGGCGTTGAGGCGAAGACTCCAAGGCACACCTCAATGCCTGTCACTGGCTGCAGGGGTTGGGGTGGGGTGAAATGGCGTGAGCATTACGGCCACGATCCTGCAAGTCACACCCCGATGATGGTCAGTCTCTATAGGGTAGGTGTTATGGTTGGAAATCCTACATTGCAATACATTGGTATTTTCGCTCCAAATTTTCAACATGGGCTTTTTGTGACCCCACCTCATGAACAGAGGCACTATTATTTTGTTACTCAATTCCAAAAGGTAATTTTGCACAGTGACTGCACCATTCTGTGCCACAGGTGTGAAAACACGTTGGGGTGGGCTCCCAGTGTGCCACAATAGTGTGGATGGGGGGCACGCCAACATGGGGATTGGGCACTCAATGTCGGGAAAGATTACAGAAGGGTTGGGGGGCACATCCGACATTGGGAGTGAGCATCCCAGTGTCAGAAAAACATAAACAATTACTTTGGCACACTGGGGTGGACTCCCAGTGTGCCATATTAATGGGGGAAGGGGGATGCATGCAGACACAGGGATAGGGCACCCCAATGTCAGCTTTCTGGGGAGTGTGTGGTGGATGGCAGAAGCCATCGCCCACTAATTTATTTATTGAAATGTTTCACCAGGGAAGGCACACTGAGCAAACAAGTTGCTCAGAAGGAAGGCCCGGGGACAGAGTGGTTGGAGGCAGGAGCTGACCTGGTTGTGAGGGAGGGGGGAGGTCCCGCTGACAAGCCTGTCCATGACTGGAGCAGCAGGGACTTTTTCAAGTGTGGGTCTCTCTTTGAAGCTGCTGTCATAGGCAGCTTTCCCATTGATTAGTGCCTGTGGGACGTGCCCAGTAAAGCATCCGCTGCACTGGCCACAACACTGACACACCTCTGAAATGTGGTACTACCACAATATGTTTCTTGCACTGCACACACTAGCAAACATAAACAAGCATTTGTCAATGCCGAATGTTGTCTTGCTGGCATTGGCATTGGTAGTGCAGGAGTTAGAGAGATGCATAATAGGAATGGCAGTGAAGTATTGAACCATAACGCTCATGCCATTTCGCCTCACCCTACCCTGCAGACACTGACAAGTGTTGTGGTGTGCCTTGGGGTCTTCGGGCCTATACGCTCACCCCATTCCATAAGGAAATACACTGAGATGGGTGCAGTATAGGAGAATGGGGTGAACGTTGGGGCCAAAGAGTCTAAGGCACATCTCGATGCCTCTCACTGGCTGTAGGGTAGGGGTGGAGTGGAATGTGTGAGCATTACAGCTGACAATCCCAAGTTACACCCCTGACACCTGTCATTCTCTACAGGGTGGGGTTTTACAGTTGAAAACCCTAATGCCCCAGGCATTTGTTGGTATTTTTACTCCAAATTTTCAACATGGGCTTTTGTGACCCCACCTCATGAACAGTGGCTACGAAGTTTGTTAGCCAAAAGGTGAGTTTGTACAGCAACTGCGCCATTTGGTGCCACTGATGAGAAAATACATTTGAGCAGGATGTGAAAAATGACAGCTATACTGTTCATGAGGAGAGTGTAAACAAATGGCAATGGTGAAAAATATGAACAATTGGTGAAAGTCACAATGCGTAGAAACTGCATAAAGAAGCGCCAAATTTTCAAGATAGGCATTTTGGGACCTCCTCTCATGAACAGTAGCACTGTGATTTTGTTAATCTGTCCCAAAGTTGATTTCCCACAGCGACCGTGCCATTGTGCACCAGATGTGTGAAAACACATTTCAGGCAGGATGTGAAAAGTGACAGCTGTACTGTTCATAAGAAGGTGTGAAACAAGCATTTGTCAATGCCGAATGTTTGCTTGCTGGCATTGGCAGTGATACTGTAGAAGTTACAGAGCTGCAGTCACTGTGCGAAATCACCCTTCAGGCCCGAATAACGCCATGATAGTGACATCATTCATGAGAAGGGGTCCCAAAAACCCCATGTTGAAAATTTGGTGCCAAAATTCCCAAAAATGCCTGAGATATGCAATAAAGTTGAACCCCTCCTATTTATCCCATTATACAGCTTACCGGCATTTCCTCAGTTCGATGATGCCTTTGAAAGTGCAGACGTGTTCCAGGTCCACGAGATCGTCGCACCGAGCCCGGAGGTAAGTATGGGGAGTGGGGAGGCTGGGTGCCTCAGTGGGTGGGTGCGGGGTTGTGGGGCCGGACGTACGGGACAGCTTTCGCTTTCCAGGTAAAAATTAAAAAAAAAAAAACGACGTGGGACTGTTTGCCAAACTGGGGTGGGCTCCCAGCGTGGCACAGGGCGTTGGGGAGGCCTTCAGCCAACAGAGTTAGGCACCCCGATGAAGCCTCTGGAGTGCTTGCCAAGCTGGTTGGGTTCCCAGCGTGGCACTCAGTCATGTGGAGAGGGAGGACAGTGCAGCCCGGGGATTGGGCACCCCGTCTGCTATATGATTAGTTGCCACGCTGGGGTGGGCACCCAGTATGGCATTTTGGAAGCCTTTCGGGGGGGAAGGCAGGGGGGAATGCAGCAGCAGACGGGGATTGGGCACCCCGTCAGCTATACAGTGCGTGCGTGCGGGGGCTCGCACGCCTGTGGGCGTCTGTGGGAGGGGGAGCTGCACGTGAGCAGCCTTATCTTATCGCTGCTCACTCAAGCGTAGCTCCCCCCTTCAACTGTATGCCACTGCATTTTGGAGCTTGTCATAGACAGCTGCCAGCACATTGACTGAATTGGAGGAGGAGGTGACACACCTCCGAAATCTCCGATGATGGCACTATGTTTCTTGCACATGCGTGCAAGCAAACATAAAAATGGCAATGTTAAAAATCTGGAGTAAAAATACTAAAAATTGTCCAAGTTACAAGCATGCATGGAAGCTGCGCAATGCATGCTCATAACACAGTTACTTTTTGGAATTCTTTCACCAAATTTGCAACATAGGCTTTTTGGGACCCTACCTTTTGAACAGTGGCACTGTCGGTTTGTTAATTGGTCCCAAAAGGTGATTCTGCACAGTGACGTGAAATCACCTTTCGGGATCTAATAACGAGATGACAGTGCATGTGTTCAAAGGTGGGTCCCAAACCCATGTTGAATATTTGGAGCCAAAATTCAAAAAATGGCTGAGATATCCACCTAATTTGCCCCAATTAATGCCATTATACAGCTTACGGCATTTCTTCATTTTGCAGTTTGGCTTTGAAGAGTCTAGAAGTGTTCCTGCTCCACGAAGATCACAACACTTGACCTCCGGAGGTAAGTATGGGTGAGGGGTGTGGGGAGGTGGGATGCGCAGAGGGATGGGTGTGGGTTGGGGAGGGGCACCACTGACAATGAGGGACTGTTTTAGTTTTTCAGGTAAAAAAAAAAAAAAAAAAGACCTGGACATCGCGGTGCTGACACAGTCGGCTTTGTGTGAGTGGTGACACACTGGGGTGGGCTTCCAGTATGCCATACAATATGGGGGGCGATGGGAGACATGCCGACACGGGGATTGCACCCCTGATGTCTGCTTTGATTGAGGATTGTGTGGTGGTGGCAGGAGCCACCACAATTTTTATTTAAATGTCCACCAGGACAGGCATGTACAGGAGGCATGTCATCTCTGCCGCTGCATGACGAGCTTGTCTCCGATTGCATTGGCACATTTCTTTCAAGTTGGTGGCACTTTACATAATTCTTGCATCAGCGCTAGCATGTTGGCCAATTGGGGAATGAGGGACTCACCTACTAAAGCATGACCTGCCTTCTCCAACACTGACACACCTCTCACTGTGCTATTACTACCACAAGATGTTGCTTGTGCAAGCAAAGACAACACAAGAGTGGCAAGAAAATATTTCCTGTTTTCAGCCTTGCCCAGGAGGGGTGAGGGTACTGGAAATAATGATTTTAAACTAGGTATGTCTGTTGGTGGATTTGTGAATTTGGGGCAATGTTGCTAGGCCACGTGGAAATTCAGTAAGTCTTTTCAGGACTTATCATGAGATCTTTAATATCCACCTGAACAACTACGTGCACTGGCTGAAAGACTGCACCTTACAATAGCACTGTGTCTCCTTAACACCACACTGGGAGTCTGGTACATAGGTATGGTTCCTTCAACCAATGGGGAGAGCCCTGCAGATCTCTCAGCACCACTACCTGAAGCATCTGGTGCACATTGGTAGCCTGCCAGTCGTCTACAGACTGGGCCTGACTCTACTTAGTTTCTGAGACCCAACAGGGTCAGGCTTCTGTTAAGGCTCAGGCATATATAAAATAAAGAACTAAATATTCAAACCACCGACCTGGATCAAGCACTCTTGTCGCAGTTCTTGTCAGTGATATCTTGCAGGATACTGCAGGAATACAGCATAATCCAATGACAGTTACTTTATTTTGTCACACAGGAAACAAATATAATCACTATGTGCTACGATCATTTTAGGAATATTTGTATTATGTTGGAGTGAAATAAGCAGACTGTAAAATGTTAAATAGATATCTATATATGTATATATATATATATGAATTAGAGTGACTCTTTGAGTGTTTTTACATGTTGCACCTGTTTAATTAATTGTTTAACGGGTGGAAGTTAATTATTCACTTATGTCACATGTATAAAAGATGGTAATAGGATCATGGGCCCACACCCCCTGAGGCAGGCTTACACGCGCTGGGGTTAGTGGGTGGCTAGCTGGTTGTTTTTCTCCTATGCACGTCTGTATTTGTCTGAGTGCACTGTTTGCATTACGTTGTCAAGAAAGTTTTTATAGCATACAAGGCTGTACTTAAATAAATTACTTGAGATAAAAGCAAAACTGTTTATTCTGTAGCTTTTATTTATCTCAAGTCAGACCTGTCAGACCTGTTACAGTGCTCAACTTTTATTTGTGGTTTCCACAAAAGGCTGCCAGGAAACTGACATCTGTATCCCACAGTTCTTCATCCTGGTAGGTGGCACTGTATAGATCTCAAAGAACAGTATACATGAAGAGTGATAGCAATGTTTTTCTTTTATAAACATAACAACATACAGTACACATTTAGATTAGAAAGGTGATCACAGGCCCACTGACTTGAGCTATGCAGAATGTGGAATTCAACCAGGAGAATTCAGGTGAAATGACATCTCGCTTCTGAAAACTGCAGAATAACACACAAGGTTGCCACCTGTCAGATTTTTACCTAATGATCCAGTTTGCAAGGTCCCTGTCCACTTCTCCATTTTGCTCAAAGATAGATTTGAGCTGCCTAGGATCAGAGGACCTCTTGCTGCATGCAGGGCCCACCAAGTCTGCCGCCATAGCCACAGAGGTTGCCTAGACAAAGGAAGGCAAGCTGGACTGTAAAGTGCTCTGGGAGTGTGAGGATGGTGTGTCAGGTGCACATTCCTCAGCCTCTGCCACTACAGAATTCCTTCACTGTTCTGGTGAGACAGGACTCCCATGAAGAGGCACTTATAGTGGTGATAAGACAGGAAGTGGAGTCCTCCAAAGGGAAGGCTTCAAGGAGGGAGGTAGATCACCCAAGCTGAAGAGAAAGCAGCTTCTGGTGGGGGTCTGAATTGTCAGGGGGATAGATTTGGGAGCAGGAAGTGGTGGAGAGAAGGAGGTTAGGTGCCTGCCTGGTGCCTTGGTTTGGCAGGATGGACATCAGATCCTAAGGATCACTAGGGCGGCAGGACAGAATGGGGAGCTAGATGTCATTGTCCACCTGAGTTCAAATGACCTATCTAGGTATGGGGCTGGGTTAGTGTAGGGTGAGTTCAGGGAACTGAGGAGGGGCCTAAGGCAAGTAACACAAACATAGAAACAGACATTTATTGGCAGATAAGGGCCTTCAGCCAACCTAGTCTGCACCAATACCTCCAATAATTGTGCACTTTTATGTTCTACCTGTATTTGGTTGTCCCCCTCCTCCACTTACCAGTGGTCCCTTATGCCTATCCCAACCATTGCATCAGCTTCCTTCACAAGCGGTTGTGGAGCACAGCAGTGTTGTGCCGAATGGCTGCAGTCCGTTCTGGGGCTGGTCTCTGCTGTGGCGAATAGAGAGCATGCTGTCGATGGCGACAGTTAATGAGCATGCCACTAAGCTCAAAGAAACTCAGCCGCTGCAATCAGGGGCGCCCCATCACTATGCAATCAGCTGTTTTTGCTGTGGGGGCGTCTTTGACTGCAGCAGCCAGTCCTAAGCTGCATTGTGTGGTGTCGATGGCGGCGCTTCTCTGTTGGCCTCTCACAATTCCCACAAAGTTAACGAGCTGCCGCCCACCTCTCCCAGTTCTAAAAGCCAATGGGGTGCCCAATCCCCTGTCAGCATACCCCCTCCCTGTTTATTTGCTGTGGGTAGCCCAATCCTCATCTGCATGATCGCCCCAATTTGTTGTGTGCCGACAGGGTTCACAATCCCCCTCAGCTAATGCACCTCCTCCCCAAAGCACACTGTATGGCAGCCAAGTGCCCTGTCTCCGTCAGCTCCAGCTCCTCCCAAAAGAAATATCTAGGTGTGCGGCATGCTGGCAGCCCACCCAGCGTGCAAAAAAAGCGCCCCACATCGCTCTTTATTTTTTAAAACCTGTAAAACAGAAAACGGTCCCTCACGGTATTTTGTGCCCCTTTCCCAAACCGCACACACCCACTGTGTACCCAGCTCCCCACAGCCCCCCTCGCCCCATACATACCTCCGGAGCCCGACGCGACTATCTTTGGTGGACCAGGAACATGTCTGCACTCTTCAAAGCCGACTGCGAACTAAAGAAATGCCTGTAAGCTGTATAATGGCATAAATAGGGTTTTTTCAACTTAGGTGGATATCTCGGCCATTTGGGGGAATATTTTCACCAAATTTTCAACATGGAGTTCTTGGGATCCCAACTCATGAACTCAGTCACTGTCATTTTGTTATTTGGTCCTGAAAGGTGATTTTGTGGTCACTGCGTGGAACCACCTTTCGGGACTGAATAATGAAACAACATTATCACAGTTCATGAGGTAAGTCCCAAAACCCTATGTTGAAAATCTGATGAAAAATTTCCCAAATGACTGTTTCATGAAGTGTGTTGCACAGTTCCTATGCCTCGTAACTTCAAGAATTTTATTATTTTCACCCCAGATTTTCAACATTACCATTTTACCACACCTCCTTATCGAACAGTACAGCTGCCATTTTTCATATCTCACCGAAATGTGTTTTCATACATGTGGAGCACAATAGCGCAGTTGGTGTGCAAAATCAATGTTGGGACAGATTAAGAAAATCACAGTGACACTGTTCATGAGCAAAGATCTTAAAATGGCTATGTTGCAAATTAGGTGACAAAAGTCCGTAAAATAGCGGGTGTTGTTATGGCGTGCATTACGCGAGTTTCCACACCCTCATAACTTCATGAATTTGTAATATTTTCACTCCAGATTTTCAACACTTGCATTTTTCCACACACCCTTATGAACAGTATAGCTGTCATTTTTCACATTCTAGCAAAAATATGTTTTCACACTTCTGGCGCAGAATAGCACTGTCACTGTGGGAAATCACTGTTCATGAGCTGAGGTCCCAAAATGCCTATGTTGAAAATCTGGTGTAAATAATCCCGAAAATAATTACCGGTGTGCATTGCGCTGTTTCTACGCATGCATTACCATTTTTACACCTTCTCATGAACCATACAGCTGTCATTCTTCACATCCTGTTGAATGTGTTTTTAGCACATGTGGCACCAAATGGTGCAGTCACTGTGCAAAATCACCTTTCAGCTAACAAAACAATAGTATCACTGTTCATGTGGTGGGGTCACAAAAGTGCCCATTGAAAACTTAGAGTAAAATACCAAGAAACGCCCAGGGCGTTAGGGTTTCCGACCATAATGCCCTACCCTTTAGGGACTGACAGGTGTCAGGGTGTGACTTGGGATTGTTGACAGTAATGCTCACGCCAAGCCACCCCTACCCCACCCTGCAGTCAGTGACAAGCATTGAGGTGCACCTTGGACTCTTTGGCCCCAGAGTTCACCCCATTCTCCTGTACTGCACCCATTTCAGTGTATTTCCTTATGGAATGAGGTGAGTGTAAAGCCCGAACACCACAAGGCACACCTCGACACTTGTAAGTGTCTGCAGGGTAGGGTGAGATGAAATGTCATGACTGTTATGGGCGATGACCCAAAGGCACACTCCAATGCCTGTCCATCTCTGCAGGGTGGGGGTGGAGTTGGCATCAACTCAATATTTCACTGCCAGTCCTATACTGTATCTGTCTAACTCCTGCACTTCCACTGCTAATGCCAGCAAGCAACCATTCGGCATTGACAAATGCTTGTGTTCATTTGCAAAGCATGCAAACACACTGGTATCGGTTTGAACTGTAAGGTCGCTTTGGGAGCAGGGACCTTTCTCCTCCTCCACCTATCAAAGCTTCAGAATACTGAATCTACTCCCTAATTACATCCACTGTCTGCCTTTCTCTTCCTTTTTATGTTGCTTGTGCTTGCACAAGAAATGTTTTGCTACAGAGAACAGCATTGCAGAGGTGTGTCACTGACTAGCCCAATGTAGGTCAAGCTGCATTGGGCTCGTCCTTGACAGACCAATTATCATGCAAGCTAAGTATGACAATGGTTTACAGTTTATTGGTGGAAACTTTGTGTACTTAAAACAAATGAAGCACTCTAATGAGAGAACACTTCTTCCACTTCATATACATAAAGCCGTCCCCCCTCCCCTCCATCGCTCCTTTTTCCTTGCTGTCTCTCCCTCCTCCCTTGCACACGCCTTTTGCCTCATGTGTTCCCCATACCTCATTTCTCCCTTGTTGTCCCTCTGACCCTCCTGTCTCCTCGTGTTTTGCATTTCTTCGAGCCAGGCTCCAGTGACTGGCTAAGCTGTGCTGCTATCAGCCTCACAAATTGCAGAAGGAACCAGAGAAGCTTTAAGCAAACAATGCACCACAAAGCTGCCTAGTGCTCATCATGGGACAAAACGTTGCTGTAAGAGCTGAAATCTGATATGCTCAGAGGCCAGAGTGGATGGCCGACTCAGACTGCATGCATGATTTAGAATAGCAGAATACTGCGGTAGCGCTCAAATATTCCTGCGGCTCTAAGAATACAGTTTTTCTTAAAGTGAATCTGTACAATTCTTCTTTTGAATGGATTTGATTGATGGTGTGGCGGCACCTGACAGTGCAATGATGCAGACCTCTGTGCAACCAGAGCACAGTTAACAACTTCTGTGTACACACTCAGCCACCCTGCGGATCACTGGGCACCGAGCCCATGGTGAAATCAGTACCATCCTGCACAATTTGTAGCATCTGAGGCCGCAGTCCATGCTGTGTGCAGTCAGATTGCATTTTCAGACTGCAGTCAGTAGCACAGACAGATTATGTCCCCAAGTTGGTGAAGTGCAATGGGACAAGCCGGGTGAAGTGATTCCACTGTGCAGTCTGGCGCAGAGAAAGCAACTGGAACAGACACAATGTCAGGCAATGTGGCAATCTCATGTCCTTGTGAAAGTTGTAGCTGGGACACGAAAACTACACAGCGCAAGACAACGAAGCCACAATGACTGTGGCCTGTGAAAGCTCAGAGACAGATTGTCTGTGTTAACATTCCTTCTTACTACCCTGTGATTTACAGATAATCATCAGTCTGAGTGGGCAGAGGTATTAAGAGTGACAGTGTGCAATCTGGTGTATAACACAGAGAGAGAGAGAGAGAGACACACAGACCGTGGGAGACAGTGGGTACCAAAGTTGCCTGTACGCATCTCTCTCATCTGTCATCTATTCTCTGTCAAAACAGTACGACAATGGTCAGCAGTATAGAGCCCTCTGACAGGCTGTAATACAGAAACAGAGGAGGCGAGCATGACAGTGGCCACCAGGTATCCTTTCTGGCACCCCCAACCATGACTGCCTGCCATTCCCACCCTCACAGCACAGGCGATAGAAAGAGTGAGGACAGCATCATCACTCTTCCACCTACACCATGGCTGAAATATCCTGTGAGACAACAGAAAAACATAGGGGATGTTATTTCTGTGGCCTCTCCTTGCTCCCAGTAGGAACAATGCACATTTGTGTCAGGACAGACCTGTGTATTTGCTTTCTCTCTCTGTCTCTGTCTTTCTCTGTCCTCTCTCTCTGTCTCTCTCTCTCTCTCTCTCTCTCAGTGTCTTTTATTTAGGAACCTCTTTGCTTTCCCACCCCAACAAGTTCTGTGTCCCATTCTGCCTCCCCCACCCGAGTAAGAAAGTGTAGAGAGGCAACAGTTTTCCCCTGACATTCAGAACAGACCGGGTGCAAAGAGATTGTGACATAGAAGCAAGACGGAAAAATATCAATGTGAGACAGACAGAGAGACAGAGACACTGGGAAGCAGCATTGAAAAGACAATATGTGCTGTCCTCTCTCTGTGTCTATGGATAGTAGTGTGTTAGGGGAGGACATAGTGGGGAGCCTTTATACAAGCCACATATAAATGTGTCTCTCTCTCTGTCTGCCTGTCATTCAGAGAAAGACACAGACATAGAAACATAAATTGTCAGCAGATAACAACTGCCCGGCATAGTCTATGGCCCTTGTACTGGATTGCAACATGACCCCTGCTGTACCTCTATAGAACCCCTATACTGTCCCAAGCATGCTTGAATCCATCCACAGTGCTCGCTCCACACCTCCTGGGCCACCATTCCACCTCCACCTCTCTCTGTGAAGAAGACTCTGTCCTTACCTCCACCTTCAATTTCATGTCATGCCCACCTTGTTCTGTGCTCTCTTGTACTGGAAAATGTCTTCCCCTGCACCTTGTTTATACCTTGAGGTGCCAGATATTTATCATATCCTTCACCTCCTCTCTTCAGTGGTACATGGTGAGGTCATAATGTTCCTCATAAGTCTTGTGTTGAGCTTTTTACCATCTGTGCCCTCTCTGGACCATCTCAGCTGTTAATATCCTTGAGTGCGACCTCCAGAACTGCACACAGTACTCATATGAGCTGACCATGGTTATATAATATATCCTACCTCCTCCTTGCTGGTGATATCCCTGCCTCCAGGCATCACTGGCCCTCCCAGCCGTAACACTTTACTTTGACATTTCAAATCATCTGAAATAAGAACCCCAAGTCCCTTTCCTTCCTTGTGACTATCAAACTCCTCCCCACATCCTGTAGCTTTCCCCAAGAACACATGTCCCAGGTGCATATTTTGCACTTTTGAATTAAACTTCATTGCCAGTCCTCAGACAATTTTCCAAGCCCCAGGTCCTCTCCATTTCTCCACCCCCTAGAATTATCCACTGTATTACAGATCTTGGTGTCATCTATAGCAGGCAGACCTTTCCTTGACCTTCTGTAAGGTCAATAATGAAGACATTGAATAGGACTTGTGGTGGACGAGCTGTGGTGGTTTACCCTATAGATTAGGGTGATGCCAGATAAATCTGGAGGACGTGGACAGAAGCAAGATACAGGTTTATGCAACAGTTGAAGCACACAGAAAGGCTTAGCATTCAGTTACACTAGCAGACATGAAAGAATGAATAAGATTACGGGACCACAACCTGTCATTCAGACAAAAATCAGGTTGTTAAGTCCTGAGGATGTAGCAATCCAATGCACCAAGCATGGGTTCTAGTATTTTGGTTGGCTGATTGCTGAGGGTGAACCTAAGGAAGCACTTCTACAGGCCATAAAATGGGGCATCCCCAGTAACCAGAACAGGTAAGCGCAGGCCTCTTGGCTCTGGAAGAAGGTGACTCTGGTATCACTGAGGCAACCGAAGGAAGTGCCTGGTTGAGGATGGGTGTTGGCGCCCAGTTGTGGATAGAGAACCCTTATCTGGAGTTGTCAGCTGCAGTGACCTTAGGCAGGTGATCTCCAGTCAAGGACGGATGTTGGGTGCAATGATCCACGGACAACCTCTGGTAGGTCCCAGAACCATATCACCTCACCCGTTACCCTCAGAATCTTGTAATCTTGATTGTGACCTCTTGATGAGCTACTGGAACGCAGACACCTATGGATGGTACAATCATGAGTGGTGACCCTTGATGAAACCTCTTGTGAGGCCACCAGTACACATACCAGGGGATGAAGCACAGAGCCTGGCAATCCTCGGCGAGGCCACAGTATAGACACCAGTATCATTGCCACCTTGGGACAATGTCTATACAAGAGAATGGGCGTGAATCCATGTTCAAGATAACCAAGTCCCTAAAGCTAAAGCTAGAGCTGAGGCTAACCTGGCGCACTTTGGTGGGCCTTAGCTACCAGCTGGCTACCTACAACCGGCAACTCAAACCTGGGTGTCATAGTACCCAGGTTAATGGAAGTCATTGGAGATGGGTGCAGGTGATACTGACTACGGGACCCTCCTGGTCAAGGAAGAGGCAGTAGGAATCTAGATGAGGTGTGAGGTATGAGTATATGCAGGAGCCTGGAAAGAACAGAATTTACAAACCTGAAGGAAATCCCCCACTCTGACAACAGAGCCCTACCACTTGGGATGGTGTGGCCAAATGTCTTCAGAGAGTATCAGTGACAATGCAGCAATTAATGCCCTCAGGGCGTGCAACACAAGGACAATTGAACAAATAAGGCAGTGCAGTCATGATACCCCAGGAATAGGAAGTTCAGTCACTTAAACTCTTCAATTGAATATACTGTAGCAGTTCAGTCAGCAAGCAGTTCAACAACTTAAAACAGTTTGATTAGTACAGCAGTTCCAACACGCAAGCAGGCCCAGGCAACCATACTCACCTCCTCATCACAAATCAGGGACAAATGGCCAAAATCAGGAGCATCTGATGACATAGTAATATAGTTCAGAAGCTGTACCACAACATACTTCTTAGTGTGAATAGTATTTTCTTAATGAAACTAGACCATAACATCAATGGCTGGCATTATTTTGATTCCAATCCCTATCTTTAGTGCCAGAAATGTCAAACTTAGGAGGGACAGAAGATATTTCTGAAGGCAAAATCAGGGACATCCCTGAAAATCAGGAAGAGCTGAGAGGTAGGCAAGCAACAGGGAGCTTACAGGTATTTAAAGATTACAATCTACACCATGGGCACTGAAACCGTTTGATGACCTACCCCTTTGTTAATATGGATCAGCTCTGGGTGCCTTCTGAGAATGGAGGAGCCAGGATACCTAGTCTCTTTGTCTCAGCTATGGGCTGCCCCGTCCTTCTACTACATGGACAAAGGACTAAGTTTTCCCATTACTAAGGCTCAGATTACCCTAGAACTCTGAGAGAAGAAGAATGCTAAGGCTCTGCTAGACTTCTAGTAATTGCTTCTTACAGCTAAACAATTAGAAATTCAGTATGAACATTTCCCTTCTTACCAGTAATACTTTGAGCTGGCTTTACCTAGCAATTCTGTGACTCTTGGCTGAGAGGAGTGCTCCGGTCTCTCTATTTGGATCACAGACTGCCTAGAATAAGTTAAACTAGCAGAGATTCCTTCAGAGAGGATCCAAACACACCCCAATCTTGGTCCATTAATTATTTGGTTTCAACCATCTAGCTATAGTTCTTATCTCTCTCTCCCTCTCTCTCTCTCTCTCTCTCCTCTCTCTCTCTCTCTCTCTCTCTCTCTCTCTCTCTCTCTCTCTCTCTCTCTCTCTCTCTCTCTCTCTCTCTCTCTCTCTCTCTCTCTCTCTCTCTCTCTCTCTCTCTCTCTCTCTCTCTCTCTCTCTCTCTCTCTCTCTCTCTCTCTCTCTCTCTCTCTCTCTCTCTCTCTCTCTCTCTCTCTCTCTCTCTCTCTCTCTCTCTCTCTCTCTCTCTCTCTCTCTCTCTCTCTCTCTCTCTCTCTCTCTCTCTCTCTCTCTCTCTCTCTCTCTCTCTCTCTCTCTCAGTATAGCGCAGTGGTCTAAGGCTCTGAGCTGCAAATCTGGTGACATCCAGCAGACCAGACCTGGGTTTGAATCCCACAGCTTACACTTGCATACTGTGTGACCCTGAGCAAGTCACTTAACCTCCTTGTGCTCCCAGGTCACTCCTGTAAAAAAGCTTTCAGCTTAGTGTGCTATACCTGGTTAAATAACTAACTAACTATATATAATTGGACAAGGTAGCAGCTTTCCTCCACCCTTTGGGGGGAGGGGGTATAATGGAAGCAGTTTAACAATTATAAACAATAATTAAATAGTACAACAATATGATTGCTAAACAAACAATCCTTCCCCTAGCTGGAGCAGGTCTAGCTAGGACTAATTATTAAAGGTAATGCTGGCCAACAAGCCTACTCACCCCTGGAGTTCAGCCAAGACTTCTGTACTCTGGGGAATGCACAATCACAAAGGAGTGACAAGGCCTCTTCTTCTGGAGACTGCTGCATAAAAGGTTCACTGGGTCTGTTTCCCGGCCAAATAGAATGACTCGCCGCACTGGGGGAACCTGACTAGACAGCAAATTTCTGCAAAAAACTGGTCGAGGCTGCTACAGGAGATCTTCGGGAGGGAGTTACACTGAAGGGACCCAGGGGATTCGCTTCAGCCTCCTAACAGGTAAGCCGACATCCATTGCCTTACTGTCCTTCACCCTCCCAGGTCAAACTCTTTCTCCTCTCTGCAGCCTGTTCAGAGCATCCTCTAGGCTGGGGCGGTCCTGGCTACCTGCCAGGTGATTGGCTCCTTCATCCAGAGGTTAGCCTTAAAAAAAAATCTCCAAATTTGAATCTTCCCTGGCCACAGGAATTGGCTGAAAGGGCTCAGCCTGGCTTCTTTCTCCCCTGTGGGACTGGAATGTGGTCCAACTGGTTTGACTTTGGCTGACTAGGTGTTGGTCTTGAGCAGGGAAGGAAGAACAAAGGAGAAAAAATGGTTTCTTTTAAAACCCTAATTTAGACAACTAGAACTGTCTGCTGGAGAGGGCCTGTCCTATGTTTCAGAGGTACCCCCAAGTTTTCAAGGTTTCCCATTAAGCTGCCAGGGTCCCCATAACTGTCTGACCCCTCATGTCTCTGAGGATCCCTTATTTTCTGTGATGCCCCCAATTCCAATGTTTTCTGTGGTGCCCCCAATTTCCCTGGGGCACTACAGATCCGGGCCCGCCTAACAATACATGTCCTCATGTATTTTCCAAATTTTTACCATTTTTAATCTCAAACTCTTTGACAATTTCATCTGTAAGCAATGGCATATTCCTCGCTCTTGTTATGTTAACAAGACATTATTAACAGTCTACAGATCATAAACTTTAAATCCTTAATTCTACATTTTCTTAAAACTCTAAACATTATGGTAGTGGTTTTGTCAGTGTATGAGAAAACATTTATGACTCCTTTCATCTTTAAGGCTCTGATTTAGAGTCTGGCAGTGGTCTTGGCTCTTCTTTCATTTTTCTACTTGTATGGGAACACTGTATGGCTTCGGTCACATACCTCTGAGGTGGTACCCCAAAGCTTGACCTCTGGGATCACGTTGAGGGGGCTCTAAAGCATTCGCTGCTGGAGGGTGTGGCACCAGTGGATACAGCCATGGGGTTAGTAGCAGGGTGGGAAATGACTCTGGGGGTGTTCCCCGAGTTGGGAGTAGCTCCTGCCTTTTCTTGTTTATCTGTCAATCCCACTCAACATTAACCATGCAGAACTTCAAATGATTTCAGTATACCATCTTCTGAGTCTGTGTTCCATCCAATGCCTGGACTTGGTAGATTTGATATCCTGGATATGGGATTTCTGAGATGACATATGGGTCAGGCTCCCACTCAAAAGATGATGTCCCACCTCTCCTTGACTTCACCATCACTTGTTCTCCTATGAGTAAGGGCTTTTCCCGATCGAAGGCATTCCCTGACCCCCTCACATTTTCTTGGTTTGCACACACCCTTAGAATGGCTGGTGACTTGGGCTCTGCTCCAGGAGAGGTCCTGTTCTCCTTCTGGTGATGTGATTCAACTGCCTTGACTGTCACCTGAATGGAGGGTGACACCTGTGTGTTCTGCCAACTAATACCAGTCCCTTTGGCTCAGACTGGATTGGGTTCTCTTTCTGGTTCCTTCTTGGCTGTCGGGCAGAATTCAGGTACCTCTGGATGCAAATGCTGACTGGTTCGCTCATCACTTACTTCTGGGCAGTTGGTCCCCGTGGGTCTTTTTAGTTCCTGGAGACATACAGCATCCAACTGGATGCTTTCGTCCTCCTGCGAGTGTGTCTGTAACTCCACTAACTGTCTGTGGAGCTTCTCCATCTCCTGCTCCAACATGGTCAACTTGGACCTACAGTTTGCTAACTGTGCTTCGTGTTCCCGTTGTTGCTCTCCTTTGGCCAGTGCCTCTATGAGCAGCTTATGATTCAGGTCTCTGGCCATTATCTGGTGTTTCTGGATACTCCTCGCATAACATGCTTCTGACTCTTCATGGTGGCGTACTTGCGTAGATTGCTTCTTGATCTTCTGAGCTTGCTGCTGTAGAAGTTTTCTGAGGTTGTGACATTCTTTTTGCACTTCAGCCTTTTGCTTTGCATACTTTGCCACTCGCTGTGTAAGCTCCTGATCCTGGGTCTCCCTTTGGCCATTCTTCTCTAGAACCTGCTGGCTCACATTATGGGCCACTGCTCTGGGTATCTGTGCATGATGCTCAGTTCTCCCAAACTCTTGGTGGGCTTCCTGATGGTGTT
The DNA here is from genome assembly GCA_016271365.2 of Neoceratodus forsteri. Taxonomy (NCBI): domain Eukaryota; kingdom Metazoa; phylum Chordata; order Ceratodontiformes; family Ceratodontidae; genus Neoceratodus; species Neoceratodus forsteri. Next base: position 168,509,295 of record CM028130.1, on the reverse strand, counting down.
CTGACAGCTTGGTTGCATTGATTAATTTTCTCCATTTCCATCTTCGTCTCCTCATACAGCTGGCATTGAGCTCTTTTGATATTCCCAGTATAGTTTTTTTTTTTATTTATTTCCTGGGGTCTAGTGCTCCCTCCCTATCCCTGATTCCCAGTATGTAGTTTTTGTTTTTATTTCTTTCCTGTGGTCAGTGAACCCCCTCCTATCCTGATTCCAGTATGTGTTTTTGTTTTTACTATTTCTGGTGTCCAGTGAACCCTCCCTGTCCCTGATTCCCAGTGTAGTTTTTTGTTTTACTTTTTTCCTGTGGTCTAGTGAACCCCCTCCCTATCCCTGATTCCGTGTATGTAGTTTTTGTTTTTTTATTGTTCTGGGGTCTAGTGAACCCCCCCTCCCTATCCCTGATTCCCAGTGTGTTTTTGTTTTTACTTATTTCCTGGTGGTCTAGGAACCCCTCCTCCCTATCCCTGATTCCCAGTATGTGTTTTTTGTTTTATTTATTTCCTGGTGGTTAGTGAACCCCCTCCCATCCCTGATTCCCAGTATGTTGTTTTTTTTTACTTATTCCTGTGGTCTAGTGAACCCCCCATCCTGATTCCTAGTATGTTTTTTTGTTTTTACTATTTCCTGTGGTCAGTGAACCCCCATCCCTGATTCCTGTATGGTTTTGTTTTTTTTATTTCCTGTGGTCAGTGAACCCCTCCCTGTCCCTGATTCCCAGTATTTTGTTTTTGTTTTTACTTATTTTCTGGTGGTCTAGTGAACCCCCTCCCTATCCTGATTCCTAGTATGTATTTTGTTTTTTTACTTATTTCCTGTGGTCTAGTGAACCTCCCTCCCTATCCCTGATTCCCAGTATGTAGTTTTTGTTTTTATTTATTTCCTGGGTCTGGTGAACCTCCCTGCCATCCCTGATTCCGTATGTAGTTTTGTTTTTTGCTTTGTTCTGGTGTCTAGTGAACCCCCTCCTTTATCCCTTATTCCTGGTATGTTTTTTTTTTTTATTTATTCCTGTATTCAGGAACTCTCCTCCTGTCCTGATCCCAGTGGTTTTTTGTTTACTATTCTGGTCTAGTGAACTCTCCTCCCTATCCCTGATTCCAGTGTGTTTTTGTTTTACTTATTCTGTGGTCTAGTGAACCCCTCCCTATCCCTGATTCCCAGTATGTGTTTTGTTTTTCTTATTTCCTGGTGGTCTAGGAACCCCCCTCCCTGATTCCCAGTATGTAGTTTGTTTACTTATTTCCTGGTGGTCTAGGAACCCCCCTCTCCCTGATCTGAGTATAGTTTTTTTTTACTATTTTGGTTGTCTAGTGAACCTCCCCTATCCCTGATTCCAGTATGGTTTTTTATTTATTTCTGTTGGTCTAGTGAACCCTCCCTATCCCTGATTCCTGTATGTAGTTTTTTTTTTTACTTATTTCCTGCTGGTCTAGTGAACCCTCCTCCCTATCCCTGATTCTGGTATGTAGTTTTTGTTTTTACTATTTCTGCTGGTCCAGTGAACCCCTCCTCCCTATCCCTGATTCCCAGTATGTAGTTTTTTTTTACTATTTCCTGCTGGTCTAGTGAACCCTCCCTATCCCTGATTCCCAGTATGTAGTTTTTTGTTTTACTTATTTCTGCTGGTCTAGTGAACCCTCCCTCCCATCCTGATTCCTGTATAGTTTTTTTTTTTACTATTTTCTGCTGGTCTAGTGAACCCCTCCTCCCATCCCTGATTCCCAGTATGTGGTTTTGTTTTTTTATTATTTCCTGCTGGTCTAGGTGAACCCTCCTCCCCTATCCCTTATTCCTAGTATGTGGTTTTTTTTTTTATTTATTTCCTGCTGGTCTAGTGGACCCCTCCTCCCTATCCCTGATTCCCAGTGTGTAGTTTTTTGTTTTTTATTATTTCTGCTGGTCTAGTGAACTCTCTCCTCCCCATCCTGATTCCTAGTATGTAGTTTTTGTTTTTACTTATTTCTGGTGGTCTAGTGAACCCCTCCCTCCTTATCCCTGATTCCTAGTATGTGTTTTTTGTTTTTTTATTTCCTGGTGGTCCAGTGAACCCCCTCCCTCCCTATCCTGATTCTCAGTATGTATTTTTGTTTTTTACTTATTTCCTGGTGGTCTAGTGAACCCTCCCTCCCATCCCTGATTCCCAGTATGTTTTTTGTTTTGCTATTTCCTGGTGGTCTAGTGACCCCTCCCTCCCTATCCCTGATTCCCAGTATGTAGTTTTGTTTTTACTTATTCTGGTGGTCTAGTGAACTCCTCCCTCCCTATCCCTGATTCCAGTATGTGTTTTTGTTTTACTTTTTTCCTGCTGGTCTAGTGAACCCCCCCTCCCTATCCCTGATTCCCAGTATGTAGTTTTTTGTTTTTACTTATTTCCTGGTGGTCTAGTGAACCCCTCCCTCCCTATCCCTGATTCCCAGTATGTAGTTTTTGTTTTTGCTTTTTTCCTGGTGGTCTAGTGAACCCCTCCCTCCCTATCCCTGATTCCCAGTATGTAGTTTTGTTTTTACTTATTTCCTGGTGGTCTAGTGAACCCCCTCCCTCCCTATCCCTGATCTCTGTGCTGTAGTTTGTTTTTACTTATTTCCTGGTGGTCTAGTGAACCCCCTCCCTCCCATCCCTGATTCCCAGTGATGTAGTTTTTGTTTTTACTTATTTCCTGGTGGTCTAGTGAACCCTCCTCCTTTATCCCTGATTCCCAGTATGTAGTTTTTGTTTTACTTATTTCCTGCTGGTCTAGTGAACCCCCTCCTCCCATCCCCTGATTCCCAGTATGTAGTTTTTGTTTTTTACTTATTTCCTGCTGGTCTAGTGAACCCCTCCTCCCTATCCCTGATTCCCAGTATGTAGTTTTTGTTTTTACTTATTTCCTGCTGGTCTCAGTGAACCCCTCCCTCCCTATCCCTGATTCCCAGTATAGTTTTTTTGTTTTTACTTATTTCCTGGTGGTCTGAACCCCTCCCTCCCTATCCCTGATTCCCAGTATAGTTGCTTGTTTTACTTATTTCCTGGTGGTCTAGTGAACCCCCTCCTCCCTATCCCTGATTCCCAGTATGGTTTTGTTTTTACTATTTCCTGCTGGTCTAGTGAACCCTCCCTCCCTATCCCTGATTCCCAGTATGTAGTTTTTTGTTTTTTTACTTATTTCCTGGTGGTCTAGTGAACCCCCCTCCCTCCCTATCCCTGATTCCCAGTATGTAGTTTTTTGTTTTTTTACTTATTTCCTGGTGGTCTAGTGAACCCCCCTTCCTCCCTATCCCTGATTCCGTGTGTAGTTGTTTTTACTTATTTCCTGGTGGTCTAGTGAAACCCTCCCTCCCTATCCCCTGATTCCTAGTATGATTTTTGTTTTTATTTATTTCCTGGTGGTCTAGTGAACCCTCCCTCCCTATCCCTGATTCCCAGTATGTAAGTTTTGTTTTTATTTATTTCCTGGTGGTCTAGTGAACCCCTCCCTCCCTATCCCTGATTCCCAGTATGTAGTTTTGTTTGTTTTTACTTATTTCCTGGTGGTCTAGTGAACCCCTCCTCCCTATCCCTGATTCCCAGTATGTAGTTTTGTTTTTACTTATTTCCTGGTGGTCTAGTGAACCCCTCCTCCCTATCCCTGATTCCCAGTATGTAGTTTTTTGTTTTTACTTATTTCCTGCTGGTCTAGTGAACCTCCCTCCTCCTATCCTGATTCCCAGTATGTAGTTTTTGTTTTTATTTATTTCCTGGTGGTCTAGTGAACCCCCCTCCTCCCTATCCCTGATTCCCATGTATGTTTTTTTGTTTTTACTTATTTCCTGGTGGTCTAGTGAACCCTCCTCCCATCCCTGATTCCCAGTATGTAAGTTTTGTTTTTATTTATTCTGGTGTCTAGTGAACCCCTCCCTCCCATCCCTGATTCCCAGTATGTGTTTTTGTTTTTACTATTTCCTGTGGGTCTCAGTGACCCCTCCTCCCTATCCCTGATTCCCAGTATGTAGTTTTGTTTTTACTTATTTCCTGGTGGTTCAGTGAACCCCCTCCTCCCCATCCTGATTCCCAGTATGTAGTTTTGTTTTACTTATTTCCTGGTGGTCTAGTGAACCCCTCCTCCCATCCCTGATTCCAGTGTATAGTTTTTTGTTTTTTCTTATTTCCTGGTGGTCTAGTGAACCCCTCCCTCCCTATCCCTGATTCCCAGTATGTAGTTTTTTTTTTACTATTTCCTGGTGGTCTAGTGAACCCTCCTCCCTATCCCTGATTCCCAGTATGTAGTTTTGTTTTTACTTATTTCCTGGTGGTCTAGTGAACCCCCTCCTCCCTATCCCTGATTCCCAGTATGTAGTTTTTGTTTTTACTTATTTCTGGTGGTCTAGTGAACCCTCCCTCCCTATCCCTGATTCCCAGTATGTAGTTTTTGTTTTACTTATTTCCTGGTGGTCTAGTGAACCCCTCCTCCCTATCCCTGATTCCCAGTATGTAGTTTTTGTTTTTACTATTTCCTGGTGGTCTAGTGAACCCCTCCTCCCTATCCCTGATTCCCAGTATGTAGTTTTGTTTTTATTTCTTTCTGGTGGTCTAGTGAACCCCCCCCTCCCTATCCCTGATCCTAGTATGTATTTTTTGTTTTTACTTATTTCCTGCTGGTCTAGTGAACCCTCCCTCCCTATCCCTGATTCCCAGTATAGTTTTTTGTTTTTACTTATTTCCTGCTGGTCTAGTGAACCCCTCCTCCCTATCCCTGATTCCCAGTATGTAGTTTTTTGTTTTTACTTATTTCCTGCTGGTCTAGTGAACCCCCCCTCCCTATCCTGATTCCCAGTATTTTTTGTTTTTACTTATTTCCTGGTGGTCTAGTGAACCCCCTCCTCCCTATCCCTGATTCCCAGTATGTAGTTTTTGTTTTTACTATTTCCTGGTGGTCTAGTGAACTCCTCCTCCCTATCCCTGATTCCCAGTATGTAGTTTTGTGTTTTACTTATTTCTGGTGGTCTAGTGAACCCCTCCTCCCATCCCTGATTCCCAGTATGTAGTTTTTGTTTTTACTTTATTCCTGCTGGTCTAGTGAACTCCTCCTCCCTATCCCTGATTCCCAGTATGTAGTTTTTGTTTTTACTTATTTCCTGTTGGTCTAGTGAACCCCTCCTCCCTATCCCTGATTCCCAGTATGTAGTTTTTGTTTTTATTATTTCCTGGTGGTCTAGTGAACCCCCTCCCTATCCCTGATTCCCTAGTATGTAGTTTTGTTTTCACTTTCCTGGTGGTCTAGTGAACCCCCTCCTCCCTATCCTGATTCCCAGTATGTATTTTGTTTTTACTTGTTTCTGGTGGTCTAGTGAACCCCTCCCTCCTATCCTGATTCCTAGTATGTAGTTTTTGTTTTTACTATCTCTGGTGGTCTAGTGAACCCTCCCTCCCTATCCCTGATTCCCAGTATGTAGTTTTTTGTTTTACTTCTTTCTGGTAATTAGTGAACCCCTCCTCCCATCCCTGATTCCCAGTATGTAGTTTTTGTTTTTACTTATTTCTGGTGGTCCAGTGAACCCTCCTCCCTATCCCTGATTCCCAGTATGTAGTTTTTGTTTTTATTTATTTCCTGTGGTCTAGTGAACCCCTCCTCCCTATCCCTGATTCCCAGTATGTAGTTTTTGTTTTTTACTTATTCTGGTGGTCTAGTGAACCCCCCTCCTCCCTATCCCTGATTCCCAGTATGTAGTTTTTGTTTTTACTTATTTCTGGTGGTCTAGTGAACCCCTCCCTCCCTATCCCTGATTCCCAGTATGTAGTTTTTGTTTTTTACTTATTTCCTGGTGGTCTAGTGAACCCCCTCCTCCCTATCCCTGATTCCCAGTATGTAGTTTTTGTTTTACTTATTTCCTGGTGGTCTAGTGAACCCCTCCCTCCCTATCCCTGATTCCCAGTACGTAGTTTTTTTTTATATTTTTCTGGTGGCTAGTGAACCCCTCCTCCCTATCCATGATTCCCAGTATGTAGTTTTTGTTTTACTTATTTTCTGGTGGTCAGTGAACCCTCCCTCCCTATCCCTGATTCCCAGTATGTAATTTTGTTTTACTTATCTGGTGGTCTAGTGAACCCCCTCCCTCCCATCCCTGATTCCCAGTATTTTTTTTTTTTACTTATTTCCTGTGTCTGGTGAACCCCTCCTCCCTATCCCTGATTCCTGTAGTAGTTTTTTGTTTTTACTTATTTCCTGGTGGTCTAGTGAACCCCTCCTCCGTATCCTGATTCCCAGTATGTAGTTTTTTTTTTTTACTTATTTCCTGCAGTCTAGTGAACCCCTCCTCCCTATCCCTGATTCCCAGTATGTGTTTTTGTTTTTACTTATTTCCTGGTGGTCTAGTGAACCCCCCTCCCTCCATCCCTATTCCCAGTATGTAGTTTTTGTTTTTACTTATTTCCTGGTGGTCTGAGTGAACCCCTCCTCCCTATCCCTGATTCCCAGTATGTATTTTTGTTTTTACTTATTTCCTGGTGGTCTAGTGAACCCTCCTCCCTATCCCTGATTCCCAGTATGTAGTTTTTGTTTTTACTTATCCTGGTGGTCTAGTGAACCCCTCCCTCCCTATCCCTGATTCCCAGTATGTAGTTTTTGTTTACTTATGTTCCTGGTGGTCTAGTGAACCCTCCCTCCCTATCCCTGATTCCCATGTAGTGTTTTTGTTTTTACTTATTTCCTGGTGTCTAGTGAACCCCCTCCTCCCTATCCCTGATTCCCAGTATGCTGATTTTTCTTTTTACTTATTCCTGCTGGTCTAGGTGAACCCCCTCCTCCTATCCCTTGATTCCTGTATGTAGTTTTTTTTTTTACTTATTTCCTGGTGGTCTGGTGAACCCCTCCCTATCCCTGATTCCTGCATGTAGTATTTTTTGTTTTTACTATTTCCTGGTGGTCTAGTGAACCCCTCCCTCCCTATCCCTGATCTCCAGTATGTAGTTTTTGTTTTACTTATTTCCTGGTGGTCTAGTGAACCCCCTCCCTCCCTATCCCTGATTCCCAGTATGTAGCTTTTGTTTTTACTTATTCCTGGTGGTCTAGTGCACCTCCTTCCTATCCCTGATTCCCAGTATGTAGTTTTTGTTTTTTACTTATTTCCTGGTGGTCTAGTGAACCCCTCCTCCCTATCCCTGATTCCCAGTATGAGTTTTTTTGTTTTACTTATTTCCTGGTGGTTCAGTGAACCCTCCTTCCCTATCCCTGATTCCCAGTATGTAGTTTTGTTTTTTATTTCTGGTGGTCTAGTGAACCCCCCTCCTCCCATCCCTGATTCCCAGTATGTAGTTTTTGTTTTTACTTATTTCCTGTGGTCTAGTGAACCCCCCTCCCTATCCCTGATTCCCAGTATGTAGTTTTTTGTTTTTACTTATTTCCTGGTGGTCTAGTGAACCCCCTCCTCCCTATCCCTGATTCCCAGTATGTAGTTTTTGTTTTTACTTATTTCCTGGTGGTCTAGTGAACCCCTCCTCCCATCCCTGATTCCCAGTATGTGTTTTTGTTTTTACTTATTTCCTGGTGGTCTAGTGAACCCCTCCTCCTATCCCTGATTCCCAGTATGTATGTTTGTTTTTACTTATTTCTGGTGGTCTAGTGAACCCCCTCCTCCCTATCCCTGATTCCCAGTATGTAAGTTTTGTTTTTACTTATTTCCTGGTGGTCTAGTGAACCCTCCCTCCCTATCCCTGATTCCCAGTATGTAGTTTTTGTTTTACTTATTTCCTGGTGGTCTAGTGAACCCCTCCCTCCCTATCCCTGATTCTCAGTATGTAGTTTTTTTGTTTTTACTTATTTCCTGGTGGTCTCAGTGAACCCCCTCCCTCCCTATCCCTGATTCCCAGTATGTAGTTTTTGTTTTTACTTATTTCCTGGTGGTCTAGTGAACCCCCTCCTCTCATCCCTGATTCCCAGTATGTAGTTTTGTTTTTACTTATTTCCTGGTGGTCTAGTGAACCCCCCTCCTCCCTCTCCTGATTCCTAGTATGTAGTTTTTTTTTACTTATTTCCTGGTGGTCTAGTGAACCCTCCCTCCCTATCCCTGATTCCCAGTATGTAGTTTTTGTTTTTTACTGTTTCCTGGTGGTCTAGTGAACCCCCTCCTCCCTATCCCTGATTCCCAGTATGTGTTTTTTTTTTACTTTATTTCCTGGTGGTCTAGTGAACCCCTCCTCCCTATCCCTGATTCCCAGTATGTAGTTTTTTGTTTTTATTTATTTCCTGGTGGTCTAGTGAACCCCTCCTCCCTATCCCTGATTCCCAGTATGTAGTTTTGTTTTTTACTTATTTCCTGGTGGTCTAGTGAACCTCCTCCCTATCCCTGATTCCCAGTATGTAGTTTTTGTTTTTTACTTATTTCCTGGTGGTCTAGTGAACCCCTCCTCCTCCCTATCCCTGATTCCCAGTATGTAGTTTTTGTTTTTACTTATTTCCTGGTGGTCTAGTGAACCCCTCCCTCCCTATCCCTGATTCCCAGTATGTTGTTTTGTTTTACTTGTTTCCTGGTGGTCTAGTGAACCCCTCCCCCTATCCCTGATTCCCAGTATGTAGTTTTGTTTTTACTTATTTCCTGGTGGTCTAGTGAACCCCCTCCCTATCCCTGATTCCCAGTATGTAGTTTTTGTTTTTACTTATTTCCTGGTGGTCTAGTGAACCCTCCTCCCTATCCCTGATTCCCAGTATGTGTTTTTTGTTTTTACTTATTTCTGGTGGTCTAGTGAACCCCTCCTCCCTATCCCTGATTCCCAGTATGTAGTTTTTGTTTTTACTTATTTCTGGTGGTCTAGTGAACCCCTCCTCCCTATCCCTGATTCCCAGTATGTAGTTTTTGTTTTTACTTATTTCCTGGTGGTCTAGTGAACCCCCCTCCCTATCCTGATTCCCAGTATGTAGTTTTGTTTTTACTTATTTCCTGGTGGTCTAGTGAACCCCTCCTCCCTATCCCTGATTCCCAGTATGAGTTTTTGTTTTTACTTATTTCCTGGTGGTCTAGTGAACCCCTCCTCCCTATCCCTGATTCCCAGTATGTAGTTTTTGTTTTTACTTATTTCCTGGTGGTCTAGTGAACCCCCCCTCCCTATCCCTGATTCCCAGTATGTAGTTTTTTGTTTTTTTACTTATTTCCTGGTGGTCTAGTGAACCCCCCTTCCTCCCTATCCCTGATTCCCAGTATGTAGTTTTTTGTTTTTACTTATTTCCTGGTGGTCTAGTAGACCCCTCCTCCCTATCCTGATTCCCAGTATGTAGTTTTTGTTTTTTACTTATTTCCTGGTGGTCTAGTGAACCCCCCCTCCCTATCCCTGATTCCCAGTATGTAGTTTTTGTTTTTACTTATTTCCTGGTGGTCTAGTGAACCCCTCCTCCTATCCCTGATTCCCAGTATGTAGTTTTGTTTTTACTTATTTCCTGGTGGTCTAGTGAACCCCTCCCTATCCCTGATTCCCAGTATGTAGTTTTTGTTTTACTTATTTCCTGGTGGTCTAGTGAACCCCTCCTCCCTATCCCTGATTCCCAGTATGTAGTTTTTTTTTTACTTATTTCCTGGTGGTCTAGTGAACCCCTCCTCCCTATCCCTGATTCCCAGTATGTAGTTTTTGTTTTTTACTTATTTCCTGGTGGTCAGTGAACCCTCCTCCCTATCCCTGATTCCCAGTATGGTGTTTGTTTTACTTATTTCCTGGTGGTCTAGTGAACCCCTCCCTCCCTATCCCTGATTCCCAGTATGTAGTTTTTGTTTTTACTTATTTTCTGGTGGTCTAGTGAACCCCTCCTCCCTATCCCTGATTCCCAGTATGTATGTTTTGTTTTACTTATTTCCTGGTGGTCTAGTGAACCCCTCCTCCCTATCCCTGATTCCCAGTATGTAGTTTTTTGTTTTTACTTATTTCCTGGTGGTCTAGTGAACCCCTCCCTCCCTATCCCTGATTCCAGTATGTAGTTTTGTTTTTACTTATTTCTGGTGGTCTAGTGAACCCCTCCTCCCCATCCCTGATTCCCAGTATGTAGTTTTTTTTTTACTTATTTCCTGGTGGTCTAGTGAACCCCTCCCTCCCTATCCTGATTCCCAGTATGTTGTTTTGTTTTTACTTATTTCTGGTGGTCTAGTGAACCCCTCCCTCCCTATCCCTGATTCCAGTATGTAGTTTTGTTTTTACTTATTTCCTGGTGGTCTAGTGAACCCTCCTCCCTATCCCTGATTCCCAGTATGTAGTTTTTGTTTTACTTATTTCTGGTGGTCTAGTGAACCCCCTCCTCCCTATCCCTGATTCCCAGTATGTAGTTTTTGTTTTTACTTATTTCCTGGTGGTCTAGTGAACCCCTCCCTCCCTATCCCTGATTCCCAGTATGTAGTTTTTGTTTTTACTTATTTCCTGGTGGTCTAGTGAACCCCTCCTCCCTATCCCTGATTCCCAGTATGTAGTTTTTTTTTTACTTATTCCTGGTGGTCTAGTGAACCCCTCCCTCCCTATCCTGATTCCCAGTATGTAGTTTTTGTTTTTACTTATTCCTGGTGGTCTAGTGAACCCCCTCCTCCTATCCCTGATTCCCAGTATGTAGTTTTGTTTTTACTTATTCCTGGTGGTCTAGTGAACCCCTCCCTCCCTATCCCTGATTCCCAGTATGTAGTTTTTGTTTTTTACTTATTCCTGGTGGTCTAGTGAACCCCTCCTCCCTATCCCTGATTCCCAGTATGTAGTTTTTGTTTTTACTTATTCCCGGTGGTCTAGTGAACCCCTCCTCCCTATCCCTGATTCCCAGTATGTAGTTTTTGTTTTTACTTATTCCTGGTGGTCTAGTGAACCCCTCCCTCCCTATCCCTGATTCCCAGTATGTAGTTTTGTTTTTACTTATTCCTGGTGGTCTAGTGAACCCCCTCCTCCCTATCCCTGATTCCCAGTATGTGTTTTTGTTTTACTTATTCTGGTGGTCTAGTGAACCCCCTCCCTCTATCCCTGATTCCCTAGTATGTAGTTTTTTTTTTACTTATTTCCTGGTGGTCTAGTGAACCCCTCCCTCCTATCCCTGATTCCCAGTATGTAGTTTTTTGTTTTTACTTATTCCTGGTGGTCTAGTGAACCCCCTCCCTATCCCTGATTCCCAGTATGTTTTTGTTTTTCTTATTCCTGGTGGTCTAGTGAACCCTCCCTCCCTATCCCTGATTCCCAGTATGTAGTTTTTGTTTTTACTTATTTCCTGGTGGTCTAGTGAACCCCTCCCTCCCTATCCCTGATTCCCAGTATGTTTTTTTTGTTTTTATATTCCTGGTGGTCTAGTGAACCCCCTCCTCCTATCCCTGATTCCCAGTATGTAGTTTTGTTTTTACTTATTCCTGGTGGTCTAGTGAACCCCCTCCTCCCTATCCCTGATTCCCAGTATGTAGTTTTTGTTTTTTCTTATTCCTGGTGGTCTAGTGAACCCCTCCCTCCCTATCCCTGATTCCCAGTATGTAGTTTTTGTTTTTTACTTATTTCTGGTGGTCTAGTGAACCCCCCCTCCCTATCCTGATTCCCAGTATGTAGTTTTTGTTTTTACTTATTTCCTGGTGGTCTAGTGAACCCCTCTCCTCCCTATCCCTGATTCCCAGTATGCAGTTTTTGTTTTTACTTATTTCCTGGTGGTCTAGTGAACCCCCCTCCTCCCTATCCTGATTCCCAGTATGTAGTTTTGTTTTTTCTTATTCCTGGTGGTCTAGTGAACCCCTCCCTCCCTATCCCTGATTCCCAGTATGTAGTTTTTGTTTTTACTTATTCCTGGTGGTCTAGTGAAACCCCCTCCCTATCCCTGATTCCCAGTATGTAGTTTTTTTTTTTACTTATTCCTGGTGGTCTAGTGAACCCCTCCTCCCTATCCCTGATTCCCAGTATGTAGTTTTTGTTTTTACTTATTTCCTGGTGGTCTAGTGAACCCCTCCCTCCCTATCCCTGATTCCCAGTATGTAGTTTTTGTTTTTACTTATTTCCTGGTGGTCTAGTGAACCCTCCTCCTCATCCCTGATTCCCAGTATGTAGTTTGTTTTTACTTATTTCTGGTGGTCTAGTGAACCCCTCCTCCCTATCCCTGATTCCCAGTATGTAGTTTTTTTTTTACTTATTTCCTGGTGGTCTAGTGAACCCCCTCCCTATCCCTGATTCCCAGTATGTAGTTTTTGTTTTTACTTATTTCCTGGTGGTCTAGTGAACCCTCCCTCCCTATCCCTGATTCCCAGTATGTAGTTTTGTTTTTACTTATTTCCTGGTGGTCTAGTGAACCCTCCTCCCTATCCCTGATTCCTCAGTATGTAGTTTTTGTTTTTACTTATTTCTGGTGGTCTAGTGAACCCCTCCCTCCCTATCCTGATTCCCAGTATGTAGTTTTTGTTTTTTACTTATTTCCTGGTGGTCTAGTGAACCCTCCCTCCCTATCCCTGATTCCCAGTATGTAGTTTTTGGTTTTTTTACTTATTTCCTGGTGGTCTAGTGAACCCCCCTCCCTCCCTATCCCTGATTCCCAGTATGTAGTTTTTGTTTTTACTTATTTCCTGGTGGTCTAGTGAACCCCCTCCTCCCTATCCCTGATTCCCAGTATGTAGTTTTTGTTTTTACTTATTTCCTGCTGGTCTAGTGAACCCCTCCCTCCCTCCCTATCCCTGATTCCCAGTATGTAGTTTTTGTTTTTACTTATTTCCTGCTGGTCTAGTGAACCCCTCCTCCCTATCCCTGATTCCCAGTATGTGTTTTTGTTTTTTACTTATTTCCTGCTGGTCTAGTGAACCCCTCCTCCCTATCCCTGATTCCCAGTATGTAGTTTTTGTTTTTACTTATTTCCTGCTGGTCTAGTGACCCCTCCCTCCTATCCCTGATTCCCAGTATGTAGTTTTTGTTTTTACTTATTCCTGGTGGTCTAGTGAACCCTCCTCCCTATCCCTGATTCCCAGTATGTAGTTTTTTGTTTTTTACTTATTTCCTGGTGGTCTAGTGAACCCCCCTCCCTCCCTATCCCTGATTCCCAGTATGTAGTTTTTGTTTTTACTTATTCCTGGTGGTCTAGTGAACCCCTCCCTCCCTATCCCTGATTCCCAGTATGTAGTTTTTGTTTTTACTTATTTCCTGGTGGTCTAGTGAACCCCTCCTCCCTATCCCTGATTCCCAGTATGTAGTTTTGTTTTTACTTATTCCTGGTGGTCTAGTGAACCTCCTCCCTCCATCCCTGATTCCCAGTATGTAGTTTTTGTTTTTACTTATTTCCTGGTGGTCTAGTGAACCCCTCCTCCCTATCCCTGATTCCCAGTATGTAGTTTTTGTTTTTACTTATTTCCTGGTGGTCTAGTGAACCCCTCCCTATCCCTGATTCCCAGTATGTAGTTTTTTTTTTACTATTTCCTGGTGGTCTAGTGAACCCTCCTCCCTATCCCTGATTCCCAGTATGTAGTTTTTTTTTTTACTTATTTCCTGGTGGTCTAGTGAACCCCTCCCCATCCCTGATTCCCAGTATGTAGTTTTTTGTTTTACTTATTTCCTGGTGGTCTAGTGAACCCCTCCTCCCATCCCTGATTCCCAGTATGTAGTTTTTTGTTTTTTTACTTATTTCCTGGTGGTCTAGTGAACCCCCCTCCCTCCCTATCCCTGATTCCCAGTATGTAGTTTTTTGTTTTTTTACTTATTTCCTGGTGGTCTAGTGAACCCCCTCCCTCCTATCCCTGATTCCCAGTATGTAGTTTTTGTTTTTACTTATTTCCTGGTGGTCTAGTGAACCCCTCCTCCCTATCCCTGATTCCCAGTATGTAGTTTTTGTTTTTACTTATTTCTGGTGGTCTAGTGAACCCCTCCTCCCTATCCCTGATCTCCCAGTATGTAGTTTTTGTTTTTACTTATTTCCTGGTGGTCTAGTGAACCCCCCTCCCTCCCTATCCCTGATTCCCAGTATGTAGTTTTTTGGTTTTTTACTTATTTCCTGGTGGTCTAGTGAACCCCCCTTCCTCCCTATCCCTGATTCCCAGTATGTAGTTTTTTGTTTTTTTACTTATTTCCTGGTGGTCTAGTGAACCCCCCCTCCCTATCCCTGATTCCCAGTATGTAGTTTTTTGTTTTTTTACTTATTTCCTGGTGGTCTAGTGAACCCCCTCCTCCCTATCCCTGATTCCCAGTATGTAGTTTTTGTTTTTACTTATTTCCTGGTGGTCTAGTGAACCCCTCCTCCCTATCCCTGATTCCCAGTATGTAGTTTTTGTTTTTACTTATTTCCTGGTGGTCTAGTGAACCCCCTCCTCCCTATCCCTGATTCCCAGTATGTAGTTTTTGTTTTTTACTTATTTCCTGGTGGTCTAGTGAACCCTCCTCCCTATCCCTGATTCCCAGTATGTAGTTTTTGTTTTTACTTATTTCCTGGTGGTCTAGTGAACCCCTCCTCCCTATCCTGATTCCCAGTATGTAGTTTTTGTTTTACTTATTTCCTGGTGGTCTGGTGGCCTCTCGCCACCCACACCCTGACAGGTAGTGTCCCACCCTGCCCCATCCCGAAACAGAGCCAGCGACTGACACAGCCCTCCACTGTCCTCCACGGCCAGCTGCCTACTAAGACGTCAATGAATGAGCGTATTAATCAAGTGTTTACTGTCACTTAGAAGGCGTTAGACTGTGAACAGCAGTGCTGGGTTGGTGCAGGAGCCAACAGGTATCCCACCTATAACTCAAACATGGATAAAAACAGCTGCACACTCATGGAAGTATCCAAATGAAAGCACCCAAATACCGTGAAATATCTTGACTTCTGCAACTTGCAGTTGGAATTCAGGTTGTGACTGCAGTGAAAGCAGTGAGCCACCATTTCTCCTGGTGTCTAGTTGCACCCCATAATTCTGTCCCTTTATGTGAATACTGTTGCCCTGGTGTCTAGTGGCACTCCCCAACCTCTGATCACCATCCCAATATTTTTTCACTCTTTCACAATTGTCTAGTTGCACCCCCCACCCAATCTCCATCCAGGTAATATTTTTTCCTTTCCCTGGTGTTTAATGCCCCCCCCATCCTCCAATTGCAGTCCCCATTATATATTTTTTTTCCTTTGTGTCTAGTGGCAGCCCCCACCCTTCAATTGCAGTCCTCATTATAAGTATTTCCCTGGTGTCTAGTGGCACACCCACCCTATGATCACCATGCCCCTTCTTATTTTTTAATTCCCTGGTGTCTAGTGTCACTTAGAAGGTGTTAGACTGTGAACAGCAGTGCTGGGTTGGTGCAGGAGCCAACAGGTAGCCCTCCTGAAACTCGAACGTGAACACAGACTGCTCCACACTTATGGAATTTCCCAAATGAAATCACCCAAATGCCATGAAATATCTTGACTTCTGCAGCTGGAACTCATGCTGTGGCTTCAGTGACAGCAGTGAGCCACCATTTCCCTGGTGTCTAGAGGTCACCCCCAGTTCCTTCCCTTAATGTTTGTAATGTTGCCTTGGTGTCTACTGGCACCCCCTAACCTCTGATCTCCATCCCAATATTTCTTTACAGTTTCCCTGGTGTTAAGTGGCACCCCACCCCTCCGATCAATGTTCATATAATATTTTTTCCTTTCCCTGTTGTTTAGTGCCCCCCCCCGAACCTACACTTTGCCTTTGGAGAAATAACCCTGAAGTGTAATTATTTTAACATTTTAAATCCCTTTTCATCACTCACTTCTGCTTTTTTTGTTTGGGTTTTTTCGTTCAAACAAAAAAGGATCTAGTGTGACAAAAAAGAAGTCTGGTAAATATTTCCCTAGTGTATAGTTGCACCACTGACCCTAAAAATTGCAGTCCCTGATATATTTCCCTGGTGCCTAGTGGAACTCCCACCCTCTGATTGCAGTTCTCATTATAATTCAGTACTTCTCTGGTGTCTAGTGGCATCCCCACATAGAAACATTTAGACTTTGACAGCAGATAAGGACCACTTGGCCCACCTAGTCTGCCAGTTTCCTTACCTATTGGATAAGCTGCAGATCCTAGTTAACCAACAGCCTACTTCTTCCTACCACCCCACCAGAACTGTCTTGTGTCTGTCCCATGCATTTTTGAATTCCCCCACTGGTTTTGACCCCACAACCTCCTCAGGAAGGCCATTCCATGCATCCATCACCCTCTCTGAAAAAAATACTTCCTCACATTGCCCCTCAACCATCCCCCCTCTATCTTCAAATTGTGCCCCCTTGTTCTTGCACATCTCTTTTTCTGAAAGATGCTACCCTCTTGGACTTTGTTGATTCCCTTGAGGTACTTGAAAGATTCTATTATGTCCCCCCTCTCCCTCCTTTCCCCAAGAGTATACATATTATGCTCATTTAGTCTCTTTTCGTATAGCTTCTGTTGCAGACTCTGCACCATTTTAGTTGCCCTCATCTGGACTGCCTCCATCCTGTCTATGTCCTTGCAGAGATGAGGTCTCCAGAACTACATGCAGTTCGCATGTCTCAGATCAGTTTAAGACCTCTTTATAAGTGGAATAACACCCTTTGCGGTATCCATGCATTGTCTGATATATAGACTTCTAAGGTGGTTGAAGTCACTTGGCATACTCCTTGTGCCTTACAATGCACCTGAGCTGTCAATATATCAAAGCACGCCCAGATATCTCAAAGGGTTTTATTCCATATGCACACAGATATATACTGCAGTAGGAGAGAGATGAAAATGGCAACATAAAAGAAAACTTGTCTAGTCGTATCAGTAATAGCAATATATCAAAAATATGTTGTTACTGTTGTGGCAATGGATTTTAAAGGTTACTGTCATTAAAGTGGAACACAGAACAGTGCTAATCTCATCACAGTACTGTATGAGGTACCATACTGTAGATCGTTTTCATAAAATTATATAATCTTTATTGAAAATCTTAGGAACTTGTAACAGATACCAGCCAACCAAATGCAAAAGAATAGGATGAGTACAGAATCTGAATTGTACAGTTATAGCTTACAAACGAAAATACAACCTGATAAAACAAACAAGCTCCCACCCACTCGCTCCCGAAACCCCAGTCCCCCCAACCCATCATCAAAAAACACGTATTGAACTGAGTTTGATCAAGTTATAATCTGAGACATCAACCAGAATTAAAGATATAATATACTACTATAAAATCTAAATAATCTGTTAAGTAAACCCATTCATTTTATGAAGGTGAGTAAAATTAAGCTTATTGAACCTATAATTAGGAGCTAGGGCTGAAAGAGGTTAACATTAAATAATATTGTTTATCCCATTTAAAGACAAAAGTCTCTAGATTGTATTTCAGACTAGCTGTACATTTTTCAGTTCTTAAATTCAAGAGAATTTCATTTCTCCACTTCAGCAAGGATGGTGACTGACAATCCTTCCAATGTCATAAAATAACTTTTTTAACCATTAAAGCTATCATTGACATACTATGCTCCCCAACAACAGAAGGAATATTTCTCATACCACCAATAATACATATTTGTGGAGTAAAATAATTTCCCAACTCTAATCTCATCCCTATTTTATTTTTCATTTCTGATCATAAGGCACTGACTGTAGAACATTCCCAGAATCTATGAGAAGGGGAGCCTGCCTCGATTCTGCATTTAAAACAGATATTAGGTAGGTTAAAGTCCAAAGCTATATAATTTTAAAGGAGAATAGTATGCATTATGCATTAATTTAGTTGGGAGCAATTTGAGATTATCATTTGAAATAAGTCTATGTAAATCTTTCCAAATTAGGGGCCAGTCTAAATTAGCATAAGCTTGATTTTCTGACCAGTATTTGGCAATTATAAATTTACATACAGACATTTTAGGTAAAAAGTATTGATATAATTTTGATACTGCATTTTTCCTGACTATAAGTAAAATAGTGTCTAATAACATCCCATGATCTACAGTCCGATGGAGAGACCCAAAATGAGAAAGTTAATATTAGTTTCAAGGTAAATAAGTTGTACAGATATCCCCTACCAAGAATAAGGTTCATCTAAAGACAATAGATATCCTTGTAAGAAATCCTTAATCGAGTGGTTTGTTAATTTAGGGAACCAGGCTGAGTTTAAAGGTAATGGCCAGGATTTTCAAACTGTGTCCAGAATAGGTAAAAGTGCCTGTGCCCTGCAACTGATTTGTGCCTGAGCGCAATATTTCTATATTCAAATGAGATGCAAGATTGCGCATCCCAGCTGAATATATCAAAAGATGCAGGTGGCACAAAGGGAGCTGCCGGAGATGTGCTGGCGCATCCCCCTGTGCAATCTGAATACCTGGAATGGGGATGGGTGCAAATTTCAGATATTCAGACCGTGACATGCAAATGGCCTTATTAGCCATGCAAGGCACAAATGGTGCCAGTTGCATGTCATTATGGCCCAATTTGCATGTCTGGAGCAGGGGTGCACCCGGCAGAATACGCCAGGTGCCCTGCATCCTCCATGTCCCAGAGCACTCCACAACTCCCTGGTAGTCTAGTGGTAGTCTAGTGGCCCCCTCGCCCATCCTAATCATATAATAAAAACAAATCAACCTTCTCTGTTTGTCCAGTGTCCCCCCACCCATCCCTGATCATATAATGAAAGCAAATCATCCCTCCCTGGTAGTGCACTGCCCCCCTTCCCAATCCTCATCTGCAGAGTAAATAATTATCGACAGTTCCTGGTAGTGTAGTGGTACCCACTTCCCAGCCCTGATCGCAGCATAACACACAATCCGACATTGCCCTAATAGTCCAGTGGACCCCCAACCCCCCTGAATACCATTCAATGGGTTTGCAGTGAGTACTGTAAGCATTAATTCACAAATCTGTGAATAACACTAAGTTGTGAATGAAAGCTTACGGTACTCACTGTCAGCCCATTGGTCAATGATGTTAATCAGTGGTATTGCAGTTCTTACTGTAAGCTGTCATTCAGTGACAGCACAGTTGGTGGGCAGCCATGGAGGTGTGTGGGAGGGTTTTGCTGCCTGCCAGCTGAAAAGGCCATGCTGGGACGGGAGGAGTGGGATGGGGTGTGGGTACATCAGTGGGTGGAGGATCCACTGAGCTATCAGGACAATATTGTGTTGTGTGTTATGCTGTGATCAGGGCTGGGAGGAGGGCACCAGTAGACTACCAGGGACTGTCAATAATTATTCACTATATGGACAAGGGTCAGGAAGGGAGGGGGGCACTGGACTACCAGGGAGGGATGATTTGCTTTTATTATCTGATCGGGGATGGGCAGTGGGGACATTGGACAACCAAGGAGGGTTGATTCATTTTTATTATATGATTGGGGACAGGCAGCGGGATCACTAAACTACCTGGAATATGGTAGGTTTATCATTTTCCTTCATGATCAGGGCTGGGGGGAGTAGCCACCCAGGGGCTGGGCTGCTGTGTTGCACTGAGTAATACAGGAGCCCACCTGTGGGTGGCTATGACTTAGGCATGGTTTTTCCATGTCTAACTTTGCACAGCAGATCTCTGAATGAGTGAGTAACTGCGCCGCACATCTCGGCTGAATATGGAGATGTGTTGTGTGTGCAGGGGAATGTCCCTTCCAGATGCGCTGCATATATTATCTTTGCATTGTAGGGCATCCAGAGTTGCACTGTGCATTAACCCCTTTTGAATATGACCCAGAGGCGCATTTCAGAGATATTCCAACACAACCCAGTTGTGCGGGATGCATCTTCTTTGAATATCAAGGCCAATTAATTTAGCTTAAACTTCCAGTTGTATAACAGAGGTTGATTCATATCTGTTATTAATGAAATCCAAATAATATTATGAAGGAGATTGAAACACCTGCTAGAAATTCCAATAAGTGATTTTTTTTAGTTTACTGGGGAGTGACTTATAAGTCATAAAGTAAATAATATCCAGAGAAATATTATGCTTTTTTAAAAAATCTCTTTCAATAGTAATCCATGTAGGGGAGTATGTGACTGGGACATTATTTTGTGGGAAATATCATAGAAATTTGTTTAGTTGGCTTACCAAATAGTATAGATAAAACTTTGGTAATTTAAGTGCACCTTGGTTTTTGTTAAGAGTAAGTTTGTCATATCCTATTCCGGGTGGCTTATTAAGCCAAAAAAAATTACCAATCAATGAGTGAAGTTTTATAAACCAGGGCTTGGGTAAAAGGAAGTTTAAGTTATTGCTGGAAGTATAGCCTAGAGGTTAAAGTAACAAGCTATGAATGAGCTTGATACATCCAGCAGACCTGGGTTTGATTCCCACAACCTCCACGTGCATACTGCATCACTCTAAGCAAGTCACTTAAACCCCCCCACCCCATTGCTCCCAGGTCAACCCTGAAAACAGGCACTTGTGTCTAGTGGGCCTTACCAGGTTACCTAAAACTATAAAACAAAAAAAAAGGCAGCTTTGGAAAAGTATTCATTTTAAAAATGCTTAATCTGCCAAGGATAGAGAGGGGAATAGTTTCATACACCTTTCAAAGTCTGCATTTATTAGCATTAAAAGATCTGTAAGATTTAGATCAATCAGCTTTTTCTGGTCTTGAGACAAAAACATGCCCAAATATGTTAACTGATCTGGTGACCAAACAAAACCATATTTGGTTATATCTTCTTTAAAAATGTTATTATTTCAAGACATAACCGTTGTCTAAAATGTATTAAGCTTATAATTTGAAAACTGACTATAGATTGAGATGGTGGATAAAATTGCAGGAATTGAGATATGTGTGGATGTGTCACATGTAGAAGCGCATCATCCACATAAACAGATAGAGTAAGGGTAGAAAAACCTACCTTTACCCCTCTGATATCAGTATTATGGTTAAGATAATATAATAGAGGATCAAATTAACAATTAAAAAGGACCAGTGAGAGGAGACATCCCTGTCTTGTGCTGGAATGTAACTCAATTTTAGAGGAGAAAAGGCCAATCTTGCTAAAGGTCTAGAATACAAGCCTTTCAGATAATCGATGAATTTAGAAGGAAAACCAAACTTAATTAGGGTTTCAAAAAGAAAGGGGATATTAACTCGATTGAAAGCTTTCTCTGCATCCAAGGAGAACAGGACTGCAAGGGCCCTAGCCTCCCTAGACACAGAAAGAATATATGAAACTTTTCTGATATGATCAGATGGAGCTGTTCCCGGCATAAAATCAACTTGCTTGGGTGATATCAGGACATCCCAGATAATATTGATTCTGGTAGTCAAAACTTTTGCCAACATTTTTAAATCATCATTAATTAAAGATATGGGGCCCGGATATTCAGACTGCGCTAGGCTGTGGCGCAAACCTGGGCGCAGCGCAAATGTGCTGCACATGGGCATTGACAGAGTGATATTCAACGGAGCTGCACCATGGCACAGCAATGTTGAATATCACACCCTGGCCACCCACAGTGCACATGGCGCAGTGGCACTGTGCCAGTGCAAGTGGCCAGAGTGGAGAAGTGGGATGTGCTAGAGCAAGTTCCGTAGCACTAAGTGCAACAACAATGATATTCAAAAGTGCACATGCAAATGGGGCCATGATGCATGCAAGGTGCAAATAAGGCCATTTGCATGTCATTATGGCCCCATTTGCATGCAGGTGCACCGATCCTTGGTGACTTGACCTGGCACCCTGCCAGGCTGCAGCTGTCAGGGACCGACACACCCTGCACATCGCGGCAATGTGCCCCACTGCCCAATCACAGGCATATGTAGAATTAAATATTCGTCCAATATCCCTGGTGGTCCAGTGGAATGCTTGCAGCCCGATCATGGGCGTAAGTTAAAATAAAAGGAGTCCAATATCCCTGGTGGTCCAGTGGACCACTCGAAGCCCGACCGTGGGCATATGTTGTAAAAGTAGAGGTCCAATGGCCCAGGTGGTCCAGCGTGTACCCCTTCCCACCGCCCAATGAGACCCACTGCCCCGCTGCCCCCCTGTCAGTGGCAAGTGGCAACACCCCACCTGCCTGCCAACTGACACTGTATGGAATGGCTGTATTTCCATTAGTCCACAGTGTGAGCCAATGGGCATTCATCCAGTACCGTACTACACAGTGCAGACATGTGAATGGATCCTTCTGAATATCTGGGCCATTGGTCTATAGCTTTTTTTTTTTTTTTCAAATTTAGTAAACTTTATTATACAATGGCAAGAACATTTCCTGATCTCTGATTGGTCAGTGTGTCCTTGGCACAGCGAGGTTATCCCAGCACAACCTTACAGTATTGATTTGGATGCCTGGGATAAGTGATTGGGATGATGCCATACACTTAAGAAACAGATATACTGCCATACTAAAAATCTACAAAAACATTTTTTTTATTTTGTTTAACAAAGAGCCATTGTATAATAGCAATAATGCTCTCCAGGGTGTGGGTTGTGCAAGGATAGCCTCATTTCTGGGACATTGGACACACTTGGCCTGTGGCCTCATGTCCAACCACCCAGGCATGAGGTTATCCCAGCACAACCCACACCCTGTCATGTATTATTGCTTAATTAAACCACAAGGAAAAAAAAATAACAGTACATACAGGAATAATACAAATTCTGGGAGTACATATAGGGAAAAGAAGAGATCACAATCAAACCCAGGAAAATATCATGGATAGGATGAATACCCCACCACCCCAACATCCTCTCCCCATCCCCACCATCACCCTTAAAACCCACCCATCCCACCACTGGGGGTACTAGGTTGATGTAGCAAGGGGGACACGGGTTAGAATCATCCAACCCGATGTAGACCAGTCCACAGGGGGATACAAGTGAAAAATATGAAATAGCCCTTAATCTGTTAAGAACACATGGAGTGGTTCCCAAATATTCTTATACTTATGAATCTTACCCAGCATACTGACTATAAGGTGTTTGGCCTGCAAGGCAAACAGAATCTCCCTCTACCATTCAAGGATCTGGGGTGAGCACTGGTCCAGCCAGTTACAAAGAATAACTTTCTTTGCACAGGTTGCGATCAAGGCTATATGAGGCCTCTGGCTACCAATGATGGTATCATTATATTTGCCCAGAATGCATATTTTTGGAGAGAAAGCATCAGACAACCCCAACAAAGGGTTTAGGTGAGTTTGAATTGAGTTCCAAAAGGGGACAACAGTTTCACAAGACCGTAAGATATGTAGCAAAGTGCCAGGTTCTTTACCACATCGGGAACACGGGCTTGTGGGCAGTCTACCCATCCTTTGCAATTTAACTGGAGTGTAATAAATATTTTGGAAAATCTGAAATTGCATAAAATGGTATCTGTCCCATTTGATGTATTTATATAAATTCATCCAGACAGTAGCCCAGTTTCTTGCGGGATTGTGTATTAGAAGGGCTTGGTCCCAGTAGAGAACCTGGGACCCTCATTGGCAGCTAGATTCTCCTGCAGAGTTCGGTAATAATATGAGATATGATGGGAGGTGGGAGCATTACAAAGAGTAGGAAGAACACGAGCATTTAGGGGACTAGACCATCGTCTGTTGCCAAAAAATTGTAAAAGCATGTGGGACAGTTGAAAATATCAAAAACCAAAAGAAGTGGGCCAGTGATATAGAGAACAGGCTTCTTGGAAAGATAAGAGTTTCTGACTGTGAGTAAGAGCCTTCACTGTGTCCACTCCCATACCTGGCCAAAACCCTCTAGAGAGGATCCGCCCAGCAATTCAAAGATTAGGATTCCCGATAGCAATATGGCGTCCTAGGGCTTAGACGCACAGTGGGGATCTCCGACAAGCAGAAGCTAAACTTGCACTCTCTTGTATTGTTGTTTGGTCTGAACATTTCCTTTTTATGGCTGAGAAATGAGAGAAGCGTAAAGATAGACCTACCTCATCCTCTAGGGAGGAGTTTGCCACACCGAATGTCAGACCACTTGAGAAGAGACTGTTACAGCCGTTTATCAGCCCGGTTGGTGGTTTGCAATCTGCGGAGACTGCTCCGGTGCTATCTTCTTCACATTCTATTATACAGGGAAGTTTGTGTAGCAGTAGTTCTACCATAGCGGTTTATCCAAAAGTTCTGGATCAGAAGTCATTGAAGATTTTCACAGAGATTGATACTAACATCTGGACTTATCTGGAATTCTATCCAAAAGTCATTGAAAATGGATACACTGATTCCTCTCACATCCTTCAAAAAGCTGTATACCAGCCTAATCCCAGATTCGTGCAATTGCTTCCATAAGGTCTAGTCCTCCACACCCCACCCTCCACACCCCTCTCTCCCCCCCCCTCTTTTAAAGCTCCTCCCTATTCTTCTATCATTCCTCTGGTCCTTTTCCACCAAACCTCATACATATATGCCCACCCATGTACCATTATCCAAGCCTTATCCCTACTAGACTGTTTGTTTCTCTCCTTTATTAGGTTTTAGGTTTACTGTCCTTTGCCTTGTATATATGTAAATATTTGTACATCTATCTCACTCATAAATGGTTGTATTTGTGCTGTTTTTGTATACAATCTGTAACCTTTTGTTATGACCACTCAGGTCCATCTTGTAAATGAGCTATGCTCAATGATGTTCGCCTGAATAAATAAAGATTTTGATTGATTGATTGATTGATTGATTGAACATAAATAAAGCTATGGCGTCTCAGCAGGTGACCCCTCACCTTGTTGAATTGCAAGCAAGTCACACAAACTGTACTATTGAAACGCTAGGGAAATCGATAGACCATGTGCTTGCAGCGTTGGAAAGGCAAGAACGCAAGCAAGATGCTTTTAATGCCAAATTAGATTGCATACAAAAAGAACTTAAAATTACTAAAGAAATGGCTATTGAAAATCAACAGAATATTGCTCGGAATGGTGATAAGTTAGAGAAACAAGAAAGCAAGATTATAACTTTGGAAGCATCAAATGTGGCACAACTCAGAGAAACGTACAATACACACCAAAAAATTGAAATTTTAGAGAACCAACTGAGATATAAGAATTTACGATTTGTTGGGTTGCCAGACAGTTTGGACCTAGAGTTTGACTCAGTACGGGATCTTCTTAAGGATATTTTCATTACAGTTTTTGATTTACCCTCAGAGAATTTTCCTTTCGTTACTAAAGCCTATAGGATTGTTAAAGCTGCACAATCTGTGTTACCAGAACAAGCTGAGACTAAAACGAATGATGCTTTAAGAAACTCGATTCTTTTGAGTTTCGTGTTTGAATCAGATCGGGATTTATTGATTAAACTTTCAAGAATGAAGGGGCCTCTTCTTTATAAATCGCACCGTTTTTACATATATCCAGACTTCTCTTTTCAAACTCAACAAAGAAGAAGAAAATTCTTCAACTATTGGCAAGAAGTGTTAGAGATGGGAGGAACTTTTCAACTTTTGGCACCTGCAAAGGCCAGGATTAGATATCTGGGGAAGCAATATATTTTCTTTGAAACTGACCAACTTGTTGATTTCCTTAAAGCTCACTATGCATCAGAACAGACAGGAAACGGAGAGTCCCTCACCTCTTCAGAAAACGAAATGTTACAAATTACGTTAGCGGCTGTTGATGAGATTATCTGAGTGATTATTTAGCTTCTGAAAAGTGACAAATAATGTTGGTGGTTGTAGATGAAATTGTTTGAGTGATTATTTAGTTTTCTTTTTTTTTTTTACACTGATTATATAATCATGTGTTCTGTAAAATGCTATTATACAAATTCCCTGAGTGAATGATTAGTATTATTTAGCATTTTAATTATGTGGAGAAAATATATATAAATGTTAAAAAGGCTTGAGGAAATAAGTTTATGGTGCTAGGTGCTAAGTGCTTGATGATTTGATAATTTTTTTTACTCTCAATATTGCTATTCTCTATGTAATGGACTAGTATATATTCTACATACAGTAAATGTGAATGTATGTTTATAAAAAAAATGATGATAAATAAATAATATAAAAAGATTAGGATTCCCAAATAGGGATTGGGATATACAGTATCCTTATGCAGTAACACTTTAGTTAGGGAGCAGAACTGTAAGTTTACAATGAAGGATGCCTCCAAGGTGGTGCCCTTTAGCGGGCAAGGGATTTTCTTCCTGGAGAGATAGAGAAGTGACCGGATAGCCAATCCTTGAGTGGAACACAAGGAAAGCTCTATATACAACCAATGTGGAATATAGGGCTCCAAGAGAGCTCCCGCTGATGACCCAACCTGGCAAGAAAGTCTGGTAAGATGCACTGCTAGATATTACAAAAAAATTAGGGGCCTGTAGGCCATCATCCCATTTAGTATGCATTAATTTGGATAAAGCTTGATGGGCCGCCTTGCCTTGCCATAGGAAAGAGGTAAAGGATTCTATGAACCTGGTTAAACCACGACTGAGGTAAAGTGAAATTAAATATCTGTAGGGATACAATAAAGTGGGCAAAACATTCATTTTATAATATTCAAGTAACCCCTGATGATAGGGTAGCAAAGACCAGCGGTCTAAGTCTGCTTTAATGCAAATCAATGCCAAATCCAGGTTAGGTTTTTCATCTGGTGGGTGAAGTACTAAGGAGAATCCCCAGATATTTCAGTTTATCTCATCTCCATACAAGGCCAATGTGATCAATCTCTGTTTTAAGGGTGGTACTATTAAGTGGTATGACCTCAGTTTTGCAAGATTCAATTTATAGTTGGAAATCTCACCAAATTGAGAAATAAGTTGCAGGCGGCAGGCAGAGATGTGGCAGGAAAGAAATGTGTAACAAAATATCATCTGCATATACAGATAACTTATAGTCGACAGGACCAAATGAAATACCCTGAACTTGTGGGAGGAATTAAGTTTACGGATCAGGGATTCCAGAAATAAGTTAAATAGATCGGAGATAAGGAAAACCCTATTGAGTACCCTGATGGATAGAAAATGAAGATGATAAAACACCATTACAAAATATCAAAGCTGTCGGGGAGAGGTAGAGCACCTTGACCCATTGTATGAATTCTTGGGGAATGAGGTACAAGGGTAGAAGTTCAAACAAGTAATCCCATGATACCCTATCAAAGCTTTTTCTGCATCCAGGGACACCAAAACTGCAGGTGTAGAGGATTGCCTGGATGCAGAAATAAGATTGGAGAGTTTCCTAAGGTGGTCAGCTGAGAATCTACCTCTCACGAAACCAACATGCTCCCTACTTAAAAGTGAGTCCCAAACCTGGCCAAATCTACAGGCCAATATCTTAGCAAGGATTTTAAGATCCACATTAATAGGTGATATAGGCCTGTAGTTGGAGACCAACAAGGGATCCCAGCCAGGTTTGGGGAGAACCATGATAGCCTCAGTGAGAGATAGATCAGAGAGACCCTCTTTAAAAATGTAATTGAAGGTACCCAAAAGAATGGGAGCCAATTGAGTTTTGAAGGTTTTATAAAAATTAGTTGCGTACCCATCCAGGCCAGGGGATTTATAGGAAGCTAAGGAGCCAATTGCATGCAAGATCTCCTCCAGAGTCAAGGGAGCTTGTAAAAGAGCAATGTGTGAATCCTCCAATTGGGGAAGAGTTATATCTTGAAGGAAATTTTTAAAAAAGAGCTGGGCTAAAGTGGAAGGAAGGAAGAACATACAACTATGGATAAAAATCTTTAAATGTCTCAACAATATCACATGGTGAAGTGAGAAGATGGCCAGAATCAGTACAAATGGAAGGTATTATCCTGTCCATGGCTTGTGGGCATAACTGGAGGGCCAGTAATTTCCTGGTTTTCTCCCCTTGGTCAAAATATTTCACTTAGAGTGCAATAACAAATGCTCTGCCTTCTCTCCTAATAATCAATTATACTGGAATCTAAGGTGTTCTAGTTGCTCACACTCTGAAGGAGGAGAAGCTTGTGAAATGCGCCCCTCCCAAGGATTGTATCTGGTCTAATAAGGAGGAGAGAGCAGCTGAGGTCATCTATTTCCACTTAGTAGCTAAACATATTAATTCATCTCGTAGGGCACACTTCAAAGCTCCCCTTAAGAGATCCAGCTTAGCCATGGATGGCATGTTAAGCTCCTTGAGGGTGGTAATAAAGGATTGAAGGAGTTCACTGAGATCTTCCTGTTTAAGTCATTGGTTGTTAAGTCTCCACACCTTAACTCTATTTAATGTGGGAAATGAAAGTAATGCTCCTGCTAGAAAGGGCACTGATGGCTGCACTTATCACACTTGCTCCTCTCTTATCTGTTGACAATTGTATGATTGCTCTGCTGTATTTGTTGACAATCTTATGGTTACTCTAGTTCTGAACTGAAATGCTCTTCTATTTATGTATTTTGTATAAACAGTTGTGTAAATATTGTTCTTCTTTGCTTTTCTTTATTTTATGATACAATTTTAGTGTGTTATCAAAGATTACTATCATTTATTGTTTACTTCCACTTGTTGAACTGTCTTTAGCTGTTATCCCTTCAATTTATACAGATGTGCTTCTATCATGTTGTACTCCTGGGTCGACCCTGAAAAAGGGACTGTAATTGTCTCAGTGGACTTACCCAGTTACCAAAACTAAAATAAATAAATAAAATATAGGTGGGATGGTGATCCAAAATAACTTTAACTAAGTAATGACAAGAAAGGACTCCAGCGAGATATTCCACTCCAAGCAGGAAATAGTCCAGCCTGGAGAAGGAATTGTGTGGAAGAGAGTGAGCTGAATAATCCCTATGATCCAGATTTAATGCTCCCTATGGATCTACCAAGCCCAAGGAGTTCATCAGATCATGGAGAGTCAACTTCCCAGGTGACGAAACCTGCTGAACCCTACCAGACCTATCCAGGGCATTACATAAAACTGTATTTTAATCCCCCTCAAGGAGAATTGGAAGGGAGCTCCAGGAGACTAAAAGGGACATCAGTGAGGTACCAAATTGAGGATCATTGATAGTGGGACCTTATCAATCACCCAGTATAATTTTCAAGTGTTTGAGCAGTGCCCGAATGAGAATATATCGACCTTGAGGGTCTGCCACCTCTTGAAGGAGGTGGAAGGGAACTTTCTAGGCTATAAGGATGGCAACCCCCTTCTTGAGGGAATCAGAACCTGCACCATAGGCCTGCCTCACCTAGGATCACCTAAAAGGAGAATCTGGTATGGGGGTAAATGAGTCTCCTGCACAAAGCAACATCAGTTTGAAGTTTGTGCAGATGAAGTAAAATTTTAGCACATTTGGTAGGGGATTGGGCATCTTTAACATTCCAAGAGCAAAGACTGGCAAATATAGGAGCATAAAAACTTAGATACAGTTCATTAGAAAAACCCTTCCTCTGGTGGCACCCCCCCACACAATCCATCCCCCCCAAATGGAAGAGTAAAAACATGGAACAGTAACAATAGTCTGAAACAACCCAAAACTAGAACCTCCCCACCAATCCCAAAACTAATCAGAAACCCACCCAAAATATCCCAAACACCCAAATACAAAAAAAAAACTCAACCACCATATCAATCCAAAACCTCATTTAATACCCAACCACCAATCCAAACCCCCGGTTAATATCCAAACATAGTTATAGTGAAAACCTGAACAATGAATTAAGCATGTTATTTCCCAGTAACACACTGAAGAGTAAATAAAAAGGAGAGCATAGAGACCTGTTAGCAGAACTGTACATACCCTACCAGAATTTGGGGTATCTGTCTGAAGTCTGAAGCACTACAGAGAAGAAAAAGACAACAGTGCTGTGCCAATGAGAACCAATGAGCGGTGACAAGTAAACTGACCATCCTCACCAGAAATTTGTCATAAGATAAAAACAAGCGTTTGTCAATGCCGAATGTTTGCTTGCTGGTATTAGCATTAGAAATGCAGGAGTTAGACAGATGCAGATTAGGAATGACAGTGAAATAGTGAACTTGACACTGCTGTAGAGACGGAAAGGATGTGGGGTAAGTTTTTGGGTTGTCATCCATGACGGTCAAGGCATGTCACCTCACCCTATTCTGCAGACAGTGAGATGTGCTGACCTATGTCTTAGGGTGTTTGGCTTTACAGTCAGCCCATTCCAAAAGGACATATGTTGAAATGGGTGCAGCATAGGAGAATGGTGTAAAGTCTTGAGATGAAGAGTCCAATGTACACCTCGATGCCTGTCAGTGGCGGGGGTGGGGTGGGATGGCATGAGCAGTACAGTCAGCAATCCAAAGGCACATCCTGATGCCTGTCAGTCTGTACAGGGTCGGACATTATGGTTAGAAATCCTAATGCCTTGGGCGTTTGTTGGTATTCACAGTACAAATTTTGAACATGGTTTTGTGTGAGCCCACCTCATGAAAGCATTTGGGACCTCTTCTCATGAGCCGTGGCAGTGGATTTTGTCAATGTGTCCCAAAAGTGACTTCCAATAGTGACAATGCCATTCTGCACCGCATATACGAAAACACAGATCTGGCAGGATGTGAAGAATGACAGCTGAACCATCAATAGGGAGGTGTGAAGAGATGGCAATGTTGAAAATGTGTAGTAGGAATATTAACAATGCTTGCAGTTCCGAGCATATGTGGAAACCGTGCAATGCATGCACGTAACACAGTAATTTTATGGAGTTTCATCACTAGATTTTCACCATAGGCATTTAACAACCTGTGCTAATGAACAGAGTCACTGTGATTTTGTTAGTGTGTCCTGAACACTGATGTCCTACAGCAACCATGGTAGTCTACGCTGGAACTGCAAAAACACATTTCGACCAAGATGTGAAAAATGACAGCTGTACTGTTCATAAGGACTTGTGGAAAAATGGCAATGTTGAAAATCTGGAGTGAAAATATTACAAATGTGCAAAGTTATAAGTGTGCATGGAAAGTGCGCAAAGCATGCTCGTAACACAGTCACTTTATGGACTTTTATCACCAAATTTTCAACATAGGCATTTTAGGACCTCTGCTAATGAACAGTGTCACTGTGATTTTTGCAATGTGTCTCAAACAGTGATTTCCCACAGTGACCGCGCTATTGTGTGCCCGAAATGTGAAAACACATTTCAGCCAGGATGTGCAAAATGACAGCTGCACTGTTCATAAGGAGGTGTGGAAAAACAGCAATGTTGACAATATGGTGTGAAAATATTGCAAATGTGCGAAGTTACGAGAGTGGAAACTGCTCAATGCACTCTCATAACACAGTCATTTCATGGATGTTTGTCACCAGATTTTCAACATACCCATTTTAGGACCTCTGCTAATGAACAGTGTCAGTATGATTTTCCTAATGTGTCCTGAACATAGATTTCCCACAACGACCATGCTAGTCTGCGCCGCAAGTGCAAAAACACATTTAGGCCAGGATGTGAAAAATGACAGCTGTACTGCTCATAAGGAGGTGCGGACAAATGGCAGTGTTGACAATCTGGAGTGAAAATATTGCAAATGTGCTAAGGTATGAGTGCGAACAGAAACTTCACAATGTACACTCGTAGCACAGTCATTTTATGGACTTTTCTCACCACATTTTCAAGATAGACATTTTAGGACCTCCTACCGAACGGTTTCACTGTGATTTTCAGATGTAGTCCCAAACATTGATTTCTCATGCCTAATGCCATTGTGCACTACATGCACAGAACCACATTTTGGGCAGGATGTGAAAAATGACAGCTGTACTGCTCTTAAGGAGGTGTGGTAAAATGGCAATGTTGAAAATCTGGAGTGCAAATATTAAAGATTTGTGCACTTACGAGCGTGCATTGGACCAGCGCAATGCACGCTTGTAAAACAGTCATTTTTAGGAATGTTTTCAACAAATTTTCAACATAGCCATTTTAAGACCTCTGCTCATGAACAGTGTCACTGTGATTTTCTTAATCTGTCCCATACATTGATTTCGCACACCGACTGCGCCATTGTGCGCTACATGTGCAGAAACACATTTTGGGCAAGATGTGAAAAATTACAGCTATACTGCTCATAAGGAAGTGTGGTTAGATGGCAATTTCTAAAATCTGGATTGCAAATATTAAAATCCACGCACTTACAAGTTCATGAGGAACTGTGCAATGCACGCTCATAAAACAGTTATTTTAGTGAGTTTGTCACCAAATTTTCAACATAGCCATTGTAAGACCTCTGCTCATGAACACTGTCACTGTGATTTTCTTAATATGTCCCAAAATACTGATTTCACACACCGACTGCACCATTGTGCGCTACATGCATGGAAACACATTTTGGGCGAGATATGAAAAATAACAGCTGTACTGCTCATAAGTAGGTGTGATAGAATGGCAATGTTGAAATCTGGAGTGCAAATGTTACAAATTCATGAACTTATGAGCCTGCATAGGAACTGCTCAATGCAAGCTGGTAAAACAGTCATTTCTAGGAATTTTTTCACCAAATTTGCAACATAGGCTTTTTGAAAGCCCACCTCATGAACACTGGCACTGTCATTTCATTAACTGGTCCCAAAAGGTGATTTCATGCAGTGACCGCGAAATCACCCTTCGGGCCCGATTAATCCCATGACAGTGACAGAATTCATGAGGAGGGGTCCCAGAAACCCCATGTTGAAAATTTGGTGCCAAAATTCCAAAGAAATGCCCGAGATATGCATCAAAGTTTAAAAAACCCTATCTATCCCATTATACAGCTTACCAGCATTTCCTCAGTTTGCGGTCAGCTTTGAAGAGTGCAGACGTGTTCCCGGTCCAGAAGATCATCGCCCAGACTCCAGAGGTAAGTATGGGGTGAGGGGGTGTGGAAGGCAGGTACACAGTGGATTGGTGCAGGTTGCAGAATGGGGTCTGGGAGACTGTGAGGACCATTTTTCTCCACAAGTGAAAAAAAAGACAATGCGGACGGTTCTCTCACTGCAGGGGCATTTGGCATGCTGGGGTGGGCTCCCAGTGTGCCAACAGACTGTTTTGTTTGGGGGGGACCTGTAGCTGGCAGGGGATTGTGCACCCCTGTCGGCACACAAGAATAGGGGGACCATGATGTCAACGGGGATTGGGCACCCCCGTCTGCACACAAGAAAATGGAGGGGGGGGTCAGTTAGATCATGCTGACAGGGAGTGGGCTCCCCATTGGCAGACAGGACACTTACACACTGAAGCTGGCTGGGATTGGGGCCCCCATCAGCAAACAAAGACTGTCTGGGGGAGCACTTGCTGCCGAGGGGGATTGTGCACCCCTTCAGCATGGGGGCAGCATATTACTGTTTGTGAACATGGTGGCAAGCCACCCACCATGTTCACAAACAGTATTATGCTAGTTAACCTTCTGCTCTGCAATGACGGTTACTCTCATTGCAACACAATGACTGATGCTGCAATGATGAGGTGGCCCCTGATTGCTGCGGCGAAAACGTTGAAGTTGGTGCACTTTTGGAGACCAGTGTCATCACCACACTGTGCCTCCATTGGTCCACCATTGCCAAGCTTCCTAATGCAGTGCCTCCCTTGGCTGTAACACTGCTGTGCCTCCACAACCAACTTGTCTCCTAGTTGTCACATCATGTTTCTTAGCATGCGCAAGCAAACATAAAAAGTCCTCAGAGGAACCAAAGTACCAAAAGCTCTCCATTACCAGTGTATAAACTAAACTCCCTTAAATTGGCTCATAAGGCTGTTAAGGATCAGCAACAGTACAACCATCTTCCTCCCCACCTGCCCAACCTCAGAAATATACAGCAACAGTAAAAGAGAAACAATAAAAACAGCGCCATCCTAAACCAATTAACAGTAAGCCCTAAACAAACAAACAGGGACCCCCCCATGCAATGTAAGCAGCGCCCCAAGTAGTAAATACAGTCCAGTAAACATTAAATGGACAGTAAAATGAAGAGTTGCACAAAGTTAGACACTGGTAGCAATTACATTTATGTAAAGCAAAAGAAAGTCTGGCAAATCATCTAGTAATGTATACATGCACAAAAGTGAGGGGAGAGTAAACATCCCAACTTGAGTCCTGAATATTCAGCCAGTTATTCATGAAGATTCAGAGCCAGCCAAGGAAAAGACAAGGAGTAGTCCATTGAGGGTCTCCATGAGTAAGCCAACTCTCAATACCAAAATGAGGATCATAACAGCACTAAGCAAAATAAAGTGGCACAGCCAAAATTATGGTGAAGCACCCTGAAAACATAAGTCCATGGCAGAACCTAGCCTAAGGCACATGAAGATATATGCCCATGCAGTTGAAACTGAAACCAGAGCCTTGAGACAAGATCAACTAGTTTTAAATAAGTCTGGGAGCAGCTGTTGATGTTCTTTCAGGGTCTTGATCATAGGTATCATAGCAGTGCCAGTTGTCTCTAATATGTACTTGCAAATGGGCTGGGTAAAGCATCTGAAATCTAATGCCTGCAGGAATAATTATGTAACAATTGGGTGGAAAGTGGACCGCTTTTGAGGGACTGAGGCAGGTAAGTCCTCAGATATGCAGAGTAGGTGGTCTTCCCAAGAAATCATTTGTATCTCCTTAAGCTTGTGTAACACATGTTGCTTGTCGAGAAAGTTAACAACTTCGAAGAAAAGGTTGAGGTGGGAAACCGGGGAGGTCTAGCTTGCAGAGTCTTGTGTACCCACTCCATTACATATCTTGGGCCATTAGGCAAAGGGCCTGCAAGTATTTCCAGGAGTGTTTGAGCAAACTGCAGAGGAGTGACACCCTCAGCATCCTCAGGGAGCCCAAGGATAACCAAATTATTGCGCCTGCTTCTGCCCTCCAGTTTTTCTAGTTTGAGCTCAACCTTCTGACATAGGAAAATGAACCCTGAATCCATCTTTTTACACCACTTTTTGAGTGAGACAGACGAAGCTTCCACCTCTCAGACCCTTCAGCTGACATCCCCAAGGTCCTTTCCTATTGATGCAACTTCTAAGGTAAGCATTGAAAGTGCTTCTTTTATGGGCTGCAATTCAAGTAGTAGCCTTTCTTCTGTGAGCTGGGTGGTAATCGCCATAGAAGTAGAAGCTTGACCAGATTTAAATACTTGGCTCTTGGTCATTCTGAGGCCTTGTCCGGTGCCTGGGGTGGAGTGTGATGTGACAAACGTTTCTGCATCTCTGCTGCTGTAGACATCCTGAATTTGTAGTATAAAATGCAGGAATTGCCACTGGAAGGATTCTTTTCACTGGCACAGTGGTGAGAGGGAAAAATATACAAAATAGTGACGAAATTAGTAATAACTGGGCGAGGTGAGGGAGCTGAGTAGAAGACTGCTAACCCTGTCTAAGCATCATGAGACTCTCTGATATTGATCTATATTTTGATATAATATCTTCTGGTTTCTCCTGTTTTAGAATTAGTATAATATTGGCTTCTAAAGTAAATAATCATTTATGCCCTCCTCTAAAATATAACTAAACACAGAACCTAGCATTAGAGCCAGATCTTCTTTAAAGAGTTTATAAAAGTTTGGGGAAAGTCTATCAGGACCCGGGATTTATCTGGCTTTAAAGAATTTATAACTTCAGTTTTTTCAGGAATAGTAATAGGTGAGATTAACTTTGATGCCATTTGAGAAGGTAAGTTAGGGGCTTCAGATTTGTTCAGATAATTTCTATAGTCGGACTTAGAAATACCCTTAATATTTTAGCTATAAAGATTCCTAAAGAAGGTTTCAAATTCTGTCAGAATGTCTTCGAGGTTACATTTCACTGATCCATTTTTTCCAGATTTAATTGAGGTTATACATTTTTCTGACTCAATATTTCTTACTTTATTTGCCAGAGGTTTTGAAGGGTTTTCCCCTTGTTCCATATAAATCAATTTAGTTCTTAACAAATAAAATTCAGTTTTTTTCTAGATAAATCTGTGTATGTATTCCTAAGATTTTGTAAAATGATTAAATCCTAATTACTTAAAGAAGTCACACCTTCAGATTCCAGATTTTCAATAGCATTAAGAGTCCCCTTAAATTTTGTTATATGTTGTTTTTATGCTTAGCAGCAAATCTGATACAGACACCATATGAAACATTTAAAGGATGCCCAAATATTGTCAGTTTTACTAATATAAGTTTTATTATGTTCCCAGAAGTGTCCTATTTATTTTATAATAAAATCCATAATATACTTGTCTTTAAATAGTTGATTATTTAATCTCCAAAGTGTGGATTTAAACTTATTGTCTGAGGAAAGGTTTAAAGTGAGTTTAACAAGAGAGTGGTCTAAAAGGACTCTATGAGTAATTACATCTGTTACTTTACACATTAAAATGTTACTTAATAGGAAATAATCTCATCTTGAAAACACTTTATGAGCTGCAGAGCAAAAGGAAACTTGCTTCACAGATGGGTTAAGCGTTCTCCAAGGATCACATAATTTAAATAATCCAATAAATTCTGATAGGGTTTTAATGTTAGCACTATACATAAATTTCAGTTTTGAGGTCCCAGCCAGGTTAGGATTGGGCAAAATATTCCAGTCACCCCAAGAATCAGAGTGTAATCTGAATAGGAGAGTAGAACTTTAATTAACTCTGTTAATAAAGAAATAGAAAAAGTTTGACCATAGATACTCCATAACAAAACTTTACAGACTTTTATCTCTCCCCCGCCCCACCACCACCACCACCATCATAAATCAACCTATAGGATCTTGAACTTGAAATTATTTCTTAAAGGGTATATTCTTATCTATCAGAATCATAACCCTTTTTGATGGTAGAATTCTGGCTCCAAACACTTGAGTGAATTCCATCTTTGATAATAGATCAATCAATCAATCAATCAATCTATCAAATCTTTATTTACTCAGGTGATCATCATTGAGCAAGGCTCATTTACAAGATGGACCTGATAAGGTCAAGGTTCGAGTTGATGCACAGCAATTACATCACATACTTATGAGACAGTTATACATACAGAAGAAAGGAAAATGTTATTTATAACACAATAATATACAGAGAATTCACATGTTAAAGCTTGGCTAAGAGAAAATTAAACTAACATCTACAATATGTACAGTACATATATATCTCAATGAGGATCATGACAGTCACTCACATAATGAGTACAAGGATGCTGAAGGGAATATTGGGTGCCTATATACTGGCGGTGTCTGACTGGAATGAATATGCCATATGTGATTGGAATATGGTTTTGTGGGATGACTATTCTATTCTAGTGATCGCAGCTGCATTTCTCTGTGAAGAAGGCTGTACAGTGCTGCTTGAAGGATGTAAATGGACTGATAATGGACAGTTTAAGGGATTTTTGTAGGGTGTTCCATGCTATGGCTAGAGAATAGCTGCTTGCTGCCCTCCCTATTTTGGTGTTGACTTTGGGCAATTTGAGCAGGATGATATTGTTGCTTCTTAGGGCATAGGAGCTAGGAGTGGTCAGGTTGAAGCAGTCCAGGATATAGCGTGGGAGTTTTTTTTGATAAAGCTCTGTAGATCCATAGAGCTGCATTTCTGCTCCTCCTGACATGAAGGGAAACCCATCCAGTTGCGTCATAGAGAGAACAATGGTGAGTATTATATGGCAAATCTGTAATGAATCTTATTTCTCTATGATATAAGGTATCCAACTTTTGAAGGTAGGGAGTGGGGCAGTGACTATATAGAGGAAGTCTGCATAGTCAATGACTGATAGAAAGATGGCCTGGACTAATCTCATCTTTGAATCTCTATTAAGGAAGGGTTTTAATCTGTAGAGGAGGCCAAGTCTTAGGTGAAGCTTTTTCAGCAGTTGTTCTAGATGCTAAGTAAAGTCAGGTCTGTTGTCAATCCACACACCTAGGTATTTGAAATTTTCAGCATACTCCAGATTTTCTCCAAGTATAGTGCATAGCTGGGGGAGACTGTTTGAAGAGGATGTGTTGGTGGAGTTTTGGGTTGTGAACATCATTGCTTTGGTTTTCTTTGCATTTAGCAGAAGCTTTTTCTCGAGAAGCTGATGTTGTAACAGGGAGAATTTGTTTGTAGGATTTCATGAGCAACTTTATATAAGGGTTGCTAATATACAGTACAGTGTCATCAGCAAAGAGATGTACTGAGGACTTGTAAGGGTTGAATCAATTTTATTTATATAAATGGCAAAAGGATAGGACCCAGAATAGAGCCTTGGGGGACTCCTCTTGACAGTGGTCTTAATGGGGATAGGTCACCTTCAGCTTTTACCTGCTGTGATCTACCGGAGAGGTAGCATCTGAACCACTTAAGGGAGGATGGATCTAGACCAATAGAGTGTAGGGATGAGAGTAGCAGTTCATGGTCCACAGTGTCGAATGCTTTGCTCAGGTCCAGGAATACTGCACAGACATTGTTCTTTTTATCCAGTTCGGTTTGCCAATCATTGGTGACCTTGGATAATGCAGTGATAGTGCTATGTTTGGCCCTGAATCCAGATTGAGCTGGATTTAATAGATTAGCATTGTCCAGATATTCCCTTAACTGAATACTCTCAATTTCTCCAGCATCTTGAATAACACAGGTAGGATGGAAATGGGCCTGTAGTTATTAAGATCCATAGGGTCCCCTGATTTTAGAAGGGGACCACTTGGGCTGTCTTCCACAGTGTGGAATAGAGCCAGAGTTTAGGAAAGGTTAAAGAGGTGAGTTAGGGGACTGCAACACATGACACGCAATCTTTAGAAAGAATGGGTCCAGAAGATCTGCTCCTGCACTTTTTGGTATCCAGATGCCATAAAATCCTCAACTTGTTTCAACAGTATAGGTTTGAAGCTAAAGGAGGAGTCAACTCTTTGATCACCAGTATAGTGGGGGCTTAATTGATCCCTTAATAGGTTAGCTGGGGAAGAGTCACAGGCAAGGCCAGCTGTTGTGAAGTGGTTGTTGAATGCATCCAGGATTTCCATTGTGCCAGTAATGGGGCCATAGTTACTGTGTAATTGGGTTGGAAGGGGGGTTGTTAACATCCTGGCCCATCATACTCTTGATGGTGCCCCAAAATCTAGCAGTATTATGGTAGGAGGAGTCGAGCTCGGCCAGGTAGTAGGCAGCCTTTGCATCCCTAACTTTCCTGATGCATTTATTCCTGGCTTTCCTAAAGATCATCCAGTCCATGATATTTTTAGTTTTTCTTGCTACTTTCCAAAGTTTATCTCTCTCTCCAGCAGTGCAGCTTTGAGGTCAGCTGAAAACCAGCGACAGGATTTGTTTTTTATTCGGATACTAGAGATTGGGGGCATGGGTGTTAAGGGCATTTATTATGATGCTATTTAGCACCTGCTGAGCTTTTTCTACAGAATGTGCAAGATAGAACTTTTGCCAGTGTGGAGAGTAGGCTAGATCATGCAGATATCCTTCAATATTGGTGTTTTTCTTGGATCTCCTCATGAGAAATTTTGCTGGATCTGTTTTAATGCTGTTGGATCTTACCCCTGCGATGGGGCAGTGATCACTTATGTCGCATAGGAGCACTCCAGCATGTGTGAATAGATGTGGTTTGCTCACTAGCATGATGTCACGTAGAGTACTGTTACTACTATTCCTTGCATTTAATCTTGTTGGTTCATTAATTAACTGTGAAGATGAACCTCTGTTGGTAACAAATGTGTTTCCTGTAAATATATTATTTGTTCTTGCATAAATCTGATCTGTTTGAGTAATTGCCACCTCTTAATTTTATCCCTAGCTCCTTTTATATTACAGGTGATTACATTAAACTGTAATTGTATGATTAAATTGACTAAATAAAACAAGGTATTTTATTTTGATATTTATCTGTATCTGTATCTAATGTCTCACTAGTTTACAGAAAACACCCATTATAATGCAAACTCATTTGTCAGTAACAGAAGTAAATCAGACCTATAACTAAAGTATCCTACCCTTGGGTATCAAATACCCACCACTCTAATTAACGAATACAATGACAGTCAGCCCTATAGCCTATTTCTGAACCGCACTTCCAGGTGGTTCAGTTCAAAGGTTTATTGTTTGGTCACAGACCTTGACAATTAAAATATAATCCACTACATCTTGTATAAATTCACATTGTAGTTATTAAGTAATTTAGGTAAAAACACTTTAAACACTTTTAACCACTATCCCCTAAGTTATACAAAACTCAATGTATAAAATAAATAGAAAACATATAAAACATATTATGACTAAAATCCATCATTTCTAACACTTATTAATAACTACCATACTCTAAAAAATGCTAATGTTGTTATATTGCATCTGACGTTACTTGTTAAAACCCATTTTAAATGCATTAGGTGCCTTAATTATACAATGTTTATTACTGCCTCTTTGTTTTTAAACCTTAGTCGTATTTTTACTATATTTACTAAATACCTGGCAGTTATTTTAACAATAAGTTCATCATTCGTAGTAAATAATTTCAATAAAAGATCTGAATCATCAGATAAAATTGAATTACAAATTGGTGTAATCCATTTAGCTCTATGCTTAGAGTACCATTGGCATTCAAATATAACATGCTAAAGATCTTCTAAGCGGCTTCTAGTACATGAGCAAAATTTAGTATCTCTCAGATACTCCTTCCTATACATGGAATCCAGAACATTACTAGAAAACAATTCTAACTTATATTTAGTATAGAGGTACCTTTGAGTTGGATCAGTAGGAATATCATAATGGTATCTATAAAAATGTTTATTTAATTTATTCTATACCATGGAGACATTTTTAACTTAGCAATATTCTCCAAATCCTGAACTTTGTAAAATTCCAGTATCCTGGATGTAATGTAGGGTTGACATCTGAGACTTATCCCCATCCAGGGAGCACCAGAGCCACCACCACTATCTCAGAGGTTGCGAAGAAAGCACAGCAGTTGGACCACAGTGGGCTCAGGGTGGGTGAGGATGGTGGAACAGAGGTACTCCCAGTCAGTTGTTCCACTCCACAATCCATACCCCATTCTGGGGAGCATAGCTCCTTATGGATGCACCACAGAGGAGACTAAGGAGGCTGAGGACAACTGTCACAAGGGAGGCCCACAGGAAGGAGGCAGAGGACACCACAGGAAAGGAAGCAGCTCATGGTGGGGACTCCAATTATTAGGGTATGGAACTGGGGGAGCAGGGAAAACTGAAGTAAGGTGCCTGCCTGGTGCCATGGCTTGAGGGACAGGAAGTGCATCCTCAGGATCACAAGAACAGCTGTGCGGGAGTCTGAGCTGGACATCATTGTCCACCTAGGGACAAATGAATTGGCTCATCATGAGATTAGAGCAGTGCAGGAGGACTTTGTAGAGTTGGGGAAGGGCCTAAGACAAGTAGCACACACAGTATCCTTCTCAGAGGTGCTGCCTGTCAATGGCATGGGGGAGGTGAGGGTACTTTGCACCATGCAGTTTAATGAATGGTTGAAAAAATGGTGTAGAGAACAGGGGTTTGGCTTCATTGGGGACTGGGTTTTCACCTGGAGGGACACCAACCTATACTGGCAGGATGGTCTGTATCTGTCCAGGAAGGGAACAAGTCTTTTGAGCAATTGGTTTAAATGCTTCATTGGCAAGCTTTTAAACTATTCAAGGGGGGAGGCACTGATAAGCAGCAGGAAAATCCCAGCCTCCCCCTACAAAACAGGGTACTAAATGAAAAAAAGACCGAGGTAGAAAGGTCAGTGGGGATGCAGCAACAGAAGGTAAAGCCATCAAAAATGGAGAGCAATGAGTACCAATGCCCATAGTCTGGGTAACAAGCTTCCTGAATTAGTGGCCTAGATGGAGGAGGAACATCTGGATATCGTGGCAGTCACAGAAACATGGTACACACAAAACCATGACTGGGACGTAAACATACCAGGATACACTATCTACAGGAGGGACAGGGAGGGTAAAAGAGGAGAAGGAGTAGCTCTTTACATAAGGGAAGGAATCAAAGCAACAGAACAAAAGGGTAAACAGGGAGGAGAAGAAGCACTGTGGGTCAATTTGGAGACAGGCAATGGCACCACAATCCGCACAGGGGTTGTAAACAGACCCCCTTCTCAGGGGGAGGAAATGGACAAGGAAATAATAGAAAGTATACTTAGAATGGCAGAAAAAGGGGAGACATTGCTGATGGGTGATCTGAATATGCCAGATGTTAATGGAGTGCAGTTGCAGCAGCCACTTCGAAGAGTGGGGTTATTCTAGATGCCCTACAGGGGGCATGCCTTAGACAACTAGTATTGGAGCCCACTCGAGAGGGAGCAATCTTAGACCTGGTTCTCTCAAATGGAGATGGAGAGAGGATCACAGATGTAGAAGTGGGTAGCCATCTAGGAACTAGCGACCATCGAACAGTATGGTTCACAATAAACACAGCAATAGAGTCAAGCCATACAAAGGCAAAAGTACTGGACTTTAGGAGGGCTGACTTT
The DNA here is from genome assembly GCA_016271365.2 of Neoceratodus forsteri. Classification (NCBI taxonomy): domain Eukaryota; kingdom Metazoa; phylum Chordata; order Ceratodontiformes; family Ceratodontidae; genus Neoceratodus; species Neoceratodus forsteri. The sequence continues at coordinate 168,467,185 of CM028130.1, read as the reverse complement.
GCAAATTGGTGAGTGCCTAAGGAATGCACTAGCAAATGGGCAGGAAGGAGGGTGGAAGAACAGTGGGGAATAATAAAACTGCCATCACAGAGGTAACAAGCCTTTGTGTGAAGCAAATAAACAAAACAAAATGATGTAAGAAACCACTATGGTTCTCAAAGGAAGTGGCAGTGAAGGTTCAAGAGAAAAAGAAAGCATTCAGGAAGTACAAGGAATCACAGAAGGAGCAGGACAGAAAACTGTATGAGTTAAAGCAAAAGGAAGCTGGGAAGGCAGTCAGAACAGCAAAGGCCCAAACCGAGGAAAAGATAGCCAACTCAGTTAAGAAGAAGGGGGATAAAACCTTTTATAGGTACATCAGGGAGTGAAGGAAGACCAAGGGAGGGATAGTGAGGCTTAATAAAGGGGAGAAAGGGTGGGCAGAGGCTGACTGTGAAAAGGCAGAAATACTAAACAAATATTTTTGCTCAGTATTTACAAATGAAGAGGTGGAGGTACCTAAAACAAACAGTAGAAACACTCTGGATACAGAAGTTGATACCAGCCCATTTACAGAAGAAAGGGTTATGAAAGAACTCTTAAAACTGAAGGTGGACAAAGCAATGGGGCCTGATGGGATTTATCCCAGAATTCTAAAAGAACTAAGGGTAGAACTAGTGACACCACTGACTACCCTTTTTAACAAATCATGGGAGGATGGGGTGGTACCTGAGAACTGGAGGAGGGCAGATGTGATTCCCCTTCACAAAAGTGGGAGCAAGGCAGAAGCAGGAAATTACAGACCTGTTAGTTTAACCTCAGTGATAGGGAAAATGATGGAATTACTTCTGAAGGAAAGAATTGTTGAGTATCTAGAGGCCAGAGGGGCACAGGACCCAAGGCAGCATGGATTCACAGTGGGAAAGTCATGCCAGATGAATCTGATAGATTTCTTTGACTGGGTGACTAAAGTAGTAGATCAGGGAGGAGCTGTGGACATGGCCTACCTAGACTTTAGCAAGGCATTTGACACAGTCCTACACAAAGATTATATACAAGTTAGCCAGCCTGGGAGTGGGTCCCAAGATGACGGCCTGGGTAAAGAATTGGCTGGAGAATAGGACACAGAGAGTAATAGTAAAAGGAGTCCACTCTGAAGAAAGGGGGGTTACTAGTGGGGTACCGCAGGGTTCAGTATTAGGACCGGTCCTCTTCAATGTCTTTATAAGCAACATTGCAGAGGGACTGGAAGGAAAAGTATGTCTCTTGCAGATGACACAAAGATCTGCAACAGAGTTGATGCACAAGGTGGGTAGAAAGGATGAGAAGGGACTAGTAAGGTTAAAGGAATGGTCAAATGTATGGCAGCTTAGATTTAATGCTAAGAAGTGCAAGATAATGCACCTGGCAACAAAAACCCAGGGAAGAGTACACAATTGGGGTGAGATACTAACAACAACAAAATGGAAAGGGACCTGGGGATAGTCATATCAGATGACCTAAAGGTGGGCAAGCAATGTGAAAGGGCAGCAAGGAGGGCTGGGGGATACTGGGATGCATAGGGAGAGGCATCACCAGTAGAAAACAGGAAGTTATTATCCCTTTGTACAGACAGCTGGTGAGACCCCATCTGAGTACTGCATGAAGTTCTGAGACCCAATCTCCACAAAGACATAGACAGGATGGAAGCTGTCCAGAGGAGGGCAACTAAAATGGTGCAGGGTCTGCACTGGAAGACATATGAAGAGAGACTTAAGGAGCTTAATATGTATACCCTCGAGGAAAGGGGGGACATGATAGAAACTTTCAAGTACCTCAAGGGAATCAATAAAGTCCAAGAGGGTGGCATCTTTCAAAAAAAGAGGTGTGCAAGAACAAGGGGGCACAATTGAAGAAGGGGGGTGGCTCAGAGGTAATTTAAGGAAGTATTTTTTCACAGAGAGGGTTGTGGATGTATGGAACGGCCTTCCGGAGGAGGTTGTGGAGTCAAAAACAGTGATGGAATTCAAGCATGCATGGGACAGTCATAAGGCAATTCTAGGGGTGGGGGTAGGAAGAAGTAGGCTGCTGGTTAACTAGGATCTGCAGCTTATCCAGTAGGTAGGAAAATCGGCAGACTGGGTGGGCCAAGCGGTCCTTATCTGCCGTCAAATTCTATGTTTCTATCTTTCTAATACCCTTTTCCTCAATTTTTCTTAAATACTCCAATCCGGTTTCCTGTAAGACTTGATATACTAAGGCCAACCAGCTGGATTTTAGATGTCTCTGGTTTAACCATTTTATTTTTCCTTCAGCTTCAGACAACATTAAGTTAATCTGTGGTCTTTATGGTGCTGTATTTTAATCTGGTAATTAACTTTTCTTACTGCAAAGTATGCACTTAAGGAAACTAGTCCTAACTCTGCTCTCAAAATAGAAGAGGGAACAGCATTCCCTAGCCTTAAACTTGATTGTAAAACTTTATTTATACATATTTCTATTTTATTTACCTCTTTTGGTTGCCACATTTCCCCATTATATAATGTCTGTGCATTATACTTAGTCTTAATGGCTAATATAAGAGGTTTAATTGACTTTAACTATATCCAATTTGTTATTGCTGATCTCCCATCTAGACGTACTGTCTTTAGCTCCAAAAATTTTAATTTGACTTTTTTGTTCATTGGCTTTTAAGTCATATTCCTTTGTAAAATTATCCAATATATTCATTTTGGCTTGTAAGCCTGAGCTGGTGAGAGAAAATAGCACCAAGTCATTCGCATAGGCAAGAGTTGCACAATCCCTCCCTAAAATTTTCGGGGAGTCAGTACTTGCCTTCTCCAGCTCTCTCCAGCTCTCTCAACAACACATAAATGTAAATGCAAAACAAGATCAGTGCAAGGACGCACCCTTGCTTAACGCCCCTATATGTTGGGAAAGGGAGTGACAGCTGCCCTGCTATACCTAAGTTTACTTGGGCCCAAATGTGGGACTAAAGCTCTCTAATGATTACTATTAACCCACGTGGAAGTCCTTTGTTTTTCATTATCTCCCATAATTTGCTGCAAGATGTGGTATCAAATGTCGTGTTGAAGCCTATAAAAGCTGCAAAGAGTTTTTGCTTTCGTAATGTTACATATTTTTCAAACAAATGCCAAATCACAAAACAATTATCTGTAGTAGAATAACCAGGACAAAAACCTGCTTGGGCTTCTGATAAGTTACCTAAACTGGTCATATGCTCTCTTAGTCGATTTAAAATTAGTCTGGCAAAAACTTTCCCCCATATGGTCTAAGAGCGATATTGATCTATACATGGCTGGATCAGACCTATTGCCTTTTTCGTATAATGAAATGAATATAGCACTTTTTCAAGATAGTGGCACATCTAAATCCTTGCTGCAAGCATTAAAGAATACAGTAAAAAGCTTAGCCCAGTTTGCCAGGGAATTTAAATAGACCTCCGAGGGAATCTGGTCTGGACCTGGAGCTTTTTGTAATTTTATTTAGTTTTTGTTGACTGGGTAAGTGCACTAGACAAATCCTGTCTATTTTTGGCACGACCCAGCAGAGGGGGATACAGATGAATGCCAACTGACCTTGAACCAGGTTAAGCTGTTGGTGGTATTTTTTTTAGTGAATGAGGGAAATTTGGCCAGGACACCAGGGAAATTCCTTTACTCTTTTCAATAAGTGCCATGGGATCTTTAATATCCACCTGAACTACCACCAATCCAGGCAGATGGGACCTCGGTTTAATGTCTCATCCGAAAGACAGCATCTCAGAAGTGCAGCACCCCTCTCATGCTGCACTACAGTGTCAGTACTGGGATATTAACCCAAGTGCCAGATGTGGGAACTGAACCCACAGCCTCCTGATCTTCCGGCCTCAGAGGCAAATGTGCTATCTACTGAGCCACTGACACTGCTAACAAGGCAATTGCCTGATAAACCTCTGCATGCAGAAATGGAACAAATTGGTTCTTATCGAAATTTAAAACTACCTGTGTGTCCTCGCTTGCTTTACTATAAAACTGATTTGCATAATATGAGATCCGGGAATCCAGTGTAATATATGTATCAATTTCAAATCTGGACTTTTCATGCCTTTTGCCACTAAGAGCCAAAATGTGCTATAATCCTTTTATTTATGACCTCAACATTTCCTTCCATTGTTTCTGTTGAAAGTCACTCTTTTTCTTCACTGAAAAGGCCTTATATTTCTTTCTATTTTTGTTTGAATCTTTAAAAGTAAGACCATCTCTTTGTGACTTAACCCATCTTAAAATACTGTTAAGTTTATTTTTTTCACTACAACACTCTGTATCAAACCATGATATTACCCGAGTGTCTGACCTCTGTTTTTTTACACATGGCTTACTTAATAGGGATTTGATTTTATCCAGGCATGAGGTGACATTTTGTTTTAAAACCTCGCTGTCATGTCTATTTTTCAATCCATTTTCTAAACTGTCTAATACTAAATTTTGAATCTGGCCAGCAGCTGCATTGTTCCATTTAATTTTATTATAGTGAATCTCTACAACCAGTGGTAAAAAATAAATGCCAGTAGTGCTGTAATCTAGCTGTCTGGATGTTAGCATCAATGGAAAATGATTATCTGCTTTTTCAGGGACTCTCATAGTGAAACATCCCCATTCCAAAACAGATAATCTATTAAGGATGGGCCGCTGGATGAAAAATGTGAAAAAATTCCAGTTTTAACACCCTGGAGATGACCATTTAATGGTACTAAATTAAATGTATTTAGTGTCTCAAATTAGTTTTCTTCCCATACTATTAGTCCTTGTATCCTTTTGAACTCCTTGGGAAATTTGCGGCCTCCCTATATACTCAGTTATGATACTTATTATCAGCATATCCATCATAGCTGCCTATTCTTGCATTGAAGTCTCCACAAAGCAAAATTTCATCGTAATCAGATACTACCCAGCTTTTGTGTAACATGTCATCTAATTGATCCCAAATGGCTTGATTATAAAATTTAAAATTTGATGGAGGGACATAGACATTTGTTAAACAGAATGTTAAACCTTTCTGTTTAACCTGTAATATCAATATATTATTATTAGAGCATAAAAGATCTGCTTTGGTATCTTCCTCTATTTTAATCCATGTAATTAAACCTCCAGCCATTTTACCTTTACTTGCTTTTTTAACCCCACATGACTGAAACATACTATAGCCATTTAGGGAAAAATCTGATTATTTGCAATGCCAAGTTTCTTGAAGGCATATTATATCAAACTTGATAATGAAATCCATCCATTCTTTATCCACTAATTTATTTGTTAAATCCAAAATATTCCAAGAGACCATCCATAGGAGGCAGTATAGTACAGTGGTTTAAGGCTCTGAGCTGCAAATCTGGTGACATCCAGAAGACCAGACCTGGGTTTGAATCCCACAGCTTCCACTTACATACTGTATGACCCTAAACAACTCACTTAACTTCCTGTGCTCCCAGGTCACACCTGTAAAAAAGCTTTCACAGTGTGCTACTCTGTCCTGGTTAAACAACTTAAATGAATAAATAAATAACCTTTATTAACTTCTGCTCCAACAATTTGGTCAGAGTCACTTAGTCAATCTTCACATAGTACTAACTCTTGAAATTTATTTGATGCTGATATGCTATATGTTAAGATTGAATAATTTCTTTTCATTATTTGGCACTTTTTCTAATATCTTACAATTATCCTGCAATTCTGACCTTACTGCTTTTAAGGACGTTTCCGCTTTAACCGGAACTATATGCAAACCAAGAGCATCCAACAATGTCAGATTACCAACAATCTTATTGTATAGATTCAAGTAATTAACTGATATAAAAAAACTGTGTCACAATCTGGGTCTCCTCTCTGTCTTTCTACCATCAATGCCTCTGGATTCTCTGTTAAGACATTTAATAGTTGCTCCAACAAGTCCATCACAGTAATTTTCAACTTAGCATTATTCTCATCTTTGGTTCTGCCTAGACCATAATGATGAAGTGAATTAGAAGTTTTGTTTTTCTGGTTTTCTTTTTTATTTCAATTAATGATAGTTATAGAATCATTCAAGATCTCCCCATTTACTATATGTACTCCTGCTTTGTCTAATAATAAGACTTTGTCCAAGATCAGATCTGCCAATTCTTGTGATTGCAATGATACTTCTACTCGGCCCAATCTAGACTCATTATGCCATTTTATCACTTTCAAAATTCTTATTTCATTCTCTGGAATCCTTAACACATGAGAAAAAAGATTAATAAGGATTTTTTCAGCTTAAAAACAGAATCATTTGGGGAAGTATTTAATCCAAAAATGCAAATTTGAGCTGTTTGACACTTGTTGATTAGTTTAGTCTTGTATAGCTTGTCCCTATTGATATAAACCAAGGTATGACCCAGTTTTTCTCAGAGATTTCCTATTAATCCAGATTTGATTCGCTATCCTAGGAACTGTTCAAAAATAAATAAGCACTCCACTCCCCCAAAATCCCCATCCTCCCATATTTGAGCTATATCTGCACTTACAGTACAATATCTGTTCCAGTAGCTGCCCTAAGAAGTTTCACAATCTTGTCTCTTAACATCACATATGTCCACTTTACTTCAATTTTAAAACAATACAAATTTAAAATTGAGCAATCAGTAATATCAATAGCTGCGTTATTTACTTTATTACTTACTGTATTTGTTGAAAACATTTGTAACTGGTTACCTCTATATTTGCCACTTCTTTCAGAAATTACAGCAGCACCAGCTTCCTTGTGGTAATTTTCCCTCATCCCAATATTCCTAGATTGGTTAAGATTGAGTTCAAACTCCTTCATTTGTGACCTTAGGCTCTCTAAATAGGAACCCTCTATATGTGTGCTGGAGCCAGAAATAATCTGTTTGGATTGTGGATTCACATGCTCCTTTTGTACTTTATTTTCCTCAGATACAGAGCATTGTTGCATTTCCATCTGAAGCAAGGTGTTATCAGAAATGCTGTGTATCGTTATTAATGCTTGATCTATTTTTTATTCTTCACTATCTCTCCATTAGTTTTCCCCTTTCTTTACTTCCCCTGTTTCCTACACTGTTTTTATGCTGGGGTCTCATGAAAAATAATGGAAGGAAAGTCTGGTCTCAATTGCTCAATATCTACCTCAGGGTTATTCATAACTATAGACAGGGAACCTTTCTGAGGAATGATTTTATTTAACTTTTGCAACACTTCATCCAATCTACGTCCATTAGTGGCTAAATTTTCTTTAATTGTGTCAAGTTCAATTTTGAGATTAATTAAATTATCTATAATCATCAAATGTGCTGTATGCAGATTTTGCACAAATATCTTTAACTCTTCACTAAGAGCAAATGGATAAGTAGAATAAGATTTATTTAATAATTCGGTCTGGTCCTGATAAGGATAGCTCAGCTGCTTAGAGACCATAAATTGTTTGAGGCCATTTACGATATCCTGCAATTCACTGGCATTATTTCTCTGGTCACTGTGCCACAATGATTTAGGATTTGATTCACAAAAACAATCTGGTGAGAATTCTAATGAATTAGTCATGCTGGAACAGTCATTCTGATTCATACTCCTAGATGCCTCTATTGTTATATGCAAATCTGAAACATCTAAATCGTCTAATCCCTCATTGCCTGTAACACTGAAACTTCTAAATCTTCTATTCCCTCATTTCCTGTGAGAGCATCTACCTTTTCTGTATCCTCTCCTACTGATGGTAAACAGCAGTTGGAGTCATTTCCCCAAGTTTTCTTTGCTTTCTGGCTATTTAGAGGGGCTAACAGTGTGACTAAACTGCTTATAACTTTCCTTGTTATTAAATAACTCGGTGTGTGTCATGTTGATAGCAGTGGAATGGGCAGATTGATGAAACCCCTTCTATCAAAATTATCTTTAATTTTGGTTTGTTTGATCTTTTTGCTTTTTTATTCTCCACTCCTACTTCCATTCCGTTTTCCAATTTTGACTTTAGTACTCTAACTCCTTTATTCAAACCTTTTTTGGGGTTGTTTTCTTTTAGGCTGCACTGAGGTTTTAGTTTTAGCTCCATTCTTCTTTATTCTACTTGCTTTCCTTTCATATTGTAAGGTATAATTCTGCTGTTTTAAAATGCCTGAGGTAAGGGCTCTTGGTGGGCACTTGGTATTATTAATGCTATCGTTGCAATCAGCTAACAAATTAGCACCTGTTCCACAATTTGTAGATGTAATTAGGGGTTTAGAAGAGTTGGAAGACTTAGTAGAAATACTAATATCGTCACCCTTATCCCTTCCATTCCCTGTAGCTGTCATCTGGTTTGTACCATAATCAAACGAAAGTAATTAAAATTCCCAAAGCTTAACCCATGGCCTAACCCCTCTCTCCTAACTTTAAAGAGACAATATTGCAGTATTGACAAGGCACACACTCACATATACAATATATAGTGTTTTCACTCTGTTCTGCTCCCAGGAGAAATCTCATGTACAGTTGTTTATGCTTTAAAAACTTCACACTGATTGATAAAAGTGGAAAAGACTTAAACTGTAGTCAGTAACCCAAGGCCAAAGTCCATTGACCATCTAATCACTTCGCTTTCAGCTATACTCTTCAGTGACTTGAAGACTTTGAGCTTTCTTGAGGGCCATGCTCCATCTCTAGAACATGTGATAAGCAAACCGGTCCTGGTGCAAACCCCTCAAAAGACTCCAGCATTTTCTCCACAGTTTCACCACAGTATTTTCTGGAGTAACTTGTAATAACTGTTCATTTAACCAGTTGCAGAATACTCCTCATGCCTTCTTCCTTTATCCCCATCCAAGGCCGCAACCACAGTTTAAAAAGGAGATCACTAAAATCACCAGAAATGACACAGTCTATATGGGTAAATTGTTCTCTTTCCACCAGCAAGTGGCCCAGCAACTGACCCAGTTGATGCACTGGAAGAGAGAACAGAATAGAAAATCAGAAGAATACTAGTGACTTAAAAAAATATATCAAACTGCAGAAAAAAACACATCCAAAAACACACCCTACTCATAACTAGAACTGTAGCCTGCCTGCCAGCATCTAAAACAATTCAAAATCAGTTCTAGCCTGACCTGACTTACACACCCTATCATTTTTATGAAATCAAATATAATCAAATATAAAAGGAGTTTGCACTGCTACAAATAGGCAATATCAATGGAATACCAACAAATTATTACAATCAAGGTATGTTGTTAGAAAAAACAAACTTACTGGCTCTGAATATAGATTCCAGCATCAGCTTGTGGTTAGAAAAAGTTGGGAAAAATAAAATCCCAAAATAACCACAGTAATCCCCTCAAAGTATTCGACACACAGCGTGTATCAAGAGACAGCAGCAGGAATGGCATCCACGAAAGTCTAAACACTAAGCTCAACAACTGTTCAATATAAGGGATGATCACATGGTCATGTGATAAAGAGAGCCCACAAAGTGGGTCTTTCTTTAAAATGTTAATGGAAACCTCAATAATTATTTATTTCCTAATACTTTACAACTTTACAACATGCCTAGTTAAAAAAAAAAAAAACCTCTGTAAACCTCTAAGGGTATTAGGTCTATTTAAGGCTTCTATAATAACTCTTTGTAAAAAAAAGAAAAGATAGGAGGTGGATAGTTTTTAAACACTGTGGATGGAATACGTTCCTTTCAGTTCAGGGTGGTTCAAAGGCTTTTTCCAAAGACTCTTTTACTTGAAAGTCCTTTTACAACCTTCCGACTGGTGGTTCTCTTCGTTTCCCATCTCATTGGCACCGGCAGTGCCGTACCAATACCAGCATCGATTCTTTCTGAATTCTTCTTCTTCTACTAGATGCTACAAACTTCCTAGCCTGGAAACAAATAGAATGGGACAGCTAACGCACTCCAGTACTCAAGTGCAATAAGATTTACCAGAAAGGTTACATACATAAGCACATAGGCAACAATATCATACCTGTTATAAAATAAAACAAGCGGTGTAACCTTCTTCTTGGGTCTCCTCCACAGACACACAAGAGAGTGTAACCTCAGGAGTACTTCATTTCCACTGAAATCTTCACTTTGATCTCCACTAGACTGAATTGTATAGTCATATTCCTTCCTGGTGGTAGTTGAAGGCAATCAGTGCAAGTGCATCCTGCTGTACCCCCTGTAGCCTGCAGCCTCTGTATCACCAAATTAAGCCTAGCAACAACTTTACATCAAATCTATTTTTGCCTAAAGGCAAAAAACATTTCCTCCAGTTACATTTTGATTAGTAGAGAATTAAACTGTTAAAAATTGTAGAAGATCACACAGCGAAGGTTTGACAGAGTAAGATTTATATAATTACTCTATCTAGACCAATTTAAAATGTTCAATGGTAATATTGTAAGTAAGAGAGCATTGTAAGATCTTCCCAAAGTTGCCTCATAGCAAAGCTATAATTGTTACAATAAACGCATTAAATATAAAGGACTAAAGTCCATAAATTAAATTGTATAGGGCATCAAGTCATAATTTAGAGGCTCCAAAATATTCATTAAATGAATAAACCATGTTTTTTTATAGAACCTTTATACAAGGGTTAACTACCCTTAAGTTAATAAGAATAGCGCGTTGTTGTTCAAGGAACAATAATCACAATTGTTTTTGGAAAATCGATAACACAATGGCTGAGTATTAAATGAAGCAAACAAAAAAAAAACACAGGCATTGGTTCCAAAAGGGGGAAAAAACACTGCTGTGCCACAAAACTCGGGCATTCATTTCTAAAATTCTCATTTAGTGAGTATTAGACATCTAAGATATAGAAACTACAGAATTAGGTCAATTCCTAATTTAGCTTCATTGATAATTGAGTAAAATCTAAATTTTAAATAAAATAAAGAGCAGGGAATTATCCCTCCAGCAGGAGGCTAGCAAGCCCATCACAAACCACCAACCACAAGGCTTGCTTTCCCCCACAAAGAAAAGAAACATATGAAGCCCATATACCCCAAAGGGTATGTGAAAAAGAAAAATATTAATCATATGAAGGTCTCTAGTATTAACAATCTGAAAACAAGACATAATGAAAACTTTGCTTCATTTATAGCTACATCACAAATCAAATTCCACAGCTGTGAAAACATTGAAGCATTACTAGCTACAAAATGTTGTGCCATTTTAGATCTCACTTTGGTAAAGGGTAAGGTCACCTTTAGAGCACTCGAGTAAGCAACACCTTGGGGCTAAAAATAAAGTAAGTAGCATTAATCTGAGATTCAAATACAACTCTAGTTTCTTACAGTTGTAGTGTTCATTGTCGGAGGTGCATCCACATTCAAAACCAAGCTGCACATTCAAAACCATCTAGACAACAGTATGTCAAGAGTTCTAAAAACTTAGATTCAGATTGAGATGCAGAATAATAGTTTCTATAGAACTCAAATGCCAGTTTGTAAATGAAGACAAAGGTTAAAGCAGTCCTAAACAATGCCAGAAAGACTTCCGGATGTCCAAAACATTGTTTCTAAAAGCAGCTCCCAGATATCTTGACGATTTTCACAATGAAGGTTAAAACTAAACTTGAGCATTATTTTTCACAGGTAATATTAAAATGCAAGGGAAATTAAATGATATTCAGATAATTGTACAGAGAGCTGGCTGTTGCATTAAGGAAACATAAAGAATATCAGCTCCTGAGTTATTAAATGCACTTTACGCAAGTTTCTAGAATATTCCAGAGGTTTTAGACAATTCTCCAACGTTATAGTAATTTATACCATAGCGATCGTGGAATAAACTTTATGGTATGCATTTTAAAGCAAAATTTATAAATTTAAATGGGTCACTCAGTTGAGATTACAAAACTTCTTTGAGAAACACCTCCATCATAATGGATCAGGACATGCCGGCATAGGCTTCATGTATCAAGGCACAGGAAGAAATAGAAAATGTTTTGAAGCTTAAGTCAGAAAAAACATGTGGATAGAATTTGTCAATATCCAAGGTAAAAAAACTCTTAGTTTGTAAAGCAAGGATTTAAAACCTTGTGTCACTAGTATACAATCATTTTTGAATAAGTGCAGGAATAAAGCTATTAGCTCCTGCTGAGCCTGATCCAGGCTTTCAAAGTTATAGTTCACATTATTATGTCTAAAATTTAATGTAGCAGGGTATAACATTCTAAATTTGATACCAGTCACTATTAGTTTACTCACCAATAGAGCAAAAGATTGCCTTCGGCTTTGGACCTTGTGAGGTAAATCTTGTGCAATTCTAATCATGTGCCCATCCCATGTAATATTATTAGCTTGTTTGACTTTGAGCAATATGTGTAGGAGCTTTATTGTAAAAGGTTTTGGCTTCTCTTTTTCAGTCAGCAAAGGTTTTAAAGATCTATGTGCCCTTCCCACAATAAAAGACTGACCGTTTGTAGGGGGGCTGGCAATATTTTCAAGTAATACTTGCTCGAAGAGAATTGCATTAGATCCTTCGGATTTTTTCTGGAATTCCAAAAATCATCAAATTGTTGTGCCGACTTCTTCCTTCAAGATCTTCAGGTTTTAATTCCATCTTTTTGATTTTATGTCACAACGTAGGAATTTCAGGATCTATTCCAGTGGTCCAATCTTCAATCAAAGAGATCTTGACTTTGGCATCACCGATCTTCTTGGTAAGGTCTTCTGTTCTGCACTTTAAACTTCTGAGTTCAGCTAAAATGGTATCCATTGTTTCTTTTAAGGGAGATATTTCAGTGAAAAACTTCTCCTCAGTAAGAGCAGCCCAAGTTGAAGCTGTGTTCATTTATTTGGCAGCATTTTGTTTGGATCTTTTGGGAGCAGTAGCTCTGTCTGACGTCAGTGGAGGAATGTGTTTTGCAGGTGGAGTTCGCATTTCCACATCCATTTTAGCAATATAGATTGTCTTAAGCTGAAAGAGGTTTTCTGAAGTAGGTCTTCAGGCAGAAATAATAAAGATTTTATCCAAAAGTTATATTTAATAAGGTAAGGTGATCAGAGAGCTGCAGCTTTGCTGCTACACAATCTGAAGCATCACGTGATCTCATACCATAGATCTATGGCCTTGTACCTGTAGATTGTCCTTTGGCCATGAGATTATGAGACACAGTAGGGTGGGTGGGAGTTTAACATAAGAACCCTACCAGGGCATTTCTAAACTTTGTGGGCATCGTTTTTGCAACCTTAATAGTTTATTTCAGAACTTTGTGCAGTGTGCGGTAGCAACCCTAATGATCATTAAACACTGTTTTATTTTGCTATAAATGTCCTTACTTCCTAAAAAAGTTGTGTAGTAATGTCATTTACTCATCCTTTTGATACCCAGTGAAATGTTAAGACTTCTGTGGAGGGGGACACAACAGTCCTTCCATGGACTGTTGTGTACCATAATCTCCTGTTTGCATAGGCTATTGGATCATTTGGACCTTTGAACTGAAAGTCGAGTGCCATAATACATTTTATTGCCACCCCCCCCACCAATATCCTACATCTCCCACCCTTTCACAGTACTATCAACTCTCCTTATCTTCAGATAAAAGCAACTCTCCCAACCCTACACACCCAGTAGCCTTCACCTCTCTTCTTACTTTCCTTATACAGTAGTAAAATAACAGTTGAAGTGTAGTGATTTACTGATATTCATTGTCAGAAGCCTTCATTTGTCCCACATCTCTCCATTGTAGCATCCCTTACAAACACTTTTCAAAGTAAATGCAAAGTAGGAAAACCACTCTGCAAATCTTAAAATATTCACATTTTAGTATATTTTGTGAAATTACACACACTTTTCAAATTATGCATAAAGTAAAGAAAAATCCCTTTGCAAATCTCAACAATATTAGTTTTTCTCAGTACAAAAGAATGTGTATATTGAGAACATTTTGTAAAAAAATTGTAAAGTATTACTTTGTGAAAATATTTATTTTAACTAAGTATGACTAATTACTAAGTTTATTTAAACAACAAGCTACATGATGTATCTCATAGTACCCCTCCCTCACAAACACTTAACTGTTTCCCTCTACTGTTAGGTTCTTAAAAAGTTTACCTGATGGATTTATGCCAACAGCAATTTGCTGAACTGGCGTAGACCCAACGGAAACAAAGCATTGTTGTGCATGGTTGCCCATACATTATTCTATGTTTGGTACCTTTCTCAACAGAGTTTGCAGCTCATCTGTCTTTTGTGTCTTTGATGTGTTAAAAATGACATTGGTAGCTGATCAACTAGCACACTAGCAGCACTGCTGACTGTGACAACATGGATTAGACACAAGCACTGGAATACTATTCTTGGGCTGGAGGGCCCCCTGGGGAGGACACATGGGCTGCCCAGCTTTCACGCATCCACCTGCTGACCAACCAGTCAGCTGCATTGGCATTGGCTGTCTAAGCACCTCCTCAACCACACTCATCCCTCCATGCAAAGGATGTGCGCTGAAGTGGCATTCCTGATTGCCAGGACCTCCTCTGACTAATGCTGGGTAAAATTAGGAAAATCTGTTTTGCATACATTTCATGAAATTATGCCAGTTTTTGTACAGTTTTGCACAATTTCACAAACTGGGACAGTGGGTTTAAAATTGGTGATGTTGGTTGAAATTGTGTCTTTTTAAAAAATATTTTTAAATGCACAGTTCAGAAACAATGGTGCTACGTGTCGAAATTGCAAATTTTTAACTCATGTTTATAAAATGACACTATCTGATGTAAACATATTTGCAATATTACGCCCAATTTGATGTAATTTTGTAAATATTGTGGCAATGCGAAATCTGCAATTTTGCAAGCATCATAAAAATGTTATTAAACACTAGGGGAATAAAATAAAAAACTTGGAGGATAAAAAGAAAAGAACACTGTATTGCATTGGCTTGTTTTTCAAATAGGTTTCTGCACTGCCAAAACCGGGGGCCACGTCAACAAAACTTTGACCCAGTGTAAACCCGGTTTGCACAGCACAAACTGGGTTTTGCACCAAGTTGGTATTCACAAAAGCTTGGTTTGCGTGCTCAAACTGGGTTTGCATGGATGCATAGTGTGGAGGTGACCCCAGTGCAAATGAGGGAGGGACATGAAAATTGGCGCTGTCTGATTCACAAAGTATTTGCTCTGTGCAAAGAGAGCTTTTGTGGTCACCCTTCTCAGAGCAAATACCACTGATTGAGACCGGTTTTAATCCTCTGCAACCCTAGTGGTTAGCAGAGGTACTGCGCCCCCCCAAAATGCCAATCGCCAGTCCGATCAATACAAAAGTACACCTAATCTCTGGTGCCAGTGGTCCCCCCCGCTACAGTAATCATCGGCCCATAAACAAATATATAAAGTTATTCCCTGTTGCTAGAGGCCTCCCCCATCAATTGGCTGCCTGAAAAAAAACAAGAATTATACCCTGGTGACCAGTGTTCCCTCCCTTCACCTATCACTGGCCAGAATATAAAAACAAAAAAGAAATCCCTGTGGTGGCCGGTGGTTCCCCCTTTCCCCATGATCGCCAATTGCCAGCTTGATTATACAAAAAAAGATTTAGTGACTAGTAGTCCCTTCCTCCACCAGATAGAATAAAATTTGGCCCTGGTGGCTAGTGGTCCGCCTCAACTGATCCCTTGCATGATATAATAAAAAAATATTCCCTGGTGGCTAGCAGTCCTTTCCTTCACCCGATCACCCACCCGATGTTAAAAAGAATGTCTCCTGTTTCCCAGTGTAACACCCCCCCCATCCTGATGCCCTTAATAGCCAAGAAAACATTTTCCTGCTGGTCTAGTGGTCCTTCCATTTCCCCAATTGCCATCCACATGAGAACACTAATAACATCTCTATGGCGGCTTGTGGTTCCTCCTATCCGTGATCCGCCGGTTGTATGAGACTGAACTGTCCCTGATGGTGTAGTGGACCACCCACCCATCCCAGCAGATAATGCAACACCACCCTGTGCCTCTATCTCGAAACTGAGCTGGTGAAAAGCACAGCCCTCCTCTCTCCACCACTGCTGCCCACTGACTGAGCTCTCAATGAGCATGTACTGTATACTTTACACTCTTATTGAATGACAGCTCACTCTAAGCTGTCAATCAATGTCAATGAGTGCCTACTGTATACAGTATGTGCTCATTCACAGCCCAGCCAGCAGCCAGCCATGGTGAGGAGAGGAGGATTGGTCTGGTCACCAGCTTGTTTTTCGGATGGGGAGTAGGGTGATGGGGCACTACCTGCCAGATTGAGTGTATTCAGAGTCCACTAGATCATCAGAGACAATTTCGTCTCATGCAACCAGTGGATCAGGGAAGGGGGAGAACCACTAACCACTAGGGAGATGTTGTTAGTGTTCTCATGGAGACAGAGATGGGGGAAGGGGAAGAACCACTAAACCACCAGGGAAATGTTTCTTAACGATAAAGGGATCAGTAGTATGGAGGGTTACACTAGGAACCAGGGACATTCTTTTAATATCAGGTGGGTGATGGGCTGGGATGGAGGGACTGCTACCGATGAAAAATTATTTTATTATATCAAGTGAGGGATCAGGTGAGGGAGGGACTGCTAGCCACCAGAGACACTTTTATATCTAGGTGAGGGACTGGGTGAGGGAGGGACTGCTAGCCACTAGAAACACTTTTTATTACATCCAGCAAGGGATGAGGTGGAGGAGGGAATGCTAGGAGGTGATCGGGGGTGGCAAACCACTGGCCACCACAGGGATTTATCTTTTTTTATAATTGGGCCAGCGATCACGGGGGGGGGGTTGAGTGGAGGATGGAACACTGGCTACCACGGTCTATTCTTGTTTTTTTAGGGATGGTGATTGGTGGCTGGCAGGGGGGCAGTGAACTCCACAGCAGGCTATGTAAATGGGTCCATAATAGGTATGAAAATGGTCACATAGTGCCTTGCATGCCCAGTGGGTTCATTTACATGGCTGCTGTAGTGAATACTGAATAGTGCCCCTTATGCTGTTCCTTGTGGGGGCATAGTTTTGGCTGCCTGTTGAAATGGTACTCATGTTAGCAGTAGTGGTACTGGGATTACCACTGCCAAGTCCTAGCCCTATTCACAGATGGAAATCATGGTTCGCTATCCGACTGTGAATAGCAATTTTGGACACCTTGGCAAAAGCAAAGTGCAGCACAAAATTTAGCATTGCCTTTGTGATTGTTTGGGAATCTGGCCCCATAAATCTTATCCTTGCAAAGCAAGAGCATCCTTCTCCATTTCTTAATTTTTGTAAAGCTACATGAAATGAGTTCCTGGAAACTGCATCACTTGATGACATTCAAAATGCAGATGAGCTGAGAATGTGTTTCTGATTGAGTTCAAAATCCCAACCCTGTCATCTTAACAAAGACAATGAAGTCAACTTTAGCATTCTTCCTCTCTGGGAAGGAAGTAAACGCACAGTATGTTAATGTAACCTGTTCACTGAAACTGCTGTAATTTGTCACACTCCACTGGAGAGTTAGCCAGCCCCTTATATTCCCTGTCACTGTCCCACTAAAGCAATGATGCACAAGACACAAAGTTTAAGGCATATGAGTGTGCGTTGGCTCCAGCATACACATTCATAAAATGACTAGGCAGTAGAACTTGGGATCTGAACCAGAAACTTAGTTCTCTGCTGTTTTTCCACTGCTTTGAGATGTAATCAATTACATCCCCCACCACTCACTGAGGAGACCACCTAGAAATAAAAAGGAAATAGTGGCACAAACCCAATTGCTCTGTGTTTAACAAAAAGGTCTTCCTCAGCAAACAATACATCCCATCGCAAAATCAATACTAATTCAGTGCAGACAAGTTCCCAGGCCTGTACCGCCAGAAACAGTGGGTTATCTGATCATTGTTTGTGTTGCCATGCAGTGGGAATAAAATCAAATGAAGATCTAGACTGTATCAATTTCCTGTTGTGCAAAATCAAGAGGAGGGATTGTTTTAGGCTAAAAGTCAGGGCTGTCTCTTTTAAAGGTTTCTGGAACTGTGAGACACAAGAATGCCTAGGGATAAAGGAAATCTAAATGCACAGATCTTTTGTGTTCTGTTCTGTGGTTCCTTTTGGTGACTGTAGCTGGATATTAAGGACTGGGTTCTCACAATTCTAAAAAAATGTGAAAGCTTTATAATAAACACCTAGGTTAATTTTAATTTAAAGGAGAAAGTCAACACTAAAAGCCTCACACCCAAGTGTGGGGCTGATTCCAGTTTGCACTTTGAGTGCAAAAAACATTTTTTTCTTACTGTTTACAACAGTATGGTAGATTGTAACAGGCTGATTTTGCTGACAGCTATGCTGACATATCCTGTAACCAGAAATCTCAGAATCCCCTGCAGCTGATGTCAGCGTAGAGCTGCATCAGTGGGAAATTCATTAGCCAGTGGTGCATGTTAGAGATTTTATATGTACCGCCCCCCTTCCCTGCCCCATCTAGTGGCATACTTTACAATCATAGGTTTTCCAGGCAGAAAGGGAGCAGTCAAAGTGCTAATGTTCAAGACCTTGCTGCAAACTAAAACAGCAGGGAAAACAGTTGCACCCTACTTAGATCTTCATTGCTGTGCATGTTACCTCCTCTATCTCAATGTAACCCCTTGTTCCCAGGGGTTACTAGAATCCATAGAATCAGTGGCAGGCAGGGAGAGGCAGCTAGTGAAATGCCAGTTAAATGAATTTCACGGTGTCCTCCTGTTTTTTCAGTCTCAGCTGAGCTGGAGTGATGATGTCACTTTAGAATTGTCACAGCAGCATAAGCCACAATGGAATGCTATCTGGAGGGTGGCTGTAGAATGTTGAGTTAGAATGGAGTGGTCTGTAGAATGGAATGTGAGGAGGAGGCTGCTGCTTGGGCAGCTCCTCAGTTTTTGGTCTGACAGAGAACTACCTCCATAGTTTGGGTAGTTTGTTTTCACCTTAGAAGAAGAACATAGAAGACCAGAGAGTGAAGTGGTAGAGAGTGTTCCAAGAGGGCCTTCCAGTGCCCCATCCCTGGATGGATGGTAGAGAATTTCAGGATTCAGGGGCAATCCCTTGATCCAGCCTGGACTGTGTTGAAGCTGCCTGAGATTCAGCTGCTCTGTGAGTACCCAAGACTTTTGTGTGGAAAAAGCCCTGGGGCACCTGCATTCCTGTGGTGAGTTTTTGTTTTCTGAAAAGGGACTCTGTCACCAAGACTGTTTCTGTTTAAAAGTGTCTGCCTACTATAGGGTCCAGAGAGAGACTTGCCAAGTGCAGAACATTTAATCTGTTTCTGTTTGAAGGTGTCTGCCTACTATGGTGCCCAGATAGAGACTTGCCAAGTACAGAACTTTTAGTTTGTGTCTGATTTAAAAGTGTCTGCTAAAGTGGGGGTCTAGTGAAGAGACATTGCCAATGACAGAACTTTTAACTTCATGACACCTCAGAGGTGTGTAAAGTAGTATGTTAAATGTGAAAGGTATTTCAAGATAGCATCTACAAGTTTTCTGAGAAGGGTGTTATTAACCAGATGAATGTCTGAGTATAAATTTGGAAGCAAAAGATATTAGACCCTCCCCCATCGGGAGTAACCATGTTTATCCCTCTGGGTTCAGTTTGGGCACCTTTGTTTCTCTCAGTGCATTTGGCCAGTGCCTGAAGAAAAAAGTTTACCCAGACGTGGGTTTTGGATTTTCTGAGAGACTGAGGTGTGCTCATTGGTGGTCGAGGGAGCCACCAGTAATTCCTCATGAAATATGGGAAAGTCTCCTAGTACTACTGGCCGAGGGTGCCTAGTCAAGGGAAGTGCACCAGTTCTGGCCGTGTGTGCCAATTTCCATTCAGAACCAGAGAGTGTTCGCTGTTTCCATTCAGAACCATGAAGGTTTGCTGTGTGTGTGCTCTGTACCTCAGTAATCTGCATTACCAGTGGGACTAGCCCTGTGGGGGTCCATCTTCACTTTGTGATTATTCTCTGTGTATGTGAATAAAAGCCACACTCTAGAATTCTAATCTGGTTTGGACAGTACTGTTATTGCTTCCACTGTGTCTAGATTTACTTGGGTGCCCCTGACCAGAAGTACAAACCTAGCATAATTATGAACAAACGTTTTCTCCCAGGGACCAGGTTGATGGCCATGGTAAATGGTCCCCCCAGGTGTGAGTCATGTAGTTGTCACACTTGGTTTGCCTGTCTGAGGATGGCAGGCTATGAAGCAGAAGTATTGGTAAACAGAACTATTGTAGTGATGACCCCCATCCTTCTCATTGGTGCAATGTGTGAGAGGATCAACCCTGCTAGTTGAACAAGGGGGGCTGTTGGGGGTGGGTTACATCAGCATCTGATCTCCTCCATGAGTTGTCCACCAGATCAAGACGTCCCTCTTCACCTTACAGAAGTCTCAAGAAGCCCTTGCAGCCCCAACAGACTGGATTCTGTCCCTGGAATACAACTCATGGAAAATTAATTAGAATGCAGATATGAGGGGGAAAAAAAGGATTTCATTTCATTATCCTCCACCGTACAGTCAAATACAGCACAAACCACAGTTTCTCCCTAACTGGTTTTTATTTTCACCTGCACAGCAAATGACTCCAGCAATACAGGGTTCACCATTCTTTTCCAATAAAAAAATAATCACCTCCATGGGGCTTTCACCTGTTTATAATACTGGCTGGACAGGATAAACATCAAAAAGCACAGATTTAACAGACAGAGCAATGACTCTCCTTTTCTACCACTGCCCTCTCTTGGGTACTTTACCCAAGATTTACTGGAACACAGATCCCTGAAATCTCCTGGCATGTTATGGATCTGGTAAACCAACCTTCTTTTTTTCTTTCCTCACGGGTCCCGGTTACATTGCCACTGGTCGTCCCCCCTTTCACTGGCATGGAAAGGTGAGTGGCCCTCCCCACATGGACTCCTGGGTGCTGGCCCAAACCACAAGGGCATACAGGAATTTTCCTGACTACCCAGGCCCCGACCCACCTTCAAACTGGCTGGCATTATACTAAAGAATGAGGCCACACTTGCCACGATCACTCGGCCCTGCCTCAGCACTCCGTGGCCCCCAATTCAATCCAGGGGTTCTTCTGGTACCAGCTTCCTACTGGGGATCCCTGTCTGGCCCACATCCCTGCTTTTACTCAGGACCACCCTCCAAAGTCTACCATTCTTTGGCTTGTGACCCGCCTAGACTTTAAATGGACTGGCACCACAGGACCTGTCCCTCCAAACTGGCCCCCTGTTGTAGGTGAAAGGTTCCCTGGCTCCCTCGACCCCCCAGGCTGACCTGCCACATTGGGTATGAGGGGACCCTCTGCCACCATTTTCCCCCCTGAAAGGGCCCTGCCACAGCCCTCCCAGCCCTGGCAACCAAGATACACACAAACAGGCTTCCTAAGGGTTCCTACATCTCTCTGAGGGCTCACTAAAGCCTCCCTAATGCCCCAGCTCTTCACCGACACAGGACCTGGCTACCTGTGTACCCAAATGGAGCTCTATAACCTCACTCCTTATTGGCCATGGTGCATAAACAAGCTATCCTGATTGCACTCTTTTGGGGGATTCTGCACTGACCCTCCTCAACTGCCAAGCTCCCTCACTTGCTCACCTATTCTGGTCCTGATGCTTCTCTTTCAGCCTCTCTCCTCCAACCCCAGGCCTAATGCCCAGGCTGGAAAAGCCCCTTCTTCCTGTCAGTTCCTTTTTATACCCTGTTACTCTCTGCTGCCATCTTGAGGCATTCACAGCAATATCCCCAGAGCACTAAACCCATTTCCTAACTCTGACGGGGGTAGGAGAAAGGATGCCTAACAGTGGAATATAAGCCCTGCTTTTACTGAGGGCTTACATATAAGTTAAGATCAGATTTTGTCAGTCCTGGGGCCATATTTTATTTTGGACTGAATTCCACTTGACCTAGGTGTGCCGAAGATATGGTGCACAGGGCTTGTGGCATTCTCAGAGCCAGCGATCAGGATATTTTATTCCATGTGTCAATTGCAACAAGCTAAACCGACTCTTTCTGGGCTAACTTGTGGCAATCTCGGCCACCCCTTTCAAGGGGCATGCACCAAATATTTGGCAGAAGCTGCCATATATCAGGTAAAGTGTCACAACTGCACATTACCTACTAAAATTGGGCACAGTTGCATCAAAGGTGTTTGGCACAGCTGTGCCAAAAATAGTTTTCATGCAGGGCTTTATGCAAGCCTTGCATTGCCCTTTAAAAATGGTTGCTGTTCTCTCAGAACTAAATATAGTCTTCTTTTGACTGTACCTGGCCCCAGGAGGCCAGCAGGACCAGCAAACAAAAGATCAAACCTTATAAAAACTCTAACCCTAATACTTGGGTGTGGAGCTCTTATTTCTGGCTGTTATCCCTTAATGAAAACAGGAGTTTAACACTTCATGTGGAATAATTCAGATCTTTGCCACACAGCTATTTGAAGGTCTTCACCCATAGTTCTTTGGGGCAGCTTGCAACACTCACCTTGCTCCCACCAGTGGAACATAAACCACGTATGCCTAGTGTCCTTCAGACATCCAGTTTCTTTGCTGTGTCTGGTATCAGCAACCACTTCATTTGTCTCATAGATACCCTATAAGCACTAGGGTACTAACTTAGTCTATTCCCACAGACACATTTAACCCCTCCTTCACTAAAAGAGAGCCTACAGAAATTTCAGATCACAGCTCTAATCAAAGATGGTGGCAGGTAACACACAAAATTCTGAGTGCACCCTAGTCCTTGTAGATATCTATGGTTTCTCCCCTCCCTATCCCTGTCTTGAGCTGCATTCTTGCTGGCATGCACTGGCTGTGGCTTCAGGTTTTCCTCTTTTCCTTGGTGTTTTTCCATACTGGTTGCTTCTTCCATTCTGCTCCCCTGTCTCTTTGCCTCCTGCTGCCAGAGGTTGTGCTTTCTAAGTACTCCAGCCACCAAAGCTGCCTTCTTCTTCAGTATTTGGGTGTTTCTGCTGCTCCTTTTACTTCATGTCCTTCACCTTCTGTGTCCCCGCCTGTCCTGCTGCTGGGGTTCCTGCTTCATGCTGTTCACTGCCACACAGTTCCTCAACCTTACTTGTGGTACTCTGTTTGCTGCTTGTTTTGCCTGCCAGTCTTGCACTGCCCTCCTGTGTCCCACTCAACTCCTGCCTCCCTTCCTTGTCTGCCTCTTCTTCCTGCTGTCCTGATTTTCCATTTTTTCCCCCTCCACTTCCTGGCCTCTCTCTTTGCTGGTGCTCATCTGTCCTGGATTTGCTTTTTCGGGGCTCCATTCCTTCCCTGTCACCTCTGGCTTATGCCTCAATCCCTACACATGTTATGTCCTCCTCTTGCTCTCCTACCTACATTGTCCTCAGCCTAATCCTTATGCTAACCCTACCTTTTCTACCATACTTTTTTCTAACAAATGTGTATCTCATTAATGGAGTTCATGCCCCAATAGAATTGGGGTGTATGCCCCTATGATAATCCAGTCCCTAAATTTCCTCAATCCCTGGCATTTTCTCATCATACTTAAGGCAAAACAACGCACTCCTCAGCTGAAATCAGGATGACATACTAGCTTGTACAAAACCAGTCGAGGTTGTTTGTTTTGTATGCACCAGCCTTCAGAGCATGGCTTTTAAGTAATAAAGCATGTTGTACTTCATTGTTCGGCTGACATGTGTGTTTTTTTGCTTTATGTAGCTTGTTATTTTTAATATTCACACCCTCATAGACTGTGGAGCTGTATTGCGGTCCAAATTTTCTCATCATGCCTAATACCTCACCCTTGCCTCTTCACAACTTTAAAATATGTGCCCTATTGTGTTTTCCATTCATGCTGGATACCCTCAACCTGCTGATTCTCTCATTCTACAATGTCCACCAATTTTTCAAGTGGTCATCCAGACACTCTCCTTGTGACTCACATTTATGGTATGCAACAAACCAGGATACACCCTATTTATCTGTCTTCCTGCCTAAGCATTCACCTTTCTTATCATATCGTCATGCCACATACTTGAGTAATCACCCACCACATCATTCAACATGCCAGGCCTTCAACATTCTTTAACATTTTTCAACTCCTGGGCATGGACACGGTTCAGTTATGTAACTCAGCCCCTTCATCTGCCCATCTGTGCCTGTGCCTTAATGGCTTGGCTACAGTTTCATCTCTCTTGGCCTTGCATATAAAGAGCTCAGCATCAATGTTGTTTTTAAAGATCCATCGGCATCTTAAGAAGACCTTTAAAAAACATACTATTTAGACACAAAGCAACTTATGTTTCTCCTTAGCTCAGTATTTCCTATCTCCATTATTTATTACTGAGGTCATAAGCATGCAAACAGGATAGTTGTTCCTTGAGAGGTCATCAGCTCCTGTTGCTTCTCCCCAACCAGATACCATAATACACTGCTTGTGATAATACAGTTATTCACATTGCAACAGACTGTGATGTCACAACAGAGTACTATGATTTCAAGTTGGGAATAAGGTATACAGAAAGATAAACTTTAAGGGATAAATATCTTGTTTTTGTGGTCATTTCTTCAGTAGTAAACCATGGAAGGGGCAAATCTATAGAAGACAGATGAAATACAAGCTGGATTTGGTCTAAATATTATGTTTGAAATGTTTTCCCAAAGGCATCAGCAGCTGTTCTTTAATGAACCTTGCCCTTCAATGGCTTGATTCTAACCTAATGTGAGCATTATCCAGAGGTGAGAGTAGCTGGGCAGCCAAGCCTGAAGCACCTTTCAGTAAGTCTTCCCACTGCTTGTGATTCATTTGGAAATCCCATCATTCCTTTATAAACAGATTAACCCCATAGCCCTTCCCCAGGTGTGAAGCCTTTCAACAAAGGTTCCTTTAGTCATGCTGTATGGCCAGCCCTGCAGCACCTTTGGGAAACTGGAGGTATTCTGATGCAAGGAGAAACATTTCTCCCTGTAGTTAAAGCAGCATGTCTGGGGTCCTCTTCTAGAAAAAATATGGAATCTTTAGCCTGAAGGAGTGGTGATCTAGGCTTTGTTTCGCTAAGAGATTTCCTTCACGAGGGTTTTTTCCTCTTCTACATGCAGAAGGGCATAAATAGAGCTGTGCAGAATTTTCAAATCCTGCTTCCACTGTATTTCCATGAAATTTAATAAATTAAGTCCAATTCTGTAGAATTCTATTAGAAACCACCACTACCTCAGAGGTTGAGAAGAAAGCACAGCAGTTGGACCACAGTGGGCTCAGGGAGGGTGAGGATGGTGGAACAGAGGCACACCCAGTCAATTGTTCCACTCCACAATCCATACACCATTCTGGAGGAGCATAGCTCCCCTATGGATGCACCCGAAGAGAAGACTGATGACAACTGTCACAAGGGAGGCCCACAGGAAGGAGGCAGAGGACACCAAAGGGAAAGGAAGCAGCTCCTGGTAGGGGACTCAATTATTAGGGGTATAGAACTGGGGGCTGGGAAAACTGAAGTAAGGTGCCTGCCTGGTGCCATGGCTTGGAGGGACAGGAAGCATCCTCAGGATCACAAGAACAGCTGCAAGGATTCTGAGCTGGATGTAATTGTCCACCTAGGGACAAATGACTTGGCTCATTATGAGATTAGAGCAGTGCAGGAGGACATTGCAGAGTTGGGGAGGGCCTAAGACAAGTAGCACACACAGTATCCTTCTCAAAGGTGCTGCCTGTCAAAGGCATGAGGAGGCGAGGATAATTAGCACCATGCAGTTTAATGAATGGTTGAAAAAATGGTGCGGAGCACAGGGGTTTGGCTTCATTGGGGACTGGGGTTCCACCTGGAGGGACACCAGCCTATACTGGCAGGATGGCCTGCATCTGTCCAGGAAGGGAACAAGTCTTTTGAGCAATCGGTTTAAATGCTTCATTGGCAAGCTTTTAAACTAGTCAAAGGGGGCAGGCACTGACAAGCAGCAGGAAAATCCCAGCCTCTCCCTTCAAAACAGGGTACTAAATGAGAAAAAGACCGAGGTAGAACGGTCAGTGGGGGATGCTGCAACAGAAGGTAAAGCCATCACAAAATGGAGAGCAATGAGTACCAATGCCCGTAGTCTGGGTAATGAGCTTCCTGAATTAGTGGCCTTGATGGAGGAGGAACATCTGGATATCGTGGCAGTTACAGAAACATGGTACACACAAAACCATGACTGGGACGTAAACATACCAGGATACACTATCTACAGGAGGGACAGGGAGGGTAAAAGAGGAGGAGGAGTAGCTCTTTACATAAGGGAAGGAATAAAAGCAACAGAACAAAAGGGTAAACAGGGAGGAGAAGAAGCACTGTGGGTAAATTTGGAGACAGGCAATGGCACCACAATCCACACAGGGGTTGTATACAGACCCCCTTCTCAGGGGGGAGGAAATGGACAAGGAAATGATAGAAAGTATACTTAGAATGGCAGAAAAAGGGCAGATATTGCTGATGGGTGATCTGAATATGCCAGATGTTAACTGGAGTGCAGTTGCAGCTGCCACTTCGAAGTGTGGAGTTATTCTAGATGCCCTACAGGGAGCATGCCTTAGACAACTAGTACTGGAGCCCACTCGAGAGGGAGCAATATTAGACTTGATTCTCTCAAATGGAGATGGAGAGAGGATCACAGATGTAGAAGTGGGTAGCCATCTGGGAACTAGCGACCATCGAACAGTATGGTTCACAATAAACACAGCAATAGAGTCAAGCCATACAAAGACAAAAGTACTGGACTTTAGGAGGGCTGACTTTGCCAAAATGGGTGAGTACCTAAGGAATGCACTAGCAAATGGGCAGGAAGGAGGGGTGGAAGAACAATGGGGAATAATAAAAACTGCCATCACAGAGGTAACGAGCCTTTGTGTGAAGCAAATAAACAAAACAAAATGATGTAAGAAACCACTATGGTTCTCAAAGGAAGTGGCAGTGAAGGTTCAAGAGAAAAAGAAAGCATTCAGGAAGTACAAGGAATCGCAGAAGGAGCAGGACAGAGAACTGTATCAGTTAAAACAAAAAGAGGCTGGGAAGGCAGTCAGAACAGCAAAGGCCCAAACCGAGGAAAAGATAGCCAACTCAGTTAAGAAGGGGGATAAAACCTTTTATAGGTACATCAGGGAGCGAAGGAAGACCAAGGGAGGGATAGTGAGGCTTAATAAAGGGGAGGGAGGGTGGGCAGAGGGAGACTGTGAAAAGGCAGAGATACTAAACAAATATTTTTGCTCAGTATTTACAAATGAAGAGGGGGAGGTACATAAAACAAACAGTAGAAACACTCTGGATACAGAAGTTGATACCAGCCCATTTACAGAAGAAAGGGTTCTGAAAGAACTCTTAAAACTGAAGGTGGACAAAGCAATGGGGCCTGATGGGATTCATCCCAGAATTCTAAAAGAACTAAGGGTAGAACTAGTGACACCACTAACTACCCTTTTTAACAAATCATGGGAGGATGGGGTGGTACCCGAGGACTGGAGGAGGGCAGATGTGATTCCCCTTCACAAAAGTGGGAGCAAGGCAGAAGCAGGAAACTACAGACCTGTTAGTTTAACCTCAGTGATAGGGAAAATGATGGAATCACTTCTGAAGGAAAGAATTGTCGAGTATCTAGAGGCCAGAGGGGCACAGGACCCTAGGCAGCATGGATTCACAGCAGGAAGGTCATGCCAGATGAATCTCTGATAGATTTCTTTGACTGGGTGACTGAAGTTAGATCAGGGAGGAGCTGTGGACATGGCCTACCTAGACTTTAGCAAGGCATTTGACACAGTCCCACACAAAAGATTAATATACAAGTTAGCCAGCCTGGGAGTGGGTCCCAAGATGACAGCCTGGGTAAAGAATTGGCTGGAGAGTAGGACACAGAGAGTAATAGTAAATGCAGTCCACTCAGAAGAAAGGAGGGTTACTAGTGGGGTACCGCAGGGTTCAGTATTAGGACCGGTCCTCTTCAATATCTTTATAAGCGACATTGCAGAAGGACTGGAAGGAAAAGTATGTCTCTTTGCAGATGACACAAGATCTGCAACAGAGTTGATGCACAGGGTAGGGTGGAAAGGATGAGAAGGGACTTGGCAAGGTTAGAGGAATGGTCAAATGTATGGCAGTTTAGATTCAATGCTAAGAAGTGCAGGTAATGCACCTGGGAAACAAAACCCAGGGAAGAGTACACAATGGGGGTGAGATACTAACAACAACAAAATGGAAAGGGACCTGGGGGTAGTCATATCAGATGACCTAAAGGTGGGCAAGCAATGTGAGAGGGCAGCAAGGAGGCTGGGGGATACTGGGATGCATAGGAGAGGCATCACCAGTAGAAAACAGGAAGTTATTATCCCTCTGTACAGACAGCTGGTGAGACCCCATGTGAGTACTGTGTGCAGTTCTGGAGACCCAATCTCCATGAAGACATAGACAGGATGGAAGCTGTCCAGAGGAGGGCAACTAAAATGGTGCAGGGTCTGCACGGAAGACATTTGAAGAGAGCGAAAGGAGCTTAATATGTATAGCCTCGAGGAAAGGAGGAGAGGGGCATGATAGAAGCGTTCAAGTACCTCAAGGGAATCAACAAAGTCCAAGAGGGTAGCATCTTTCAAAAAAAGGGGTGTGCAAGAACAAGAGGGCACAATTTGAAGATAGAGGTGGGGTGGCTCAGAGGTAATTTAAGGAAGTATTTTTTCACAGAGAGGGTTGTGGATGCATGGAATGGCCTTCCGGAGGAGGTTGTGGAGTCAAAATCAGTGGTGGAATTCAAGCACGCATGGGACAGTTATAAGGCAATTCTAGGGGGTGGGGGTAGGAAGAAGTAGGCTGCTGGTTAACTAGGATCTGCAGCTTATCCAGTAGGTAGGGAAATGGGCAGACTGGGTCGGCCAAGCAGTCCTTATCTGCCGTCAAATTCTATGTTTCTGGGGGAGTCACGTGATGCGTCAAGAGGATTAGACGCAGCTCTTTGGGTCTCCGCCTCGACGATTAAAATCTACAGTTTTAGATCCCCTTTCCATTGGAATCGGCAGTGCAAAACCTACCTACGTGGACCGAGACTGCAGACAAGGTTTAATTTCGGTCTGGCGCTTCATGAAGCAATGGAAAGTCCGAACTGGAGTCAGGCGCAGCGGCCTCGCCGGAGCTCCTGCGCGATAGCACACGCGGGCGAGATTTCACCGGGCAAAATCTATGAAGATCTTGCCACAATAAAGGAAGCCTTATTTAAATTGGTGGACGAAGTGGCTGAATTTAAGCTGGCCCTGACGCAACTCGCTAGGAGAGTGACTGATGCAGAAGCCAGGGTCTCATCGCTCGAGAGAAAGCAGGAGAAACTAGGCCTTGCAACTACTGAGAACAAGAGAGCCATAACTAAGTTAGAGGATCGTTTGGACGACCTTGAAGGAAGGAGCAGGCGAAATAATTTAGTACTATTGGGGCTCCCTGAGGGCGAGGAAGGCACTAATACCATCCTTTTCTTACAGAAATTCCTAAAGAAATCAGTGGGCCCTTCGCCCAATGGTCCTGAGTACGTGATAGAAAGGGGCCATCATGCCATAAGAGCCAAGCCCCCTGCTTCACAACCACCCAGGCCTGTAATCTTTAAGTTACTGAATTACTTGGATCGTGAATTCATCCTAAAAGAATCACGGAAGCTATCTACATTCCAATGGGAAGGCAAGAGACTTTGGCTGGTTCCTGATTTGACATGGAAGGTCGTCAGGCTCGGGCCAGCTTCTGAACCTATTCTTGAGATTCTGGGCCGCAGGAATCCACTTCACCGTATGCTCTACCCCGCTAAATTAGAGATCTCTCTAAAAGAAGGGACTAGACATTTTGAATCCGTAGATGAAGCACTGCAAGCTCTTACGACCTCTCTACCTGATTTATTCAAGAAAGGATGAGAACTTAGAACTTTTTAGACCACTATGTGTTGGATTTTCTAAAGAATATGTGGTGGTTTACAACATGTTTGAAATCCGTTGTTTGGAGTAGGAAATCAGAATATGTTTAATTTACAGGACCCGTTTCACTCCATCTTGTGGACAATTTTTTATAGTTTAGCAATTTAGTACTCTAGGGGATGGCCTAATTGAGAAGGGAGAGCTTACTTATTGTTTCAAGAAGGGAACTAACTAGAAAATATATGCCCAGGGTCAATAAGAAACAGATCTCTCAAAGCACATGAGACTTGGATTAAGTTGGAGGAGATGTGTTTAGTTAAATGGCCCGTTAGGAAATAAGGGTTCGAGAATCGGGCATTAACCACAGGATAAGTTCATTTTCCTTTTTTTTGGTAGCTGGCTTAGAGGGCTGATCTTGGTGGGTTGCTTAAAACTTGTATTGGGTCTCAGATAAGCATCTGATCCTCTACGAGGTTACCTTAGGTAATAAAGCTTCTGTGGCTAACTACTGGTCGACAACAGCTTAACCCTTGACCCCACTTTCTTATACCTCTTATAGGGCTAGTATAGCCCTTCGCCCAGAGCCATTTTGACAGTTAGTTTTGAAACTTTAATTTTAAATACATTTTATTTAGTTTACAGCTCTCCTGAGCAATAATTGTCTTTGTTAGACATGATGTTATTTGTTACAGGGTCCTTACAAGGGATTGGGAACTGTAGATGTATATTCAATGGCTCAGTTATTCATAGTGTTTGGGGGGATACTGCCTCTATGGCGCACCATGGACCGTAGATTGAGGTTGGCTTAGGGCCAGAGGGCCCGCCCTTGTGTGATCCACGAGAGGGTTTTTGTTTTGGGGGAAGGGGGTGAGGGATTGATTGTTTACCTTTGTTGTTTAGGGGAGAGATGACAGCTATCCACATCCTTTAATGGTCAAGCAGGGACTTCCACCTGGCTAGTCA
The DNA here is from genome assembly GCA_016271365.2 of Neoceratodus forsteri. NCBI lineage: Eukaryota > Metazoa > Chordata > Ceratodontiformes > Ceratodontidae > Neoceratodus > Neoceratodus forsteri. The sequence goes on along the minus strand of CM028130.1, from coordinate 168,436,430 downwards.
ACTGAATATTATCTCTTGGAATGTTAAAGGGGGTAGGGACAACCGGAAAAGGAACATTTTACTCCATCATTTGGCCCAATTAGACCCGTCCATAGTATTCCTTCAAGAAACCCACGTTCTTTCCGACCGGCTCCACTGCTTTAAAAAGAGGTGGGTCAGTCAGGTTTTTGGTGCCGGGTTTTCCTCAAGTAGCCGAGGAGTAGCGGTGCTGATAGCAAAGGGTTCCTTTATATCTTGGAGACTATTTCGGATCCAAAGGGTAGGTTTATTGTAGTTTCAGGTAAATTGGGAGGCGAATTTAGTTCTGGGATCAATATATGGCCCTAATATTGATTCACCATCCTTTTTGTACAACTGGCCACAATTTTAGCTCCATTAAAGACACCCCATTATCTAGGAGGTGATTGGAATTTAGTTCAATCCAACAGCTTGGACCATTCCTGGTATAGGTCCTTGCATTTTCTCCAGCCAGCAGACCTTAGCGAGTTTAAAACATCCTTTGGGCTAACTGACCCTTGAGACTGTTTAACCCAACCGCTAAGGATTTTACTTTCTTTTCCTCTGTGCATAAATCTTATTCTAGAATTGATTATTTTTTTGGTCAGTCAGCATTACTTGGTGGCAATAGAAGAGGTTTACTTTTACCTCGGGTTATTTCGGACCATTCCTCTATCAAACTTAAATGTTCCTCTCTGACCATTCCACCTAGATCCTATTCGTGGTCACTAAATAACAGCCTTTAAAGGACCCCATATACTATCTCGTTTTCAAATGTTCATGGTTAATACTATAACAGAGACTGGGGATCCCTCAGTGCAGTGGATTTAGTTTGGGCTGCCTTAAAAACCACTTGGAGGGAACTCCTTAGAATTGCAACAATCGTAAAAGCAAAAATAGGCATTTGCTCAATAATTGCCTTAAAAAATCTCCATGCTAGAAGCTGTTAATGAGGCCTCCAGAACAAAAGACCAAGAACAAGAACTAAGTAGTCTACGGAGTTGGTATGTAAATACTTTAAATGAGAAGGTAGAGAACTCCACCGTTAAATTAAAAGCAGCATATATAGGGTGGGTAGTAAGTCTGGTAACCTTCTGGCTTGGCAGTTAAAACAAAGAGCAGAGGACAAGTGGGTGGCAGCCTTGAAACACCCTGTTAACGAATAATTTGATTGCCGATCCCGAAGGCATCTTGGATATTTTGTATAATTACTATAGAGCTCTATACTCTAGTCAACCTCTCCCAGTTCAAAGTGAGACTAAAATGAAAGAGTTCTTGGATAAGATACCTTTCCCACAGATGCCGAGGAATCTATACAATCACTAGTAGCCCCTTTTCGAAAGAAGAAATCGCAAATGCCATTGATTCACTTAAATTAGATAAAGCCCCTGGACGGACGGTTTCACCCTCTATTTTATAAAACTTTTAAGAGTAAGTTGATTCCTCTCTTGTACCAACTCTGTGCCTATTGGCATAACAACCAGGGTGAATGAGAAATCCCTTTTGAAGCTAGGATAATTTTGTTACCCAAACCAGGTAAATCTTTAGACTCAGCAAGTAACTATAGACCTATCTCTCTATTGAATATAGATATAAAGATATACGCTAAGATTCTAGCTAGCAGACTAAAATCAACATGGACTGGATTGTTGAGTCCGGAGCAAGCTGGTTTTGTCGTAGGTCGATCCTCGACAGATCACTTTAGGAAACTGTTTCATTTAATTTCTGTGTCTGAAAATCTGGATAAGGAGGCTTCTTTAGTTTCGTTGGACGCAGAAAAGGCCTTCGACAGGGTGGAGTGGGGTTTTATGTTTGCAACATTGGCTAAATTTGGTATCCCAAAGGAATTTATTCATTATATTCAGATTTTGTATGACTGTCCATCTGCAAGAGTTCAGTGTAATAATCTGATTTCAGACACCTTCCTTTTGAGAGGCACTTCGTAGGGCTGCCCTCTTCGCCATATTTATTTAATTTATATTTAGAGCCCTGATAAGAGCCATCCAAATGGACCCTTTAATACAGGAATTTGTATAGGTAATTAGAATTTAAAGGTATCAGCATTCATGAGCGACTTATTGTTACATATCAGGAATAGTACTGTTTCACTTCCCTGTCTGCTTTCAGTAATTTAGTAGCTTCAGTGAATTTTCGGCTATAAGCTTAATAGAAGTAAAACACTAGTCTATTCGCTATCCTCCCACCTTTACAAAACCTGGTGTTCCTCTTTAGGGTTACAGTGGCAGTCAAGTTCTCTACCCTATTTGGGTATCCAGATTTCAAAAGACTTAGGGAAATTGGCTAGTTTAAATTTAAAACCCCTACTCAAAATTATCAAGGAAGACCTGGAGAGGTGGGCGAGGCTCCCTTTGACTTTTTCGGGCAGGGTTAATACATTAAAGATGATGGTTTTACTCAGGCTTTTTACCCTCTCCATAATTTGAATATCTACCTCCCAGGTCCATTCTTTAACCCGCTCTATAAGTCCTGCTCAGACTTTCTATGGAAGGGTAAACCCCCCCGCAGGGCTTATGCTAAGCTAATTTTCCACCGGAAGGTAGGTGACCTTCAGGTACCAGACTTTTATACCTACTATCTAGCCATTCATGCGACCAGTTTTGCCTTGTGGTCACGAGAAGGAGGCACCCCTTCACTCAGCCTCGCCCTGGACCAGATGATCTCCAAGCTTGTGAATCTAGATTTGGAATCTTTCTTATACCTACCTTGGTCTAAGGTTCCTCACCAACTTAGGAATACCCCCTTGGGTTGGTATGTAATGGCGTTACACCAGTTGTATTCAAGACTACATATCCCGGCTTACGCCAATGACCTATCTCAACCCCTTTTGAGAAATCCCAATTTTCTCGTGGGTAATAAGCCTATTACAAGGTTTATACATGACCTTCCCACAAAACCACACATTTGGATTTTTCTCCGGCAATATATTTTCCCCTTGCCTGTGTTGGTTGATAAATTCAAGGTAAAGCCAATGGACCTTTGCGACTCTTTCAGATCCAAAAAAGTATCTCTTTTCATATACGTAAGAACAAGGTATCTGGGAAAGCTGGTAAATTAATCCGGACATTGAATGAAATAGCCCTGTCTGGCAAGCCAGTCTCTAAAATATATAAGTATATTATTTCAAATCTAGATCCAAAAATATCACTGATTCCTCCTTATTGGGAAACTAATATGGCCTTGGGATGGTCAGACGATATCTGGGAAAGAATATGGATGAATGTATATTTATGCATCAAACAGGATAGACTGAGAGAGATCCAGTTTAATTTGTTGCTTAATTTATATTTCTCACCGGCCAAACTGTATAGGTGGAAAGACAATCGTCCTGGCCTGCACTGATTGTGGTGATCAGTTAGCTACTACCTTTCATAATCTGGGCCTGCCTAAAATAGCTAAGTTCTGGCAAGCTGTTAGAGGCTGGATACAACCGTATTGCAATTTATCACCTCTCTTTAACACAGAGATTTGTGTTTTTGGGAAGTGTGCTCAATCCTTATCCAGTACCAGAAATACCAAATAACTCTGGTAGCCTTGGTAACAAAGTTATTGATTCTTCGCCATTGGCAAGGCAATTGGACTCCTTCCTTTAAGGAATGGTTGGAGGAATTTCTGAATGCGTTAAATGCTGAGAGGTCAGTCTCCAATTTTTATAATGCTTCAGCCAGATTTCTTAAATGCTGGGGCAGCTTTTTCCATTCTTTGAAGGAGAAATATGGTTATTAGTTTACCTGACTGCTAAGGCTTCTTTCTACTAAACTTAACTTTGTTGCCCAGGTCTCTATGGATCTCATTATCCTCCCTTATCCTACTAGTTTATTTTATAGGCGACTGTCCCCTCTCCCGAGCATACACTTACTTATCTACTAGCCAATGAGTTATCGTTAGTGGTAATGATCCTACTTTTCTAGTTAGTTACACGAAGATGTGGATAGCTGTCAAGGGGGTGGGAAGTTGGGGGATGGGAGGATGGGGAGGGTGGGGTATCTTCTTATTTCATGTAAAGGGTATTGTTTGTATTTGGATGTGTTATTTGTTGTTTTATATAAATGCTTGTTTACAAAATAAAGTGATTTGCCAAAAAAAAAAATTCTATGTTTCTATAAACAGAATTCTGAAAGCGGCATGCTAACTCTGAAATAACATTCAGCAGTTTAAGTAAATTGCAGATTTATTTTCCATGAACCCTGGAATAATATGACATAATATGTAGAATTACAAAATGCATTTTGGAATTGGAATTGTCATGCTGCATGAATTCTGTCAGCGGAATTTGGCATTGCATACATCTCTAATCCCTGAAATCCAACCAGAGCTGGAGTTGGCTAGTTTTCCATCTCTTCCTGTATATTGGGTTTTATCCAGGCTGGTCCTTCTCCTGGCTACATATTTTATGCAGAAAGTAAATTCTTCTCTGCTCCTCTGTATACTATTTGGGTCTTCTTCCCTAAGATACCTTCTGTCTACCTCAGGAGACTGATAACCCAATAGATTGAAGGGCTTAGTCTGTAGTTCAGTGGGGTAGTAGGCATCGCTTGCTACTTCTCCCACCAGTGATACTTAAATAGTGCATGTCTGCATCCCTTGGATGGTCAGTTGCATTACTGCCACCAGCTGGCCCTTCTCCTCTTGTGGGTCCTCTCTTCTATGGGGTGGGACCATTCTAAAGGACCATATCCTTGTTTCCCATTGCAGGGTCACCACATCCTAGTGATTCCTCAAGGGGTACAATCCTCTTCCAGAGGGTTCCTTCACCCCCAAAAGGATGGTAGCCCCTTAGCAGTGGCAGAGAGAGAGAGAGAGAGAGTAAGCCAAAGTCACAATAATCTTGCACATTTACAAACTTCCTACCAACCTCAATCAATCAATCAATCAATCAAATTGATTGATTGATACCAGTTTATCCTGCACCTCCACAAATAATTCTACTAGTACGAAAACAATTCTAATTCCACTGTCTTTTTAAATACTGATACAGTTTTGTTATTGCTTCATATATAAGGGCATATTAGTAACCTTAGTGGGTGTTCCTGATTTATGCTACATGTTAAAGAGCTAGTGTATACAGTAGCTTGAAAGTAATATTTTTTTTTGCATTTTTTTATTTAAATATACTTTACTGAAATTTTTTTACATACATGTAACAAGCATATTGTAATTTGATATGCTATTATAAGTACATTACAAAAGAGCTAATATGACAAAACAAAGGAAATCCTCTTATAATACCCCCTCCCATTTATATAGAACGAATTGCATAATACAGGGGTAATAAAAGTTATATATTTACAATATATATTTGCAAATATTAGTTTTTAAAAGGAGTCAGATATTATGTTTTATAGCTGATGTACATTTTCTTTCCTTTGGTTAACTAGATTTGTTACCTGATATTATTATTGTGTGATGGGTGGATCAGCACTACCTGGCAATTGACATATTGCTGTGTTCCTCCCATTACATCATCAGCACAGTAACCCTATTGACTGTGACATCATGGTTCTCAGGAAGAGCCATTCAGCTGCTGCAGGACAGTCACCTGTCTGACTGACTGCACCATTCCTCCAACTAGTTGCAAGCTGATGCCTTTACAGATGATGCCAGCAGCACTCTATGATTGGCTACCAGGTGGTACATGAATGTCTGGTGGCCCTGTTCCATCCTGCATTAGGAGCAGAACAACTTGCCTTCACAGTGTGCCATACTCCCAGTAGTTTCCAGGCAGCCGGGAATTTGGGATCTCAGTTATAATAGGCTCTGATCTCCAAAGTGGCAACACTGCACACTGCTACTAGTCCAGCTTACATCTTATATATCTGTATGTCAGGTCTATGCTTGGCAGCTGGTCCTTTGAAAATGAGACAGAGACCAAACAGTGGTGCATGGAAAGAACTTTTGTGGATTTGATCACTCACCACTGGATAGTATTGGTATCCACATCTAAATCCAAAAGAAATCTGATGAAAATCAGATTGAGTCAACTTGTCATGTGTACAGGTGTGGATCCAGTTATCTGTGAATGGATACATCAGATCCAACCTCAGATAGCTGAATTTGATGATCAGGTACCTGGATCCGATGATCACATCAATTGGATCCTGATCATATCCACAGGCAACCTTGGAAACTCCAATTGGAATCAAGTTTAGATCCTTGGGTAGACGCCTACACTATCCAAAACCAACTGAAATCCAGCTAAAGTTATGAAATTTAATGATATCCAATCTGGTAAGGTAGTATCTAAGTACCACAAAGACAGACAGACAGAAGGGCAGATGGACACTAGCAAAAATTAAGATAAGTTACACAGGGCATATAAATGTGTTTCCATTTAACTGCAGTGCAAAAATGCTTTGGGATGCATGATCAATGATCAAAGTGAAGAAAACACAAATATGCCAACCTGCTGTGTATCATCAACACTTCAGGGGCAGGAAGACATTTAGCTTCTCCACACTTTGTTAACTGCTGTTGCATGCTGTAGCATTCTGCACTGTAAATAAACAGCAACAAATGCATATGGTCTGTATGTACTATCTTTATTTTCCTAGTTGGTTTCTTGTGGATAGCAACACATTATTTGCAATGAGCGGTCTGTACTCTAGTGTTTTTCAAACAAATGAAACTAACTGATCTAACTTTTCAGGCATCCAGATTGTGTGTGTGCCTTGTCTTATGACTAGCTACAGTTAATACATACTTTGCAGCAGGAATACATCAGAAATGCATGCAAGTAATGAGAAGCACAAGAAACTTGAAATATACTAGTACTTCACATAGCTTTTCACTCAGAAGATCATCAAGCCCTGGGTATCATATTCAGAATTACTCACTTCCTGTTTTCATTGATATTTAGTTTCAGGAATGACATTTAGTTTTATATAGTGCTTTTCACACACACTTAGTTCAAAAATGCTCTACAATCCATAAACAACCGCAACCGCCACTATGTGAGAAAAGAGAGGATAAGATAAGGGGCTGGATTTTCAAAGGTCAGACAATGACGCAAGGTGCTTGCATCAAAAACAACTGACGCAAGGAGCAGGATGCATCAAACCTTGCACCAATTCTGATTTTCAAATAGTGCTTGCTTCAAAAACAGGTTTTCATGCACCAGAGTGGCTCACACCATGATTGCACCAAACAAATGCCTGTACCATGTTGGAAGGGATGCCTGCGTCAATAGAGATGTTGCAAAATGAAATTACACCAGCAAAATTGCCACAAAATTGGCAATTTTGCCATGCAAAACATTTCATGAAATTCCACCATTCCACAAAATTTTTCTCCGGATGTGAAATTGTGAAGTTTCGAAAGCGAAATGCAAAATTACATAGCGAAATTAGAAATTTTGCCAAATTTCACCCGAGTTTCACCGTTTCACTGGTGAAATTTCACGTTTCACAGACGAAATTTCACACTTACAAAATATTTCATTAAATGTGTGAATTTCACAAAATATTTTGCAGAACTAAATTTTCTAATTTCGCACATCTCTGTCACTGAAATGATGCACCATCCCCTTGTTTGGGATTTCCAAGGAATGTGAGTCCTGTCCTTGTGCCTAAGATACATGTCACTGTTAGACCAGTCAGAGCTGGTCTAAGGGACACTAGAGTATATATATAGAGGCCCACAGCAGGTGGTCAGACCTGACTATGCTACTATTAAGGACCAGTACTCTCCTGCAGGAATAGTTTTGAACATTTTAGGGGCTTAGTCTTGGTCATTTCATCTGCTGTATTGTTTGACTTAGCTTGCGTCATTCTCATCCTTTGCAGCATTTTTTACTCAACTTGCACCATTTTTTTGACTCAGTTTGCACCATTTTTTGACTCAACTTGCACCATTTTCTACTCAGTTTGCATAATTTTCGTTCCTTGAGTCATTTTTTTGACTCAGTTTGCACCATTTTTGACTCAACATTCATTATTTACTTTGGTGCAGCTTGTGCCATTCTTATCCCCATTGTGTCATTTTGTTGACGCAGTGGACCTCTTGTGTCAGTTCAGGGGACTTTGTCACAGAGAATGCTTTTCTTGCAAAATATGGCGCACAGTATTTGGCACACTTAGATCTAACACAAGCTGTTTGCTTGATGCAGCTTGTGTGGATCTAAGGGCCCTTTGAAAATCCAGCCCATAGAGTATAACAGGTGTGTGTTGGGGGGAAGGAAAGGAAGAAAGACATGCTAATACCAAAATTACATCAAGCTGTTTTCCACCGAGTGCTGTGACTCTAATCTCTCAGGGCAGAGGCAAGAGTGACAGACATGCAGTGCATTGCTATATTTCTCTATTTTGTTTCTAAATAAAAACAAGTTTGTAACAAATACACCAGCCATGAAAATAGCATAAAGTATCAATAAGGCTGTGCACTTGGCTTAATTTTAATATCTCTATTTTAATCTCTAGTGTTTGTATTTATATCTGTATTTGATTGGTTTGCAGACTAGGGTTTTTAAAGTATGTTATTTAACTCATTGCCTCCATAGGAGCTCTGTGAAGTTGCACCACTTGTCTCCTGTGTACTAACAGTGAATCCTGGGCCTTTCTAAGCAAAATTAAGCCATACTTAGCATGTGGTAAACAAATCTTAATAGCTCAAGAACAGTAAGTGCTAGACACAAAGTATAAGTAGCAAAGCTGTTCAGCACAAATTACCTTTCCAATGGTGGTATGCAAATTATAATATGTCACTTTACTTTGTTTCTATGCTGGTCAAAATGATTTTTTTCACTAAAAAAAGACAACATGAGCCATACACACCATACCATAAACAAATGAGAATAACTCCTAAAGTATACATGATATACACAAAATGTCAGTGGCAAAGTTGTTCACCACAAAATTACCTTTCCAACAGTGCTATGCAATCAAATATATATTTATATTCTATTAAATTATATATTAAAATATATATGTGATGTCTCCAGATGTCTCTAGGGCACACAGGAAGTCAGTAGCTGACTTCTGTAGGCATTCTCAGGACACACCAGTGTATTTTATTGACGACTACAGGCATTTGCTAGGAGACAATGAGTTAACATTTCAGACCTGTTATTGTTGCTAATGATGACACAAGACCAAGGGTTTAAGTTGTTTCAATAAAATATGCAGTGTTATGAATAAAATATGCCTTCTTATCATAAACAGTAGCAGTCATAGATGTGTACTATAGTGTAATACAGTACTACTTTGTATGATCTAACACAAATATTTAAGAGTGATATTTGAATTCGTAAAAAGTGCAGTATTTGTATGTATTTGTCCCAGTTAGTATTTGTTTTGCACAACGTTACTTTTTATATTCTTTCATTTAAAAGTTTTGAATTTACAGGATGAGTTCCATGAGATCAAGTCTCATTTGCAGAACGTCCCAAGTCCATAGATACAAACATGACAAAGTTAATAAGCATGCATAATAATACAAAAAATACATAATAACACATGAATACTTAAATACTATCAATGGATAACAAAACAGGCAACTTATTGCTGATGAAAAACAGTTACAGATAGATTGTGCCTGCAAAAGCTTTTTCTTGAGATTCTGTTTGAAAATATGTAATGTCTGGGAATTTCATAACTCAGATAAAAGTTTATTCCAGCAGAAAGGGGCATTAAAAGAAAAACAATTTCTTCCATAATGAGATTGGTACAGTATCTAGGTAAGAGTAAACCCCAACTGGGAACTTCTCTTAAATTATGACTTTGAGTAAAGGCTAATAGTCTATTCAAGAGATAAACTGGGGTTAAGTGATTTACTGTTTCGTAGATCAGAGTAAGCAAATGATGTGAAAATCTCAATGAGGGAGACAGCCAGTTTAATTGAGATTAGAAAAGTACAGTGGTGTTTGTTTCTTAGACTATTTATGTAACCCCCTCTAACAATTTGGGGGCTTACCTACAGCCCATAGCTCCCATTTCTGCTCTCCTGTCAGGTGCCTCCAGGAACTACCTACATTTTTTTTGTAGCCCCAAGTCCTGTGTGTGCCCCTGGTGCTCCAGTCCAGCCCCAGTGTGAAATTCAGCCCTGCGGGGCTCCAAAATTTAGAACCACGATCACCCGCTCGAGACTTGCACTCCAATGCAGCAGGGATCCTACAGGCAGTAGCAGCACCTTTAATCTTGCGACTGCTTTCCTTGTGGTCAATCCAAGGAGTTTTCCGTCAGTCCCAGTGTCCCCACCAGCTAAGTGGGACCAGGTGGCCATGGCCAGGGGCCTGAGAGGCCACTCTTCTAAAAAATAAAAGAAATCCACAAGGCCATAATGATTGGTGCTCATGAATATTAATGAGCCGGAGCCCCAATCATCATACATATTCATGGGTTCTGTTCTGTCCTGAGGGAAGCTGTATTTCGACAACTGCCGACAGGGTGAAGAAGTAAATGAATAATTGTAACTGCTGTATATGTTTGGGGGAAAATGTTGTAAGGGGGAAAAAAGTTTAAACAAATAAATGCTTTACTTCTGGCTGTACCAGTGTGATTTTGGGACTCAGAGAGACAGCTTACCTGCTGCAATAGGTGGGGTTGCAGCAACAGGAAAACAAACTGAGAAATCTACTTGTTCTGGCACCGACAGCAAGTATGCATCAGTGGCTACTGAACTGTGGAGCATTGGGGCAACTATTCCATTTATTCTGGCTGCACCAGGACTTTTTTGGGGATTGCATCTATTCTGCTCAAGGGACTGTGTGTTCAGCAGCCATTTTCAAGCAGCCACAGCCAATCGGAAAGCTAGAATATTAAAGCCAGGACTTGTGGGACATTAGCTAAAGCTCATGGGTAACTTCCAAGTCCTCATGGGGAACTGCAGGGACCTAATTTCAGGTGCCAAAACAGCAAACCAACTGTACATTCAGTGAGGTTCATGCATAATTCATTTTCTTGATTGACATGCCTTCCAGCCAATCAGATGCCTAGTACCCAATCACTTCAGCCAATCAGGAGCCAAGGAGAGCACCATAAAATAATGTGTTTTTCAGAAATTTTCCAGATTCGAGTGGGAGTCCCCTATGAGGGTGGGGCCTCAGGCCCCCAGCCATGCAACTGGCCCGGGAGGTCCAGTTAATCCTCTCCATCCATGAGGGGGTGTTTGACTTCTTAGCAGTACCAGTTTAATGTAACTTAGTTAATGCAGAACCTGCTAGCCTGGGGGTTGCCAGAATGTCCTCCAGGTGCTAGTCCTCCCTTCCATGTTGGAGAAAGACATGTACCTGCAACTTAATGACATCAAGCCAGCTGTGAGAGAGCTGATTTCACCTCAGTTATGAGAGAACTGAAGACATCAGAACCTTGATTGTGGAGATTCTACCGTGAGGAGCCTGAGTGAGTACTCTAGTACCCCACTGTGCAAGAAAAAATTGCTTAATTGAGGCTGCCAATGCCCGGAGACTGTCTGGTTTGTATTGTTCATCTGGTCTGTAACCTGAATCCTAGTGCGCCTAACCTTAGCCCAACATGGGTGAACCCCTTATGGAACTTTTTGCTGTTTGTGACTGTCCAGTTGGTCTGCACCTTGCATCTGCTGTGCCTGTCTTGCCCAGCACAGGTGGATCTAACTGTTCTGGGGGACCCAAGTGAGCCCAGAGCATAGTACAAATGTGCTAATCCGTGATGTCTGCTATGGAGTCTACAGGACTGGAAGGGGAGCACTCAGAACAGGGGCTCATCTTGACTTTGCCTGGGTGGTCTAGTGTTGTCTAGTGAATCCAGTCAAGATGTCCAGTGGAGCTGCAACCTATAGCCATGTACCACAAGAAGGACTGACATCCCGAGTCTTTTGAGTTTGATTACTCTAACCTGGAAATGACTTTTGTTATGCAAACATGACTAGGGTGGCCATCCTTGCCCCTGGTTAAAGGCACAATCCTTTCATTGAATGTACCAGAAGTGTCCGAAATATAAATGTACTGAATGTACCAGAACATATAAATGTGATGGATGTTCAGGAATAATAATTGATTTCCAACCCGACATAACTGGTCAGTTACCGCCTGACTTTGTTCAGCCTACAAAATGCAGGGCAATTCCTGCATACCCTGAAGAGACTGATTTGTGGAATTTAATTGCTATTCTTTGTTGAATCAAGCCAGCCAACATACAGATGCAACACCTAACAGGCCTGCAACTTACAAGAACTTTAAAGTACTGGGTTCCCACTTTTAACTGTGTGGTAATGGGGTCTCATACTGAATCTGGGGGAACTGGTACCAGTTGTGGTTAAAATGATACTGTGTTCCATCTGATTCTAGGCAACTTAGATAGCCAGGGCTCTGGGTAACAGTGTTGGTACAATGTGATTGCTTTTCTGATTTGAAACCAGGTATTCACCCAGCTGGAGGATTTTCATGAGCACAATCCAAACCAAACCAGATGAAATGTAAATATTATAAATATTAATAATGATAGTGACTGCATAACCTCTACTCCTTAGTTTTCCCGTACCTAATCCCTATGGCCCCTAAATAAATATTGTTGTTGTTGTTTTTGCAAATGATGGTGTTGTGAGCATATTATTAGCGAGAGTCATTAATTGTTAAAGTGTTTGAAATGTGGGGAAATGTTATTGGGTAATGTGTTGGGATGGCTAATGGTTATAATGGGTGGTATGACATCCAAAAGGGTTGTACCAGGTAACAGCTAGTGCTCTTAAAGCTAAACTCTGGGTGGAGGCACTGCACAAAGGTATTACTATGGAAAGAACCAGTTTTAAAGTAAGTTTGGGAACCCAGGCCCCTCAACCTTGTACGGGCCCACAAGGCAGGGCTAGTAGCCCTTGGAGTAGCACCGCCAAGGGGTTGCACTTAAAATAAACTGCAATAACTGAAAATATACCATGTCAACTAAGGAGAGGTCTGTGATGTTGGAATCACGATAAATAGAATCGCCATAATCCAAACTTGGAAGTATTAATTGGGCCACAATGATTTTACAATCTTGTAATGATAAACAGTGTCTGGCTCTTTTCAATTGACCTAAGCATTGATGGGTTTTTATGGTAGTGTTGCAAATGTGAGATTTAAAAGAAAGAGTGGAATCAAATGTCAGGACCAAATATTTAAATTCATGAACAAGCTGCAAAAGGACATTATTAAACTGAAAGGGACACTGTCAACCTTTCTTGCAATATATTATTTTTAGGTAAAATCCCACATTTTATGATTACTTACCTTCTCTAAAATTCAGTGATGTTGCTGGTTGTTTTATCTGTCTCCATGCTTATTAGAACTGAAATGCATGGTAACGTATAGCTATTCCCAGCTTTGTTTTGCTTCAAATCATCTAACTACTCCCATTGCACACTTCTGAACATTTGAAATACCCTCAAACAGTGCAGACATTCATGGTACAATAGTCTCCTCTACTCCCACTGAATTTTATTTTTTTTTAATTTTATTTAGTTTTTGTTTACCAGGTAGGTGCACTAGCCAACAACATGACTATTTCCAGGCACAACCCAGGAGAGTACAGAACATGATGAAAACAGTTTACAGAATAATATCCAACAAGGGAGGAAACAAACATTACATGTGAGGGTGGCAGAACAAAGTATACAGATTGCAACAAGTTTAAATGGTACGATATAATCCTAACAGGAAACATAGGTAGCGTTATACGTTCAAGGTAATAAAAGTAATAATAGCCGGCCATAGGTACAGCAAGGAGAAAAACTGGAGACAGAACAGTAGGGCAACAAATACACCAAGAATAAATAAATAATATAAGCAGGTAATACATTTATGCATGAAACTACAAAGGATGGAGAAAGTAGGTAACAACTTTGGGGCTAAAGTTGGAGTTTATACAAGATAGAGATGAGTAAGGTAGGCAGGAGATCAACAAGGAGCTGCAGCAGAGCTGAGTGGGAATGGAATAGGGAAAAGGAAAAGCAAGGAGGGGAATAGCATAGGGAAAAGAGTGGCTAAGGGTAACTAATAAATGGTGATATAGGAAAAAAGGAAGAGAGGGAGAAGCTGACTGGGCTCACTAGGGTCGATGCAATCAGTCAGTGTCCAATTAGCAAGGTCAAAATAAGTGCCAAAAACAAACAGGATTAAGTGAGATACAGGAGCCTCCAAGGGAGCTATGGTGGGTCAAAGCAGGCACAAAGCTCAGCCTGCAGGAGATACTGCCTGAGTTCAGTCTTAAAGTAACGGTGTGACCCGATCTGCCTAAATTCAGCCGGGAGAGAGCGAATTCCAGTACTGAGGTGCCATATGTCAAAAAGCACCAGTTCCTTTTGAGGTAAATAATGAGTTGCTAGATTGTGTTGTGGGTGGTCCAGAGTCCAGAAAAGATGCGGTGGGAGCTGGTCAAGAAATGTAAAAAACATGTTTTGGTGTGGTAACACCTGTATGGTGGGCAGTCAGTTTTTCTATTTTTAAAAGAAAAAAGGGATCTGAATCAAACTACCAGCTGCATCAACTGACGCTACAGAATGTGACCAATCAGAAAATGTGTTTTTTAAACTAGGGACACTTTAAAGCCTAAGGGGGTTGACAGTGTCCCTTTAATGATAAAGAAGGAATGGACATTATTAATAAGTGATTTGGACCCAAATAGCATTACTTGTTTTTTTTTACTATTTAAAGGTGATAGGAAATGTATTTTGTTATTGATTTGCCAATAAATAGTCATGTGGTTGTTGCCTTGAAGTTTCAAGCTTTGTTTTTATGTATGATTTGTTTGTTATAACTCATTCAACACTGATACTGTGATGGTTCAAAAGAGATAGCTTTCCCTCATTTCTGTCCTTGGTCAGTGACTGATGCTTGAGCTACAAGTTCTGTATAGTGACGTCAAGAGCTCCTTGAGTCACATGCTGCCATCAGACAAACATAACTACTGAATTTTCAGCTCCGTCACCTGTGTAATTTAAGCCTTCATCTATTTTTTCTATTTAATATTTGTTTTTCAGCTTGTCCTAACTCTTACTACCTTGGAAGGTAACTCTAGTTTTCTGTAAGGGTACAGAATAAAAATGAAAAGTGCACTTTTATGTCTATGAAATGGGGAATTTTGACTCGGTCTCTGCTTTTTTACTGCAGGAAGCTGTCAGACGTTATTCCACATAAACATTTTACGAAATGATGCATTTGTAACCTAATTTCGACTGAGCTTTTTTTGTTTTTGTTGTCTTAGACCTCTTTTTTATTTGTAAATTTTTATTGTGTTCTCTCTTTGTGATTATTTATGTGGAAAACTGATCTTCCTTGGTATTTTATCGAACCTGTTTACTCAGTTTACTTGGACTGCAACTATGAAGGTTATGTGAAACCGAATCTGTCTGATGGCTCCCAGTAGTTGTGTGAGATAACGGTATATTGATCACAAGTATGTATCCTGAATGCTGATAAAAATCCATGTCTAGTTGTCGCCAAACATCCCGTTCGTCAGACACTGAGGTTAAATTCCCTTTGGCAGTGGCTAGTCTCCAACCCCTAACCCCACCAATCCTGATCCACTGTCCAAGTTATAATTTTAAAGAGGCACCCACTCCCAGTAGCCCTGATACCTTCAGTATGCTAATTTCACAACATTTTTATTTATTTAGCTTTTGTTGACCGGGTAAGTGCACTAGACAAATCCTGCCTATTTTCAGGCACGACCCGGGGGAAGGGGATACAGATGAATGCCAACTGACCTTGAACCAGATTAAGCTGTTGGTGGTATTTTTAGTGAATGAGGGAAATTTGGCCAGGACACTGGGGAAATTCCCTTACTCTTTTCGATAAGTGCCATGGGATCTTTAACATCCACCTGAACTACCACCAATCCAGGCAGATGGGACCTCAGTTTAACGTCTCATCCGAAAGACGGCACCTCAGAATTGCAGCACCCCTCTCATGCTGCATTACAGTGTCAGTACTGGGATTTTAACCCAAGTGCCAGATGTGGGAACTGAACCCACAGCCCTCTGATCTCCCGGCCTCAGAGGCGAGTGTGCTACCTACTGAGCCACTGACACTGCCCAGAAGATGAGACAAGCCATGCAAACATTGCTGTAGCCTCCTGTCAGAAGAAACTGATGACCCATGTTCAGTCCTATATTTCATGTGGCTTCCCAGCCTATCAGGTTAGCGCAGAAACATACTCATAGCTACTGCCGTTAATTAAAAAATATTTCTTGCATAGCACCGACAGCACAGCAGCACTGTCACTGCTCACTATGCTGGTGACCTGTACCTCACCGTTTGCAATCGACAACTCATCTGCCCCCACAAAAAAAACACACAAGCACATCTAATAACAGTAAATGACAATAGAGAAACTTCAGCAAACAATAACCAATAAATAAAATAGTAAGCAATTTGAAGTTCTGACATCAACACACCAGTCAGAAACTGCCTGGACTTCCTGGTTAACATTAATGGTCTGCCCGTCTGGGACTGAATACATGCTGGTCTTGGCAATTCCCTGCTTGGTATTATGAGGAGCAGGCTCAAACATGTAGGACTGAATAATTCTTTCTGCCCAGTGATAAACATTACTGCTTGCCTCGTTTGAACAGCCTGAAAAGTCACCGGCATCTTCTGTGAATTCTTCCATACCGGTTTCTTCAATAATACAGACTACTTCTAGAGGTTTGTTTATGGTGTGTGCGATGCCACAGCATTCAGCTGGGAATGCAGAAAAAGGCACAAAAAAACTGAAACGGCGATCGTGGTTGGGGAGCACTGACAGAAGATGGTTACTTCAAGATAGGAAAAAAACAGGATTTACAGGCACGTAGCAATGACACATTTCCTCACTAAAGTCACATTCAACCTGGACAGCAAAGACAGACTATGTAAATAGCAATTTAATTTCCCATCTCCTTTAGGAGTAGTAAATTAGAGGAAAAACAATCAGCAGCTTTATCAAAATCAGTTTAAAGAGTGGACGCTAGGAACTTTAAATCATTGTGAGCAAAGAAAATAGTGGTATCATCAGCATTAAGTCTAATAGTACAGTTTCTAACTATTGAAGGTAAGGGTCAACAAACAAATTAAAAAGAAGCAGATAGTGCTGCTAGTATTTAATCCTAGGTCTCAGAATTTACGGCTCTGTACTCTAAGCAGTAGGCTGCTCTGCCTCTCAGGTGACATGTAAAGAAGCCGTGCAGCCCACTCCCATCCCCACATACCTTCCAATGCTACTGAAGGAGCCAGGGGTTGCAATGATCATTATTTTCCAAGCAATGGTTATATTTTATTATACAATGGCAAGAAAAAATCCTGGACTCTGATTGGTCAGTCTTGGGCTGGACCCGTGATGTTAATCAGTACAACATCATGGGTCTAGTCTCAGCCTCACTGTGAACCTGCTGATGAGCATCAGCTTGCTGATCATTTGCTTGATTGTTTCATCTGCTCTTAAAAAACAAAAATATTTTTCCACACAAAAACATCTTTAAAATTATTTTTTTTTCTGTATAACAACGAGCCATTGTATAATAGCAATAATGCCCTCCAGGGTGTGTGTCGTTTGGGATAATGTCACGCCTCAGTTGTTGGACACACTCGGCCCCAACCACCTGAGGCGTGACGTTATCCCAGCACGACACACACCCTGTCGGGCATTATTGCTTAAATGAAGTGCCGAAACTTATGGCTGAGCGTGAAAGTGCAGAGCAGGTTCCAAATCAGCCAGCACAAGTTGCTATGGGTATTCCACCCATTTAGTGACCTTGTTAACACCACAGCTCTTATAGCAGCAGTGGTGGTAGTTTATTATACTTATTTTATGGATTCCATGGTGGTCTTGATACCTGAAATATTTCTTACAGCAACAGCCTGTCCAGGTGTTGCTGTAAGTAATATTTCAGATATTAAGACTGTAGGACTGCCTTCCTCTCTCAAGGGGAGGGGGACTAGTTGTTCCACTCACTGACTGCCCTCTGGTGGTGGCTGGAGGGCAGTATGGGTTGGGAGGCTTGATCCGATGTCCTTACTTCGGAAGGGAGCGGGGGAACCGGATGAAATAGGAAAAAACAAGCCAGGCAGGCTCGATAATGGTCCGCTGCTCCCGGGAGTGGTCCCAGGATTCTGAATTCTGTCTCCGGGAGGGGGGAGAAGCTGGCAACCTCGTCCCAGCTCAGCCATGGGGGGCTATCTGTGAGGGAACTACCAGGGCCCACCTAGAGCGGAAGCAGCGGGGAACGGAGAGAGAGTCCCTCCATTCGGAGGGCCATAGCCACCTACCACTGCTCCAGTGGCAAGAGGTGTTTATGAAAAAAAAAGAAAGAGATAAAAAAATTAGTGATCTACAGAGAGAAAATGACAATATAGCAGTGCTTAATTCAAGCCTATCTCATAATTATGACACTGCAGTGAATGGCAGTGTCCCTTACAGATGCAGCCCAGTAGGAAGTAAGCATTAAGCCACAACAAAGGATGGTTCTACTGGGCAATTAATGCATGGTTAGGGGGGCTTGGGTCACAAGGCTGCAGGCAGAGTGCCTCCAATTACCCAACCATGAATTAATTCCTCAGTAGAGCCATCCTTTGGAGTGGCTTAATACGCTTGTAACATGGCCAGTGCAAGGGAAACAGGAACTGTGGTAGACAAATGAAGACAGGGAAAATATTGTTTAATTCAGGTGTTTATAGTGTTTAACTGTACACCTTTGAGATGCTACATACATTAGCAACCGTGTGTGTGCACGCTGCAGACTTAGTACATCTTAATGTTATGAGTGCATCTATAAAACACAGTAAAGTCTTCTCTTTTACAGAATGAAACAAATAAAGGCAAAAAAATATTACCTTGCTTGATAGAAACACACATTTGCAACTTCATAATCTCCAGTGACAATTTGCTACTCAGTAGTGCATTATGGGTAAACTACTAATATTTACATATCTCTGCAACTACAAAAATATTAACATTGAGAATATTTGAAAACAGCATCCAATACTATGGTGAAATATGTACTTTCAGTGGTAAATGTGTAATACCCCAAATCTGGGGTTCCCCAGTCTCCCCAGTGTTTCCCAGTAAAGATGCCCAAAGCACAGACTAAAATAATGCCAAGTCAGGTTGCTATGCCAGCACATGGCAAAAGTAAACAGTGTGCTCATGATAGAATGCTGTGCAGAGCTGCATGTGCACAGCATTCTAATACCAGAGTGTTGGTTTTTGAAAAAAGTTATTTATTACAAAGAGAATCACGGTGGCTATAGTGGAGAGAGGACACAAAAAGCATGGAGGGACAAGAAAGGGTTTACCTGGTGGGTTGAAGCTGTTCCTGAGGGCCTGTCTGTGTGCCTCCTCTGCCTCTAGCTACTGAAGACTGCTTTCCTGCTGTGTGGTGCTGTCAGTGGTGCCATTGGAGCACCACAAGAAGAAAAAGTCATCCGGTTCCCATTTGAGAAAGGGCTTGGTACCCTCTTTTTTTTTATTATTTTAAATTAAAGTTTCAGTCCCCAGGAAATGGCAGGAGAAGTGCTGCATCATTTGCACTGCAATTGGGATCTTGCAAGGTCCCTGGTCATCCATTGAGCTGCCTGAAGCCCACCCTCTGCCAGAAACTCCTCCCAACTCCCGATCCAGCATCTCCTCATCCCTGTCTGGTGTGGTGAGTAGGTGGAAGCACGCCTGTAATGTGCTAACCGCTGCAATCGAAGTTACAATTTCTTCTGTTTTTTTTTTATAGGGCTAGGCACAAAAGGGGGGAAAAGAATCAGCTAAGAGCTGTGGAGAAGACCTCCTGGCCAGATGTACATAATCTAATATTCAGCAGGCATGGTGACGCCCAAGGGTGGGTCTCCGGATATTGGGCCCTGTAAGAGGATTGTGAATATTCATTAGGAGGTGAGACACGATGGGGGAAAGAGAGGGTAGTGTCAGAAAGGCCTTGTTTAGGCCCAGCGAGTTAAAGGGTGCCCAACCACGAAAGGCCCAGACAGTAAAGGGGGCCCAGCCAAGCAAGGCCCAGAGATTTAAAGGGGGCCCAAACAAGCAAGGCCAGAGATTTAAAAGGAGGCCAAGCCACAAAAGGCCTAGATCTTA
This sequence comes from Neoceratodus forsteri, assembly GCA_016271365.2. Lineage (NCBI taxonomy): Eukaryota > Metazoa > Chordata > Ceratodontiformes > Ceratodontidae > Neoceratodus > Neoceratodus forsteri. The sequence goes on along the minus strand of CM028130.1, from coordinate 168,416,415 downwards.
AAGGAGCAAGTTAGGTCCACCATTGCTGTTAAAGAGGGTGACTAGGCCCAGATCTTAAAGGGGCAAGTTAGGCCCACATGTGTTAAAGGGGCCTGGTTAAAAGGAAGGCCCACAGCCACTTAAAGGGGCAACAAAAGGCCGAGGACCCTTAGCTAGCCATTTAGGCCCACAGGTGCTACAGTGGCCCAGCAGCATAATCAACCCCCAATGTTAAAGGAGACTAGCTAGCCACATAGGCCCACAGGTAGTAAAGGGGCCTAGTCAGACATTCGAGTCTATAACCTTTCCAAGGAGTCTATTCCCAACTGCAGTATATCCACAGTAACAGGAGAACACGATTTAGCTAGAGAGACCCCTCCGCAGTTAGGCCCACTGAAAGCTAGGATTCACCCAGAATAGTGCAATGCCTGTTTATTTACTGAGGTCTGGACATTGGGACTGGGCAGTTGACCACTACAGGAGGAACTGTGACATTTATTGCATTTATTGCATTGCTGTCCATTCTACGAACAGTATAAGTGCCGGAACTGTCTTTGTGTTGCTTTGTGCCTGCATTTCGGTGCTGGGAAAGTATTCAAATCAGTCTTCAGCAATCTTCAGAGTCACTTCACTAGTGTGCATCCTTATCAGTCTTCATCAATTCTTCATGAATCATCTCCCAGTGCATCCCAGGAGCAGCCAACAGCAACTTCAGGAAGAACCATGCCACAGTTGACTCGAGTTATAATGCCATGTTTATTGTTTTCCCTCTGACAGTTCCCCAAATACAGCTTGGCCCAGTGCAGAATCAGGCATCTTTTTTCATATTTTGACATCCGCATCAGAGTACCACCCGGATCATCTGTTCCAGTTCTCTGAGTGACGCTCTGTTTGTTGTTTTAAGTGTGCCCTTGGCTCATCTGGCCTTGGAGCCCAAACTTTGTCACATTTCGATGCACAATTTATTATTCTACATGTGTCCTTGGCTCGTCCAGCCTTTGAGCCAGAAGACAGTCATTCTCCAATGCCAAGAGATGTCCATATCCAGACTTCTATATCCAGTGGAGTCTGCATTGTCTTTCTCATCTGGTAGTCCAGAAACAGGTTATGGCAGGATGATCTTCTTCATCTTTCTCATCTGGCAGTCCAGAAGCGGTCTGTGGCAGAGTTATCTTCTTTGTCTTCCTCATCCTGCAGTCCAAAAGTGGGCTGTGGCAGGGTGATCTTCTTCATCTTCCTCATCCAGCAGTCCAGAAGTGGGTTGTGGCAGGGTGATCTTCTTCATCTTCCTCATTCAGCAGTCCAGAAGTGGGCTGTGGCAGGGTGATTTGCATCAAATCCTTTACCTGGCAGTCCAGAAGTAGACTGTGGTCTGGTGGTTTGCATCATTTTCCCTTTCCAGGCAGTCCAAAAGTGAACTGTGGCCGGATTTTGTGTGTTTCTATTCCGACAGCCCTCAGTGGGTTCTTAGCCAAAGAAGTCTTGGTCCTGTGCTTGTATTCCGGTGACCCTAGAGGGGTTGGGTGTGGCCGAAAACTCATGGTCTATTAAAAATCCTCTCTACATCCCCCCAAAAATGTTCTCAGAATTACACTGGACAGCCAGTTGAGTTGATTCCTGTCACAACAATTCCTTTGGTGATTTTCTTCTCGATGACAGAGAAAATCCGAACTTGCATGAACTGCCATCCACCATACATATAAACTCTTCCTAAAGTATGTAGAGTGATTGATAGTGTGGAGTACTCCAGGTAACAGTTAGAGGTGCGCCTTGGGGTTGACTTAGAAAGTTCTGAACAGGGATTAGAAATAGGATGCTCTTACAGTGTAGCTGTTACAATCAATTGACAATTTCACTAATCTTGTTATAGAGTCACCCTCTTACAGGGAGTAGAAATAGGATGCTCTTACAGCAAATTCCATTTTGCAGTTCTTTTTTTTTTACTTTCTATTTTTCCTCCTCTCCCCTCCAGCTCTGGTCTCCTAGTGAGCACCTAGGAGTCATCCCTCTACGGTCCGCCCAAACTGGTCGACCCTCCTTCACCTATGTAGCCATGGTTTACCTCCCTGATGGGGATGAGGTGGGCCCCAACACCCCAAACTTCTGGTGGCATCGGTCGGGAGGTGCCAGGAGGGCAGCCGCGAATCAAGGGCAAGCTCCGGTGCTCCATGTCGGCCAGAGCTGGAAGGGCATTTTCCCCTGTTCTAGGGAGTGGCTAGCGCCCTGATGTCAAGGCATCACCACTGATGTCTGCCACTCCCCACCCCTTCTCTAAGCTCCAGCGCTTGCTGTGCCTTCGGCTTCTGACAGAGGCCAGCCAAGTGCCGAGCAGGAACCCCCCTCCCTCCCAGGAAAGGAGAGCTGTCCTCCAGATGCTCAATCCTCTCCCTCCCCTGCTAACCCCCAGCAACCCGGGCTTGTTCCTGAACCCGGGTCGCTGGCGTGGAGCGAGGTTAGGTGACCAGCACCTCAACCCTCAGTGCCACTGGGTCAGCCCCTTACAGTTCTCCTAATACAGGATATTGTAGTTTTAACATAAGGCCTCAGGGCATTAGTAAAATATTAGAGGTAGTACTTAAGGTTGTTGTACCCCTTTTCTCCAGTGCCCTACCCTGTGGTCCATTGTTCAATAAACTTGTTCCTTTCTTGAATCATGCCTCCTGCCTCTCCATTTTGGTGAAAGTAACAACAGGTAGCCAAACAGGAAAATAGCTGCCATACCACCTAGTGGATGTGCTTTGAAAGTCTGATTTCTAATATTTAGGTAATACAATTGAAGCACCCACATCATCAGCATCATTTCTTTTGGCTTCCTGCACCTGGCATTACTGACAGGATACTTTAATTGGAGTCCAAAGCAGGAAACAGTTTAGCAGAAATGGAATCCATAATACCAGAAACCTTGGGTGGAGCTGGAAAAGGGGCACGGTTAAACCCGATTACAATGACATACTACTTTGGTGCACCCTGGTTGCCAATGTTCTCTGGGGACCATACAGATTCATCTACCATCAGTTTGAGAGCATTCTGAAGTAAAATACTGTCTATGCTTCAATTATATGAGATTCCTGAGTGACTGCAAGTAGAAATATTGATTAGGCAACTCACCGGTGCAGCTCACCAAGAAGTTAGTGCTTGGCCAGAACATGAAAAGGCACATGTGGAACAAATTTTCAAAAGACTATGTAGGATGTCTGATACCCATCCGCTTTCCAACTTAAAAATGAAATTTTTCTCGAGGGTGCAAGGAATTGGTGAAACTTTACAGGAGTATGTTCTCAGCTTACAAGAGGCCCTTAAGGTGATTGAATGGTTGGATCCCCATGATCTCCATGACCCTGATGAATTATTAGAAAGGTTTATAGATGGGGTGAGAAGTGAGACTCTCCACCAAGAATTATAGCTGTTGTCAAAACAGAACCAGGACATGCAGTTTCTAAATTTCGGGAAGTCATTGAGCTGTTGGGACATGAACGTCCTAGTGACAGATCAGATCTCCAGCAGTGTTGTGGAATAACGCTTGAAAATTGTTGAAAGAGACATCAAGTATGCTGTTGGACTGCAATTGCAAATAGCTGACCTGAATGGGTGTCAAAAGAGCCTCAGACCTGAGAGTACTCAGGAGGACCACAGGGATTTCACAGTTACTGATATGACAGAGATCAAAGTATGGCTGAGTCTGCACCAAGAACCTCCAGCCAAGAGAAGAAAAGAGAAGGGCAGAAGTCTCTGGAGATGGAACTGTCCATGCAGATGTGGCAGGATATGAAGAGGGAACTACAGAATATCAGGGAGGATTTGAGATGTGAAATGAGAAACCAAATTTCTAGAGGACCAGAGTGGCATCCGCCCAGACCCCCAGCAGCCAGAAATACAGGAACAAGGCCATCTGTCCAGTTTGATGTGAATGGGAGTCCCATATGTAGAAGGTGTGGAATAAGTGGCCACATTGAGAGAAGATGTACTCAGGAGGTGAGCACACCTGCCATGGCTTTAAACAAGGAGTCCTCGGGGTAGCAGACCAAGCCTTGGGACAATCCACAGTAAGTCCATTAAGAAACTCAACTCAATCCAGGTTCATTGGAAATTGTTGAACCACCACTGTAAAAGTTAATGGAATTGAGGTGGAAGCCCTATTGGACACTGTCTCCCAAGTGACGACATTGCAGGGCAAGACTTCCTTTGAGTACTGTACAAGAGAGCAACTAACCCAACCTCCCAAGAAGTGGATGAATCTGGTTGCTGGCAATGATCTGGATATCCCTATTATCAGCTATATGGAGGCAAATATTAAGTTGGGAAAGACTGAACACTCAAACCAGGGGATCCTGATCAACAATCTCTACAACGATAACTTACCACCTGTGATCGTGGGCATAATCTACTCCAACATTGCCAAGAGGACCTGATACAAGTTCTGAGGGAACAAATTAGTTCACTTCCATGAAGAGAGAAACAGATCGGGCAAGGAACAATTAAGTTGCTCCAGTGCCATCAGCGGTTTGCTAATGAGAAAGGAGAAATTGGAAAAGTCAGTGATGGATGAAAAGCCACTACAGCTGAATCTTGGGGCCAAGACGATACTGATGTGCAAAGCCAAAGTAGGATTGCGAGATAAAGATTACATGGCCTTAGTAGAGCCAGAGTGGGTTAAAGGAAAGGATCCAGCTGTGGTGGCTCAGAGCCTTGTCACAGTAAAGGATGGTAAAGTCCCTGTACGCCCACTCAATTATGGCACTCAGCTAGTGACAGTGTATAAATGGCAGGCCATTGGTCAACTCATGAAGGTCAAATGGAAAGTTGTTGTTGTAACCTCAGGTGAGAAAAAAGAGGAAGTGTCTCACTTGACCAGTGCCACCATAGCACTACAGAGAGATATAGTCGATGGTGAGACCTCCAAAACATGGAACCAGGAAACTGATATGGGAAATCCCAAGACAACAGAGAAAGAAAAGTCAGAGCTGCTGGAAGTGATAAAGAGACATACTGATGTCTTCTCTCACCATTCCTTAGATTTTAGCTTCGCAGTGAATGTAAAACACTACATACCTACAGAGACTCACCAACCCATTCAGGAATGGTTCAGAACCAACCAGCCACTGAGTAGTTACATGACTACCTAGTGGGCAGGAAACAAACAGTCAAACTGGCCTCTCACACCTCAAACCCCCTGCCAGTCACTGCCGGTGTCCCCCAAGGATCTCTCCTAGGTCCACTACTCTTTTCCATCTTTCTTAATGACCTCCCATCAGTATGCTCCCATCCATCCATCCAAATGTATGCGCATGACACTGTCCTGTATGCCTCTGCTCCCACTACACATAGTGTAGAAACCCTCCTTCAGGAGGATTTCTATGCCATCCAGAGCTGGTTCAGGACAAACCAGCTATTTCTAAACCCTAAAAAAACTGTTTCACTAACATTTGGCTCCAAACAAAGACTCTCCCGCCAATCCCCCAGCCCTCCTTTCAAAACCTCGGATGGGACTCCCTGAACAATTGCACTAGCTTCAGATATCTAGGCGTCTGGCTAGACCAGCACCTGGATTTCACCTCCCACATCGACTCCTTACACAAGAGGTTGCTCCCTAAACTTGGTGCACTATTCCAAAACAAAAGCTGCCTCCCCACACAAACTAGGCATGCCATTGTCCAAAAAATGATTCTTCCCATACTCGACTATGGTGACATAGTTTACTCCATTGCCCCCACGTCTGCCCTGGCCAACCTTGACACCCTGTTCCACTCCTTCTGCCATTTCATTCTCGACTGCCCACAATCCACACATCATTTCAACCTATACAGCTCCCTAACCCTGCCGTCCCTCCATGATCGCAGACAAATAAACTGCTCTAGGTTCGCTGCCAAATACTGGTCCCTCACCCTTCCCCCTTATCTGGGATCTTCCCTCTCTCAACAATCCCCACCTGCGTACTCCCTAAGGAGCACGTACCACAGACTACTACACGTCCCATTTATGTGCACTACCAAAGGCCAGGCCACTTTTAACTACCGAATCCCACAGATTTGGAATGCCTACTGGCCCCCATAAGACACACACTGAACCCCCACCATCACAACCTTCTACTTAGAGTGCATTTCTCCTCCAGCTGCTCCTGTTACAACTAACAATTTACTATTATGTTTGTTGTTCTATAAATGTATATGTAATGTACACTACCCTCTCGTTCTTTACACTGTATGTATCTACCCCTGTCTGTAAACTATCATCCAAATGTTTATAAGTAAGCCTTGGCTTTCCCATAATGTACTTCATATGTATCTATTTCATGTATGTATTTGGGTCTCGGCCCCCAGGTCGCATCTGGAATCGAGCTCATTGTTCAGTATGCCTTCCTGGTAAATCTCGTAAATAAATAAATAAATGAAATACCCACTGCTCTGTATCAGCCAACCAAGCAGTTACTAAAAGAAATGTTGGAGCAAATGCCATAAAAGAGAGTCATAGCCCATGGGCGGCACCAAATGTCTTGGTTAGGAAAAAAGATGGGCAGATAACGATTTTGCTTCAATTATCGCAAACCTAATCAAATCACGCACCAGGATGCCTATCCATTACCCCGCACTGAGGATGCCCTCACAGCATTAAGGTCAGCAGCATTCTTCTCTACAACTAACTTAGCAAGCAGATACTGGTAAGTACCTATGACACCAGAGGACCAAGAAAAGACAGCTTTTGTGACTCCAATGAGACTGTATGAGTTTCTTGGATGCTGTTTCAGAAACAAATGATTTGATACCTTTTATTGGACCAACATGGATGTTACAGAAAAAAACAAAGTGCTTTAGCTTTCGAACCAACCAGGTCCTTCTTCAGAAGCTTTGTGGCAGTTTTTTCAAATATCCCATACTATTAACACCAGATTATATAGAAAAAGCAGAAATAATTCTCTTGGTTTAACATATACATTTAAAACATAATAGAAGATTACGTCAGAGAAGCTAATTAACACCAGTATGCCTTTAACTGAGGAGCCTCAGAAGGGCAAAGGTTATCAAGAATTCTCTACAGCCAGAGAGTTCTTGTCACATAAATTTTAAATGTCTCAGTATGCCAAGAAAGCATTCTAGTGATAAAAAAAAAAAACCTTGATAGCATTCTCTCTAATACATGTAAGATGAGCTCACAACTTACATTCCAATTGTCCTGGTATATTAAAGGACAGATAATGAAAGACAAAATCCTGAAATTAGGTATAACTGCAAGTTGAAAGCAACAGATGGCATTTCAGCCTGCCTCAAATACCTGCATGACAAAGAATTGGACCCCAACATTGACCCTGGAGTTGTGGGTAAACTCACTGAATTCATTCTGACACATAACAACTTCAGCTTTAATGGTAAACATTATGTTCAAACTATGGGAACTGCAGTGGAAACCAGGATGGCTCCTCAGTATGCTAATCTTTTTATGGTGAATTTGGAGGAGGATTTTCTAGGGCACTGTACATAAACCACTCGCTTATTTCCGTTATATTGATGATTTGTTTATAATTTGGACAGAGGCACTGACACACTAAAGATTTTCACCAAGAACTTAATAACCTCCACCCAACTATAAAGCTTTCCCTAGAATATTCTGCCACAAGTGTACATTTCTGGATACCACTGTCACTATTAAGGATGGTACCCTACATACCTGTCTTTACAGGAAACCAACAGACAGACAGAGATACTTACACAAGAAAAGTAATCACCCGAGTCACACAAAGAAATCTGTTATATATAGTCAAGCACTTCAGTATCACCGCCTCTGTTCAAATGAGGAAGACAGAGACACACATCTGGCGATGTTGAAAAACACCTTTATTGAGCAGGGACACTCATCCAGGGAAACTGACAGAGCAGTGGAACGTGCAACACAGGTCCCAAGAGAACAGCTGCTGCAATATAAGGAACGGATGACTACCAACAGAATACCCTTAGTAGTCACATACCATCCTGACCTTGAACTCCTATGTAAGATTACTAAGGATCTCCATCCAATAATTAGTGAGGATGAAACCCTTAACGGTATTTTCAAGAACTACCACTACTATCTTTTAAACAACCACCTAATTTAGCCAACCTGATTATTAGGAGTCAACTTGAACGGAACAGAATACCATGACATCATATGGTACTACGACCCTGTCATCAACGCATGTAAGACATGTAACCTCATTTCCACTTCAGACTGTGTGGTTACATCACAAAACAGACTATTCAGGATACAGAATTATACATGTACATCAAGTAATGTGGTCTATTTTATCCAATGCAAATGTCCTCGCACAGGTTATGTGGGGAGACAAGCCAACAACTCGCACTAGAATGAATTCACACAGACATTCTATTAATCACAAGATGATTGAGAAACCAGTAGCCCAGCACTTCTCCCAGGATGACCACTCAACCTCAGATATGTCTGTGATGGTCTTAAAGGACATTTCAATAGTACACAACAGAGACGGGCTTCGAAATTAGACTTATTTTACTTCTCAATATGGTGGCGGATGGATTGAATATTGATGTTGGGTACATGGCACATTATTCCACTTAAACTTACACAGACCTTTACTTTAAAAGATGGACATAAACAGTTTAGTTCTTCAGCGGGCCTTTGATTTTGTAAGTTTATGGTTATCTACATTGTTGACTTTTCACCTTAACACTGTGGTGAGTGCGTTTGAGTGTGTGTGTGTGTGTGTGTATACTGATGTATGTATGTATGTATGTGTGTGTTTTGTGTGTGTTGTGTTTTTGTGTGTTGTGGGTATGGTGTGTATGTGTGTTTTGTTTGTTGTACGTGGTGTGGTGTGTGTGGAATGTGTTTGCTATATTTGTTGTGTGTTGTGGTTGTGTGGGGTGTGCAGGTGTGTGTGTGTGTGGGAGTGTGGTGTGGTGTGTGTACACACATATGTGTGGGTGGAGCGTGGCATGGGGCAGTTGTTATTGGCTAGAACACATGTTTTCACATATAGTGTGCATTTATTTCCTTCTAGTTGTCAGTGGGTGGATTTCACACTGTCACATTTTAACTGCTCATATTAAGATGCATATCTCATTTACTTGGGGTTCATTAAAGGCGTAATTCCTTTGGGTTTCATTTAGATTGCTTAGACTGATTCTGTGCATTTTGTTATACACAGACTCTGTGTTGAAATCTGCATTTATCAGGCTCATGGTCTCGTTTTCTTGGGGTCCTTGACAAGTATTTTTATTTATTTATTTATTTTGCATTACACTTACAAATGATACTTTCATGCATCATGTTTATATGTGTAGGTTAATTTGAGGCTTGCTTTCAACTTGCAGTTATACCTAATTTCAGGATTTTGTCTTTCATTATCTGTCCTTTAATATACCAGGACAATTGGAATGTAAGTTGTGAGCTCATCTTACATGTATTAGAGAATGCTACTCCAAGGTTTTTTTTATCACTAGAATGCTTTCTTGGCATACTGAGACATTTAAAATGTATGTGACAAGAACTCTCTGGCTGTAGAGAATTCTTGATAACCTTTGCCCTTCTGAGGCTCCTCAGTTAAAGGCATACTGGTGTTAATTAGCTTCTCTGACGTAATCTTCTATTATGTTTTAAATGTATATATTAAACCAATGAGAATTATTTCTGCTTTTTCTATATAATCTGGTGTTAATAGTATGGGATATTTGAAAAAACTGCCACAAAGCTTCTGAAGAAGGACCTGGTTTGTTCGAAAGCTAAAGCACTTTGTTTTTTTCTGTAACATCCATGTTGGTCCAATAAAAGGTATCAAATCATTTGTTTCTGGATCTGTTTTTAAAAGGACCAATACGGCACCTACAACATTTTTTTTTGGATGCTGTTTGGAATTTGTAATGAGCTGGGAACGTTTCAGCACTTCGTGGAACAGTGCTTGGGCAGTGAGAATTCTGACACAGTACTTATGTACCTGTATAATATTATAGTCTATTCAAAAACTTGCAAGGAACATGTGAAACACATGGAGTTGGTTTTAAGTGTCTAAAGAAATATGGACTAAGAATCAAACCTTCAAAGTGTCATTTCCTGAATGAGGAAGTAAATTATTTGGGACATGTTGTATCCACAGAAGGGATAGCTCCAGACCCAGAGAAAATCAAAGTGCTAAAGGAAAGGCTCTGTCCTGTCATCATCAGAGATGTGAGACTATTCTTGGGATTTACATAGATACATAGATACATAGACAGTGTCGGCAGATAAGGGCCTATGGCCCACCCAGTCTGCCCATTTAAGTTTCTAAGTTCAGTTTATGTTTTCCAAGAAGTCTGTTGCCCTTACCCCTGACCTCCAGAATTCCTTTATGTATATCCCATGCATTCTTAAATCCCGTGATTGTTTCAGCCCCCACCACTTCCTCTGGCAGGGTGTTCCTCTTGTCCACCACCCATTCTGTGAAGAAATTCTTCCTCACGTTTCCTCTGAATCGTCCTCCCTCCAACTTCATCTCATACCCTCTAGTCCTGGAACATCTTTTTCGCTTAAAAATAGTGCATTTCTGCACCCTGTTCCTCCCTGTAAGATACTTGTATGTCTCTATCATATCCCCTCTCTCCCTCCTCTCCTCCAGGGAGTACATGTTCAGTGCCTTCAACCTGTCCTCATAGGACTTGTGATGCAATCCATGCACCATCTTTGTTGCCCTCCTCTGAACCTTCTCTACCCTGTCTATGTCCTACGTGAGGTAAGATCTCCAGAACTGCACAGTGTACTCCAGGTGCGGCCTCACTAGTGTCTTGTATAGTGGAATTATGACCTCTCTTTTCCTGCTGGTGATGCCCCTGCCTATGCATCCCAGCATCCTATTTGCTTTACCTGATTTTTCAGATATTATTGTAGATTTGTGAAACGTTTCTCAAAACAAGCAGCCCCTCTACATGAACTGTTAGGCCACTCGAAAGGGAGTAAAGTCAGCAAACACAGTCAAGTAAATTGGATGCCAGAGTGTCAGATTACATTTGATCACCTTAAGGAAGGTCTATGTGATAAAGATGGACGCCTATAGGCGATCGCCGTTATAGCTGTCAGAGTGACAAACACATTTTCGGCACTCTGACAACCCTGGCGCACCATCACAATGGTGCCAGGACATATTTTTACTACTTTCTGTAAGGGGGGCTGCACCCCCCACACACAATCTCGCAGGGAGCTTTGCCCCCTGCACCCCCCTACTTAAGGGTTCTCATCTCCAGGGGTGGCGTCAGGGTGAAAGTAATAAAATAAAAAGGTTCAGACCAGTTGCAATAGAAATCGCACTAGCACCTGGACCTGAACCCAGTACCTCAGCCACCCCAGCCATTGCCCTATCCCCAATGCCACACCGCAGCTTGACCGATGACCACAGCACCAACCCATTCAGCCTCTCCACCGCTCAGCCCATGCTCACCGTGCTCGCTCCTACCCCCTGCGTGCGTACGTATAGCAACATTCTGTCGCCTAGTTTGCCCACTCCCTCATCCGGTCACCCTGCCTGTCGGTCACAGTGAGTGGATTGCGTGAGGAAAGTGTTGCCATAATGGATGGCGCCCTTCCTCATGTGCCCACTTCACGGGTTACCCCTTAAGGCAGTGCTCACCACAGTATCAGTGCTAGCCTACCCAGATTATCAGAAACCTTTCCATCTCTACACAGACGCTAGCAACAGAGGCCTAGGAGCTGCACTTTTTTAATTTTTTTATTTCAGTCTTTGGTAACCGGGTAAGGCCCACTAGGCACAAGTGCCTGTTTGCAGGGGCGACCTGGGAGCACTGGGCGGTTAAGTGACTTGCTCAGATTCACACAGTATGCAAGTGGAGGTTGTGAGAATCAAACTCAGGTCTGGGCTGCTGGATGCACCAAGCTTGTTTATATCTCGTTCCTCTAACCTCAAGGCTATACTGCCAGCCACTTGCCCAAGTACAGGGGGGAAGAGAATGAGTGATCACCCATATGAGTAGAGGACTGAGGAGTTCAGAAAGGAATGATGAATGATACATTTCCTTTAAGCGAGAGTTTTTAGTGCTCATTTGGGCTGTAACAGAGAAATTTTGACACTCCCTCATGGCTACTTTGTTCACTGTATATACAGATAACAATACCTTGGCACATCTTGGCACAGTGAAGCTCGAGGTGTTGGAGCAGTGATGGGCCTCCAAGCTAGCCAAATTCAATTTCACAATAAAGTACCATTCAGGGAAGTCTAATAGTAATGTGGATGCTCTTTCCAGATTACCTGATCACGATGAAGAGGAAGTAGCTGAGACAGAGCCGGAAGATTTAGAAATGACACCATTCATCAGGATTCCAGCAAAGATAGTTCAGTTGTGTTGTCAATACTCATAGAGTGTCGATCATAGCCAAGGAACAATGCCTACATTGTCAGTAGTTGAGAGAGAACAGATTTTTGGACCCAGTTACAGAATCAGAATCCTCTGATCCAGGAACTCAAAGAAATACTCAGAACCAAAAGAACAATAAGCACACAGGAAAGAAAGACTCTCCCCCCAAACTGACCAAACTGCTGAGACAATGGGAGTACCTCAGCCTAGAGCAAGGAAAGTTTGTACAGAAGACTCGAGATCTGAGAACCTGAGGAGAAATTGTTCTGATCCTCATTCCACAGACGGAAACTGATCTCATGCTGGAGGCCTACCGCAAGGAGTCAGGTCATTTTGACACCAAAAGACTGAGAAAACAATGAGAGAGAGATTTTATTGGATTGTCATGAGAGAGGATATTAGACAATGGTGTGAGAACTGCATGGCCTGCAACCTAAAGAGAGAGGCAGATAGTAAACAAAAATCACCCTTGCACCCGATTGTAATCAAAGTACCATTAGAGATTGTTGCTCTAGACCTTTTAAAGATCGAACATAGTAGAAGTGGATTCCAGTATGTGCTGATGATCATTGACCACTACATAAAGTTTATGGTGGCGTACCAGTGAAGGACTTATCAGCTTAGATTATGGCTGAAGCACTTTGTATGAGTATCCAGTTCAGATATTGACTGACCAAGGTGGTGCATCCGAATCAATAGTATTCAAAGAACTATGTTTCAGGTACATCAGTAAGAAACTGAGAACAGCCCCCTATCACTTGCAAACAAATGGGTTATGTGAATGAGCAAATTACGCCCTATTGATGATGCTGACAGTGATGATGAAGCATAAGAAAGTAAGGTGGCTTGAACTGCTTCCTGAATTTTGTTACCTGTACAACAATACTGTTCACTGTTCCACAGGATACACACCCTATTACTTAATGTTTGGCAGACATGGGAGACTCCCGATGGACATGGTTCTGGATGTACAGCTGACATACAGAAAGACAGAGGTGCCAACAGCAGTTTGGGTGAAAGAACACCAATGATGACTCAGAGAAGCAGCTGATATTGTGTCATCTCAGATGGGATATGCATAACGGAGACAGAAAGAACAGTATGACCACAAAGCACACACTGTACCTTTGTCCGTAGGGGACAGAGTTTTACTGAAGAACACTCATACCAGAGGACAAAAGCTTGCATCCAGGGGAGAACCTACACCATTAGTGATTACTGAAATTCCATACCCAGGACTTCCAGTATATAGAATCAAATCAGAAATGGGAGGACACTCGAGTAACATAGTACACCGAAATATTCTGAAGCCTTGTACGTTTCAACCCTCTGGCCTAGACAATGGTCAGAATGACAAAGAAGACAGATGGGAGAGGCAGGAGCACACAAGGACAGACACGGCTACCCCTGGAGACCCGATAGAATAGCTTTGCTTACCAGATAACTCCATGTTCAGTCCCATTTCTGACAGATCTACTGATGTTTCTGTACGTAGCTCTGTACGTACAACAAGAAGTATTCCTCCAAAGCATTGGATAGAAGAATTTCTTTTTGTTTTTATTCATTTATTTCAAATTCGGATTAATACCTTTGAGCCAGGGGCTCATTTACAAAGACTCCAAGTCAACAAGGAATACAAGACATTTACAGGTGATGAAACATTGCAGAACAGAAAGAACAACTAACAAGAAGTATTAGTGTGCAGTTCGTGAAAAGTTCAAAATAATTCGATAAGGGTCACCTGTAAATAAAGCAAAAATGCAGTACAAAGTTGGAATATGGATTATCTTACTACTAGAAATGTTAAATGGTAGAAGTGTCAAACAGTAGAAATGGTAAATGGTAGAAGTTAAGAATGTTTATAGTTTTAAAGTATTGTATCTTCTCAAGAAGTTTAGGAGGATACACAGGGACATGTAACTTTTAGCAGGGCCGAATATGTAATACCACAAAGTTGGGGTTCCCCAGTAGTCCCCAGTCTTCCCAATGTACCCCAGTAAAGGTGCCCAAAGCACATTCTAAAAGTATGCCAAGCCAGGTTGCTATGCCAGTACGATCAGGGACCCCAATACCTGCAAGACCTTATATCTCCCACCGTCCCTCCCACTCACTCCGATCCTCCCACCAGGGATTGTTAGAGGTTCCCAGGGTACATTTAAAAATGTTTGGGGGAAGATCTTTTGCCTTTGTGGCCCCAACCCTGTGGAACTCTCTACCTCATCAGATATGAGAGAGCCTGGCCATAGGAGGGTTTATAAACTCCCTTAAAACATATCTTTTTCAAAAAGCTTTTGAAGGAAGTTAAGATTTTAAGATTTTATTTGTTGATTTTTAAGTGAATTGTAGTTGTATAATTTTAGTAAGTTAGTATTTGTATTGTCTGTAAGTATGGTGTAAGGGCACCCTAAGCTATAGAAAGGTGTCATGTATAAATAAAATGTTACTTACTTACTAAACAGTGTGCTCAGGATAGAATGGTGTGCTGAGCTGCACATGCACAGCATTCTATAACCAAAATTAGAACCCAGAGTATTGATTTATGAAAAAAATAAGTTGTTAGAAAGAGAATCGTGGTGGCTATAGAGGAGCGAGGATGCAGAAAGTGCGGAGGGACAAGAAAGAGCTTACCTGGTGGGTTGAAGCTGTCCCTGAGGGCTTGTCTGTGTGCCTCCTCTGCCTCCAGATACTGAAGACTGCCTTCCTGCTGTGTGGCATGGTTGGTGGTGCTATCTGAGCACCACAAGAAGAAAAAGCCGTCCAGTTCCTGTTTGAGAAAGGGCTTGCTGCCCCATTTTTTAATGTTTTCTTATTTTAAATTTAAGTTTCGGTCCCCTAGAGGTGGCAGTAGCATTGCCGCATCTTTACACTGCAGTTGGGACCTCACACGGTCCCCAGTTGACCATTGAGCTGCCTGAAGCCTTCCCACTGCCAGAAACTCCTCCCACCTCCCGATCCAGCATCTCCTCATCCCTGTCTGGTGTGGTGAGTCGGCGGCAGCACGCCTGTATTGTACTGAATGCTGCAATTGAAGCTATACTTTCTTCTGTTTTTTTTTTTTATAGTGCTAGGCACAGAAAAGGGGAAAAGAATTGGCTCAGAGCTGCGGGGAAGACCTCCGGGCCAGATTTACATAATTTAATATTCAGCAGGCATGGTATCGCTCAAGGGTGGATCTCCAGACATTGGGCCCTGTAAGAGGATTATGAATATTCATTAGGAGGTGTGACAAGATGGGGTAAAGAGAGGGGAGTGTCAGAAAAGCCTTGTTTAGGTCAAGAGAATTAAAGGGAGCCCAACCAAAAAAGGCCCAGAGAGCAAAGAGGGCCCAACCAAGCAAGGCCAGAGATTTAAAAGAGGGCCTATCCACGAGAGGCCCAGATCTTAAAGGGGCAGGTTAGGTCCACCATTGCTGTGAAAGAGGGCGACAAGGCCCAGATCTTAAAGGGGCAAGTTAGGCACACAGGTGTTAAAGGGGCCTGATTAGAGGGAAGACCCACAGCCACTTAAAGGGGCAACAAAAGGCCGAGGACCCGTAGCTAGCCATTTAGGCCACAGGTGTTATAGGGGCCCAGCAGCATAATTGGCCCCAGATGTTAAGGGACCCTAACTAGCCACATAGGCTCACAGGTAGTAAAGGGGTCTAGTCAAACATTTGAGTCTATAGCCTTTCCAGACAGCCTATTCCCAACTGCAGTATATCCACAGTAACAGGAAAACCCAATTTAGCTAGAGGGAACCCTCGATAGTTAAGTCCACTGAAAGCTAGGGTTCACCCAGAATAGTAAAGTGCCTGTTTATTTACTGTGGTCTGGACATTGGCACTGTGCAGTTGACCACTACAGGAGGAACTGTAACATTTATTGCATTGCTGTCCATTCTATGGACAGCATAAGTGCCAGAACTGTCTTTGCGTTGCTTTGTGTTGCATTTCGGTGCTGGGAAAGTATTCATATCAGTCTTCAGCAAATCTTCAGAGTAACTTCACCAGTGTGCATCCCTATCAGTCTTCATCAATTCTTCATGAATCATCTCCCAGTGCATCCCTGGAGCAGCCAACAGCAACTTCAGGAAGAACCATGCCACAATTGTCTCGAGTTGCAATGTCATGTTTATTGTTTTTCTCTGTCAGTTCCTCAAATACAGCTTGGCACAGTGCAGAATCAGCCATCCATTTTCTTATTTTGACATCTGTATCAGAGTACCTCCCAGATCATCTTTTCCAGTTCTCTGAATGACGCTCTGTTTGTTGTTGTAAGTGTGCCCTTGGCTCATCCAGTCTTGGAGCCCAGAAGACAGTCATTCTTTGATGTCAAGAGACTTCCTTATCCAGATTCTGTATCCAGTGGAGTCTGCATTATCTTTCTCAACTGGCAGTCCAGAAGCGGGCTGTGGCAGGGTGATCTTCTTCATCTTCCTCATCTGGCAGTCCAGAAGCAGGCTGTGTCAGGATGATTTTATTTGCCTTCCTCATCCGGCAGTCCAGAAATGGGCTGTGGCAAGGTAATTTTCATCAAATCCTTTACCTGGCAGTCCAGAAGTGGACTGTGGCTGTGTGGTTTGCATCATTTTCCATTTCCAGGCAGCCCAGAAGCAGACTGTGGCTGGATTTTGTGTGTTTCCATTCCGGTGGCCCTCAGTGAGTTATTAGCCAAAGAAGTCTTGGTCCTGTGCTTGTATTCCAGCCACTCTAGAGAGGTGGGGTGTGGCCGAGAACTCATGGTCTGTTAAAAATCCTCTCTGCACTCCCCTAGTTTGCAAAAAGGTTCTCAGAATTACACTGGACAGCCAATTGAGTTGATTCTTGTCATGACAATTCCTTTGATTACATTTTCTTCTTGACAACAGAGAAAATCCAAAAGTGCATGAACTGCAATCCACCATCCGTATAAACTCTTCCTAAGGTATGCAGAGTGATTGATAGTGTGGATTACTCCAGATACTTAAGGTTCTCTTAAGTTTTGATGATGGTCTTTCTGTGTTTGTCCATTTTCCCTTGTTTTCTTTTTTACAGGTATATATCAGAACGAATCCAACTAATGGTCCTACTACAATGGATGTCCTTTTCTTCATCAAGGGAATGGACTTTTTGAGGGATACTTTATCCCCTGTAATGCCATATTTTTTCCTGGTATTATACATTCATTGTCAAGCCAAGATTATTAGCCAGCCTGTTCTTCATCTTTATTTTTACTTATTTTTTGCATTACTTTGTTTGGCATCACATGTGGTGTGGAATTAAGATACTGTATCTTTAAGAGGTAGCTTTAAAATATGGACTACCACACATGCTGGCTCCTCCCCCAGATGAAGAGTCCACAAGGGCTCGAAGCACTGGGGTTATAGAGTTCTGTTGTTTTGGGTCTGTGCACTCAGAATAAATCGTTTTTTGCATTTACTTGATGTTGCGTTTTTGGTTCATTTTGTGCATCTTTCCTTTTTTTGAACAACAGTTAGAGGTGCACCTCAGGGTTGACTTAGAAAGTTCTAAACAGGGATTAGAAATAGGACACTCTCACAGCGTAGCTGTTACAATCAATTGATTATTTCGCTAATCTTGTTATAGAGTCACCCTCTTTCAGGGAGTAGAGATAGGACGCTCTTACAGCGTAGCAGTTACAGCCAATTCCCTTTTACAGTTCTCCTAATACAGGAGATTGGAGTTTTAGTATAAGGCTTCAGGGCATTAGTAAAATATTAGTGGTAGTATTTAAGGCTGTTGTACCCCTTTCTTCCTGTTCCCTACCCTGTGGTCCACTGTTCAATGAACTGGTTCCTTTCTTGAATCCTGCCTCCTGCCTCTCCATTTTGGTGAAAGTAACAACAGGTAGCCAAACAGGAAAAGAACTGCCTTAACACCTAGTGGACGTGCTTTGAAAATCTGATTTCTAATATTTAGGCAAGAGAATTGAAGCACCCACATCATCAACATCATTTCTTTTGGCTCACTTCAAATGATCTGCAGTTATAAACAGAACATCTAATGTCTTCCATGTCAGATAATTCTGGAGCAGTGTACAATGGGTGATGCAACATGTACATTTCTTATAAACACAGTGTGAAACAAGTGAATGTCGCTGTCCATAATGTGGGAATCCCTCAACATTTTAGAGGTAACTACTCTATAAATTAACTACCCTACGCAATGAAACAAAGATTTCTTGGGATTACAAATAATACTTCTATGGTCCCGGATTTTGAAATATAGGGAGCGAAAAACATTTAAAAAAGTAACATCTTCTAACAGTAATATAAGAGCTATGATTTCTGCTGGTCTGAATAATAATAGCAGATCGCAAAATTGATTTTTATGTTTTGCATTGTAAATAGTGCTACTCTGTTCTGCAGAGGCCCACTGGATGGGTAGGTGGGAAGGCAAAGAAATATTTAACTCACTTAAAATGGAATGCTGTGAAGTCCGTTGTCCATGGGGCTAGTGGGTGGGCATCAAATGTGCATGGTTGCTCTCGTTATGATGCTGTGCAGAGGTAAGGACAGACTCACCTTGCTGGGTGGCTGCTTACGAAACATACAAACATAGAAGTTGACTGCAGATAAGGACTGCAAGGCCCATCCAGTCTACCCATTTTTTTCTACCTTATGAATGTGCCATCGGCCTTTACTTTGTCAATGGCCTATTTAGTCATACATTTGAGACGCCTGAGTTGTTAAGTGCACTCCTAATAGCAAGCGGGCATTACCAGGAAATTTATGCATGGTTGCTCCTTGGTCACCCATTAGTATTCCTCCAATGAAAGTGTTTATTTAATTCTAATATTTATTGCCATGTTACAAAATCAGTTAACTGTTACACTGGTCTGTCAGGAAAAAACAAGTGAAACCAAATGTGAATAGAATGTTTTGCCAATATATAGTTGGTTGATACAGGAAGGGGGGACAGAGTTTTATTTATTTATTTGTTTGTTCATTTATTTATTTATTTGTTGATGCCTGATTCCCAACATATGTTGAATGAACTCAGGCAGCTGCTATCCAGTGATAGCCCCTGTCATAAGACAGAGTCTCAGCACTTACTCTGTACACTCTCACTGTCTTATTGCTTAACTCTTTGGCTACATGTGCATGGGACTTGAGACTGGCTGGTATGCATGTTTTTCATCCATTACATATTTATGAAGGTGCATAGAGGTGTTTTCAGATAGGAATATAGTTACTGTATGCCAGAAGCACAGTTTGGTACTAGGTATTCCTCAGGGTCTGGTATGGACTAATGTGATGGAACCCCAACCATAGACACCAGAGGGAATCTGGGGTACTGAAATCACTCCTTCAGAGGCACAGAGTCCTGGCAGCCACCAGACCACCCTTGCTGGTTTAAATTTATTGGGGGAGGGCACATTTATGAAAGAGGTGCTTCTTCAACCTCTGAGCTTGAATAAAGACATCTGTAATAATGCAATAATGCACACTGACCCTGCTTGCCCACTAAAACTGATTAAGAAAGGGTGACATTTTCCAGCTTCAGTGTTCAGCTATGCATCTAAGGTTAGAAGGCATTTAATCAAGGCAGTTAATAAGAAGTAGTGTAGCTGGCTGACATCCACTCCAGGGCTCATGCAAAAGAAGAAAGATCTGTTGTGTTATGTAAAAAGGCACTTCAGAACTAAAATGGCTATTCAGAACCAATAGTTTAAACATACGCCCTTTTCTCTCATGTATGAAAGGACCTTAATTAGCTACCCTTTGTACAGAGAACTGAAGTGTGCAAACCCAGAGTTGACAGTGGTGAAACGTAATCACCCACAAGACAGTTTCCCTTGGGGAACGGGGTGTTATCTGAAGCTGAAAGGAATAGAAGCCCTGCATTTTATTATAGAGGGGAACACCTGTCTCATTATGCATATGTGGTCAAAAGTATGACAAAAGCAGTCTGCCTGGGGACTGACTTCTTGGTAAGGCTGCCAGTCAATGTTCTTTGGGATGCTAACCAGCCTGCTCTTCAAACCCATCTCCTAGCACCACCCAGCCTTTGGCTTGCACCAGATCTCAAATAAAAGCTAGCCAGACCATGCCACAAATTTCTCAAGTAGTAAGTAAACAGAGTGTTACCATTCTGAGCAGAACTCAAGGTTCTCCCCCTTGAGACTGAATATGAAAAAGGAGAATAGTTTGCCAGAGAAGATTGTGACAGCTTTGGGTAGGACCCTGTCCCATTTGTTATACAGAGTGAGTTAAAGGTAAGGATCTTTTTGATCTCCACTATTCTGTCATTTGTCTGTCTCTTGTGTGCCTGATTGAGCCATCAAATTTTTCTTGTGGCACCTAGGAATTGGTCACACTAGTGGTCCCACAATTTCTCCTTGTCATCTCCCTTCTTTCACTTACTGTTTGTATTCTTTCTTTCTCTACTTGCTTCACTGTAAACAAAATGCAAATCCTTCCAGGAACTGGGCTTAGCCCTTACTGGGGAGGATCACTGCCATTTGCTGGACAACCAGGAGCTGAGCCCATCTCTCTACTTGCGCAGCAAGATGTGGGAATGGTGGCGGGCTCCACCATTCATGACTTTTCACCCATCATTTCAGTTTTCATCCAGACACCTGACATGGGAGGAGGGATTACACCATTTAACCTTCAGGACAGAGTATAGGCCAGCCATAACCACTAGCTAGTAAAAGAAATGATGACTGGTGGAAAGTCAAAAACTCTTGCCTAGTCCTATACAAATCACGTCCCCTAGAGGAAAGGAGTGGGGGTGCTTTGGTAGGAAAAGTGGATGTATGTAAACCAGACAAAAGTGTTTAATTGTACTAACGTGTGTTTTCTGTTAGTATCTCTCTCCTCTTTTAAGGTTTTGAAAGAAGGAAATCCACTGACAAGTGACAAAGAAACTGTGGAACCCATTCTTTTTATTTGGACTGTCCCAAATAATGGACATCACACCTCGTATTCACGTACTCCAGAGACAGGAAGCTGAAGACTAGGAACTTCAGTACAAAGGCTTTTAAAGACTAAAAGCTTGGTTTGTTTTGTTTGTTTTATCTTGGACAAAATGGACAAAATTCGTTATCGCTTTATTTTTGTAATTATACTATGGGCAGTTGCTGTTGTAACTTGTATATTGAAGGTTTGCTTATACTCATCTTGTACTGGAAAATGGGGTACCACCCTTCTGGGTAGTACAAATAATATTGCCCATGTTGGGAGTACTTCCCATTATTCCTGCTTTATAACCAATGTTACCCACAAGATCAATAAGATCCTGGCAGCAGAACACCTAGCTGCCTCTGCCCCCTCACTATGATGTACCATGGGGGGGAGGGCTCAATGTGACATTTTCATGGCTTCAGAATTGTGCTGGCATATATTGATTCAGAAGTGTACACCACTTCTAACCCTCTTTCTGCATGAGGCCAGAAGGTTTGAGATGAAGAGAAAGATCTTTTGTGCATGTGAACTGCAACATCCAATATGCTTTCATTGGGGGGTGAATTTCAATAATATAACCCTATTGGAAAAACAGTGTGTCAGGATACTTGGGGACTGAAGGACCTTCCGTCTAATGAGGTTTGAGTGTCATGTGTGGCATAGGTGTGTTACACTGGCTCAAGACAAGCCAAATCAGGGGCTACTGTAACACAGGTGTTGTGGGCAGCACGTCAGAGACATAGAAGGTGAAACCCTCTTTAGAGACTGGAGCATAAGGGCGTATGTCCATACTCAGTACAAACCTCTATTATCTGATACTCGACTGTAATCACTGTGTCGCTGCAATAAGGCAACAAGAGGGGTGACTGTTACACTGATTACTCACTGTAATTGTCAAACCAGTATGGCTGCTACAGACTTCCATTTTGTATCTCTCCTCCATTCTCTCTTCAATATTTTATGTGCTGTATAGTATGTTTCTATTTGTTGCAAGTCCTTGCATGAAGGAAGTTTCCAAGTAGAGTGATGTAATGAGTGGCCTTCACGCTCACAGCTAACGAGACAGTCTTCTTCCTAAACAAAGCAACTTATGTTAACATTTGAGTTTGAGAAACTTGGAGTTGTTTCCTACTGAGATATGCGAACATCTGCATGTCTGTCACTGCTTGGGATGAAATTGATTATTGTTTAATTGTCAAATAAGTTTTGACATATTTTGTGAAATGTACCCAACCATTCAGGTATGAAGGCATCTGCAGCTGTGACCCTGACAGTCTTTGATAAGAATTAGCTTAGTTTGGGGTAAAAGGAACATGAATATTTTCCTGGATGTTAGTTTAAGACAGAACTCCATGGAGATGTACAGGACCTGCTGATGACCATTTAGAAGACGTCTGCTTTTGGTGTGTCTTTATGCTTTGTATGTCATTGTATTGATGTGTCTTAATAAAGGTTGTGGAGAATAACTGTCACTTGGCCTGAGCTGGATCCTTACATGTTCTTATTAATGTAAAGTTGATAAGGCAGTAATCTTCCAGTTCTGATATGAGCTGTACCACCAAGGAAACTGGAAACCTGGGACTTCCTAAAGCACCTTTGTCTTTCTGTAATGCGCAACCTGGTGCTGCACAGATAATTACATTTTCATACACAAGGGCATGGTGTGCACTTATAAGGAACCCAAACAAACAGAAGAGAAAAAATAAGCACCTTACCAGAGATTTGAACCCTTCCACCTAGAATACAATTACAGTTGTGCTACCAGCTGCACCACCAAGGCAACTGGAAACCTAGAAACCTAGAAGAAGCCAGAAGGGAAGGAAACATATTCACTTCAGTGCTTTACAGTAACTGGTAATTGCTATTTTTGTTATTAAACTTAGATTGTGGGCTTTTAGTGACACTGTAATTTCTTTTCTGTCTCTACTTAGAATTGTTTTTGGGCTGTTGAAAATTTAAAATGTAGTGGTGGTGAATTTCTTTGCTGTCTTTAATTGCTGCAAATCCCCCCCCCTTCCTCCAACTCTTAATTATATGCCCTGTTAAATCTGATTGATAGGAGCTAAACACAGGGGATAGTAGGGGGTGTGCAGTAGGAGGGGCATAAGGGGAAGAAGCCCACCCTCAGCACAAGTGTTTTGACTCATTTATTTATTTTCTTTTTAAAGAAAAGTATCTGAGGATCAGTGGCAGGATTTTTAGGACAGTAAATTAATAAAAAGGGAACTAGGAGAGCTTCAGTAACAGACAAGTAGTGGAATAGCAGTATAACTGCAGTATAATGTGGGGAGTGGTGCAATGCAGTAGCTGCGGGGCAGCCATATTCAGGCAGACCTTCTGGACACTGAGGTGCTACCCTATCTGCATGCATCTCTCTGGACTGTGGCATGAAGTAGCCAGACTCAGAGCAGAAGTAAACTGGGTCAGGAGTACCATCACCCCTATCCAGAGACCACCCAGTCTAATGCCACTGCCTCAAAGAATGCTGAGAACAAGGAGCACTTGGATGACAGTGGGCTCAGGGTGGGTTAAGACTGTCAGACAGAGGCACGTCCCAGATTCTATTCCACTCAAGAACCCATATGCCACACTGGCAAATGGGGGCAACCAAATAGACATACCCAGAGAAGTGGAAGGAAAGGATGTTGAGGTTAGCCAAGGAGGTGACCTCAGCGGGGAAAGCAGTGGACCCCAGAGGAGGAGGAAGCGAATCCTGGTGGGGGACTCCATCATAAGAGGGATCCAGCTAGGAACACAGGAGGGGGAAGGGGAGGACAGGGAGGTGAGGTGCTTACCCGGTGCCATGGCATGGAGGGATGGAAGGAAGATCCTGGGGATTGCTGAGAAGGCAAGACAGGAGGGTGAGCTGGACGTCATTATCCATCTAGGTACTAATGACCCCGGCAAATGGGGAGCCAAAGGAAGTTCAGAAAGAGTTTAGGAAATTGGGGAAGGGTCTCAAGCAAGTAGCTATTTCTGTCACCTTCTCAGAAGTACTACCTGGGAGAGGCATGGGAGAGCATAGGGGTGCATGCACCAGGAACTTTAACTCATGGTTGAAGAACTGGTGCTGTGAGGAAGGGTTTGGATTCACTGGTGACTGGAGACCCACCTGGAGGGATGGAGGTTTGTTCAAGACTGATAGCCTGCATCCATCCTGGAGGGGAATCCAAGCACTCAATGATAAGTTTAAATGCTACATTGACATGCATTTAAACTAGCCAAGCGGGGTGGCAGGCCAGCAAGAAGGGTACCTACTTGCTCACCCCCCACAGCTAGCAGTGGAACCAGTAAACCGGAGGAGTGGATATCTCAACAAAGCAGTGTGCAAAGATGGAGATTAGTGCCCAAGAGGTGGATAGGGCAGAAAGGGGCAAAAATCAGCAGAAAGGCAGACAGCAAGGAGAACCAGGGATAAAGGACAACCAGGGAAGGGGCTGGAGTAGAACAGCTAAACCGTCTAGGGAGGTAAAATCATGGAAGCCATGTGTGCCAATGCCAGGAGCCTTAGCAACAAGATGGAAGATCTGAGGCTGTCATGGTGCAGTCAGACCTGGACATTGAGGCCATCACAGAAACCTGGTGTAATGATAACCATGACTGGGAGATGGCCATTCCTGGCTACAACATATTCAGAAGAGACCAGGCAGGTAGGAAGGGAGGAGGAGTGACACTGTATGTGAAAAATGACATAAGGGCCACAGAGATCCAGGAGGAACAAAATTGGGGAGAGATACTGTGGGTTAAGCTGGAAAGGAAAATGGGGCCAGCCATCCGCACAGATGTGGTCTACAGACCACCAGGCCAGAAGGAAGAAACAGATAGGGAGCTGATGCTAGCCATCCAAAGGATGGCAGACAAGAGTGAGGTAGTACTGGTTGGAGACTTCAATATTCCAGACGTGAACTGGAGCATCCCAGCAGCAGCAGCATCAACTAGGAGCAGATTTATCCTGGAGTCCCTTCAGGGTGCCTTCCTCAAGCAACTGGTCATGGAACCAACTCGGCAGAAGGCAATACTGGACCTTGTGCTCATAAACAGGGACATTGTGACGGGGGTAACAGTGGCGGAGCACCTGAGGAACAGTGACCACCAGTCATTGTGGTTTGAAATCACAGAAGGAGCAGAACCAAACCACACAAAAACACGTATCCTGGATTTTAAGGGGGCAGACTTTGGGAAAATGGGGAGATACTTGAAAGAGGCATTAAGGGGAATGGGGCAGGAATCAGGGTTGAGGAACAGTGGGCAGTATTTAAAATGGGGATTACAAGAGCAACAGAATTATGCATTAAGCAGGTTAGCAAGAGGAAAAGGAGGAGGCCATTATGGTTTCAAAGAGGTAGCAAAAAGTGAAAGCCAAAAAGATTGCATTCAGGCAATACAAGAAGACACAGCAGAAGGGGATAGGGAGAAGTACCAGGAGAAACAAAGGGAGGCAGGGAGGTCAGTAAGGGAAGCCAAAGCTGAGACAGAACAGCACATTGCAAAATCAGTGGGTAGAGGGGGCAAAACCTTTTATAGGTACATAAGTGAAAAAAGAAAGGCAAAGGAAGGGATAGTGAGACTGAAGGGGGAGGATGAGGGCTGCGTGGAGGATGACAACAGTAAAGCTGACATACTGAACTGGTACTTCTGCTCAGTCTTTACTGAGGAAGAGGAGGGTAATGGGTCTGAAGGGAGTACAAGGGGTGAGAATGGTGCAGAAATGGACACAAGTCCCTTTACACGAGAAAGGGTCCTGAAGGAACTGGAAGTAATAAGAGTTGATAAAGCAATGGGGCCAGATGGGGTGCACCCCAGGGTCCTTAAAGAACTCAGAAAGGTGGTGGCTGAACCTCTGGCTATCCTGTTTAGCCAATCACTGGAAACAGGGGAGGTACCCAAAGACTGGAGGACAGCAGATGTAGTCCCCTTATACAAAAGTGGGAACAAAGAGGAAGCGGGGAACTACAGACCAGTCAGCCTCACCTCGGTAGTGGGGAAAATCATGGAAGTACTACTGAAGGAGAGACTGGTGGAAAATCTGGTTGTCAATGGACTGCAGGATCCAAGGCAGCATGGTTTCACCAGCGGGAGGTCATGTCAGACCAACCTCATTGAATTTTTTGACTGGGTGACTAGGGAGGTGGATCAGGGGAGGGCAGTGGACATGGCCTATCTGGACTTCAGCAAGGCCTTTGACACTGTGCCACATAGAAGACTATTACACAAACTGGGGAATATGGGTGTGGGCAGGACAGTAGTGTGGTGGGTAGGTAACTGGCTGGGTGGCAGGACAAAGAGGGTGGTGGTCAATGGCTGTCACTCCACAGAGGGAAGAATGACCAGTGGGGTACCACAGGGATCAGTGCTGGGACCGGTCCTATTCAACATCTTCATCAGTGACATTGCGCAGGACCTAGAAGGCAGAATTTCACTGTTCGCTGATGACACAAAGCTCTGTAACAGAGTAGACACACTAGAGGGTGTAGACAGAATGAAAAGGGAACTGCAAAATCTTGAAGAATGGTCAGGGGTTTGGCAGTTGAAATTCAATACAAAGAAGTGCAAGATAATGCATATGGGGCACAAAAACCCTGGCACAATATATCAGTTGGAGGGTGAGGATATAGCATGCACCAAGCAGGAAAGGGATCTTGGGGTTATCATCTCTGATGACCTCAAGGTAGGGAAACAGTGTGACAAGACAGCAGGTAAAGCAAATAGGATGCTGGGATGCATAGGCAGGGGCATCACCAGCAGGAAAAGGGAGGTCATGATTCTACTATACAAGACACTAGTGAGGCCCCACCTGGAGTACAGTGTGCAGTTCTGGAGACCTTACCTATGTAAGGACATAGACAGGGTAGAGAAGGTTCAGAGGAGGACAACAAAGATGGTACATGGATTGCATCACAATTTCTATGAGGACAGGTTGAAGGAATTGAATATGTACTCCCTGGAGGAGAGGAGGGAGAGAGGGGACATGATAGAGACATAAAAGTATCTTACAGGGAGGAACAGGGTGCAAGAATACACTATTTTTAAGCGAGAAATATGTTCCAGGACTAGAGGGCATGGGATGAAGTTGGAGGGAGGACGATTCAGAGGAAATGTGAAGAAGAATTTCTTCACAGAACAGGTGGTGGACAAGTGGAACACCCTGCCTGAGGAAGTGGTGGGGGCTGAAACAATCACGGGATTTAAGAATGCACGGGATAGACATAAAGGAATTCTGGAGGTCAGGGGTAAGGGGCAACAGAGTTCTAGGAAAACATAAACTGAAGTTACAAACTCAAATGGGCAGACTAGGTGGGCCATAGGCCCTTATCTGCCGACACTGTCTATGTATCTATGCATGTATCTATGTAGGACTCGCAAAAGCACCTTACTCTTTCTGTAATACACAGCCTGGTGTGGCACAGATAATTACATTTTCATACACAAGGGTACAGTTTGCATATATATGGAACCCAAGAAAGCAGAAACAGAAAGACATAACTGCCTTAGCTGGAATTTAAACCCAGGCCACACAGAATATCACTCCAGTTGTGCTACCAGGTGCACCACCAAGGCAAATGGAAAACTGGGACTCCCAAAAGCACCTTACTTTTTCTCTTATAGACAAGCTGGTACTGCACAGGTAATAACATTTTCATACACATATAGAATAGTGTATGGCGTCCCATAAATAACAAGGCTATTCTTTACCTGAGTGGTTACTATGATGACTGTAGACCTTGAGAGTGAAGATCGAGAGTTCCTTCAGTCGTCATAGTCACCACAAGAATAAATAGTAGCCGTGTTGTGTATGGGACAACATACACTGTTCTCTATAGTGTATCGTCCTAAAAAACAGAATCGCTTACTTTCTATCTTGTAGAGAGGGACAGCCTTTGTTTTCCATGCCACCGATTTCTCAGCCATGCGATTGCCGGCCAGCTCGCGCACGCAACGCTTTAAATGCCCCCGTCCTATGAATAGAGCTGATGGGGGTGGTTGCATCATGACATAGCTACTAACACAGAATGAAAAGTCATTCTGTGTTAGTAGCTACATCACTACTACTGCAGAATGACTTTTTACAGTGAATGTTTTTCCATACAGAACAGTGCTCAACCATACACTATCAGGGTATGATGTGCACATATATGGAACCCCAAAAAAGCAGAAGACAGAATGAAATATGTGGCTTAGCTGGGATTTCTAATGTTTATGGGGAAAAGATTATTTTTAAATGAACATGTCTTCATTAATGACTAATGTGGTATCCAGAAATGTAAATGAATGGGGAGTTTTCTTTAACTGAGATTTGTTAATGCAAAATTTGTGTGTTTTTGGTCTGAAACATAAAAGTCACTTAAGCAGAAGTATTTGTTAGTCGACGAAAGAATGTCATCATATTTTTAGCAAAACAAGAATTCATTTCTGACATCCTTAGAATGATCATCGGTGTGTTTTTAATTTTCTCAAATACTAGTACAGTAAAACCACTCTATGGCTAATTTTGTAATTTTTATTTATTTATTTTTTGTTGCCCGGGTAAGTGCACTAGACAAATCCTGCCTATTTTCAGGCACGACCCGGGGGAGGGGGATACGGATGAATGCCAACTGACCTTGAACCAGATTAAGCTGTTGGTGGTATTTTTAGTAGATGAGGAAATTTGGCCAGGACACGGGAAATTTCCCTACTCTTTTCGATAAGTGCCATGGGATCTTTAACATCCACCTGAACTACCACCAATCCAGGCAGATGGGACCTCGGTTTAACGTCTCATCCGAAGCGGCACCTCAAGTGCAGCACCCTCTCATGCTGCACTACAGTGTCAGTACTGGGATATTAACCCAAGTGCCAGATGTGGGAACTAAACCCACAGCCCTCTGATCTCCCGGCCTCAGAGGTGAGTGTGCTACCTACTGAGCCACTGACACTGACTAGAATTAATGACTAAAGTAATTAAAGATAGACACCACTCAAAATTTTTAAAAGTTTCTTCTGCTGAGATTTCCTGTTGAATGTGCGCACAAGACTCATATTGTGATGTAGGTGGTGCTACCACCTGCTTCTGACAGTAAACGGTGGACACGTGAACCCAGTAGATGCCAAAATAGTGCAGCACATAGCAGAGCTAGAAACACAGTGCAACACATGGCACGGACGGCTAACAGAACCCTGCCTAATGGCAACAGTGCACAACACACACATGTGGAGCAGCACACACTGCACAGCATCACTAGCACCACCCCCCCAATTAAGGCTGGTCAAACTCCTGTGTCCACATTGCAGTCCTTCACAGCAGCCACTGTTTGCACTCCCCCTCCCCTTTTGCTGAGCACAATACACTGCTCCTGGCCTGCCCAGCACAATACCTCCCCTGGCTAGGATCACACAGCTCTGCTCAGCACACTACTGTGATCCATACCCCCTCCCCCCTGGGGCAGGGTTGCACTGCTCTGCTCACCTGTTTGCCTAATACTCTGCACCCTGGGACCGCTGTGTATGCCCCTGCACTATATGCACTTCTTGCATCCTCTGTCTGTGGTGGATTGTCGGCCCTTACCTGTGCTGCTTACTCCTGTGGCTGTCATGCTCTTTACTGCATGCTCCCTGACTCACAGTTTCCATGTTCACATAGAAGACGTGGATCTGTAAACAGCACTCACTTTTTTCTTGGTGGACATGGCTCAGGAGTGGGAACTTAGAAAAATGTCAAAATCCAGTATCTTCATTCAGGAAAACAGAACAGCATTTAAGATCTGATGAGATCCTGATGCTCCAAACACCCCACTTTAAAACTGTAAAAGGTCAGAAGTCTTTTGCTTATAATGCAGAAAAAATTGGAATGCAGTAAGTCCTGACACAAGAAATGCTAACAGTTTAAAGAGCAGCTGACACCTTCATGATAACTTAAACAAAACATAATATTTAGACACAGTTCAAGTCACATTTCATATTAGTTCTGTATTTTTTCTTCACATTATTTATTACTGAGGCAATTTGCATGAAAATAGGAGCTCTGTTCCTGACGAGTTCATCTATTCCTGATGCTTTCTCCTCACCTGAGGTCATAATGCACTGCTTGCGACATCACCATTACTCCCATGGCAACAGATTGTGATGTCACAACAGAGAATTATGACTTGAAGTAGGGAGTCAGTTATAGAGGCAGATGAGCTCTAACAGATAAAGACCATGTATTCGTGCAAATTTCCTCTGTACTAAAAGATGGGGAGGTGAAATCTATAGAATATATTTGGAATGCAAACTGAATTGTACCTAATTATTATGTTTTTCAAAGTCTTCTTTGAGGCGTCAGCAGCTCTTTAAATCATTTTTAAAAACTTGTATAAATATTGCTTATTATCTGAAGCAAATTGTAACTGTTTTTAGTATTTGCTATTAGATTACAGTCTATGCATGTATTTGTATATGTGTCCCGGGTTATGATTGTAAAAGGGACATGTGGCCCATTGCACTTACCCCGTTAACAAAATAAAAATTAATAATTGGTGCATGGATGTTTTTGCTAGAAAAAAAATTGATATATGTATATATTGCTAAAAAAACTACATGGTACCTGTATAAAGTACTGTTGCTGTAAGAAGTATGCTCTTGGTAACACAGTGACTAACTGGAAGATGGGGATTCAAACCTGGATCACTAGGTCTCTAGACTGGTACTCTAACCACAAAGCCAAATTACCTCCCACTAGAGTGGAGAGTTCAATTTCTATGAGTCTCTAAAATGGACACTGTCACATGCAAGTCAAATGATGAAGTGCTACATCAGCCATAACCAGCACAGACATCCTCCAAAAAAAGAAACAGGAAGATGACCAGCCTGTTGGCATAGAGTGTTACTGCTGGTGTTTCAATGACCCGGGGTTGGAAATAAGAGTGGGTCATTGGGGTCAGTTGGGGGAAGAAGATTGAGCATCCCAAGGGGTGCTCTCCTCCTCTGGGGAGGGAGGATCACTATCCCCACTGCTCTACTTCCTACTGGGTAATCACAGGTGGCAGTGCAGTGGAGGAGGTTGAGTGGCAGGGGAAGATATTGGCTGGGGACCCATGCTGTTCCCACTCTGTGTGCACATGCACATTGGTCCCCTATGTGTGCTGATGTCTTTAGGGGTCAGGGCTGGAAAACAAGGAAAGTGGACCTGATTTTGGCTCCCCAAGATACCCTGGTATATCCGGGCCAGGGCCTTCACTTCAGTCTGCTGCCTGATGCTTGAGTCACATGTGGGTATATCCTCCCATGCCGTACCCTGCCCATGGGCAAACCATAGCTCCATAGGGGCAAGGATGGATATAGAGGTAGGTGGGGTGGAGGAGGTGCTGGAGAGATCCTGGCAGCCAGGCCAGAGAGAAAGGGGCATGAACAAAGAACTGAAAAAAAAAAATCTACAGAAAAAAAAGGAACCCACAGGGGCCTCAGCTGCAAGAATCACAGGTGAACAGATCACTTTTTAAATAAACAGCAGAGTTAGTCCATCACACTAACCATCACCCTAACCCACGTCAGTTTCAGGCCCCTTCCATTAGCCAGTCAGCATGTCACAGCAGTTTGATGTTTCCAGAAAACTTCTGCAACAGCCAGGAGGTAGACAAGCCCATTCTGTTTAAAGTTCATCATCAAAATCAACTTTTCTGACGACAAGTAATCTGTCTTTGGCAAATTGCTTATTTTTCTGCCTGATAGCTGAAGAAAATTGCAGCAAATAATCACTTCATGAGTGCCATTGCTGATAGCTTCCTAGAAGGTATTTTCCAGTGTGATGCTGTTTATTAGAGTCACAAATCACAACAAGGCAGAATTTAACTTGACTAAAAGGGGTATTTATTGTTGTCATATTGGCTAGCACTTCGGAACATCGTTTGTTTTCTGTTGTGAAGTAAGCTTCTTGGCATGACTGATGCCATTTGAGCTAACAACTGCATTTTTCCTACACAAAGCTGAGAGGTCTTCTGCTCTTTGTACTGGGACTGTAAGAATCACAAAACAGTACTGTGATGATGAGAGGTTCTTGTAAACTGAAATGTTCTGGTAGTTATCTCGGCCTGCACAGAGCAGACCCCAAACCATGTTTTAATGTCCTTTTAACTTAAAAACCGTTGACTGTGAAGAAAAATGATGCTAAAAACAGATTGGTGTAGTTCTAAATGTACCATGATATGAGCCGCACAGCACTTACAGAAATATCGATGTGCTGTGTACATGCAGAATGCATGCCGCATGCTTTATTGTGCAGTGCTTACATGCGGTTTGTATATACTAAGAGAACATATGTGAACCAGGTCTAAACGGCAAATCAGGTTTGCGTGCTGCAAGCTTGATATGTGTGCAGCAGGTAGGCTGGTGTGAACATCTTCAAAAAATTACATCAGGTTTGCATGTTTCATGCTTGACATGAGTGCAGTAGTTAAGCTAGTGTGAACATCATTTGAACATCACATCAGGTTCACATGCTGCATGCTTGCCATGTGTGCAGCAGCTAAGCTGATACAAATCTCATCTAAAAAACACATCAGTTTCTATTTCTTATACTACTGCTAGCAATTAGTCATTAAAATACATTTCTATGTGAATTCCCATAAAAATTAGGTAAACTCATTAATTCTAATCCTTTTGCAAGTTGTTTAATGGCTTTTGATTTTTGTAATTAAATCACCATTAATTTATAAAGTATTGTTTGCTTACTGCATTAAAGGCCTAGGATATAGCCAGTCAATATCCCCTATTCCAGATGTATGAAGAGGGGACTCTGTGTTGTGAAGCCTATCCTTTTTGTTTTGGACCATGCAAATCCTTTATGCATATTTAGTGCTACAAATATGTTTCTCCATGACTGTTTTATCTCACTTACTTTCCCTTTGCCATTTGTATTGAGCATATACACTATATACACTATGGCCATGCTCAGCACAATTTGTGATGAGTAGGGTCGTGAAAGCATGCATCGTACCTCACATTTTGTCACTGAAATGTGGGACATGGACACTCAAAATGAGGGACAATAAGGGACACTAACCCACATGATGATCAGGACACATCATGAAACATGGAGATACGGTACCTCAGAACATAGTGGAAACCATTGTACTAGCAGCTGAGAATTAATTTGTGCCATTAAGCAGGGATGCCATTTGGATAGGGCAGAGGGGCGCAGTTGCCAACCCCTCCTGTATTTGTGCCTAGTTCGTTCTTATGGTGTGGCAGTAATGGCTTTAGATTTGTATTTAATCTTTTGCACAATAAGTGCACACCTGGCCTGTGTGTGCTCACACTGCAGGTACTCTCCAGACTTGACTGTGTCTGTACTGCCTTGTCCACTCTCTCCACCTATTAGCGGCAACACAATCACATGTGATGTGGATGAGCTCCAGCAAAGAAAGAGCACATGAGCCTTGCAAGTGTGACATTGTCTTTCCAACCACAGAGTAGACAGGCTGAACACTACAGCTTGGAGGAGTCAGTGAGCACTGAACTCTCAATAGCAGTGTTGTGGCAGCATATTTTTGTTGTTCTACTCTTAGTGAATCTCCATCTCCTCTGGTGGCTGAAGGGGCAGCGGGTAAGCTAGAAGCTAACTCTAGACTAGGCTACCTACTTACTCTACTAGGCTTGCCTTACAAAAAAAGAGAGCACAGACCCCCATGGCAGCAAGCTAGGTTTAGCAGCAGTGGTGACAGTGGTGTGGGTAGCCTTCATAGGCCTTGATCAGTGTAGTGTGGCAGCAGCCACAGCAGCAACCAAGCAAGAAGGAAAAAACCCAAGTTGGGTGGATTCCTATGGCAAGGTGACTTGGTCGCAGACCACGTTGGAGACCTGTGATAGTTGATTCTAGCATCCAGCTTCTGCTGAAGGAGAGAGGGGGAGCCGACCAAAAACTGGGCTGGTGGCACACTATGCCAGGATACAGGTCCTGGCCATATGAACGGGAAAGTAAAATTAAATAATTTTTTTACAGGAGGATTGGGGAAGGAGGAAGAACTGATATATTGATGTGTTTTTCATGTTTCTTCACCTTTAGGTGGCTTCATGACCCATAGGGTATTGGTATCGAATGGAATGGAGTCAGGGAGAAAAATTGGGACAAAGTTCTTTTTTTTGGTGGGGGATGGGGCCGAACTTCAGCCAGGAAAAAAATTGGTTAGTAACTGGAAGGGTTTAAGCTCAAATCTGATGCACTGCTCTGGGGTATATACAAGTGAATCTTATACATTTGAATTTTTCCTGATTTCATATCATGTTTCAGTCAAACCAAATAGGTTGTACCTTTTAGAGATGTTACAGACATTCTAGAGCTGTCCTTGCATTCATGGACAATTAAGCAGTATGGTATGAGCAGGCTATTGGAGCCCCATTATAATCATGCTCACCCCCCATGAAGCTGAACTCCACATCCCCACGCTCAGGCACATTATGACACAGGGCAAGGGAGACTGCAGGGGTGTGCACCATTGAAATGAATGGAGTATTTTTGAATTCCTATTTTATATTGATGGAGAGTTGGAAGTTAATGAAGGCCAGCTCAACTAACAAGGGCCTTGTTAGTAGAACAGTGGCCTTCATTTTCTCAACTCACCATCATAACATATAAAATAGTAATGAAAATAGCTCTATTCATTTCAAGATTAATGCAACCCAGCACTCTGACCTAGGGACATAATTTCTTAAAGACTCCTTCCTCTGGTTCCCTAGTACTCAAGTAAGAGACTTTTTACTTATATCTATACTTGGTGGGTTGACTGTAGCAGCATGGCCATACCCACTATAGTGTGTGTGCAAGGGAGGGGGGAACTGGCCATGTGGGTATGTGTGAGTGTGTGTGTGTGTGTGTGTGTGTATGTGTGAAGTTACTGCTACATTTGTGTTTGCATCTTAAACTCTGTTTGCGTGTAAGCATTCAAAACTATGGAGAAAAAATAGTAGGAGTACAGGCCAGATAGAAGCAATTAAGTGGTTTTGTGGGTAAGTTTGTGTATTGGGGGTGGGAAAAACATGTGTTTCCATTGGTATGTGTGCTACAGTTCAACTGTGAAAATGAGATGAAGGAGACAAAAACTGAAACGCATACACTGGCTACAAGCATGCTGCATGTATACAGATGTATTCAGATACAGTATGTATTGAAGTATAAGTGAGCCAAATATGTGCAGACAGCGTGGCTTAGTGGTTAAAGGCACTAAACTGCAAGCCAAGAGACTTGTGTATGGTGTGATCCTGAGGAAGTCACTTAACTTTTATATGTGCAGTTGTCAGTGAACCCTTGCTTTTTTGCATGCATACAGTCTTTCCAAATTTAACATAAAAACCATGGTTTCCACACTCGCTTGCTGCACACATGCCATTGGTTCCAATTTAACATTTAAATCATACTTGCAGCACGCATATTCCTTGGGTAGTTTTATGTGTGCAGCATAAAAACATTTCATACAATTATTTCTGTAAGGGATAATTTTCAAATACTGCTTCTGATAAAATTCCACAGAATTTCTGAAATTCCACCTAATTCTACAGAATTCCATTGCATGCAAAATGTTAACAATCTGAAAGAGAATTTTTTAAACTGTAAATAAATAATCCATGGTTTACATAAACAGCAGAATAGTATTCTGAAATTCATACAAACCATGGATTGAGTTTCCAGAAACTGGTACTGCTCACAAAAATGCATTTCAGAATTTTGCAGAATTAAAAAGGAAATTCCAAAAAGTATTTCCGAAGCTGGACTGCCATTTTGCATGAATTCCATGGACAGAATTCAGCATTCTGCATGGCTCTACCGAAGGCACAGGTTATTTATAACCAATGCAGATAGAGCCACCAATGACCCAGTGGTAGCTCTTCTTTTTACCATATTGGAGATCCAGGTTTGGGATAGGGAATGGAGGGGCAGCTATGACACGGTTCTGATTCTGACATTTATCTGGTTCAGTAAGTTCTGATTAACTCTGACTTACTCTTTTTTTCTAAAACAGATACATTTTCCAGACTGGTCCAGAACCAGATCCAAAATAGATTTGGACCGGGTCAAATGACAGAATCAGATTACCCCTTCACACTCTTGATAAGCTCTTTCTTTATGTTTTTTAATATTTAAAATAGGTATGTTATGATTTTTTTTACCTGATTTTCCATTTTTAATAGGAAAGAAGCTCCCAAATCACTTACATTATCAGTTCTGAGTCTGAACCAAGTCACTTGTAAATCCCAACCTCGTCAATAGACTGAACTAGGTCAAATCAGAATTAAGTCATATTTGAGCCATTTTGTGGGGTTTTGATCAAATGCAGAGCTGGTCCTTCCATCCCTAGTTTTGGAGTGAACCCAGGTTTCTGCAAGTCGGCAGCTGACATCAAGGAGTGTGTCTGGTGACTGCATGTCCTGAATTGGGTAGAGGCATGACAACCCTGGGGCATAAGCCACTCCTGCTGTGAAGCAGCGGAAGGTTCACCTTCAAGGTGTAGGGGAAGCTACATGTTGGCAAGGCCTCCAGTCACTAAGTGTGGTACTGCTCAGCTGTACAGGTCACTGATTTTTCCTAGACACAGGTATAGAACTGCTCACACTGACCACTTCTTAAGGTGCCACCATCAATTAAAACAAACTAATTGAAAAGGAAAAAAAGGATTGGTGCACACATCATCTGGTCCAACAGTGTCTCTCTGTGCTAATCCCTCCTGCAACTACAGTCCACTTTGGTTTTGTTAAACTGCTAATCCAGCAAGAAAATAATAAAGAAAAAATGAAAACAGTGCCTGTTGGCTGAATCTAAGGAGTGTAAAGCTCTTGACTAGGACCCAAAAATGGAGATCCTAGGCCGATGAAAAATGTGAGTTGATCAGTAAGCTGGCAGTATGGTCTCTCCAATTCCACTGTCAGGGGGCTGAAGAAACAGGACAAACAGAAGGATAAGTTCCAGAATTTTGCCTCTAAATGCTGTAAATGTAATAGACTGCAGTGAAGGAAAATTTATCTCTCAAGCAGCACAGAGTTACTGCAGGTTCAGCAGCCCTACTGTGGTTTGAGAGCCAGTGGGAGGTATGGGGACCCTTGTCTGGGGTGATTGAACAAGAAAAGGCAGACTCCTTTGCCAAAGCCCTCTAGGTAGTAGACACAAGTTTTAAATGAAGCCCTGGGTCATTATGATGTTTTCAGAAGTGCAATGGTATTCACCAGTTAAATATTGTTGGAGAGCAGCAGTCTTCAGATTTAGCATCTGTCACAGCTTTCACACCGCAGCTTATGACAGTTCGGCAGACTGGGCAGTGTGACATGGACATGCTCTGTAATGCTGATGAAACATGCCTTTTTGAGTTCATCGTGTGTGCAAGTGCAGACAAACTCATTGAAATGAGAGTTGCTACAGAGGAGTGTGAGGGAGTGCGTCCACTGGAGAGTTCTGTTCCAAGGGGCAGGGCTGTGGCAGGCAAATCAGAAGGCAGGCTGCCAATGACTCACTCTCTGTTTTTGCAGTGGAGTTGGCAACATTTTCAAAGAACAGAGCTGAACCAATAGTGGCATGGCTTGGTCCTTTGAAACAGCCCTGCATTACATTAACTTCCTGGTTGCATGTTGACACTGCCGTAGTGTTTACAGTGACGATGACAGATGTGAATGCACTGAACCTGTTTAAAAGCAAATGAATGCCTCCTGCTCCCTCCCACTGCTCCTGCCCTCCCTCCATTCCTGTTTGAGCCCCCACCAGCAAATCACTCCCTCCCATTGCTGTTATCCTCCCTGCATTCTTCTTTGAGCCCCCCGCCAGCAAATCAATGCCTCCCACTCTCTCCCACTGCTGCTGTCCTCCCCACACCTTCTGTTCTGTTCAAGCCACACACACAGAAATCCCTCCCTCTCCCTCACACTATCTGGTTTCTTCCCAGCACCCACCATTCCCCGTCCCCTTTGGGAGCCCAATCCCAGTTTTTTGGTGTGCAAAGTTGGAATATTTTGCTGAGTGAAATATTTCGCATAATTAACGCATTACGCAAAATATTTTGCTTTGCAAAATGCAAAATTTCACCCACGGTTGTGAGCAAAATTTCATCCCCAAGCCAGCAAGATTTCACCTGCTGGTGAAATTTCACCTCATGTGACATTTTGCCATCTATCTGGACTGGTGAACTGGCAAATTTGCAGTAGAAATTGTCAAATTTCGCTGCAGTTATGCAAAACATTTTGTGCAGTGAAAATGGTGATTTCACTGCAATTTCACTGTCTAAATTTAATTTCACTGTATCCCTACTCCCAGTGTCCAGAAATGTACACATCGTTTCCCACAAAAAAAAAGAAAACCATCCAAACCCTTACAGAAATAATTGTATGCAATGTTTTCATGCTACACATATAAAATTACCCAAGTGATATGCATGCTGCAAGTATGATTTAAATGTTAAATTGGAATGAATTGCATGCATATGGCATGCATACAAACATAGAGACATAGAATTTGATGGCAGATAAGGACCGCTTGGCCCATCTAGTCTGCCCATTTCCCTACCTGATGGATAAGCTGCAGATTCTAGTTAATCAACAGCTTACTTCTTCCTACCCCCCCACTAGAATTGTCTTATGTCTGTCCCATGCATTCTTGAATTCTCCCACTGTTCCTGACTCCACAACCTCCTCAGGAAGGCTGTTCCATGCACCCACAACCCTCTCTGTGAAAAAATACTTTCTAACATTGCATGCAGCAAACAAGTGTGGAAACCATGATTTTTAAGTTAAATTGGGAAAGACTGCATGCATGTGGCATGCGTGCAAAAAGCAAGTGGTCACGGAAAACTGCACACGTAAAAGTTAAGTGACTTGTACAGGACCACATCATACACAGGTAGGGGTTGATGAGATTCAAATCCAGGTATTCATGCCTCCAAGTCTCCTGTCTTGCAGTTCAGTGCCTTTAACCCCTAAGCCATACTGTCTGTACACATATGGCTTGCTTGCACTTCAATACATACTGAATCTGAATACATCTGCATGCATATGGCATGCTTGTAGCCAGTGTATGCTTTTCAGTTTTCTTCTTTCCCTCATCTCATTTGTACAGATGAACTGTAGCACACATACCAATGGAAACACATGTTTTCCCCACCCCAATACACAAACTTACCCATAAAATTATTTAATTACTTCTGTCTGGCCTGTACTCCTACTATTTTTTTTCTCCATAGTTTTGAATGCTTACACACAAACAGAGTTTAAGGTGCAAACACAAATGTAGCAATAACTTGACACCCCACACACCCACCCACATGGCTAGTTCCTCCCCATGTGCACACACACTGTAGCAGGTATGGCTATGCTGCTACAGACAACCCAACAAGTACAGATATTAGTAAAACATCTCTGACATGAGTACTAGGGAGCCACAGGCAGGAGTCTTTAAGATATGATGTCCATAGGTCAGAGTGCTGGGACATACACCCTTGAATTGAATTGAGTTATTTTCTATTAATATTTTATACATAATGACAGGAGTTGGAGAATAATGAAGGCCACTGTTCTACTAACAAGGCCCTTGTTAGTCAAGCAGTAGCCTTCATTAATCTCTAACTCCCCATCAATAATGTATAAAATAGTAATTAAAAAAATACCCCCATTCATTTTGATGGTGTTCACACCTGTGTAGTCTCCTTTGCCCTTTTTCATAATAATAATAATTTTATTTGTAAAGCGCAATCTCTAAAATCAAAGTGTTGTACAATTCATAAAACAGTTAAAAAATCAAAACATAAATATTAAAACAGTTAAAATCAAGTAGTAAAAATACAGAAACAAGCAGAGGCATATAACATGACTAGTCACCGAATGCCTGGCAGAATTAAAAGGTCTTCAAAGCTATTTTAAAGCTCCCCATGGTCTGGAACTCTTGGATCTGATGAGGCAGAGAATTCCACAGGGTTGGGACTGCAAACATAAAAGCACTTGAGCCAGAAGTTTTCAGTCATACCCTGGGAATCTCTAACAACCCCTCATCAGCTGAGCGGAGTGAGTGAGCGGGGCAGTAAGTAACCAGGCGCTCTTGCAGGTAGTCTGGGCTCAGTCCATGTAGGGCTTTAAAGGTCATAAGATTGACCTTGAAGGTGATCAGCTACTGAACAGGCAGCCAGTCCAGTTCGTGCAGCACAGGAGTGATGTGGCTTGAACGAGGAGCCCCAGTCCACAGCCATGCCACAACATTCTGCACCAGCTGCAAACAGTGGATATCAACCCCCAGAAGCCCTAGATAGAGGGAATTGCAGTAGTTGAGGCACAGGACACAAAGGCATGGATCAATGTTGGCAGGTTGCCGGACGGAACAAGATGCTTGACCAGAGCGATGTTTCTGAGATGGTAAAAAGAGGACTTGACAACTGCAGACACCTGTGAATTGTGTCACCATCTTATCAATGAGCACCCCTAGGTCATGCGCCTGTTCAGAGGAAGACAGCTGACTATTCCTGAGCTGAAGTCCAAAGGGACGCCATGCCACTGACCCCTGTATAAAGAGACCTGGATCCACAACCAACACCTTGGGCTTATTGGAATTCAATTTCAACCAGTTGAATTTCATCCAGTCCTGGATTTCTGTGAAGCAGCTATTAAAGATGTGCCTGAGTGTGGGTATGTGGAGATCAGCTTCATGGTGGGGGGGGGTCATAAGCCTGACTATAGTGGGTATCCAATAGTCTGTGCACACCATACAGCTTAACTGCTCATGAATGCAAGGGATAGCTCTAGAATGTCTGTAACATCTCTAAAAGGTACAACATTTTTGGCTTGACTGAAATGTGATATGCAAATCAGGAAAAATTTAAATGTATAAGATTCATCTGTATATACCCCAAAGCAGTGCATCAGATTTGGGTAAACACTCACCCAGTTACTAACCAATTTTTTCCTGGCTGAAGTTCAACCCCCAAAATAAAAGAACTTTGTCCCAATTTTTCTGCCTGATTCTGTTCAATTCAATACCATCCCCTATGGGTCATGAAGCCATGCAAAGGTGAAGAAACTTGAAAAACCCATCAATGTTTCAGTCCTTCCTCCTTCCCCAATCCTCCTGTAAAATAAGTTATTTACTTTTACTTACACAGCCATATGGCCAGAATATGCAGCCTAGCACAGTGTGCCACCAGTCCATTTTTAAGCCCACTTCCCCTCTCTCCTTCACTAGAAGCTGGATGCTAGAACCAACCATCACAGGTCCCAGTGTGGTCCGTGACCAAATCTACTCACCATTTGAATCCACCCAATCTGGGTTTTTTCCTTCTTGCTTGGTTGCTGCTGTGGCTGCTGCCACACTACACTGATCAAGGCCTATGAAGGCCACTCACACTGCTGTCACCACTGCTGCTAAACCTAGCTTGCTGCTGTGTGGGTCTGTGCTATTTTTTTTGTAAGGTGAGCCTAGTAGAGTAAGTAGATAGACTAGACTAGGTTAGCTTCTAGCTCACCCTCTGCCCCTTCAGCCACCAGGGGAGATGGAGGCTCACTAAGAGTACAACAACAAAAATATGCTGCCACAAAACTGCCATTGAGAGTTCAATGCTCACTGACTCCTCCAAGCTGTATTGTTCAGCCTGTCTACTCTGTGGTTGGAAAGACAGTGTTGCACTTGCAAGGCTCATGCACTCTTCCTTGGCTGGAGCTCATCCATATCACATGTGATTGTACCACCGCTAATAGGCGGAGAGAGTGGACAACACATTACAGACACAGTCAAGTCTGGAGAGTACCTGCAGCGTGAGCACACACAGCCCACAATTGGGCACTTATTCTGCAAAATACGGTGGGGGAAGGACTTTGCCCCTCTGCCCTACCTAAATGGTACCCCTGCTTAATGGTACAAATTCATTCTCAGCTGCTAATACAATGGTTTCCACTGTGTTCTGGGGTACCGTATCTCCACGTTTCATGATGTGTCCTGATCATCATGTGGGTCAGTGTCCCTTATTGTCCATCATTTTGAGTGTCCATGTCCCTCATTTCATTGACAAAATGTGAGGTATGGTGCATGCTTCCAAGACCCTGCTCAGCACAAAGAGTGCTAAGCATGGCCATAGTGTATATGCTCAGTACAGAATGACAAAGGGAAAGTAAGTGAGATAAAACAGTCATGGAGAATCACATTTGTAGCATTAAATATGCATAAGGGATTTGCATGGTCCAAAACAAAAAGGATAGGCTTCACAACACAGAGGCCCCTCTTCGCTCATCTGGAATGGAGGATGTTGACTGGCTATATCCTAGGCAATTAATGCAATAAGCAAACGATGCTTTACAAATTAATGGTGATTTAATGACAAAAATCAAAAGCCATTAAACAACTTGCTAGAGAATCAGAATTAAAGAGTTTAACATATTGTTATGGGAGTTCAAATAAAATGTATTTTAATGACTAATTGCTAGCAGTAGTATAAGAAATAGAAACTGATGTGCTTTTTAGATGAGATTTGTACCAGCTTAGCTGCTGCACACATGGCAAGCATGCGGCATGTGAACCTGATGTGATGTTTAAATGATGTTCACACTAGCTTAACTGCTGCACTCATGTCAAGCATGCAACATGTGAACCTGATGTCATTTTTAGATGTTCACACCAGCTTACCTGCTGTGCACTTTTCAAGCTTGCAGCATGCGAACCTGATTTGCTTTTTAGACCTGGTTCGCACATGTTCACTTAGCGTATGTGAACCGCATGCAAACATTGCATAATTAAGCATGCGGCATGCATTCTGCATGTACACAGCACACCTATATTTCTGTAAGGGAAAATGTCTTTATTTTTTTAAACCTAAAAAAAAACAGTCTATCATTGTCTCCCTGTGCCTCTCCCCCATTCTGACCCTCCCACTGTGCACCAACCTCCCCATAACCCCCCAATCATTCTTACCTCTGGAGGTCAGAAGCAACAATCTTCTGTGGACCAGGACACATCTGCACTCTTCAAAGTCAACCGGGAAAGTGAAAATTTCAAGGTAAGCCAAATAATAGGAATCAATGGGGGAGTTTCCAACTTAGGTTGATATCTCAGCCATTTTTAGGAATTTTGGACCCAAATTTTCAACATGGGGTTCTTGGGACCCCACCTCCTGAACACTGTCACTGTCATTTCATTACTCAGTCCCGAAAGGTGATTCTGCAGTCGCTGTGCAGAATCACCTTTCAGGACTGATTAATGACAGAACCACTGTTCATAAGGTGGGGTCTCAAAAAGCTCATGTTGCAAAAGCTGGTGAAAAAATGCCAAAAAATGACTGTGTTATGAGCGTGCATTGAGCAGTTTCTACACACGCTCCTAACTTCACCAGTTTTTAATATTTCACTCCAGATTTTCAACATTGCCATTATTTCACACCTCCTTATGAACAGTATAGCTGTCATTTTTCATATCCTGCCTGAAACATGTTTTCACACCTGTGGTGCACAATGGCATGGTGGCTTTGTGAAATCACCTTTTGGGATGAGTGAATGAAATGACAGTAGCACTTTTACTGATTCTTATGACCCATAAGAATGCTACGTTTAAAATATGGTGTAATAATTTTAACAAACAACAAAGTTACAAGCATGTATTTAAATTAACAAATGCAAGCTCGTACCTTTGATACTTTTTAATATTCTGACCTCAAATTTTCATCATAGCCATTTCTTCACTGCACCTCAAGAATGTGACAGCTGCCATTTTCCAGATCCTGGGCAAAAATTTTTTTGCATCCAAAGAAGGTGTTTTCTCTG
Source organism: Neoceratodus forsteri (assembly GCA_016271365.2). Classification (NCBI taxonomy): domain Eukaryota; kingdom Metazoa; phylum Chordata; order Ceratodontiformes; family Ceratodontidae; genus Neoceratodus; species Neoceratodus forsteri. The sequence continues at coordinate 168,372,493 of CM028130.1, read as the reverse complement.
CCACTACATGAATGTACCTTTCAGACAGGGGTTGAAATTGTACTCTTCTTTCTTTATGAGGTGGCAAAATAAGATGGCAATGTTGAAAATATGTAAAAATATTAAAAACAGTGACATTATGAACCCATGTTGAAATTTGCCAACATTGGCTCGTAACCCCCCCCCGCCCAAAAAATGGCACCAGTTTACATGATGAGCTTTCGGCATTGACAAATGCTTGTTTTTTCAAGTCCCTCTCTGGCTGAACTTTGGCTGCTCATTCAAAAGCAGATGCCTCCAAAGGTTATAAACTTTTCAAAGACCACCTGACCCTGCCTTTGTGCACCAATACTGGTGGTAATCATAAATGAAAACCACTATGCACTGGTAACTATGGTAACCCCTGCTGTTTTCATCACATCATCTGTGAAGCTCTCACCCTTCAGTACATACCCTATGTGTTGGATGACCAGGGATAGCTTTCAATCATGCTTTCATACTGATTTTAATCAGGTCTACGTGATATGGGAATGTCAAAAACAGTGAGGCCAAAACTGACAGAGGCAAAAAAGCATGGCAACATAGGGCGAGGGATATAATGCAGCAATTGCAAAAACGGTGTCTGCGATTTAAGGCTCATTGCAGACATTGACGCCGAGCGGCTAGGTGAATGGCTCCATGTAGATGATAGCTGCCCAATAACAGAGCCATTGGCTGAGGCGAGAATCATTATGGAGATTAAAAATGACATGCAAACCACAGAATCAGACTATGATCTGGATGAGGAGGAGGAAAAGTAACCAAACGTCTCTGCTGAGGATGGACTGGCGGGGCTCAAAGCCGGGTTGAATTTCCTAGGACGTTAGCTGTACATTTCATCCCTCCCATTGTTGCAACTAAGAAAGATCATTTCACAAGTGATGTCTGAACAAACAAAAAGCTAAATGGTAAGTCTACATTGAACAGTTTTTTTTTTTATATAAAATAAAGTACTGTAACATAAAGCCATGTTTTATTTTTTTTTAAAGACATGTTTTTTAACATTTGATAGAATACTAAATATTTTACACATAACCATACAGCTCACTGCATTGACTCACAACTAAAAAGTTTTTTCCATTAGTTTCCTGTGTTTTCACCTATAATGAACCCTTCCTGTAACAAACTAATTTAGTGGCTCCAGAGCCATTTGTTGTAACAAGGGACCAATGTACTATGAATTTCTGATGTCATTGATTCCCTACGGGAACAAATTACACCCTTGTATTACTTGTAACATAGAAACATAGACTTTGATGGCAAATAAGGACCGCTTGGTCCACCTAGTCCTCCCATTTCCCTACCTATTGGATAAGCTGAAGAGCCTAGTTAACCAACAGGCTTCCTCCTCCTACCCCCCACTATAATTGCCTTATGTCTGTCCCATGCATTCTTGAATTCCCCCACAGTTTTTGGCCCCACAACCTCCTCAGGAAGACCATTCCATGTGTCTACCACCCTCTCCATGACAAAATACTTCCTCACATTGTCCTTGAGCTGTCCCCACAAAATGAGCCTCAAACTGAGATGTTTCCTTTCATTTGTTTCAAGGACTCATCCAGGATTTGAACCCAGGACCACTCGTACCCAAAGTGAAAAATCATACCCCTGGACCAATGGCCCACTGATACTCCTAGATGGTAGCACGTCAAATGAGTGTGATAATATGAGCGAAGTTAAATGAGTGAATTCAAAAGAACACAACACATTTGGGCAATTGTACAAAAATAGCGACAATGACATTAGAGTGACCAATGTTATAATCTACCCCCTGTGTCCAAGTGCGCCATGGTGTTAGAATCCTTTAGATGGGGGGGTTTGGTGGCACAGTTCCCTGTGGGGGGTGCAGGGGGCAGAGCCCCCTACATCACAAGGGTGCACATGTTGCAGACAGCGTTGTTGCTGACTGACCTGAGGGTGGGGAGAGTTTGCTGAGGAGGACCATCCAGAGAATCTGGCAGGCAGAGAGAGAGAGAGAGAGAGTGTGTCCAGTGCCACCAGGTAGACCAGTAGTGCTGCTGAGTTGGTGATTCCATTGCACTATACCTGGACTGTAAGAGGGGAAAGATACATGCTGTGCTGTAAGGAATGTGCTATTATAGCATTCGTTGTAGTATGCAGTAGCCGTTATTACGTTCGCTTTTTTAGCATTCGCTCATTTTGTAGTTGCCCATTAAAACTCGCTCATTTGACATAGAACCCCCTAGACCAATAAGACACTCAGACCCCTAGACCAAGAAGATTATGTATGAATACTCACAAAACTGGGGCTACTTAAACACATTAAACACATAATGTACCACTAACCACACTGCCTGAGGAAGCCTTGCTCGAAGGCACTATGTATTAGAAGTTGGCAGGAATGTCAATTTGCAACATAAATGTATGGTGATCAAGCAGCGGTGTATGTGCCAGTCCCTTTTTTATTTTCATTTGGTTTGTTGTAACTGAAGGTACATCTTAAGAAGCAGTCATTGTGCCTGGTTCTGTACCTGTCTCAGTGTTGTGCTGGCTGGAGTTACGACTGTGGCACCCTGAACAAGAGAGATGCTCACTCTTGGAAACCAGCTTCATGCTAAACCCTGTAGTGAAAGTAAATGGTCGGGCATTCTGGAGCCAGGTACAAAACAAACAGCTAGAGTACTTACGGCTGCCAGCGGTGCCAAGTTGTGGGTGCTCACAGCATTTGAAGAAAGGCCGGGGGTCTGGGGGCCTCCTAGGACCCCGTCAGCTATAGGATTTTTCATGCTTTGTTATCCATTTTGAGGTGTTTTTGAAGCAATTTAGAAAGTGTATGCCACCACCACCAGTACTCTGCTACACAGGATGCAAGAGTGCCTCTGAGGGCTCTTTGCTGCTTCCAGGTGCTGTAATTATGCACTGAATAGGGATTTTCCTTATTTTAATTATCCCCTAATCATACTGAGTTTCTGTAGGTTTTATTTATTTTTTAGTTTGGTGGACAGGAGGACCAACAAGACAGCATGTCACAAACAGTTCAAGTTCAGGCAGCTGCCCCTTCCCTCCCCACATGGCCTGTGCTTGTTTCTGCCTGCCTCATTTCACAACAGAGTCAGACCACCAACTAAAATGTTTATTTGCCAGGAGGTTAAGCAGTGACTTGCTCAGTCTCAGCCAGCTGCAGCAGCAAGATGAATGCTTATTTCAACACAGGAGATGGTAACAGACTGGGCTGGACTATTGGAAGCATCTGAGTCAGGGCTAAAACCATCACATAAGTGAGAAGGCTGGAAGACACATATTTTATTAAAGGTTTGCTGTCTGACAACACTGAAGCCGAAAGGAAAACTTCAAACAATGAGTTATAAATATTATTTCAACAACTTGAGAAACTATAGTTTGATGGATGTGCAGTGATATGGGTGAGTGAAACTGAGCCACTCAATTTGAGCAACTCAATTTGACCACCTGTACGAACAGCAAGGTACAATATGTAGCAAGGAGTCATGCATAGTGAGTGTAGCAGGTCGCTACTCCCCCTATAGTAGTCTATGGGGCAGTGTTTGGCCAAGTGTTGCAAAGCTGGCTGTTTGGTGAAGTGGCTTGAGCCACCACTCCTGGAGCTTGTGAACCTGGGTTCGGGTCTGGTTGTGGTAGAATATTTTTTTTTTCTTTGGTGTTTGTTCTTTCCCCTGTGTCCACCCCCCCACCCTGCAGTTAATTATAATTATTTTGGGGGGCATCGAGGGGCTTGTTAATTTCTTTTCCATGGTTGAAGTACTCAGTGACCATCGCTGTTTGTATTTGCAATGGTCTCTGTAATGCTGATGACCCTTTTGAGTTCAGTCACTTTTGTATTTGTTTTTAGTGGACAACGATGTTAAATACTCACCGTTATCACATAAAATCATTTGCTACAGTGCTGAAAGAAAGCTTGGCTAAGCATGAATTAGAGGTGGGGGAGCAGAAAAGGTCCAGATTTGAAAAGGACAAAAAAGATGATGAGTAGAGCAATGTTGTTGTCTGGGATATAAGACCCACATGCTCCAAATGTAGGAGGAATACAGAAGCAGTGGGTGGTGCCAAAGTAAAATAAGAAACAAGCAAGCTCAGAGAAATACAAATCATAAAAATATAAAAAATAATAGTATAACCAAGGATCAAAACAGGCTGATTTTTTTTAGAGTAAACAGAAAGTAGGGAGGAAAGAGAACAAATGACACAAAGGCATGTGTAAGCCCCCTTCTCAGTGTCTAGAGGTAGGCCAGATGGTAACTTAAGGGGAGAGGGGGCACTTGCAGCCAGAAACACAGTCTCAGAAAATTAAACTCATTATCTGAGTTCCTTGTAGATGTCTACGGTGTGTAGGGGGAGGAGTGCAGGCTATACTTAGAAGCGAGTGGTGACAGCAGCTGTGGAGACAAAGTTAGTATGATCACACAGTGCCTTAAATAAAGTCCATTGTCCACTCCAGGGTAAAAGAAGAAGAATGATTTAATTGCTCAAATTTTATTAAGTCACTCCGTGGAGAATGGGGTGCAAATCACATGGTGGGTAAACTTCAGAGCAAGATACCCAATACAGTTGACAGCAAGCCTTCCTGTCCCAAAAGCTCCTACACTGCAGTGTTCCCTCAGGGCCAAACAGGCTCCTCCAATCCTGGCAGCAGCAACAATAATGGGCTGAAAACCAGGCCTAAAGGTTCTTGTCTCCTAACCTTCTCTCCTGCACAAGCTTGACTACTGCTCCTCTCAGAATTAACATACACACACTGGTGCACATATCGCACTAGCAGCTACAGGATACAGAGTAGCTGTGAAACTGAGCAGTACCTCCCAGTGCCGGTGGTTCACATCCAGAGCTCCCACATGGATGGTCTCTGCCAAACAGCAAAAAGTCCCCACAGAAAATGCCAAGTCCCCTCTATCCTAAGCCTGTACAGCTCTCAGCATCCCAGGGTAACATCTGAAGGACACTGGCGATCCCGGAGACACGTGCACTTTCTGCTGTTAGGTTGCATAGGCTTCCAGATGCCTCCTAGCCATGCTGAAGTCCCACCAGAAAAGGGAGACAGGCTGCAACATTGTGATCCCTGCAGCGTGGACTGCCACCACCACACTTCCCCAACAACCTGGCACAGGGCATTACATGCTCTTGCCCACAGACAAGGGTAAACAGGACCCACCTGTGCCACCACATCAAGGTGCCAGAGATCACAAGATGGGCCAGCAAACTTTCTACCCAGGCTCTGGCTCCCCTGAATGCACAGGTGGTCCCAATCAAAAAGCTCCAGACCCCACACCGTACTCCCAACACCTACATGTCTCCACCAGTCTTCATGGGCAGATGTCCAGGGTGGCAAATGGCCCACCCCAGACACGAACCTCAGCCCTCACAGCTGAACACTCCATGGGCTGCTCACTCTTTCACTCTCTCTTTCTCTCTCTCTCTCTCTCTCCCCACCACCCACCTTTCATACCAAAAACCTCCTTATCAAACCAACTGGGCTGAGCCCCCCCCCCCCACCATCAGGCAGGGCTCTACCTCCAGACATAGCGGCTACAATAAATTAATTAGTAAGCTCCCAAAGGGGGCTTACACATGTAAAGGATAAGAATAAGGAAAACAAGGAGGTTGAAGAGGAGGCAGAGGCAGTTTCCAAATGTCAGTGGAGAAAACAACACAGACTTAGCCAGTACTCCCCATTTAAACATCTCCACTGTAGCTTTGACTCCAGAGCAAACTGCTGTTTTATCAAAAGGAGTGTCATATGTACCCTCTTGTGACACTGACCCATTTCAAAACCAAATGGATATTTTCAAACTATTACAAAAACCAGATCTGAGGTATCATTTTCGGGACAATATTTTGGGAATCTGTGGTAAAGAATTTTCAAGTTACAGATAATGAAGAATCCACCAATCATTATACAACACTGGGTTATCTTGCCATTGTAAATTGTGTGGCCAGTAATGTAGCCATAGAAACAGACTTTAATTGCAGAGAAACTGCTGCAAATGTCAATTAGACATTAATGACAGTTGAAGAGGATGTATAAATTGACCTAGATTTGGCATCATATATAATGGACATGGAAACTCAGGAAAACCTGGCTAATGTCCTGTTACAACAGTTTCTTAATGAAAATAATTTACCACCTGATATCAATTTTTTTATTGTCACTCAGTGAGAGTGTTGCCATGCAAGATGAAGCCTTGGTGGGGGAGGGGGGTAGAAAATAGTCATTAAAGTGAGAAAGGGAGGTTGATAAAAAGCAAAGCTCTCATTCTGTTCTGTCTAGCAAAGACACCCTAGTAATTAAGGACTTTCAGGTTGCAGTCCAGAATGATGTAGAGAAATTAAAGACAGAGCCACAAGGCGATATATAGGAGTGGTTTGCCAGTATGTGAATTTGCACAATTAGTTTATGGTGATCCAGCAGTTGTGTGTGCACCAGTCCCTTTTTTTTTCTATTCAGTTACTGATTCGTCCTCAGCTGGAGTACTGTGTGCAGCTTTGGAGTCTGTATGTAAAGAAGGACAGTGGCAGAGTGGTGGCATTGCAGAAGAGGATAACCAGGATGATCTAGAGACATGAAGAAAGAACGTATAGGGAGGTTGGCAGACCTGAACATGTAAGTGGTAGCAAACACCATAAGTAACTATAACAGGCCATGTTGGGACATGTGACGTGAAGACAGTGGGCAGCTAGAGGCTGGGATAGGCATGGGGGGAAGGTAAGGGTCATGGGTAGGGAGGATGGGAGGTGTGGGGAGGGACAGCAGGGACAGTAGCTCAAGCTAGGTACACTGCAATATGAGCAGACTAGATAGACCAAATAGCCTTCTTCTGCTGGCTTCTTCATATGTTCGTATGATATTGATTTCAATGCATTGGGTAACATAGAGCTAATGAGAATATCATCACCTCATGGCGCACCATGACATCTGGTATCATTTATTGTGGTGATGATTATCACTATACTTGCTTGAGGTAAGAAGAAAGGCAGGGGGACATGACTGAAACATACAAATCCCTCTATGGGGCATGTCAAGTGGATAGCGAGGAATTGTTCAGACTGAGTGGGAACACAAACACCATAGGCAACTCCATGAAGCTAGCAAGGGGTAAGATTAAGGGTGATACCTAACATACATACTAACATACTAGACACCAGCAGAATAGGCCTATTGGTCTATCAAGTCTACTCATGCTTCAGCACCCTGATTGGGTACCGTAGCCCTCTATCTGTCTCCTTCCACTGTTACTCCATTCCCCAGTCCTGCCCCCCCAAGGCAAAGCAGCCTCTGCTTCACCTCTTGCCTATACCTGTCCCACCCTCTCTTGAATCCCTCCACCGTAGCTGCCTGTACCAGCTCCGAGGGCAGTGCATTCCACAGTTCCACCACTCTCTCAGTGAAGTACCTCCTCCTCCTTCTTCTCCTCTAATCCTACCATCCTCAATCATTCAACTGTGTCCTCTGGTGATTCCACCATCCTTCAGTCGAAAGATCCTATCTCGGCTTACCTTATTTACTCCCCTGAGGTACTTGAAGACCTCAATCATGTCCCCCAGGTCCTTCCTCTCCTCCAGCGAGAACAGGTTAAGTTCCCCTAGTCGTTCCTCATATGTTATATCCCCCAAGCCCCAGATCATTCTGGTTGCTCTCCTCTGAATCCTCTCCAGGAGCTGGATGTCCCTCCTTAGGTGTGGCCTCCAGAACTGCACACAGTACTCAAGATGTGGTCTAACCAGACTGTTGTACAGTGGCAAAATTACCTCACTGTTCCTTGAGGTAACCCCCCTAGTGATGCATCCCAGCATGCTATTTGCCCTGACCACAGCCCTCCTGCACTGCTCTGAATTATTCATGTTAACATCCACAAAGACTCCTCTTTCCCCTGCCATGGCCTGCAACTCATCCCCCCAAGGGTGTACACATTGTTGAAGTTTTCCTGCCCTAGGTGTAGCACCTTGCACTTAGAGGAGTTAAATTTCAATTTCCAGGTGCAGGACCACCTATCTAGAGTACCTAGGTCCTCTTGCAGGGCCAATCTCCCCTCTTCCCTCTCCACCACTGCCCACAGCTTAGAGTCATCCACAAAGAGACTCATTTACACCCGATACCTTCCCTGACATTGGAGATGTAGGCATTAAACAGAAGTGGCCCCAGGACTGATCAATGTGGGACCCCACTTAACTTACTTGCGTACCTGGAAGTACTTTTTCATGGAGAGGGTGATGGAGGGGTGGAATAGGCCAACAGAGGAGGTGGTCCATGCAAAATTGGTGAGGGGATTCAAATGAGGGTGGGACAGATACAAGGGTTTTCATAAAGACCCCACCAGAATGGGCGGGGAAAAGGGGAGTGAGAAGGGCCTTTAGGGCACTCTCATCCAACATTAGTTAGATAGGAATGAGTAGACATGATGAGCCAATGAGCCTTTTCTGAGTGACAGCTTTTAAATTTCTATGTGGCCAGAGGTAGGAGTAACTTGGGGATACACACGCTTGGATACCCTGCTCATAGGGTGACCTGCAGGAAGCAAAATAGTCCCATAGCACCACCAAGATGAATGCAGACACACTCTGGGTCTGCACTACTAACCCTCTGACAGAACCAGATATATACTTTACAGAGGAGTGGGAGGATGCCCTGATTTGATGATCCCCATCTCAGCAGGCAGATCATGGAAGATAATATGGGTAATGTAAGCAGTGAGGGGAAGGTAGCTTTGCATGAAGTGGGCCAATAGAGAATGAAACTAAAACTTTCAGCACATTGCTTTACTACAGACTATGAGTCCTTACCAGGGCTGTGTAGATACTAGCCATTCATAGTAACATAGTAATTTAAGGTCAGAAAGGATTCCAGATCAGTTAGGTCACCCTGCACACCCCACCCACCCAGCATCCTAAGCAGGAATAAATAAATACAGAGTGCAAATATGTGCTGATTTATCAGGATTTCCCTACCCACTCTTCAACCATCCTGGAATTCTATTGGCAGGCAGCAGCTGGTTGCAGCTTATCATGAAGGTCTGTACTGACTTCATGTCCACAGTATCCACTTGTAGGCTATTCCATGGGTTCCTTACCCTCTGGTAGAAGAAGTGTCACCTAACATCACCCTTAATTTAGTACCTTGAAACTTCAGGTCATGTCCGCTGCATGACACCAGATCAAACATCTCTGTCTGTTCAGTGTTATCCATATCCTTGATTACTTGGAAGACTGCGATCATGTCCCATCTCTGGATCCGTTTCTTCAAGGTGAACACATTATGGGCCCCAGTCTCTACCCATAGAGCTTGTTCCCAAAACCTGTGATCATTTTGGGGGCCTAGCACTGCTATCTTTTGACTGCTTCACTGTTATTCTTGTATAAGGGAGGCCTGCTGACAATGGCGTTGTAAAGACGGAGGATTTCTTCTGATGGTCTGCTAGTACTCCCTCTTTTAATGCACTCTAATGCTGTGGACAGAATGCTAGCATTGTCTGTAATATATTTAGAGCATAAGAGTCATAACAGTGCAGCTGATGTAAGAGCACAGAAAATGTGACAAAGCATTTAATTGTTTTTTGAACATACTAACAGTGAGATTTTTGGTAATTCAACTAGGCACCTGCTATGTAAATAATGGAGTGATACAAATGAAAACTTGTGATTATATGCAATAACACTGATATTTGTATATTTGTTTAGAAGTAAGAGGCCCTTTGAAAAAGATTCACTTTATGAATTGAAACATCAGGGCAATATAAAAAGAAAAACAAAGAAGAATAAACAAGTTTTGTGGAACTTTTTACAAAAAGACTCCATCTTCTCTTCTATTTCAAGAAGATCTGGGGGGATCCGATACATGTGCCTGTTTGAAAAGTCCAAAATGGCCTGAACTGTTGTGTTAATTCAAGAGCTTGACAAACACAAATACAAATATCAACAAGCATTTGTCAATGCTGAATGTTGACTCGCTGGCATTGGCATTTGTAGTGCCAGAGTTTGAGATGCATAAGAGGAATGGCAGTGAAGTACTGAAGTGATGCCAACCCCACCCCCACCTGTAGAGACCGACAGGCATTGGGGTGTGCCTTTGGGTCATCAGCTGTAACGCTCATGCCATTGTACCTCACCTTACCCTGTAGACACTGACCAGTGTCGTGGTGTGCTTTGGGGTCTTTGGGCATTATACTTACCCCATCCCATAAGGAAATTCACTGAGGTGGGTGCAGTATAGGAGACTGGGGTGAACTTTCTGGCCAAACAGTGCAAGGTACACCACAATGCCTGTCACTGGCTGCAGGGTGGGGATGGGAGTACAATGGCGTGAGCATTACATCCAATGATCCCAAGACACACCCCTGATGCCTGTCATTCTCTACAGGGTGGCATGCTACAGTTGGAAACCCCAAAACCATAGACATGTTGGTATTTTCACTCCAAATTTTCAACATGGGCTTTTTGTGAGCCCACCTCATGAAAAGCAGCACAATCAGTTTGTTAGCTGAAAGGTGGTTTTGCACAGCGGCTATGCCATTTGGCGACACAGGGCTGAAAACACATTTTGGGCAGGATGTGGAAAATGACAACTGTATTGTTCATGAGGAGGCGTAAAAAAAGGCAACGTTGAAAATCTGGAGTGAAAATATGAAAAATTGATGAAGTCATGAGCATGCATAGAAACTGTGCAACACACGTCCGTAACCCAATTATTTTTAGGAGTTTGTTAGCCACATTTTTAACTTAGGCATTTTGGGGCCTCCCCTCATGAACAGTGGTGCTGTGATTTTGGTAATCTGTCCCAAATGTTGATTTCCCACAGCAACCGCGCTATTCTGCGCCGGACGTGTTAAAACACATTTTGGGCAGGATGTGAAAAATGACAGCTGTACTGTTCATCAGAAGGTGTGGAAAAATGCCAATTTTGAAAATCTGGAGAGAAAATATTACAAATTCACGAAGTTACAAGCGTGCGTGGAAACAGCGCAATGCATGCTTGTAAAACAGCCATTTTGGGGAATTTTTTCACCAAATTTGCAACATAGGCTTTTTGACAGCCCCTCTCATGAACAGTGGCACTGTTGTTTTATTACTCAGCCCCAAAATGTGATTTGCTTTAGCTTATTTTCACCGTTCATGCTAGTCCCCTGTAACTATCCTGGGGGTCTCCATTTTATGGATGTTGAAATCTCATTGCCCATGAGAGCTGCATTTGTATATGAGAACATGAGGTCACAGCAACCATTTACACCATGTATCTCCATGCTGAAAGTACACATAACCTGAAAAAAAAAACTCTCTAGAAACACCCAAAGTTAATACAATTTAAAGGAAAGCTCTCTTTATTCCAGGCTACCGCCCCTGCAAGGCGTACCCTCCGGTTAAACCTTTTTAGTATGTTGCGGCATTGTCTCATGCCACAGCATACTTTATTGTAATTTCAAAAAGTCTGTGACCTGGAAGTCTGTCGGATGCTAGTGGGGCTCCATTATCTGTAAAGTTGTGGGACGCACCATGCTCTTCAATAATTTTGTATTGAAGCACATGGCGTGTTGCCACACTTTAACAACCAGAAAATGGAGACCCCCAGGATAGTAAAGGAACTAGTATGAACAGAAAAAAATAAACTAAGGCAAGCACATATATCCCTAACAGCTACATAAAAAGAATTCTCTGTTGACAAAGAAACAAATCAAATTTATTATAAATCGCAGGAGCGTCCCAGACCAATCACAGCGCTTCCTTCAATTGCACGTGAGGTACTTATTGCTGTAAGAGTACTTCACGAACTGAGCACTGTAACGGACGTCTCAGTGACCACTTGTGCTGCAAACTTTATTAAATCATTTTTTTTGCTTAATAAAGTCAGCAATCTATAATAATTTTATGGGGCCAGTTGGAGGGCCTCCTATGGCTGTAAGAGTGTCGCCTCTTCTGTCCATAAGACCACAGAATGTTCACCTTCGATTTGTAGTCGTCTGATCATTAGAACGCATGAGGCGACAGTACCATAGCCATAAGAGGCCCTCAGACCAATAAACGTATATAAGATATGAGGGTGTTGTACTCCTTTAACTTCTTTTTGCTATATTATTGTTGATCGCTCCCACCACACCCCTTGTTAGTAAAGGGTTTGGCAGTATGTGACAGGATCAGAAGCCCCTAGTCACTAGAAGGAGGAAGTTGGTTGGTAAGTGGTTTTGCCCCAGCAAGGCATCTGCCATGATACTGAAGATGGGAAAGAAATCCTGGAATATTGTTAGTACTTCTGCTTTGTATAAGCAGTTCCCTTCACAAACCATATTGCAACAGCATTTTGCATTTGTGCTGTCTTTATTAGAATATCTGCTTTCCTTCTTTTTGCCCAGTGCTGGCCAGACAGGACCAGTCTGTGTTTGATTTGATTTTTCTCTGTTTTTATGTTTGCTTGGACGCATGTGCAAGAAACATAGTGCCATCATCCGAGTTTTCGGAGGTGTGGCAGCCCTCTTCCAATTCAGGCAGTGTGTTTGCAGGTGCAGCCGCGGTTCTCCAATGCCTACTCGGGCTGTCTATGACCAGCTCCAAAATCAGTGGCGTACAGTTGAAAGGGGCTATGCTTCGGTGAGCAGCGATAAGATATCGCCCGCCCGCGCGCGCCTCCCCTACACACTTGCACACGCACGCACACCGCGTGCCTGGGCGCGCCTCCCTCCCCTTCACTGTACAGCCGGGCGGGGCATCCAATCCCCATCAGCCCATGCCCCCAAAGCATCCAGGTGCCATGCTGGAAGCCCACCCCAGCATGGCAAAATGATGTTATGGCCGACAGGGGTGCTCAATCCCACGTCGGCTACATGCCCCCTCCCCAAGCATCCAGGTGCCACTCTGGAGCCCACCCCAGCATGGCAAAATGATGTTATGGCCGGCCAGGGTGCCCAATCCCCATCAGCTCCTGCCCCATGAACATCCTTCCAGCTGCCATGCTGAGAGCCCACCCAAGCGTGGCAAACATCCTCGTCGTCTTAGGAAATAAAATAATACCTGTAAATACAAAACTGTCCCTCGGCGTTTCTCCCTGCCCCTTCCCACAACCCGCACCCACCACTACGCACCCCTGCCTCCCCACACCCCACCCCATACCTCTACCTCATGGAGCTCAGCGCTCTATCTTTGGCGGATTGGAACACGCTTTGCACTCTTCAAAGCCGATCATGAACTGAGAAATGCTGGTAAGCTGTATAATGGGATAGATAGGGTTTTTCAACTTTAGTGCATATCTCAGGCATTTTTGGGAATTTTGGGCCCAAATTTTCAACATGGGGTTTTTGGGACCCCTCCTCATGAATTCTTGCACTGTCATGGCGTTAACTGGGCACGAAGGTCGATTTCGCGGTCACTGCGTGAAATCATCTTTCGGGACTGATTAATGAAATGACACTGCCAGTGTTCATAAGGTGGGTTCTCAAAAAGTCTATGTTAATTTGTTTGTCCTAAAATGATGTTCTGACTGTCGTTGCGCAGTTCCTATGCATGCTTGTAAGTTCATGAATTTTCAATATTTTCACTCCAGATTTTCAACATTACCATTTTACCACACCTCCTTTTGAGCAGTGTAGCTGTCATTTTTCACATCTCATCCAAAATGTGTTTCCGCCCATGTAGCGCACAATGGCGCAGTCAGTGTGTGAAATCAATGTATGGGACATATTAAGAAAATCACAGTGACACTGTTCATGAGCAGAGGTCTTAAAATGGCTATGTTGAAAATTTGATGAAAAATCTAAAATGACTGTTTTAGGAGTCTTGGCGTTGCGCAGTTCCCTCTATGCGCTAAATAAGTTTGCGAATTTTCGATATTTCACTCCAGATTTTCAACATTGCCATTTTATCACACTTCCTTATGAGCAGTGCAGCTGCCATTTTTCACATGTCGCCCAAAATGTGTTTCCGCACATGTAGCGCACAATGGTGCAGTCGGTGTGCGAAAGCAATGTTTGGGACAGATTAAGAAAATCACAGTTACACTGTTCATGAGCAGAGGTCTTAAAATGGCTATGTTGAAAATTTGGTGACAAAACTCCATAAAATGACTGTGTTACGAGTGAGCATTTGCAGTTTCCACGCACCCTCATAAGTTCATGACTTTGTAATATTTTCAGTCCAGATTTTCACCAGTGGCATTTTTCCACACTTCCTTATGAACAGTACAGCTGTCATTTTTCACAACATGGCTGAAATGAGTTTTCACACTTTCAGCCAGAGATGTATAATCGCTGTGAAATCATTGTTGGGACAGATAAAGAAAATCACAGTGACACTGTTCATGATCGGAGGTCCCAAAATGCCTGAGTTGACAATCTGCTTAAAAATCCCCAAACTAATTACATTACGGGTGTGTGTTGCACAGTTTTTTACACGCTCGTGACTTCACCAGTTTTTAAATATTTTTACTGCAGATTTACAACATTGCCATTTTTACACCTCCCCATGAACAGTACAGCTCTCATTTTCACATCCTGTTGGAATGTGTTTTTACCTGTAGTGGTAAATGCCGTGGTCGCTGTGCATAGTAGCTTTCAGCTAACAAACTGATATTGCCACTGTTCATGAGGTGGGGTCACAAAAAACATGTTCAAAATTTGGGTGAAAATACCAACGAATGTCTGAGGTGTTAGAGTTTCCAACCATAACACCCCACCCTGTAGAGAATGACAGGCATCAGGTGTGTGACTCGGGATTCTTGCCTGTAATGCTCATACCATTCCACACCCTGCAGCCAGTGAGAGGCATCGAGGTATTCCTTGGACTCTTCGACCCCAAAGTTCACCCCATTCTCCTATACCGCACCCATCTCACTGTATTTCCGGATGGAATGGGGTGCGCATAAGGGCCAAAGACCCCAAGGCACACCGTGACATTTGTCAGTGTCTGCAGGGTAGGGTGTGATGAAATGGCATGGCCATTATGCTTGATGACCCAAAGGCACACACCAAAGCCTGTCACTCTCTGCAGGGTGGTGGTGGGGTTGGCATCAGTTCAATACTTCACTGCCATTTCTGTTATGCAGCTCTGTAACTTCTACACTACCAATGCCAATGCTAGCAAGCAAACATTCGGCATTGACAAATGCTTGTTTTCAGTGCCTTTCTGGGAGTAGAGGGTAGCTCCTCCCCCTCTGAAACTGAACTGTACTGAATTACACTGGAACTGAAAGTTTCTTGCTCGCAACTGTGCTTGCAAAACAAACTCACTGTTTGAAATGATGTGTCTGCTTGTTCCCCCCGCATTTCAGGTACCTTCTCAGAAATGGCATTCCAAAATAAGGCTGCAGTAAGGCAGTTTCCTAATAAGCCTAGGCCAGAAGTTTTTGTGTATATTTCTTTTATGAATTAAAACCAGGGATGGGAAAATTCTCAGTTCAGCAGGGAAAAACAGTAATCTGAACACGGGGAACTTGGCCGTGTGATAGGATCCAAGTTGTCTCCAGATCTCAGGTGGTGTAGCGTAAGGGTCCTTAGGCTCGAGAGACCCCTAACCCTTTTAACATTAACATAAAAAACATTGTTTTTGCTAAAATGTCTCTAGCTAAGCATAAGCCATGAGGCATAGCAATGGTGACATCAAAACACTAATTTTCGTCAGGACCAATGGCGCTGAGGGTTGAGGCGCTAGACGCTACACCTTGCGCCATGCCATTGACCCGGTTTCAGGAGCAGACTCGGGCTGCGAGGGTTAGCCGAGGCTTGGACTTGGATCGAGCTGCCAGCAGGCAGCTCTCCTTTCCTGGGAAGAGTGTGCCAGCACTGCGCAGCTTTGGCAGCCCCTAGTGGAGACTGGGGGCTCAGCTGCGCAGTGCACATTTCAGTGAGGTATGATGGCAGTGGCAGATGTCCTGCAGGCAGGTGTGGAAGCGTGCCTGAGTTGCGCCGGATGTCATTGCATGTTCATGCCAATGGGAACACCTAAGGACCCCCCCCCCCACTGATAGGTGAAGGTGTGTCCAGGGGTTGCGGTCCCACGTCCAATGACAGGTGTCACAATGTTCACTCTGGTTCCTCCCCTGCACTACAAGTGAGCCCACCAGCACTATAGATAGAGCGCCAGTAGGAGTGGGTGGTCCTCCCTTGGGGGACTCAGAGCCGAGGGGTTAAGGGCAAGCTGTGCAGGAGGAGGATGCCCCCCAGCCATGAGTATGGATGGCCAGAATATCAGGCGGATGGGTAGACCCAACAACTGAGCTACCATGCTGGAGCAAGATCAGTGACAGGAGGTGCAAAAGTAGAGTTAAAAAAAAAATAAAAACACACGAATTTTCAGAAATAAAAAAATAAATAAAATGCAGGATGAGGGAATGTGTCTGACATGCAGTGTGTGTGTGTGTGTGTGGTGGGGGGTGTATTCCATCATGTGCTTGCTTGATACAACTTGTACATCTTCAAGCTGAAATTCAGGAGGGAGGAGGAGGTGGGTACCACTGTGGGGACGGGGGATTTATGAAAAAGTTCTGGGAGGTGGGGTGGTATAACAACACAGTGGGTAGTGGGAGGTTTGTTATTAAATTTGGTGGGTTTTTAAGCCCAAATAATAATTCACACAACTGGTATGGCCACCATGAAATTTGCCTTCACCAGTGAATTAAACTTGACTGTGTCTTTAGTTAGGGCAAAGTTTACCTCTCTCTGCCCACCTTAGATCAATGTGACACAACATCAGGTATCCACACACCTGTACCACTCTGTTCTGTCTGTATTGGGGAATTGATGGCTATATGTGAAACCAAAATACCTGGCAGCATTTCACAGGTGGCACTTTGTGGTTACTGGTTGATCCTTCATCCCCAGGCCAGAACACTATCTTTCCTAATGGTTGGTCCCAGGTGTTAAACTAGGCTGACTAACAGACTATGTTAACTAAAAACCTGTTAACTAATTATTAAATAGTGTAGGCAACGTTAACTAAAGGTTGGACAGTATTAATTAGTAGGTAGCATTAACTAATGAATGGATTGTGCTAACTACTGGCAAGACACTGTTAACTAATAAACTAGGCTGTGTTAGGCAGTTGGTAGTACTGACTAGGAATTAGGCAGAGTTAACAAATACTTCTGGAGCAGTTCGGGGTTTCCCCAGGGGATGCTGGCCTCAGTATAAGAAAGGCTGAGTGATGTCCCTCCCTCATAACTGAATATTCGGGACTCTCCACTAGAAGCTGTCTCATTTATTGGTTGGCTGCCACTGGCACCCACGGAGCAGTGTGGTTTATTTTGTGCTCACAGACAGCTTGAGTACATTTTGTTGACTGATGTGCCATTCCAAAGCCTCTGTTTTATGGGTGTTAACTGTTGTGATGATTATATTTACTGTCACAAAAAAAGAAAAAGTGGCTTTAATGTGGTTTCCTGCACATACTCTAGAAGTTGGTGCTGCTGTGTATAACTGACAACCACAGCCCCCAGCTGATGGTCCTGTTTACTGTAAGTGTCAACACTGTCAAAGGCATAATGACAAACAAAAACCTTTTATTTAAATTCATATGTTAAAAACCATGGGTGTTTACATTTTTTTTAGCTGAAGCACTGCTAGATTTATTTGGATGCTAGCAAGAGGCTTCTTTTGTTTGGATCCACTGAAAGTACTTAAGTGAAAAACAACAACTTTTATGTAAGTTATTTTTGACTTACGTAAGTGTGGCACAGTAAGGGAGATGAGACAGTCCTTTACTGATTACTTACATAAGTGAATTAATAAGGGGGCCAAAATGCTCCTTTAATTTCATAAGGGGAAAGCCAAGGGGTTTTGGTGTGCATAGGGAGAGGTATCACCAGCAGAAAAAAGGAGGTGATTATACCACTGTACAGATCACTGGTGAGACCTCAGCTGGAGTGTTGTGTCCAGTTCTGGAGACCACATCTCCAGAAAGACATAGACAAACTGGAGGCAATGCAGAGGAGGGCTACCAAGATGGTGCAGGGTCTGCATGGGAAGCCCTATGAGGACAGGCTGAGAGAACTCAATATGTACTCCCTGGAGGAGATGAGAGAGGGGGATATGACTGAAACATTCAAGTACCTCAGGGTATAAACAAGGTACAGTACAAAAGGGTAACGTTTTTCAGAAAAAAAGATGTACAAGAACAAGGGGGCATGAGATGAAGCTGGAGTGAGGTAGGCTAAGGGGCAATGTAAGGAAGTACTTTTTTACAGCTCCATGTCATAACGGCGAAAACAGAAAAGCGACTGGCATAACAGTGAGTACATTTCACCAAATCCAAAATACGCTACACAGCCACCACAGCAAGCCCCATTACAGGGACGGAACTACACAACACACTACCAAGACAACATAAACTAACATTTAATGCGATAGGCTATGCCCCACACATCCACCTTTGTGGGGGGCAAGCCCCCCACACCTCTGTATTAATATAATTAACTCCAGGGGCAGACTCTGGGGAAGGGGATACACGGGTGAGGGGCTACCACAGCTGGGGCACTACAGTCAGGGAACAAGGGGGCACAGAACAAAAAAAAAACTAACAGTCATCGCAAGTCACAAAAACATATACCTGTGGGCAATCCCACACCTGGGACCATATGCATTCTAAGCGGTGGCCGTATCTACCATTCCAGGCAACTGGCTTGGCAGCAGCAGGCTTCATTTCTATATTTAACCAACATGACCATACCCTTCCTCGTCATTCACCCTCGATGTTCCGACCCTCTACGCTCGTTATTCCCTTCCCTCGCTAAGCTCTCACAGTAGCTATTCCGTCAGGCGTGCAGATTGAGTCACTAATATTTGAGCTATACAATTTTCTTCGCCCATATGATGGGATGCCCTTTTTTGCAGAAAGAGTAGTGGATGCTTGGAACAGCCTCCCGAAGGAGGTTGTGGGGGCCAAAATGGTTAAGAAATGTGAAAATACATGGGATTGAAAAAAGAGAAGAAAGGATAAACCACAGACAAATTAAGGTCCTTGGTTTTTGAAACTGATAGGCAGATGGGCAGACTAGGCAGGCCACACGGTCCGTATCTGCTGTCAACTTCTATGTTTCTGTGTTTCTAAGGGCCAAAACACTCATCTTCTGTATCAAAAAAGGCAATCTTTGGGAGGAGGAGTCTGAGTAACATAAACTGCTGTTTTAGGAAAGGGTTAAAAATGATTATGTTTGAACAGGCATCTACTGTATGTATTCACGTGCAGCACATTTATAGGTCAGTTTTCTCTAGTTGTTTTTATGTGCAGTTTGTACCCTGTGGGGCACACTGAATCTTCAAAAGGTGCCTGATAATTTTACTTGACCTTGCCTTACTAGTTTCCATTCATTAAGCAAATATATTTTAACTGATTGCAAGTGATTTGCAAGGTGTGTGTATCAGTATAGCTTTGTGGTTTAGGGCTGTGAGCTGTAAACTTGGAGACCTCGGTTTGAATCCCATCAGCTCCCACTTGCATATTATGTGACCCTGAGCAAGTCACTTAACTTCCTTGTGCTCCCAGGCTGCACCTAGAAACAAGCTTTGGCTTAGTGTGCCTTTCCTGATTAAACAATTTCCCCTTTCCCTATAAGCTTAAATAATGACATTTTTTTTGACAGTTCTGGATGTTTATTTCTAAACATTCCAGGTACTTATACATAACATAAAAGGGCCTTTGAGGGGTGTTTGTTATGGTATCAGAGAGGCCAAGCACAAGGTTTGGGTGAGAGGAGTGTGAAGTGAAGCCGATCACTTCCGGCCACCCTACCCTGATACATAAGGCTTCTTACATAGGTCATTCCACCACCCTACCCTGACAAATGGAGCCTCTTACATAGGTCATTCCACCACCCTACCCTGACAAATGGAGCCTCTTACATGGGTCATTCCACCACTCTACCCTGATACATGCAGCCTCTTACATGGGTCATTCCACCACCCAACCCTGATACATAGAGCTTCTTACATGGGCCATTCCGCCACCCTACCCTGATACATAGAACCTCTTATATGGGTCATTCCATGAAATGGCTGTGCTAGCGTACTAAGTACTTAGTGCATGAATTTAAATATATCCACTTCAGTCATAAATGAATTTAAAAGGTGGCCACAAGTACATACATTATACATTGCATAATTTGAGAAACCCAGGTACACCCACTTTATGTTTTCTTTTAAGTTTAGCTCTGAAATATCTCAGATTTCTATCAGCAAATAGTGGCAGGCAAGACCACAGTATATTCCGCTGCCTCTATGCAATCTTTTTTTTCTAGTTGCTCTTCAATAAAGTTGTTTTGAGAGCTACCTCTGGTGTTGTCTTTTGCTGGTAAAAGCATTTCTGACCCTGGTTTTAAATTCATATAAAATGTCTCGCTGGCATTGGCATTGCTAGAGCCGGAGTTAGAGATGCATAATAGGAATGGCAGTGAAGTACTGAAGTGACACCAACCCCATCTCCACCCTGCAGAGACTGACAGGCATTGGGGTGTGCCTTTGGGTCATCAGCTATAACGCTCATGCCATTGTACCTCACCTTACCCTGTAGACACTGACAAGTGTCGTGGTGTTCTTTGGGGTCTTTGGGTGTTATACTTACCCCATTCCATAAGGAAGTACGCTGAGGTGGGTGCAGTATAGCAGAATGGGGTGAACTTTGTGGGCAAACAGTACAAGGCACACCACGATTCCTGTCACTGGCTGCAGGGTGGGGGTGGAATGGCATGAGCATTAGAGCCAATGATCCCAAGTCACACCCCTGATGCCTGTCAGTCTCTACAGGATGGCGTGCTACAGTTGGAAATCCTAACACCATAGCCGTGTGTTGGTATTTTCACTCCAGATTTTCAACATGGGCATTTTGTGAGCCCACCTCATGAAAAGCGGCACAATCAGTTTGTTAGCTGAAAGGTGGTTTTGCAGAGCGACTATGCCATTTGGTGACACAGGGAGGAAAACACATTTTGGGCAGGATGTGGAAAATGGCAACTGTATTGTTCATGAGGAGGCACAAAAAAATGGCAATGTTGAAAATCTGGAGTGTAAATATGAAAAATTGATGAAGTCATGAGCATGCACAGAAACTGTGTAACACTTGTCCATAACCTAATTATTTTTGGGAGTTTGTTAGCCAAATTTTTAACATAGGCATTTTGGGACCTCCCCTCATGAACGGTGGCACTGTGATTTTGTTAATCTGTTCCAAAAGTTGATTTCCCACAGCGACCACGCCATTGTGCGCCACAGGTGAGGAAACACATTTTGGGCAGGATGTGAAAAATGACAGCTGTACTGTTCATAAGGAGGTGTGAAAAAATGCCAGTGTTGAAAATCTGGCAAGGAAATATTGCAAATTTGTGAAGTTACAGGGGTGCATGGAAACTGCACAACACGCACTTGTAACACAGTCATTTTATGGACTTTCGGCACCAAATTTTCAACATAGGCATTTTAGGACCTCTGCTCATGAACAGTGTCACTGTCATTTCCTCAAACTGTCCCGAAAACTGATTTCACACAGTGACCGCGCTATTCTGCTCTGGACGTGAGAAAACACATTTCAGCCAGAATATGTAAAATGACAGCTATACTGTTCATCAGGAGGTGTGGTAAAATGGCAATTTTGAAAATCTGGAGTGAAAATATTACAAATTCATGAAGTTACGAGAGTGCATGGAAACAGAGCAATGCACGCTCATAAAACAGCCATCTTTGGGATTTTTTTCACCAAATTTGCAACATAGCCTTTTTGAGAGCTCCCCTCATGAACAGTGGCACTGTTGTTTCATTACTCGGTCCCAAAAGGTGACTCAGTGCAGTGACCATGAAATCGCCTTTCGGGACCGAATAACACCATGACAGTGAATAAATTCATGAGGAGGGGACCCAGTAATCCCATGTTGAAAATTTGGTGCAAAAATTCCAAAAAATGCCTGAGATATGCACCAAAGTTGAAAAAAAACTATTATATGCCATTATACAGCTTACCGGCATTTCTTTAGTCCGCGATCAGCTTTGAAGAGTGCAGACGTGTTCCCGGTCCATGGAAGATCATTGCGCCAGACTCCGGAGGTAAGTATGGGGTGAGGGGGGTGCGGGGAGGCAGGGTGCGCAGAGGTGGGGCGAGGATTGCGGAGGGGGGCAGGGAGACAGTGAGGGACCATTTTCTTTTTTCACAAAGTTTAAACCAAAAAAAAATTGTGGGAAGGTTTTTAATTTTCAGGAGATTTGGCACGCTGGGGTGGGCTCCCAGCGTGCCACCTAAGAGTTTTAGGGGGGATGCTGTGGCCGATGGGGGATTGGGCACCCCCATTGTCACACATGGAAAGTGGGGGGGCAAGAGCCGAGGAGGATTGGCCACCCCCCTCAGCATATAAAAAATGGGCAAGGGATGCATTATGCCGATGGGGAGTGGGCTCCTTGTCGGCACATACATTGGGGCAGGGCATGCTGACAGGGGGATTGGGCACCCCCAAAGTTGGCATTATGGCAAGCAGTGTGCCACCATGTTAAATTTTTTTTCACCACCAGAGAAAGCATGTCGGGAGGTCTGCTGCGTATGATAAGCTTTGCTCACATTGCAGCGGACCTTTCCTTAGACGTGCTCACCACATTATGTATGCGTGGTGTGGCACTCGCATGCAGGCTTATTGGGGAATGAGGGACGCACCTACTGATGCATGCCCTGCATTTGCCCAACAGTGACCGCACCTCCAAATCTGCTACTACCACAATATGTTGGCTGCGCATGGACGAACCAACATAAAAATCAGTCTGTTGCACAGCCCTACTTCGCAATGAGTTTTCCAGGTGATGCAGCACTTTTTCAGTGAAGTCAATGTGAAATAGTAACTTTGGTGGCAAACATGCACAGCTTTACTTGAAAACATGCCACTTCACCTTCTGAAAACTTTGCAAAGTGGGCACTTCCTGAAGTTGTACACAGGCATTTGTCTAGGTTGCCAAGA
Source organism: Neoceratodus forsteri (assembly GCA_016271365.2). NCBI lineage: Eukaryota > Metazoa > Chordata > Ceratodontiformes > Ceratodontidae > Neoceratodus > Neoceratodus forsteri. The sequence continues at coordinate 168,349,590 of CM028130.1, read as the reverse complement.
TTCAAAGATAAGTCTGTTATGATGTTGGGTCATCTGAAAAATACCAGCCTCTTCAAGCATAAGAAATGAAAATAATAATCTTTATTTCTATAGCGCAATTCAAAAAATCAAAGCACTGTACAAATTTGTAAATAAAACACATTAAAACCCATAGAATGATAAAAACAACAAAATTCCAGACTTCCAAAGTACTTTAAAACAGATTATTATATAAAATCCCCAAACACAAGATGCAACAGATGGGTCTTTAAAGCAGTCTTACAGTTCTCCATGATCTGGCACTCTCGAATCTGATGAGGTAGAGAGTTCCACAAGGTAGGGGCTATGTACATTTAGGCTCGAAACCCAGATGTTTTCAGCCATACCCTGGGAACCTCTAGCAACCCCTCATCAATTGAGTGGAGTGGTTTGCCAGAACAGTAAGGATTCAGGAGCTCTTGCAGATAGCTTGGCCCTGTCCATGTAGGGTCTTGTAGGTCAGAAGACTGATCTTGAAGGTGATCTGCCACTGTACAGGCAGCCAGTGCAGTTTGCGCAGCACAGGGGAAATGTTGCTAGAGCAAGGAACCCCAGTCAACAACCATGCTGCTGCATTATGTACTAGCTGCAAGCAGCAGATTTCAACTCCTGGAAGCCCTAGGTAAAGGGAGTTACAGTAGTCCAGGCGCAAGCTCACAAAGGCATGAATTAATGTTGGAAGGTCACTAGATGGAACCAGATGCTTAACCTGGGCAATGTTCCTCAGATGATAAAAAGAGGACTTGACTACTGCTGACACCCGTGAAAGCAGTGTCAGCCCATTGTCAAGCATCACCCCCAAGTTTTGCACCTGTTCAGAGGAAGGCAGCTGGCTACCCTCACGCCAAAGCCCCAAGTGAGACCCTGCCACCGATCCCTGTATCCGATGACCTGGATCCACCACCAACACCTCAGTCTTACCAGAATTCAGCTTCAGCCAGCTGGTCTTCATCCAGTTCTGGATTTCTATGAGGCAGCTATTGAAGACTGAGACTGCATTATCCTGGTTGGGAACAAAAGACAGGTAGAGCTGGGTATCATCTGCGTAACAGTGAAACCTCAGTCCATATCATCTCACAATGACTCCTAAGGGTAGCATATACAACGCAAACAACATTGGAGAAAGCACAGATCCCTGAGGGACCCCACATGGCAGAGAGAATGATTCTGAGAAATACATCCCAGACACCACCCTCTGAGATCTGCCAGTGAGGAACAATTGAAACCAGCTAAGAACCGTCCCTGACAGGCCACAGAGAACCCTCAGGTGCTCCAGCAATTCCCCATGGTCCATGGTGTCAAAAGCTGAAGAGAGGTCAGGAAGGACCAAAATGGAGCAGCACTTTTTATCTCTTGCCATCAGGAGATCACTGAGCACCCAAACCAGAGCAGTCTCAGTACTATGCCTCTTCTGGAAACTGGACTGGAGAGGATTGCAGACATCATGAATGGGAAGATTGTTCTCCAGCTGCAGCACAACTACTTTCTCAATCACCTTCCCTACAAAGGGAAGGTTAGAGATTGGCCTGTAGTTAGCAGGACAGTTTGGGTCAAGAGAAACTTTTTTAAGGAGCGGTGTCACCACCACCTCCTTCAAGGAGTTTGGAAACTCACCTGACTCTGAAGAGCACCAAACAATCTCTACCAGGACAGGGCTTATAGTATCCGCACACCCAATAATGAGGTGTGTTGGGCCTGGATCCAAACTACAGGAAGTCAACTGCATGCTCTGGATAATATGCATGATATCCACAATCTCCAGCAGGTCAGAGGATGCCCAAGAAAACTGAAGAGTAATAACCAAGCACCAACCACCAGCAACCCTCATAGATTGAGCTGATCGGATCTCAGCCCTGATGCTGGCCACCTTATCAGCAAGGAATCAAGCAAACTCATCACACTTACTTTGCGAAAATGCACTTTGAACTTGCAGGTAGGTTGGATTGCACAACCTCTCTACAGTTCGAAAGAGCTGAGCTGGTCAATTCTGAGCTGCAGCAGTCTCCCTGGACAGGAACTCTGCCTTCTTATGAGTGATTGCTGATTGATAGACACAATAATGTTTCATCAATCTAAGACAGTCAGCTTCAAGGGCAGATTTCCACCAGCACCGCTCTAGCCTTCATCCAACTTGTCTCAACTCCCACAAGGTCCCATTAAACTAGACAGATCATGGGCAGAGAGTGAGAGGACAAACGCAGACAGGAGCAATAGAGTCCAGAGCTCTCATCATGGCCTTATTATAGGCCTGAACCAGGCTCTCTGGACCTTTGCTTGCACCCGGAAATCCCGATAGGTCTAATACCACCAGAAGGCCATTGGTTCACATCTCTCAAAGGGCGGTATCTGACCATCTCCACAGGAGCAGGCCTATGGGGGGAGTCCAGAGACTGAACCTTATAGTGTGGTGATTTGACCATCTGACTGGTTCCACCACCAAGTCAGAGGTCTCCATCCCCTGGAGGAAAACCAGGTCAAGTGAGTGACCTTGAATATGGGTTGCAGAGATAACTATCTGTGTGAAGCCCAAAGAATTCATAAGTTGGAGGAAGTCCTGACCAAATTGTGAGAGTTCATTGTTGACCCCGGCATTGAAGTCACCCAGCACCATCAACCTAGGTGACTCCAACGCCATGTCGACAATGAAATCCATGGCTTCCTGTAGAAACAATTTCCCATCCCTGGGTGGACGGTAGATGAGAATGATCCTACACCCCACACCTGCAGCCACAGTACACTCAAATGATCTGGATCCCTTGACTGGCACCCCTACAATGCCCAATTCAGATTTAAAACAAATGGCAACACCCTGTGGTCCGATCTCAAATAATGTATCACCGAGAACCCAGCAGGAATAGCCACCTCCACAATGGGGCCAGCATTGTCATCCAGCCAGGTCTCGGTGATGCAAGCCAGGACTGCTGTCCCAACATGATCTGCTATAATAGCCGTCTTGTTCCTGATAGACCTGGCATTGCACAACACCATTCGAGTTGGATGATATTCCGGGGCCAGCCGGGCTACCAGCCCTAAAACCCTGGAGCCCTTGGGTATGGGAACCAGATATGGAAAACCACATTCTGGAACCCATTTCACCCCAGAGCGTCTCCTGGTCCTAACTAACCTGATCTGGCCACCCAGCTCACCTCCCCATGAGGCTCAGGGCCACCAGCCCCTGTGTGCCTCCTACCTACTATTCCCAATGCCCTGCAGCATCTATCAACTGCTGCTGGCAGAGGAGGACAATTAAAGGGGCAGAGGTCCCGAAGCTTATAAGGGCAGTAGCGCCTAACTGGGAGAGCTATCTGCCAGCACATCTCCATGTCAGCAGAAGCTGTGACAAAATCAAACAATAATCACCCAATCTAACCTATAAAACAGTACAACCTACACACCCACTCACACAAGCCCTGTACACTCACAACCACGCTCTGCACAGAATTGAAACTAAAAAATAAAATTGGCAAAAATTGCCAGTCCCTTATAACTACATGAAATGAATAGGAACCAGAGGAAAACCAGTCACAGATGAACTCCAAAGTATGTTCAAAAAATGTTTTTCTTTTTTTTTAGTGGCTTTACATATAATAATCTTGGGCGACAGCTTCGTGACGTCGTCACTTCCTCAGGCCCAATGCTGTGTTTCTTTTTATTAAAAGTATACAAAACCAAAGTAAGTGGACTGTTTCCTTGTCAGCAGAAGTGTTGAAAAGTAGCAAATGAAAAGGAAACAATGTAAAGCCACTAAATAAAAAGAAGAAAGGTTTTAGAACATACGTTGGAGTTCATCCAATCATTTCTTACACTTCCTGAAGTTGGCAAACTTTTCAAATGAATTCACAAAGTGATCCAAGTTTGCCAACTTCCCACATCTTTAACCCACACTCATAAACCATCCTTCATTCTGGTTGAAAATCAAGATAAAACAATTGAGTATACTTTATATTCAGCTGCAAAAGTAATTTGTGAAAAAATTGTGACCTCTCAGTTATTTGAAAAAGGGTTCTTTGTGTTTTATTTTCTTTTTCTTTTTTTTTTAGAAACTGTGTCTGGTAAATTCTGAATTCTTCCCACCAGTTCTGACAAGACTACTTTAAAATGCTTCTCTGACTACATTGTCCCTACTATGTAGCTAACATTTAGAGCAGCAGTTCTTTATAGAAGATACACTTAAAGGGCAAGTAACATGTCTGGGACCATTTAGAAAAACATACATTGAGGGCAAAGGGAAGGAGAGGGGTCAGGGATCAATGTTGGAAGAGTTGTGCACCAATAGAAGGAGTCTTTGCGACAAAATGCCAGAAATTCAGGCTGTGGTCACAGATGGGATCACTGACCTGGTGGCTAGAGATGTGCTCAACCTCAAACCATGAATAGGGCATGACCATACAAGGGTACTTGCTCACTGTTCACGAAGGGCTGAACAAAGAGCAGGGGATGGGGAGTAGTGCTGAATATAACAGAAAGACTAGAGGTAACTGAAATAGACAGCCTAGAGAAGTCAAGTAAACTAGAAGCCCTGTGGGTGCCAGGAGCAGCAGCAAACAGGAAACAAATTGAGATTGGGGTGGGCTACAGACCACAGGGTCAGGATCAAGAGGCAAACACTGAAATGGGAGAGATGCTTAGGATGATGGCCAACTTAATGGCAGTAATAATAGTAGGGGACTTTAATACTATATACCAGATGTGTACTGGAAAGTGCCACTGCAGCAAGTACTAGGAAACAGTGCCTGGCGAATGCATGACACAAGGCAATCCATGTTCAGTGAGTCCAGGGATATGTGAACGGGTTCTGCTGGATCTTTGTGCTCACTATCAGTAAGAAGATCTGAAATGTACCAGTCTGGAACCATTCAGTTCCAGTAACCATAGAACAGTGGCGCTAGGGATTCAGATTGGGACCATTGACAGGGCCAACACAGTAGGAGTATGGGACTATAGAAAATCGGATTTCGAGAAGATGTCGGAAGAGATGGAAAACATCCCAAAGACAGTAGAGCAGATGTTAGGGACAAAGACGAATGGGGAAGAATTTTAAAAAAGCAATGACATGCTGTAAGTGGGCAGAAAACTCAGTTGTGAAGGTATCAAAGAGAAAAAGGGCAAGTGGTCCAATGTGGTTCATGGCCAAAGTAAAGACTGTGGTAACAGCCAAAAGGAGGGCATTCTTTAAGTATCAGGAAAGCCAATAGGAGGATGCTATGGAGAAGTACCTGGAGGCAACAAAGGTAGCCAGCAGGAGGGTGAGAGAGGCCAAGGCAGAGACAGAACTCCATCAGGCAAAAGGAGTGACATATGGAAACATAAAATTTGTCAGCAGAAACGGACCACTTGGCCCACCTAGTGTGCCCAGATGCTCACTGCCTACAGTAGTGTGTCTCCACAGATCCTAAGTGGCCTCCAGTGACCATCCCTCCTACCTGCCCATTTCCTGTATTCCCCTATGTCTATCCCATGCATGCTTGAAGCCCCCTACTGTTTTCACCTCCACCTGTACCATACCACTGTCCCTGATTTTAAGGTATGTCCCAGAGTTTGACTCAAAATTTACCCTGGCCCCTCCTAAAATTTTTGTGCCCATGACTGAACAGTAATGATTGTAAGAAAAAAGTTACTGGCTTGTTTTCCTTCAGAAAATGTGTTTTACACTAAGCCCATAATTCTACAAGCTTCATAATTAGATACCATCTATTTTTAAAAGGTGTCCCTGATTTTGGTCCTTTGTCCCTGGTTTATGGGGCAGGAGGTTAAGAGGTATGACTCCAAACACTTCTGCTGACAGTCAATTGTAGGCATCCACCACTCTTTCAGTGAAGTAGTACTTTCTGACATCTCTTGTAACCCCCCCCCCCAGTTTTATTGAATGCCTTAGCTCTGGTGCTCTTCCTAATTTGAAAGGGAATCCCCTCCTACACCCTGTTCATCCCCATGAGATACTTGTAGGTCTCTATTATGTCCCCTCTTGCTCTCCTGTCAAGGGTAAAAGGCATTCTTCAGGTACATAGAAACAGAATTTGTCAGCAGAAAAGGACTGCTTTGCTTAATCAGTACATCCAGGAGAAACATCAAGTCAAAATGGGTGTTGTGAGACTGAAGAGTGAGGCAGGATGGGAGGAGGGGGACAAAGGGAAAGCAGAGACACTGAACAGTTGTTTTTGTTCTGTATTTACTAGGGAGAAAGATGGGTTACTGCTAGAGTGTAAGGTTATGAAGGGAAGGGTGGGGAGAGCAAGGGCTCAACTGACATTGTCAAAATAACAGAGAAAGGGGTGCTGGAAAAACTTACAGGGTTAAAAGTCGATAAATCTATGAGAGCTGATGGTGTACACCTGAGGATGCTGAAGGAGGTAGCAGATGTGTTATCAGGGCCCCTTGCAGACATATTTGACTGTTCTCTAGACATGAGGGTAGTTTCTAGCAACTGGAGGATAGACAGTTTGGTCCATCCAAATAAGATCCAGGAAGAGAGGATAAGCCAGGACACTAGTCAGTTTGATGTCTATAGAGGTAAAATGTATGACGCTTTTACTAAAGGAGGAACTGTGTACTTTCTTGAGGGAGATTAGTTACAGGACCCCCAACAACTTGGGTTCACAAGGGAAAGATCTTGCCAGACAAACAGGCTCTTCTTTAACTGAGTAACCAGGGCTGCAGTTAAGACACAGGGAGTAGCTTCGGTACACTTGGAATTCAGCAAGGCTATGGCTCAGTCTCCTACAGAAGACTGGTCAAGAAGGGACTTAGGGAATGTGGATAGGGGTGGGTGAAAGTTGAGAATTCCACTTTCGTAGAACTTCCGAAAAATTTAGAAAATTTCGGAACTTTCGCTATTGGTGAAACTGGTATTTTCTGTGAATTTTAGCTGAGTTCCGTGGACTTTTTTGTGAACTGCAGAAAAATGCATATAAACTGCAGAATTTATTCTATCCACAGTTTACTGAACTGTCAGTGAATTAGTGCCTGCTTGTACAACCATGTGGTCATTCACTGACATTCAGTGGGCCACTGGTAGTGGAGAAGAGAGGAAGGCTGGTGCTGGTGGCCCACTCAGGGGCAGGTGGGGGATCGGGGTTGTGACAGATGAACTGTCACAGTGGGGATGGGGGGTCCACTAGACACCAGGAATTGGGATTTTTTTATAAGGGATTGGGGATGGGGAGGTCCACTAGACACCAGGGAATACTGGGAATAGAGGGGGATGAGTCGGTGGACTGTCAGCTGTTTTTTGTGGATTATGGAATCCAGGATAGGGAGGGGGGTCCTCTAGACATGAGGGAAATAAAATGTTTGGGGGCATGCTAGGTTGGTGGGGGGGCCACTAGAAACCAGGAGGGTCCAAGGAAAGGATTGGAGGTATTTATTTATTTAAGAGATTTACCAGGAAGGCATACTGAGTGGAGTACTGCTCGATTCCAGATGCGCCCTAGGGGTAGAGGGTTTACAAATGATACAGATGTACAGAAGAAGACAAAATCATACAATTATGTGATTATTCACCAACAATGGTACAGTAGTACAGGAGAAATAAAACATACATAGGGTGGTTGTTACAGACAATGGGTGAGGCATTTCTTAAATACAAAAATAGCATAGGTTCAATTTCAATTAATATTTAATAACCTTAGGTGCAGACCGAGAATGGTACCCAGACTGGTGCTAGCAGCTGAAATAGGTAGGAGTTGAAATGGGGATTCAGCGAGGGGGAAAGCAGGAGCAAACTGTAGCGAAGTGTGTTTTAAGAAGGGTGTTCAGTTCAGGAGTACATGCGGTGTGTCTGATATCAGCTGTCAGGAAGTTCCATAATTTAGGCAACCTGAAGCTGAAAGCTGCCTGGCCAGATGTGGTGGATTTGTGTGGAATGTGCAGGAGCCTAGAGTCTATGTTTCTGAGAGCATAGGCAGGTGGGGAGAGGGCAGTTAGGGATGATGACAGGTAGGAAGGGAGCGTCTGTGACCAGAACTTTGCAGCGGTTCTAGCAACATGGAATAATCATCGGTTTTGAAGTGAGGGAAGGTCCAGGGACTGGTAGAGGTCACAGTGATAGGTAGTGGTAGGACGGTCCAAGGAGAACCGGTAGCAGGAGTTGTAAAGGGGGTCAAGCCTGGCTAAGGAAGTTTGGGGGATGGCACCGTATACAACATCGCAGTAGTCCATAATCGGGAGGATCATTTTTTGGACAATTGCTATTCTGGTTGGTAGTGGAATGCAATTCTTGTTTCAGTAGAGGGCTCCCAGCATGGGATGCAATTATTTGTGTAGAGCATCTATATGCGCTGAGAAGTCAAGGTGCTGATCTAACCAGACACCGAGATAACGATAAGTGGTGCAGGCCTCGAGTGGAGATCTGTCCAGGGTGTAAAATGTGGGTGGAGCAGTAAGCCGGGTTAGTTTGGCCCTAGAGCCAAAGGAGAGGGAGACTGTTTTTTCTGAGTTTAAGAATAGTTGGTTACTGAGGAACCAACGTTGGATGGAGTCGAAGTCCTCCTGGAGACAAGCATACATGGCGGTTGCGGATGGGCCAGAGGTGAACAGCACCGTATCGTCTGCGTACATATGGATAGCTGTTTGTGGGCAGGCAGCAGGCAGGTCATTGAGAAAGATAGAGAAAAGCAGGGGGCCGAGTACAGACCCTTGGGGGACACCACTGGTGACAGGAAATGAGGTGGATCGAGCCGAGCCAATACGGACTGATTGGGACCTACCTGACAGGTATGACTGGAACCAGTTAGTTGTGTTCCCAGACAGACCAGCTTGGGCAAGTTTAGCCAACAACAGGGGATGCAAGACCGTGTAGAAGGCTTTTGCCAGGTCGATAAATATGTCTGCTGTAATTTCACCTTTGTCCATGCCTGTGAGGATGGAGTTAGTGAGGTGAAGGAGGAAGGTGGTGGTGGAGTGATTTTTCCTGAAGCCAGCTTGGTAGGGGGTGAAAAACGATACTGTATCTAGGTAGTGGTGGAGCTGGTATAATACAAGGTGCTCTTGAATTTTGGCTAGGATGGGGAGCAGAGATATGGGCCGATAGTTGGATGGGGAGGAGAGGTCCCCTCCTTTGGGTAGGAGGATGACTGTGGCTTGTTTCCATGTATTGGGGACTGCCTCAAGTTTAAAGGACAGGTTATAGAGCATGGTTAGAGGGTGGGCTATGGCCAGTGCAGAGAGTAGGAGCATTTTGGAATCAAAGCCTGACGGACATTTGCCTTTTGATGGGTTTAGTGATTGCAGTATTTTTAGCACCTGGCCAGGAGCAACTGGTCGGAGCGAGAAGGAGGCAGGGGAGGATGTTTTAAGGGGCACAAAGGGCGGGTGGTGGGGATGGGAGGAGAGTAGAGAAGAAGTAGTGGTGGAGAAGTATGAATTGAACTCTGTGGCAACCAAGCAAGGATCTGTGATGATTTTACCTCCTAGATTGAGAGTGGGCATGGGGGGTTGGGCCGGTGGGGAGAGAAGGGATTTAATAGACTTCCAGAATTGTGTAGGGCGAGCGAAGTTATTGTTGAACGCAGTTTTAAAGTAATTTGATTTGGCCTGGCGTATGAGTCTTGTACAGGCATTTCTCAGTGACCTGTATTGTTGCTGAGCCGTTTGACCACCTGTGACCTTGAAAGATTCCCAGGCCCGGTCTGTGGCTCGTAGTTTTTCCATAATGTTTGTTGTTACCCATGGTAAGTGGGATCCTCTTATTCTGCATCTCCTGAGTGGGGCATGGAGGTCCCAGATGGTGAGGAAGTTAGTGGAAAAATATTTAAGGGCCTCGTCCATGGAGGTGGCCCTGGGGATGAAAGACCAGTCAATGGTGTTGAGGTTGTTTAGTAGTGGAGACAGATCAAGTGATTTATAGACTCTGCTGTAAAGCGTGCAGGGTGCGGGGGCCATTGGTCGGAAGATGTGTGTCCGGCGGACAGTATGACCCAGCTATGTATACTGGGATAGAGTGGGGCTGGGTGATTTTGATTAGCAGAGAATCTATAGATTGTATGGGTGCCGTCGGAGAGATTACGGAAAACTGGAGTTTTGAGGAGATATACATGGCAGTGCTGCCACCCTTCTTTCTGCCCTGCCTGTCTTGGCAGATTAGAAAGAAACCTGGAATAAAGAATTCTTCATCCCGGTTATGGGGCTTCAGCCAAGATTCTGTGATGATTACAATATCAGGACGAAGGGCTAGGACAGTTGTTTGTAGGGCAGCTATTTTATTTAGGAGGCTGCATATGTTTAGGTGGACAATTTTGAAGCCCTTAGGGAGGTGCATAGTTGGTGTGGATAGTTGGCCAGCAATGGGGGCCTGGGGTCCAGAGTTCTATTCAACGTCCCTGGCTATGAGTAGAAGGAGAGCCAGGGTGTGCCTTAATACACGCATGGCCTTTACTAATGACCCCCGTTGGGTGGGGTGGTTAGGAGTTAGTAAGTTTGTCTTAGGGGCTGTGAAGAATGGGATATATAGGGCAGGATTCTCAGCATGGAAGGAGGGAGGGAGGATAGAGGCACCCAGGGACCAGTTGTGCCAACGGTACTGGTTGTGGTCCACTGGTGCTGAGGAGGAGTGGAATGGTGGCTTAGTAGCTATGATGAGTGGTGTCAAAGGGTCTGGTAGAATCGGATGGGATGAGGGTGGAAGGGAAGATAAAGTTAGGCAAAGCAAAGTAATGTTTACAGTGAGAAACTGCATTTTGTTTTTCAGTAGTAGGTTGAAACTGCTCTGCGGTGGCCACTAGTGGCTGAAAAATATAAGGAGCTAATGGGAAAGTGGGCTGATGGGTTTACGAGCTCACGAGGTCAATGCTATATAATGAGGAGCTCACCAAGGGTGGTGGTGGGGGCGGTGGGGAGCCTGTGCATAGCTCAGGCGGGGCTAGAGCTCCGTGAAGAAGCAGCTGAGATGGCTACCTGATGGCACTGGTTCCGTGGTCCGCGGGGGGATCTCGGTTGCTGTGGGGAGGGCTGGGGACAGCTTGCCCTCTCGACCGCACTTCTGCAGGGGAAGAAAGGCTGCTATAAGTACAGGTAGGTAGGAAGGAGGAGCTTCTGGCTGAATTGAGGCGTTTCAAGTTCATTTAGCACTTCATAGACTGTCTAGGTGTTTTTTTTACTTTTACATGCAGCAAAATTGCAAAATTGTACCCCCTTCCCCTTAGCCTTTTGCCGCCTGGGGCTTGTGAAGCTTACACTCGGTGCAGGTTTACATGGTTTACCCCTTGGTGCAAATACAGAAACAGCTCCCTTTCCCTTTGCCTATACCTTCTACGTTCCCACTTGTATTACAAGGCAGCAATAAACCCAGATTCCCCTTACAAGCAGGTTTACTTGAGTTAAGTTACAGGTAGGTTTGGGACAAATTCTCCTTAGTAGCAGATTTTCTACTACAGTTTCAGGCAGGGTGCTGTGCACTACTCTGCCGACATAAAGTTAAAAATGCACCGCAGTAAAAAGGCGCCAAATTTGAAAAAGCTTTGGCATAGTAGAGCTCCGTGAAGAAGCAGCTGAGATGGCTACCTGATGGCGCTGGTTCCGTGGTCTGCGGGGGGGGATCTCGGTTGCTGTGGGGAGGGCTGGGGACAGCTTGCCCTCTCGGCCGCACTTCTGATGGCGCTGGTTCTGTGTGGTTTGCGAGGGGGGATCTCAGTTGCTGTGGGAGGGCTGGGGACTGCTTGTCCTCTCGACCGCACTTCTGATGGCACTGGTTCCGTGGTCTGCGGGGGCGATCTCGGTTGCTGTGGGGAGGGCTGGGGACAGCTTGCGCTCTCAACTGAGAGCCCTGATCAATGGGGGGGCGGTGGATTAATGAATTAAACTGCATTTAAAAAAGCTTCAGAACTGACCACTGGCAGTGATCCTTTCTGCGTAATTTTTTTTCACAGTTTAATGAATTAATCCACAGTTTGTATATTTATTCCACAGTTTTAAGGTGGAATTTCTGTGAACGTTCTGAAAATGATTTCTGAACTTTCATACTTTCACCGAAATTCCGTCGGTGGAATTTTTTTTTTTGCACACCTCTAGTTGTGGAGAATTTTTTTTTTTTATACTTTTGGTAGCTGGGTAAATTGGCATATCGGGTGGAGAAACTGGCTGAGCAAAATAACACAAAGAGCAGTAGTTGATGGAGCATTTTCAGTGGTGAGGTAAGTAACAACTGGAGTACATCAAGAGTTAGTGCTGGGTCCTGTCTGTTTCAGAGTATTTATTTGTGACATAGGGGAAGGTATCAAGGGCAAAATATGTTTCTTCACAGATGACACAAAGATCTGGACAAGGGTGGATATGGAGGGAAGGATATGGGAACTCAGGGAGGATCTGGGCAGGTTAGAAAACTGGTCAAAATCCAGCAGCTGGGCCTCAATGCACAAAACAATGTAAAGTGACGCACTCTGGGAAGAAAAAAACGAGTGCAATTTAAAATGGAGAAAATACTTCTGGAAATCACCACAGAGGGAAAGGACCTAGTGGTCATGATGTTGGAGAGCCTAAAATCACCAGCACATTGTACTAGAGCTATGGGCAGGCAAACAGGATGCTGGGTTGCATAAAGAGGGGGATAAGCAGTAGAAGTCAGGAGGTAATCCTCCCTTTGTACGGGCCACGAGAGTTACCTGAGTGACTGCCGCCAGCCCTCACTACCTGCCCAGAGGGCTGGGGCAGCATGGTAGTGGCAGTCCTGGTGTCCCTGCAGCTGGTGGGGTTACTCTATGGTGTGCATACAATGTATACAGTGTAGTCCCTGCTGCTGTGTCTTGCGCCCATTCGCGTGGCACTCTGTGCTGTTATGACACACTCCTGCACTGTCCATGCACATATCTGCATGAATGGTCAGGGGGTCAAATGGGGAAAGGGCATGCACCCCTTCCGTGAATGCTGTTGGGGGTCCACAGGACCCCCGTGTACAGCTTTTTAATGTAGGGTTGCCTACACACTGCAGAGCTGAGGTGCACTGGTAATTATATGTTTAGTGCATAGACTCCAATAAGTTTGATACTGGTAGTGCAGGGAATGTATATAAACTGTGAGTTAGATACTGATAGTGTAGGGACTTTACTTAGACAATGAACTGGATACTGCAAATGCTGCAACTGTATGTAGACAATGAGTTAGACATTGGTAGTGCGGTGACTGTATGTAGACAATAAGTAAGATACTGGCGGTTCGGGGCAGTATGTAGGCAATGAGATAGATACTGTTTGTGGAGGGACTGTGGGTAGACAATGAGTTAGATACTAAGTGCAGGGAGTTGATGTTGACAATGAGTTAGATACTGTTTGTAAAGGGATCATACATAGTCAGCAAGTTGACAATGAATCAGATACCGGTTGTGCTGGGATTGTATGTAGGTAGTGAGTCAGATACTGGTGGTGCATGGAATGTGTTTAGGCAATGAGTTAGATACTGGTAGTGCAGGGGCTGTATGAAGGCAACGAGTTATAGTCTGGTTGTGCAGGGATTGTATGTATCCAAAGTGTTTTTTACCACTTAAGGAATATCACCAGGATTAAGCTGTGCCATCACTAGTGCATGCCTTAGTTACCTCCGAGAGGCTTGACAGCTGTAATGATCTATACTTTGGGGTCACTGGAGGGACCCTCTGCTGGCTGCAGTTAGTGCAGAATGCATTGGCTAAGTTACTGACGGGCCTGCCTAAGTCTAGTCATGTGACCCTGGTCCTGAGAGCTCTGCACCGGCTGCCTGTCAGGTGGAGGATCATTTTCAGGATGGGCTTGCTCACCTATAAGGCCCTATATGGACTGGGCCTGGGCTATCTGGCTGATCTCCTGACACCAGCCACCTGTACTCATTCTCTCCGCTCCTTGACTAGGGGCCTCCTTGCGGTTCCCAGGGCTAGATTAAAAACATTAAGTGTCCGTGCATTTGAAGTTGCTATTTCCACCCTGAGGAACTCCTTTCCAGCTGGTGTGAGGGAGGTCACGACAGTCAAGATATTTAAGAAGGGTCTACAGGCTCACCGGTTCTATTTGGCCTTCACCGATGATACCTGATATTGGACCAGAGCTAATTTAATTTTAAATTCCTCTGCTTTTATAGGATTATATTTATTGTTTTAATATTTATGTATACTGCTTGTCTTTCCCTACCTGCTTTTATGTAATGCACCCAGAGCCTCAGGGATTTGGCGCCAAGGAAATAAACTTGCCTTGCCTTGCCATTTAGATACTGTTTCTGCACTAACTGTATATATGCAGTGAGTTAGATACTGGTGGTGCATGGACTGTATGTAGGTAATGAGTTAGAAACTGTTAGTGCCAGGACTGTATGTGGGCAGTTAGATACCATTAGTGCAGGGACTGTATGTAGACAATAAATTACATACTGATAATGCAGAGTCTGTATGCAGACTGTGAATTAGATACAGAGAGAACAGGGATTGTATGTAGGCTGTGAGTTAGATTCTAGTTCTGCAGGGATTGTACAAAGGCAATGAGTTAGGTACTAGTAGCGTATGGACTGTATTTAGACAGTGAGTTGGATACTAGTAGAGCAGTGAATGTATATAGGCAGTGACTCAGAAACTGGTGGTGCATAGACTGTATACAGACAATAAGGTAGATAATGTTAGTGCAGGGACAGTATATTTGGAAATGAGTTGTATACCAGTAATGCAAGAACTGAATGTAGGCAGAGTCAGACACCAGTGTGTGTGTGTATGTAGATAAGGAGTCTGATACTGACAGTGCAGAAACAACATGATGTTGATTAGCTTGATTGTAGCAGTGCAGGATCAGTATTTAGGTAATCAGATACTGTTAGTGCAGGGACTGTGTAGATCTTAGTGGAACAGCAGTAGTACAAGGATAATGCAGAAAATGAGTTACATGAGTTACAGTGCAGGGACAGTATGTGGACAATGAGTTAGATATTGACAGTGGAGGGATTGAGCTCACAGTATAGCCTAGAGCTCAGAGTAATGAGCTGTGAACAAGTTTGGAACATCCAGCAGACACAGGTTTGATTCCCACAACCTCTTCTTGTATACTGTGTGACTCTAAACAAGTTGATTAACCTTCTGGGTCACCCCTGAAAATGCACTGTGCCTTACCTTGTTACCAAAGAATTTGAAATTTCCCTTTAGCTGAAAAGATGGAGCAGCTGCCTTCAGAACTCAGGGTCTGAATCCCATTGAGGGCTCTTGGACAGTCTGCCTACTAGGTGGGGTCAGCATAAAACTGAAAGTGCCTTTCTAACCCCTTCAGTGCTGGTTTCTCTTCACACCACTCAATCATATTTACAAAGGCAGAATATAATCTTGCACTGAAAGGGTTAATATACTGCAGTAAGCAAGCTGTCGGGTCTGGGATCTACTAAAAGAAAAGTTTAGAACCTTTTAAGTCGGGGAACCTGGGGTTGGGTAATCAGGTGGTAACCTGGGTAAGAAACTGGTTAGCGGATAGGACACAGAGGGTAGTGGTAAACAGAGTTTGCACAGAGGAAGGGAAGGTAGCCAGTGGGGTACCTCAGGGATCAGTGCTGGGACAGGTCCTCTTCAATGTCTTTATAAGTGACATAGTAGAGGAACTTGAAGGAAAGGTCTGCTTCTGATGATAACAAGATCTGCAACAGAGTGGACACTCTGGTGTTTGTGTGTGTGTGTGTGTGTGTGTGTGTGTGTGCAAGTGTGCGCGCACGCGTGCATGCATGTGCATGTGAAAAGGATGCGTAGTGATCTGAAAAGGCTGGAGGAGTGGTCAAGGGCATGGCAGCTAAGTTGTAATGCAAAAAAAGTGCAAGATAATGCACTTGGGCCAAGAAAACCTGGAAGCAGAGTAAACAAGCATTTGTCAATGCCGAATGTTGCTTGCTTGTATGTGCTGTTTAGGAATTTGGAAGTGACAGTTTCATGCCTTCCTCCCAAGACATCCACTGTGTCTTTCCATTCAGTATTCACAGAAGAGTGGGAGGGGCAAGGGCCACAGCAGTACAGCAGTTGCCAAGGGGGTGAAGAGGTGGACAATAGTCCATTCAAAGGCAAAAGAGCCCTGCAGGAGCTCACTAAATTGAAGGTAGACAAAGCGATGGAACCAGATGGCATACTCCCAAGGATATTAACAGAACTGCGAAGGGAGATAGCAGTACTTCTGGCAGCCATGTTCACTGAGTCATTCAACATGAGTGAATTGGAGGAGGGCACATGTGGTCCCTCTACACAAGTCTGGCAGCAGGGAGGCGGTAGGGAACAATAGGTCATTCAGCCTCACCTCAGTAGTGGGGAAGATCATGGAGACATTGCTTAAAGAAAGGATAGCGGGGCATCTAGATGCCATCGGAACCCAGGACCATAGACAACATGGATTCACAGTGGGGACATCATGTCAGATAAATCTGGTTGATTTATTTGACTGGGTGACAAAGGAAGTGAATCAGGGTGCGGCAGTGGACAACGCTTACCTTGATTTCAGCAAAGCCTTTGACACCATCCCATATAGGAGGCTGATAAACTAGCTGGGTAGGCTGGACATGGGGAAAGGGTGGTAAACTGGGTTAGAAACTGGCTAACAGACAGGAGGCAGAGAGTGGTGGTAAATGGCATGCAGTCTAGGGAGAGGGGCAACCAGTAGGTGCTGCAGGGATCGGTCCTGGGGCCAGTTCTGTTCAATGTCTTCATTAGTAATATTGCAGAACATCTGAAGGGAATTTTTCACAGATTTTCAACATAGCCATTTTAAGACCTCTGCTCATGAACAGTGTCACTGTCATTTTTTATTTGTCCCAGTATATTGATTTCAAGACAATCGACTGCTTCCATTGTGCGCTACATGGCGGAAACACATTTTGGGTGAGATGTGAAAATGACAGCTGTACTACTCATAAGAAGGTGTGGTAAAATGGCAATGTTGAAAATCTGGACTGAAAATATTGAAAAATCGCGAACTTACGAGCGCGCGTAGGAACTGTACAACGCACGCTCGTAAAACAGTCATTTTTTGGAATTTTTTCACCAAATTTTCAACATAGCCATTTTAACACCTGGGCTCATGAACAGTGTCACTGTGATTTTCTTAATTTGTCCTGTACATTGATCTCGCACACCGACTGCGCCATTGTGTGCTACATGGGCAGAAACACGTTTTGGGTGAGATATGAAAAATGGCAGCTGTACTACTCATAAGAAGGTGTGATAAAATGGCAATATTGGAAATCTGGGGTGAAAATATTGAAAATTCACGACCTTACAAGCGTCCGTAGGAACTGCGCAACGCATGCTCGTAAAACAGTCATTTTTAGGAATTTTTTCACCAAATTTTCAACATAGCCATTTTAAGACCTCTGCTCATGAACAGTGTCACTGTGATTTTCTTAATTTGTCCCGTACATTGATTTCGCACACCAACTGCGCCATTCTGCGCTACATGGGCTGAAACACATTTTGGGCGAGATGTGAAAAATGACAGCTGTACTACTCACAAGAAGGTATGGTAAAATGGCAATGTTGAAAATCTGGAGTGAAAATATTGAAATTTTGCGAACTTACGAGCCTGCATAGGAACTGCGAAACGCACGCTCGTAAAACAGTCATTTTTTGGAATTTTGGCACCAAATTTTCAACATGGGGTTTTTGGGATGTCTTCTCATGAATGATGTCACTGTCATGGCATTATTCAGGCCCAAAGGGTGATTTCGCAGTCACTGCACAGTCACTGCGCGAAATCACTCTTCGGGCCCGAATAACGCCATGAGAGTGACATCGTCATGAGAAGGGGTCCCAAAAACCCCATGTTGAAAATTTGGTGCCAAAATTCCCAAAAATGCCTGAGATATGCAACAAGTTGAAACCCCCTTCTAGCCCATTATACAGCTTACCGGCATTTCCTCAGTTTGCAGTCGGCTTTGAAGAGTGCATACGTGTTCCCGTCCACCGAAGATCATCGCGCGGAGTCCAGAGGTAAGGATGGGGTGAGAGGGGGTGGGGAAGCTGGGTGCGCAGTGGGTGGAGTGCGGGTTGTGGGGGTGGAGGCAGCGGGGCAATTTTTGTTTTACAGGGTTTTAAAAAGGCATGCGTGGGGCGTTTGCCATGCTGGGGTGAGCTCCCAGCGTGGCACAAGAGATGTTGAGGCGCTCAGCCGATGGGGGATTGGGAATCCCCCGTAACCAAAGGACCGCTTGCCATGCTGGGGTGGGCTCCCCAGCGTAGCACCTACTACTGGGGAGGGGCAGCTCTCAGCCGGCGAGTTGGGCACCCGTTGGCTATACAGTGCGTCTTGAGGCTGCGCCTGCGGGTGGGGGCTTCGCGTGAGCAGCCTCTTATCGCTGCTCACTGAAGCGTAGCTCCCCCTTTCAACTGTATGCCACTGCATTTTGGAGCGTGTAATAGACAGCTCCAAAATGCATAGGCTTACAGGGGCCGTGCCTGCCAGCACACTGACTGAATTGGAGGAGGAGGTGAGACACCTCCGAAATCTCCGATGATGGCACTATGTTTCTTGCACATGCGTGCAAGCAACATAAAAATGGATGCAGTGATACTGACAAAGACCAAGCAGGAAAGAGACTGAGGGGGTAATCATACTGGATGACCTAAAAGTAGCTAGTTAGTATAACAAGGCAGTTGGAATGGCTAGTGTGATGCTGAGTTGCATAGGAAGGGGTAGTGTCAGCAGGAAGAGGGAGATGGTGCTGCCCTTATACAGATCACTGGTAAGAGCTCACCTTGAGTACTCTGTCCAGTTCTAGAGACCACATCTCAGAAAGGACATAGACAGAGTGGAAGCAATCCAGAGGAAGGCTACCAGAATGGTGCAGGGTCTGCATTAAAAGCCCTATGGAGAGAGCCTTAAGCAGCTAAATATGTATAACCTGGAGGAGAGTATGGAGAGGCAGGATATGATAGACCGTTAAATAACTCACAGGGGTAAATAAGGTACAGGAGGGAGGTATTATGTCAGAGAAAAAGGTGCTCTACAACAAAGGAGTATGCTATGAAGTTGGAGGGGGGCAAATTAAGGAGGGATATGAGACAGTATAGTGCAGTGGTCTAAGGCTCTGAGCTGCAAACCTGGAAACCTGGGTTTGAATCTCACAGCCCCCACTTGCATACTGTGTGACCCTGAGCAAGTCACTTAACTTCCGTGTGCTCCCAGGTTGCACCTGTAAACAAGCTTTCAGCTTTGTGTCTCTCTCTGTTTAAAAAAAAAAAAAAAAAGTACTTCTTCATGGAACAGATGGTGGATACCTGAAACAGCCTTCCAGCGGAGGTAGTGGAGGAGATGGAGGACAAAACAGTGGTGGGGTTCAAAAATGCCTGGGCCAGCCACAGGGCACAATAGGGATAAGGAAGAGAGGGGAAGAGTTGGCATCATAGATCAAGTTGAATCGGCAGCAAAAAATTAAGATCTAAAAAAAAAACAATGGACTGGCTGGGCCCACCTGCTCTTATCTGCCATCACATTCTATGTTTCTATGTGTGTAGAAAATTATTTGGGATTCTGGCAGTGCAGTGACAGTGTGAGGTAATGAGTTAGATACCAATAGTGCAGAGACTGAGGGCCCGATTCTCAAAGATCCCTTAGATCGCTGCAATATGTGGTGAACTACGGCTGTGACAAACTCTGGGTGTGCCAGGGACCCTGCGCCCGATTCTATATAAAAGAGGGTCCCGGTGCCAAACTTCCTGGGTTTGTCACATGTTGCAAGCTGCACCAAACAGTTGAAACACCTACCTAAAGTGCCACAGGATAGCATCCCGGCTGGTGCAAAACTGGCAGGGCTGGGATGATAAGGGGGTGAAGCTGCTGGAGAGGAGGTGGTTGGGGGTATAAGGGGCACAAGAGGTGGCAGAGGGTGAGTCGGTGGGACAGCTGGGCAATGCTGGGACTGAGCTGGCACCTGCTGGGGTGTGTGTATATTGTACATTAGAAAATGGGCTTTTTATTTGGAGGCATCTGATTGGCTAGTACCCATTCCACAGGGGTACATTAACTTACAATAGATGACCACCAAATAAAAAGCCCCAGCCCAAACCTGCCTCATGCCCAGGGAAGTATCCTTGTGCCCAACCTGCTTCCTCATTGGCAGAAGCACTGGGCACACGGTTCCAAAATGCCGCCATGTTTTATATCGCTTAGCGAGACCTGTCATTTCAGCTGCAGGTGTAGCACCCCAATACATGTATTTGGCATAGCCCCCCACCACCGTTACCACACACACATCACAAAACCTTTCCTATTTTCAGCTCCCTTACAGAGCGAGTGACAGACTCCACTTCATCCCCAGAATAGTAAACAGACAACAGTTGATACACCCATTAGCAGAGTCACCAAGGTGGTAAACCTGAAGCAGAAAATACTACGGCCCCCCGCCCTCTCAGCCTTGTCCCTCACTGTTTCCCCCTCCATAGTTTTAAACCCACACCTTCACAGCAACCCCCCCCCTTAAAAGACTATAAACAGCTAACACCTCACTGACCACCATTTTCAATGATCGTTGAGATCCCGATGTTCAGCTCATTCCCTCTTTACTCACGCTACACTCGCTGTCTTCCCATCATAACAGTAGCTGTGGCTATAATGCAAGGCACCAACTGCTAATACTTCAAAGTTTTCAAAGGCACAATTTGAAGACAGAGAGGGGGATGGCTCAGAGGTAATGTGAGAAGTATTTCTTCACAGAGAGGGTTGTGCATACATGGAACAGCCTTCCTGAGAAGGTCGTATAGTCAAAAACAGTGGGGAATTCAAGAAAGCATGGGACAGGCATAAAGCAATTCTAGTAGGGGTAGGAGGAAGTAGGCTGTTGGTTGACTAGGATCTGCAGCTTATCCGTTCGAGGAAAATGGGCAGACTAGGTGGGCCAAGCGGTCCTTATCTGCCATCAAATTCTATGTTTCTATGTTAATCTCCAGCTGGTTAGGTGTTGTACATCCAGGCACAGAGTATTATCCTACTGCTTACCTAGCTAGTATATTCAATTCATTACTATTTGACCAGCATGTTCCGTTCTCAATGCCTTGCTAAAGTCTAGGTAGGCCATATCCACAGCCCCTCCCTGATCTACTACTTTGGTCACCCACTCAAAGAAATCTATCAGATTCATCTGGCATGACCTTCCTGCTGTGAATCCATGGTGCCTTGGGTCCTGTGCCCTCTGGCCTCAAGATACTCGACAATTCTTTCCTTCAGAAGTGACTCCATCATTTTCCCTATCACAGAGGTTAAATTAACAGGTTTAGTTTCCTGCTTGTGCCTTGCTCTCACTTTTGTGAAGGGAATCACATCTGCCCTCCCCAGTCCTCGGGTACCACCCCATCCTCCCATGATTTGTTAAAAGGGTAGCCAGTGGTGTCACTAGTTCTACCCTTAGTTCTTTTAGAATTTGGGGATGAATCCCATCAGGCCCCATTGCTTTGTCCACCTTCAGTTTTAAGAGTTCTTTCAGAACCCTTTATTCTGTAAATGAGCTGGTATCAACTTCTGTATCCAGAGTGTTTCTATTGTTTGTTTTAGGTACCTCCTCTTCATTTGTAAATACTGAGCAAAATATCTGCTTAGTATCTCTGCCTTTTCACAGTCACCTCTGCCCACCCCTCCTCTTTATTAAGCCTCACAATCCCTCCCTTGGTCTTCCTTCGCTCCCTGATGTACCTATAAAAGGTTTTATCCCCCTTCTTAACTGAGTTGGCTATCTTTTCCTCAGTTTGGGCCTTTGCTGTTCTGACTGCCTTCCCAGCTTCCTTTTCTTTAACTGATACAGTTCTCTGACCTGCTCCTTCTGTGATTCATTGTACTTCCTGAATGCTTTCTTTTTCTCTTGAACCTTCACTGCCAATTCCTTTGAGAACTATAGTGGTTTCTTACATCGTTTTGTTTTGTTTATCTGCTTCACACAAAGGCTTGTTACCTCTGTAATGGCAGATTTTATTATTCCCCATTGTTCTTCCACACTTCCTTCCTGCCCATTTGCTAGTGCATTCCTTAGGCACTCACCCATTTTGGCAAAGTCAGCCCTCCTAAAGTCCAGTACTTTTGCCTTTCTATGGCTTGACTCCATTGCTGTGTTTATTGTGAACCATACTGTTCGATGTTCACTAGTTCCCAGATGGCTACCCACTTCTACATCTGTGATCCTCTCTCCATCTCCATGTGAGAGAACCAGTTCTAAGATTGCTCCCTCTCGAGTGGGTTCCAATACTAGTTGTCTAAGGCATGCCCCCTGTAGGGCATCTAGAATAACCCCACTCTTTGAAGTGGCTGCTGCAACTGCACTCCAGTTAACATCTGGCATATTCAGATCACCCATCAGCAATATCTCCCCTTTTTCTGCCATTATAAGTATACTTTCTATCATTTCCTTGTCCATTTCCTCCCCCTGAGAGGGGGGGTTTGTATCCAACCCCTGTGCGGATTGTGGTACCATTGTCTGTCTCCAAATTGACCCACAGTGCTTCTTCTCCTCCCTGTTTACCCTTTTGTTCTGTTGTTTTGATTCCTTTCCTTATGTAAAGAGATACTCCTCCTCCTCTTTACCCTCCTGTCCCTCCTGTAGATAGTGTATCCTGATATGTTTATGTCCCGATCATGGTTTGTGTGTACCATGTTTCTGTGACTGCCATGATATCCAGATGTTCTTCCTCCATCCAAGCCACTAATTCAAGAAGCTTGTTACCCAGACTATGGGCATTGGTACTCATTGCTCTCCATTTTCAATGGCTTTACCTTCTGTTGAAGCATCCCCACTGACCTTTCTACCTCAGTCTTTTCTCATTTAGTACCCTGTTTTGTAGGGAGGCTGGGATTTTCCTGCTGCTATCAGTGCCTCCCCTTGACTAGTTTAAAAGCTTGCCAATGAAGCATTTAAACTGATTGCTCAAAAGACTTGTTCCCTTCCTGGACAGATGCAGACCATCCTGCCAGTATAAGCTGCTGTCCCTCCAGGTGGAATCCCAGTCCCAAATGAAGCCAAACCCCTGTGCTCCACAACATTTTTTCAACCATTCATTATACTGCATGATGCAAAGTACCCTCGCCTCACCCATGCCATTGACAGGCAGCACCTCAGAGAAGGATACTGTGTGTGCTATTTGTCTTAGGTCCCTCCCAACTCTACAAAGTCCTCCTGCACTGCTCCAATCTCATGATGAGCCAAGTCATTTGTCCTAGGTGGACAATGATGGCCTTCCTGTTAAAGCACAGCAGTCTGCCGTGATACTACCTGTCATTTGCCCATACTCAACAGCTCCATGATGCGGTTGCCCACAACCATCGCTCCTCCGATGTCCCAAATGATTCACTTGCTGGTTCATAGCACCCCATAACAACAAAACAGACACAGCAGAGAATTTCAAATCGCCGCCAAGAGTATCAGCAGGCTTACTTTTCTTTATTTCCTGACAGCTCGCCGCCTGTCAGAAGTGCTTTTTAAATCTGCAGCTCGATCAACCCCTTGTTCTTCAGCTCCCAGCTCATCATTGATCTATTAAAAAATGATAAAATAAAACTTGGGCAGTGGCATAGAGGGATGGGAGGTCTGAAATTAAAGAGTAGCGGGGTCAGGCGAGCTGTAGATTGAGAAAAACAGCTCTGGAGAAACACTTAGATCATTAGTTAGAAACAGTTAGAGGAACTCAGCTGGCTAAAATGTTTCTTTGCAGCACAGAAATGCTCAATGGTGGAACAGCTAGCCACGATGGTCGGTTTATATGCAGATGCTCCGAGGACAAGTCCCAAGCTCAGACAAGAGAGACAAAAAAAAAAAAGGCATTCCAATATAGATGGAGGAACTATTTTATTAGAAAAACCTATTTTAAATAATTCTTTCAATTCATATCTTAACTAACCTTTTTTTATGACTGTGCCCATTTTCTAAGAGCAATAATACCCTCCATGATGGGTGGTATTGGGCAATACCAGACCTTCCAGGGGCTATAAGACCCTCCGCCTGCGGCGCTGGGCCTCATTAAACCCTTGGGCAGTCTGGTATAGCCCAATACTGCCCACCCTGTCAGGTATTATTGCTTACTTAGAATCCTTGGTGATCCAGTGTTCCCCCTCCCGGCACCTGCCCTCTTCATGTAATACAATATTCCTGGTAGCTAGCGGTCCCACTCTCCACCCAATCATCTGCCTGCTGTTGTAGAAAGAAAAGCCCTGGTGGCTAGCAGTTCCTTTTCCACCCAATCATCCACCTGCTGTTGTCAATTATATATAGAAACACAGAAATATAGACTTTCATGGCAGATAAGGACTGCTTGGCCCACCCAGTCTGCCCATTTCCTACCTATTGGACAAGCTGCAGATCCTAGTTAACTAACAGCCTACTTCTTCCTAACCTGCACCAGAATTGCCTTGTGTCTGTCCCATGCATTCTTGAATTTCCTCACTATTTTTGACCCCACGACTGCCTCAGGAAGGCTGTTCCATGTGTTCACCACAGTCTTTGTGAAAAAATACTTCCTTACGTTGCCCCTAAGCCATCCCCCTATCTTCAAATTGTGCCCCCTAGTTCTTGCACATCTCTTCTTCTGAAAGATGCTACCCTATTAGACTCTGTTGATTCCTTTGAGGTACTTAAAAGTTTCTATCATGTCCCTCTCTCCCTCCCTTCCTCGATGGTATACATATTAAGCTCCTTTAGTCTCTCTTCATATGGCTTCTGGTGCAGACCCTGCATCATTTTAGTTGCTCTCCTCTGGATTTCCTCCATCATGTCTATGTCCTTGTGGAGATGGGTCTTCAGAACTGCATGCAGTACTCCAGATAGGTCTCACCAACTCTCTGTACAGAGGATAATAACTTCTTGTTTTCTATTGGTGATGCCTCTCCTATACATCCCAGTATCCCCCAGTGCTCCTTACTGCCTTCTCACATTGTTTGCTTACTTTTAGGTCATCTGATATTCTATTTTTGTTGTTGTTAGTACCTGCCCCTCTCCCCATTGTGTACTCTTCCCTGGATTTTGTTTCCCTGGTGCATTACTTTGCACTTCTTTGCATTAATTTAAGTTGCCATACTTTTGACCATTCCTCCAACCTTGCCAAGTCCTTCTCATCCTTTCCACCGCCCCTTGTATATCGACTCTGTTGCAGATCTTTGTGTCATCTGCAAAGAGGCATACATTTCCTTCTAGTCCCCCTGCAATGTCACTTATAAAGACATTAAAAAGGAACGGTCCCAGTACTGAACCCTGCGGAAACCTGCTAGTAACCCCTCTTTCTTCAGAGTGAACTCTGTTTACTATTACCCTCTGTGTCCTGTTGTTCAGCCAATTTTTTACCCAGTCTAACACCCAGGGACTAACTCCCAGGCTGGCTAACTTGTTTATTAATCTTTTGTGTGGGACTGTGTCAAATGCCTTGCTAAAATCTAGGTAGGCCATGCCCACAGCCTCTCCCTGGTCTATTACTTTAGTCACCGGGTTAAAAAAATCTATTAGATACATCTGACATGACCGTCCCGCTGTGAATCCCTGATGCCTTGGGTTCCGTGCCCCACTGGCCGCTAGGTGCTCAACAATTATTTCTTTCATAAGTGATTCCATCATTTTCCCTATCACCAAGGTCAAACTAGCAGGTCTATAGTTTCCTGCCTCTGCTTTGCTCCTACTTTTGTGAAGGGGAATCACATCCACCCTCCTCCAGTCCTCAGATACCACACCATCCTCCCATGATTTGTTAAAAAGGGTAGTCAGTGGTGTCACTAGTTCTCTCCTTAATTCTTTTAGAATTCTGAGGTGAATCCCATCAGGCCCCATTGCTTTATCCACCTTCAGTTTCAGGAGTTCTTTCAAAACCCTTTCTTCTGTGAATGAACTGGTATCGACACCCCTTATCCAGAGTGCTTCTATTGACTGGATAAGGTATCTCCCCCTCCTCCTCTTTTGTGAATACTGAGCTGAAGTATTTGTTCAGCATCTCTGCTTTTTCAATGTCACCCTCTGCCCACCCACTCTCCCTTTTATTAAGCGTCTCTATACCACCCACGGTCTTTCTTCACTCCCTAATGTACCTATAATAGGTTTTGTCCCACTTCTTAACCAAGTTGACTATCTTTTCCTCAGGCCTTTGCTATTCTGACTGCCTTCCCCACTTCCTTCTCCTTTAACTGGCACAGTTCTCTGTCCTGCTCCTTCTTTATTTCCTTATACTTCCTGAAGGCTATCATTTACTTCCTAACCTACCCTGCCACCTCTTTCAAGAACCATAGTGTTTTTTTATTTGTTTTAATTCATTTGTTTCACACAAAGGCTTGTTGCCTCTGCAATGGCAGTTTGAATGTT
The DNA here is from genome assembly GCA_016271365.2 of Neoceratodus forsteri. Classification (NCBI taxonomy): domain Eukaryota; kingdom Metazoa; phylum Chordata; order Ceratodontiformes; family Ceratodontidae; genus Neoceratodus; species Neoceratodus forsteri. The sequence goes on along the minus strand of CM028130.1, from coordinate 168,323,358 downwards.
TCTCCATTGTTCCTCCACCCCTCCTTCTTGCCTGTTTGCTAGTGCTTTTCTGAGGCACTCTCCCATTTTGCCAAAGTCAGCCTTCCTAAAGTCCAGTACCCTAACATTTGTATGGCTTGATTCTATGGCTGTGTTTATCATGAACCACACTGTTTGGTGGTCACTTGTTCCCAGATGGCTACCCACTTCTAAATTTGAGATCCTCCCTCCTTCTCCCTTTGAGAGTACCAGGTCTAAGATTGCTCCCCCCAAGTGGGTTCCAACACTAACTGTCTGAGGCATGCACCCTGTAGGGCATCAAGAATAGCCCTGGTTGCTAGTGGTCCCCCCAACATTCACCCACTGTATTAATAACAATAGCCCAGCTGACCCCCATTCCTGATCCCCTGGATAGTTCAAGTAACTCACCCGTGGTGGCCAAGTGAACAACAAATCAGAGCTGGCACTGGCACAGCCTCTTCTCACCACCATGGTTGGCTACTGACTGAGCTCACAATGAGCGCATACTGTATATAGTATGCTGTCACTGGATGACAGCTGTCATTTAATGAGCACGCATTTATATACAGTATGTGGTCATTAGAGCTGAGTTCGTGGCCAGCCGTGGTGGTGGGAGCAGGGCTATGCTGGTCACTGGTTCTGATTCAGGATGGAGGGAGTAGGGTGGTGGGACACTACCTGATGGGCTGGGAGGTGGGGGTCCACTAGACCACCAGGATGAGTTACTTGTACTATCCAGGGATTGAGGATGTGGGGGGAGAGTCCGCTGGTCAGTTATTATTAATACAGCAGGTGGATGATTGGGGGACTGTTAACCACCAGGGCTATTCATTTGACAACAGTGAGTAGATGATCGGGTGGGAGGTTACTAGCCACCAGGAATACTGTATTACATGAGGCGGGCAGGTGCTGGGAAAGGAGGGACCACTAGACCACCTGGGATTCTACTGTACTGTACAGTACAATGTACATGCACCCCGCAAGTTGTCAGATCAGTCCCTGAATTACTCAGCTGTCCCCCGGACTTCCCCTCTTCTACCTCCCATGCCCCTTATGCCCCCAGCAGCACATTGTCTGACCCTGTCCCACTGGTGCAAGCCACTTAGACCACCTCCTGGCTGGTCAATGGTCTCCTTTGCTGTGTCCATGGCAGGGCTTACAGAATCCTAGAAAAGGAAATGTTGCAGCCTGGCCATGGTGCAAGCCCTGTTGTGACCTGATGCACCTGGTTGCTTGCCACAACCTTGAAGCAAGGGTTTTTTTGTGCAGCTGAGTTACATTTGACACAGGCTGCTTTGTACAATTGCGTTTGATGCAAGTTGTGACACAAGTCGCCACTTGCATCAAACTCTTGTAACACAAGTCCCTTGCATCAGCCTACTGGTTCTGAGTATCAAGCCCTGAGCTAAATGATGGTAGTGGAGGAGTTGATGTCGGCAGTGAGTTAGATAACAGCAGTGCAGGGACTGCATGCAAGACATGAATCAGATATCGGTGGTGCATGGACTGCATGTAGTCAGCGAGTTAGATACTGACAGTACAGGGACAGTAGGTAGGCAGTGAGTTAGATACTGGCAGTGCAGGGGCAGTAAAAAGGCAGTGGAATAGATACTGGTAGTGCAGGGACTGTATGAAAATAATGAGTTAGATATTGACATTAGAGGGCCTGTATGTAGACAATGAAGTTACACTAGATGCTATCAGTGCAAGGACAGTGTGTAGGCAATGAATTCGATCCTGACAGTCCAGGAACTGTATGCAGACAGCTGAGTTAAGGTTCTGGTAGTGTAGGGACTGTATGTAGAAAATGAGTTAAATACCAGGGGCCCGATTCACAAAGGTGAGTGCAAGGTGCACCGTAAGCAGCTTGCACTGACCAGCGGTGCACCAGGGACCCTGCGCCTGATTAACTATCAATTTGGGTCCTGGTAGCAAAGTACCATGGCTTGCACGAGTCCTGGCACTGTGCCAAACAGATGGTGCATCCTGAAAGTGTAGAGCAAGCCATGGGGCAGCAATGCGTCAATAGCACCATGGCCAGCAGTCCCTGGTGGCTAACACACCCCCTTCCCCAGCCCCAAACCCAGTAAGTGTATTAAACTAAAAAATCCTTGGTGGTCTAGTAGTCCACCGATCATCCTCAATCCTTGATATATACAGTAAAGGAAAACCTGGTGGTCTAGTGGTCCCTGAATCATTCGCAATCCTTGATATATACAGTAAAAAAAAAAAACTGATGGTCTTCTGATCCCCAGATCATCACTGATCCTCAGTGTGTACAGTAAACAAAACCTGGTGGTCCACCATCACCACATCCACTGACAGAGCTGTCAATCTGCATGCCTTATTGACAGCTAAGTTGGTGATCAGGCGTGATGATGTGAGGAGGGCTGTGCTGGTCAATGGCTCTGTGTCGGGTTAAGGGTGAGAGGGGTGGTGGGACACTACCTGCCGGGTGGGGGGCCACTAGATCACCAGGTTTATGTTTTACTTTATATATTGGGAATTGAGATGATCAGGGGACCACCTGACCACCAGGTTTTCTTTACTGTATATATTGGGGATCGGGAATGATTGGGGGACCACTAGACCACCAGGGATGTTTTGACTATTGTTTTACAGGGATCAGAAAACTGTCAAAACCCTCCAAGAGGCCATTTTAAGTACCATTAGACGGGCCCTGGCTGGTCTAGGGGTACTTAGAATGTAAACATCTGGTAGGGTTTTTTCAATACCGAAAGGGGGGCTATGTCAGCCTACCTCTGCCGCGGGTCCCCTAGTGGCATGCCACAGCCCATGTTTTGGGAAAAGGCTAGGGCAAGCCCCTGCAGCACATGTGGCCTGCGTTTGATGCAGGCTGCCTTTCTGAATTGCTCCCGAGCATCTTCCAGTGTAAGGTGCCACTTGCATCTTTAATGTTTGACGCAGGCACCTTGCGTCATTCTAGGGGCCTGTGAATCTGGCCCCAGCAGTGCAGATCATAAATGTAGGCAGTAAATGAGATTCTGGTACTGGAGGAACTCTATGTAGACAGTGAGTTAAATACTGACAATGCAGAGACGGCATGCAGACAATGACATTCTGACAGAGGAAGAATTATATGTTAACTGAATTAGATAACAATAGTGCTAAGTCTGAAAGTAGGCAGTGAATTTGATTCTGTTTGTGCAGGGATATTATGCTGACAATGAGTTAGATACTTATAGTGCTGGGACTGTATGTGGACAGTGGGCTCAATTTTTTAAATGCTGATGCAGGGCTTCCGTCAAGCCCTGGCTCAAAGCCATTTTTTGGCACATACAAACATACAAAATTTGCCAGCAGATAAAGGCCTAGAGGTCTATCAAGTCTGCTCGAATGTGCAGCTAGCACCCCTATTCTGCAGCTGCCCCTCCCTTCCACCTTTCCCCTTCATTAACCCTCCCCCTTGTCCTGTCCCATCCCCTTTTGAAGCAGTCCACTGTTCTACTGGATACCACTTCTGCAGGTATCGCATTCCACCCAGCCACCACCCTCTCTGTAAAAAAGTGTCTCCTCATCTCCCTCCTGAACCTTCCTCCCTCCAGTCTCATATCATGGCCCCTGGTGTCCATCCCTCCTTACTTTGAACAGCCCCTCTGTATCTGGCTTGTTTATTCCTTTCATGTACTTAAAGGTCTCAGTCATGTCCCTCCTGTCCCTCCTCTCCTCCAGTGAGTACATGTTCAACTCCCTCAGCCTCCTCTCATGTGATGGTAGAAAAATGGCAGACTGGATGGGCCTTGCAGTCCTTGTCTGCTGTCAACTTCTATGTTTGTATGTACCCCCGTTTTTTTTTTTTTGCATTAGTGCAGCAAACTGAACTTCTGGTTGTAATAAAACATGGGTGTTGCGCCCAATGCCCTTTGCTGGTTCCAAGACTACCTGATACGGAGAAATCAATGTGTCAAAATTGGGCAAACAGCATCCAGCGCAAGAGAGGTATCATTAGGGGTACCCCAGAGATCAATACTGGGGCCCCTACTCTTCAGACCCTTCTTAAATGACCTTCCCACAGCCTGCGACACCAAACTCACACTATATGCAGATGATGCTGTGCTCCTGAGCAGCAGCAGCACGTCTCAGGCTGCCCTACAATCTGAGCTGCAGAACTCCTGCTCCAAACTCAAGGACTGGTTCTGTAGTCATAAGTTGCTACTAAACTACAAGAAGACCAAGGCCATGCTTATGTCCAGCCCCCACAACAAAAATAAGCACTACCCCCTCATCATCTCCAACTCATGCAGTGAGCCGCCGGAACAAGTCCACTTGTTCAAGTATCTAGGGGTCATAATAGATGATACCCTCATGTTTGTGCACCATATTGACTGTCTGGTCAAGACAGTCAATACAAAGATTGATGTCCTGTACAGGCACAGGCAATACCTCTCTCTCTGAGGGCCCTCCACCTCTCAGTCCACAGTTCCATTATATCTACTATTGACTATGGATTAGTGGTCTATGGGTTGGCAATGGATACAGCGCTCAAGAGGGTTCAGTCTGTGCTTAACAAAGCCTGCAAACTCACCCTGGATGCTGGGCGTGGCACTCATACCTGTACTCTGTATGAACGCACAGATTGGCTGTCATTAAGAAACAGGGTCAAATTCCAGACTTGCATCCTAGGGAAGAAGGCTCCATTGGGTAAAACACCACCTTGTGTAGGCAATTTGATCAAGACAGCCAACTCGTTACAGGTCAACAGAGGGAGGACTAGAGGGGCCTTGGCTATCCCCTTCCATCGCACCTCACTTGGGCAATGTGCATTTGCCTACCGGGCCCCCCTGTGGATGAATGAATTCCTCGGGCACCTCTTGGCCACCAATTGTCTGGCCCAATTCAAAACTGGCATCAAACAGCACCTAATAACACTCTCTAAGTGCACCTGCCCCTAAGTCCAGCCACACCTGCTCTCTCTGCCTCCCAGCAAGCACTAGGCAGGCCTCAGGTACCCCCTTCCTCTGTCCCTTCTCATGACTTGCCTCAGCAATCAGTTTGCATCATGCTCCTTCAGCACCTGCCACCCCACCTTCCCTCCCCCAACTCCCAGTCCCGTGAGTTTCCCTAACAGTCACTACTAATGCAGGCTGCCTGATCATGCCCCCTCACACCCCACCATTTACTCTAGCGTGTCTTCTCCGCTCAGCCTCCCCTCACCCCCCCATTTCTCCCTATACCTTATCGCCCTTCTTCCCCCACCCTTCACCTCCACCGCAGTACCTACCTCTCTCTTGTACCTCCTTTCTTCACCCCACTGTCAGCCAGCCCCGTCCCTCTGAACTACTGGCAAGGCACTTTGTGGCTGCTTGTTCCCCCCACCACCCTCATAAAGTGTTTTTCTTGTTATTTAACTTGTACCTATGTTTTGAGTTATTCTGTAAGTTCTGAATCCAAGCTGTATCATTCATTGTACTGTACCTTTGCTTTCTCCTATTGTTCTTTGTTTTGCAATCTATGACGTGGAACCTTTGTAAAAGAGCTTGTGCTCAAAGGTCTTTTTCGAATCACTAAATAAATAAATAAATAGGTCAAAGCTCATAATTAGCATTCTGCACACAGTCTGTGACATAGTAAAAACTCCACACTGCTGTTTCCATGAAAAGAATTGTGCAACATGTTGTCCATAGATAGAAGGCAACTGAAAATTATGTGTTTAATATCAGTGTTTATTCAGGTACAGTTAAATATGGATCCTTTGGAAGTATGAGTTCTTTGCTGTAAACAGGAATATTAGTAACGCTGCCAATGAGCACACATTTTCTGTCCTCTTTAAGAGTTTGTTCTAGGCAAGTGGAACACAGGAAGCTGGTGTGTGACTAAACCTGTGATGCATATGCATATACTGTAGATCCTGGGAGGCAGTGTGTGAGTAAACCCATGAGATAAGTAAACCTGGAAGGCAGGTGTGTGGAAGTGTGTGTCTAAACTTGTGAGATAACCAAACCCTGGAAGTAAGGGTATGACTAGACCTGTGAGATAAGTAGTCTTGGGGGGGGGGGGCTGCTGTGTCACTAAATCTGTAAGACAAGTAACCCCCGGGAGGCAGGTATGTGACTAAACCTGTGAGATACTGTAAGTAGAAAAGCAGACTTTGGGAGGAAGGTGTGTGACTAAAACTGCGAGTTATGTAGCCTCTGACAGGCAAGTGTGTGAATAACCTGTAAGATAAGTAGCTCCTGGGAGGTAGGTATGTGACTATACCTCTGAAGTAAATAGACCCTGGAAGGTAGGCGATGACCAAACCTATGAGATAAGTAAACCCTAGTAGGTAGAGTGTGACTAAACTTGTGAGATAAAAAGACCCTGGGAGGCCGGTATGTGAGTTAACCTGTGAAATAAGAAGACCCTGGAAGCTTGATCGGGATTAACCTGTGAGATAAGAAGAACCTGGGAGTCCGGTGTGTGAGTTAACCTGTGAGATAAGAAGACCATGGAAGGCCGGTGTGTGAGTCAACCTGTGAGATAAGAAGACCATGGGAGGCCGGTATGTGAGTTAGGTTGTGAGATAAGGGGACCCTGGGAGGCCAGTGTGAGTTAACCTGTGAGATAAGAAAACCATGGTAGGCCAGTGTGTGAGTTAACCTGTGAGATAAGAAGACCAGGGGAGGCCAGTGTGTGGGTTAGCTTGTGAGATAAGGGGACCCTGGGAGATAAGAAGACTATGGGAGGCCAGTGTGTGAGTTATCCTGTGAGATAAGAAGACCCTGGGAGGGCAGTGTGTGAGTTAGCTTGTGAGATAAGGAGACCATGGGAGGCCAGTGTGTGAGTTAACCTGTAAGATAAGGAGACCCTGGGAGGTAGGCATGTGACAAAACTGGTGAGACAGGTAGATCCTCAGAGGCAGGAATGTAACTAAACCTGTGAGATAAGTAGACTCTGGGAGCCAGGTGTGTGACCAAACCAGTGAAGTAAGTAGATCCTTGGATGCAGGTGAATGACTATGCCTGTGAAATAGGTAGAATAGGAGAGTCAGCTGAGTGGCTACACCTGGAAAGTAGAAGATGAAGGCAGGCGAGTTACTAAACTTGTGAGTTAGGTAGACTTGGGAGGCAGGTACAGTAAGTTACTAAACCTGAGAGGTAGGTAGATGTGGAAAGCAGGCAAGTTACAAAACCTCTGAGGCAGGTACACTCTGGAAGGCAGGTGCATAAAACCTGTGAAGCACAGCACAGTAGGTACAGTAGACCCAGGGAAACAGGTGAGTGACTTAGCATGTGAGATAGAACATGAGAGGCAAGTGAGTTGCTAAACTTGTGAGGCAGACAGACTCTCAGAGGCAGCCAATTCTGGTGTGTCTGCATTTAACTGCTGTTTGTAATAACATTGATAATCTGACACAACCTTCTGCTGTGTTTGCTGCTTCCAGCACAGTTGTGTCCAAGTTTAAATCCTTCCGGGCCAATTGGTAATGCTGTGCAGTGAGTGGTTATTGCTCACAACCAAAGCTTCCAGGCACATGCTCTATTTTGGGTCCAGCAGTGTCTAATTCCTTCTGTACATGCTGCTTTTTGGCCCACTGGTGGAGGCGTTTACTGCCACGCAATCAATAAGCAGCTTCTTTGCCTTTTTAGTAACTCAGCCGTTTCCTCGGGTTCAGCGATCCCCATGAGACCTGTCTTGATGTGATCCAGCCATGACTATTTAAAGACTGTTAGTGCTGCAGTAATTTTAATGTGATCAAAAATGTCATTTCACAAATACTCACTAGATTTAGTATCTGTGGATCAATAAAAGCCTCTTCCTTAGGCTGATTGCTAGAATTTATTATGAGCAGACTAAGGGTGTTCGAAAATTGGCCTCTGACAGAGTTAAAGACATGTCCCATTTACAGTATGAAGCATCCTTGACTACAAGTCTATGGCAGTTGTGATGACCCATTCCTTAATCACAGTATGTGACCTTTTGCATATTGTAACATTCTATTGTTTATGACTTTGGTCTTCTGCTCTGCAACACACTGTGAACTCAGATACTAGAATCACCAGGGGCAATGCAGTACCAAACCCAAATACAATGTGTGTGTGTGTGTGTGTGGAGGCAAGGTGAGGGTAGAAGCTGCAGTCTAAAAGACTGAAGTGCTACACACTTGGGCAGACTAGATAGACCATAAGGCCTGTGTCTGCTGGCGATTTCGTATGTTCATATGTAATGTTATTTTATTTAGTGTCTTTCATAAATAGATGTATTACAAAACAATTTACATCTGGAGGAAATAATTCGGGTTTGAAATATGATGGGATGGAGCAATACACAGACCCCTGCTTGCTTAGTACAGTTAACAGCTGAAGGCAGTTTAATGAAGAGACGGATAAATCCCTTAGGGAAGTCATCAACAGAATGGCAGGTAAGAGTGAAATGGTGCTAGTTGATTACTTCAGTCTGTCAGATGTAGAGTGGAGCCTTCTAGCTGTGACTTCAGCAAGGAGCAGGGCCTATAAAAACCTTTCTCAGGCTGCTAGTCAAAGAACCCACTAGGGGTGGGGCAGGCTGAACATGGTACTTACAAACAGGGACAGCATTGCAGACGTCACAGTGGGCCATCCCCCTAGGTACCAGTGATCACTGAACAATGTGGCTCAGTATAAGGGCCGGAGCAGAGGCAGACCACACAAGGATAAGGGTCCTGGACTTTAGGGGGGCGGAATGAAAATAAATAGTTGACTGCCTCAGAAACTGCTTTGAAGCTGGGATTGCCAGGGAGGGGTAGAGGCACAGTGGGGAAAAATAAGGGAGGGCCATGCCTCATACCCTGGACCCACTGTACTTTCCAGGTTTTGTGACTGGTTAGACAGCCCTTGGTTGGGGGTCAGCCACCAATAATGCTGAATCTGATCAGATTGATGAATTTACCAAGACTACCTTGCTGCGCATATCATGCTGACTTTGGCTATGTCTGTTGAAAATTGGCTAGTAAATACCTGGCTGTGGCCATTTTTCTCCAAAGTTTGTTGTCTGTCTCAGTCTGTCCAGGGGAACGAAGGGATGTGCCCTGTACGACAAAAGCAGACAACATCTACGTGAAGTAAGTAAGCAAAAGCAGAAGAAAAACAAGACCATTCTCCACGGAAGTGGCAAGGACAGTGAAAGAAACATGGGTGGCATCAAGAGGTGTAAGGAAACATGGAGGAGGACAGTGCGTATACCAACAAAGCAGAAGGAAGCAGGCAAAGTGGCAAGGAGCGAAGGTGCAGACAGAAGAAGAGATTGCCAAAGGGTTGCTAAAGTGAATAAAACTTTCATCAGGTACATAAGTGTGAAGACAAAAGCAAGAGGAGGGATAGTAATGGTTAGAAGGGTGGTGGTGGGGTGGGAGACTGTGAAGAGGGAGACAAATAATAAGCAAAACCTTAAACAGGTATTTCTGCTCAGTCTTCACAGTGGATGGAAAAGGGGATAAACCTCAAGAAAGATGCAGAAATAGGAGGAGGTGGACACAAGTCCATTTTCAGAGGAAAGAGTCCTGAAAGGACTTGCAGCCCTGAAGACGGACAAGGCCATGGGACAAGATAGGATACACCCCAGGGTACTAAAAAACTCAGGGAGGTGCTAGCTTCCCCACTGACAACCTTGTTCAGCAGCTCACTGGAAGCAGGCATGGTTCTGGAGGACTGGAGAAGGGCTGACATGGTTTCTCTACATACGGCAGCAGGGAGGAACTAGCAGTTTAGACTTGTCAGTCTTACTTCAGTGGTGGGCAAATTAATGGAAACACTACTGAAAGAAAGACTGGTAGAACACCATGAATCCAATCAGCTGCAAGACCACAGGCAGCATGGATTCATAGGCAAGGTCATGCCAAACGAATCTGATAGATTTCTTTGACAGGGTGATGAGGAAATATATGGGGGATGTGACACAGCCTTTCTGGACTTTAGTAAGGCCTTGACATTGTGCCACACAGAAGACTGAGTAGGAAGATGAACAGCTGAGTCCATGAATAGTGGGCAACAGACATTAGGCACTACGACAGAGAGGTTACAAAAGATCAAGGAAGGGGGCAGGTGCACAGAAAAGTAATGAGGTCAGAAGTTAAGTGATTTGTTTGGGGTCTCGCAGTGAGTCAGGACACAGCTGTGCTATGACCAGATCCAGCCACAACTGTCTGACTTTATCAGACTTCGAGATTCAGGGTGCTGCTAGACATAGAGCAGGAGGCTGGGCCCTGCCACTGGCGATAAGCTTGCGTGGGAGATTGTGGACACTAGAGGCTGACTGGCAAGTGACAGACCCACGCAGTTTCCTGAGCTGGGAGGGTGTGGGCTAGCTGTGATAAAAGGTGAGTTTGTCCTACATAGTGAAGGAATATAAAAGTTCTAAAAAAAGAAAACATTTGGATAATTATTTTTAAGGCTATTCTTTTGCTTTCATAATTCAAACACATTTATTCAAATAAAAATGCTCCCTTCCAATTCCTGTTGTCCCTAACAGTGAGTGTCTTCCCCTCTGTGCATGTCATACAATCTGAAGTCCTCAGGCCCGATTACAAGACGCATGGCACAACTCGCAGGCGTATGCGAGTTGCACCATGTGGCACTACGCCTGGGACCCTGCCCCCTATTCTAAGACAGGCAGGTTCCCCAGCACCTATGCCTGTGACTTGCAGCAGCCGCAGGCTAGCACCAAGGGAATGGTGCACTGGACCTGGGTGCCGCAAGTCATGGCACACAATCTACTGCCCCCCAGAGCTCCCCCGCCCCAAAACACACCTGCACACACCTGGGGGCATTGGGGAGGGGACTGGCCAGTTGGCACAGGTGATCGGGGGCATGAGAGAAAACCAGGGGGGTCCCTGAATTTTTGGGAAGCGGGGCATGTCTGAGCGGGGGCACATGGGGCACAGACATGGAATTTTGGTGCTGCTGGGGCATCCATCGATGTGCCAGGATGGATGCCCCTTAGACTACCTCCAAGCTGGCCTAACCCGCTATGCCAAACTGGGTCCTGAATGGTGTAGGTGGGTTACAGCAGCTGCCCTTCCAGAATAGGGCACAGTTGCTGTCATAACCCACCCTTGTGCCATGCTGCTGTGAGGTTGCGGCATAGTGGTGGCCAGCCCACCTCTGGCACAACCTGAGCGGCATGAAACAAGCCATGTGTCTTGGTTCACGATTTACGTATCCATGGTGCAAGGTGCAGTTTACACCATGGGGTTTGGTATAATCGCCTTGCGCCATGCGCAAGTCAACTTCATGTCAATGCTACAGAAGCAGTAGCCAGCTCTTCTGGAAGTAGACAACTGCATGTGCAAGTTGAATGGTCCTGCAAATTAAAAAGCTTGTTTTTACAGAAACAAATAACTGTTATACAATTCTAGTGACCAGGGCCGGCCTTAACTATTCTGGGCCCATGTGCAGCCCCCTGTCAGGTCCCACCACTCCATTCCCTGTGGACCCCCCCATCCAACATTTACATCTAACTAATCCTCCTGTCCTGTATTAAAAAAGCAGTACCAAGTCTGCTAGTTTAACCAGCATCTTTTAATTAGTGCCATTGACTGCACTGAATTATTTGACTTCACCATTGGAAATGAATCTGACTGAGCCTGGAGCAAGAACTTAATGGCACGTGTATCTACTGTCATTCATTTCTGTAAGGACAGGGACATATCACTGACACCACCTCCGATACCTGATCTGAAAACAAATTAAACATAACTTTTCTGGAGGTGAGTGAGAGACAATAGAGAGGATTATCATGGGTGCCAGTAAGGTTGCCACCTGTCAGGTTTTTACCTAGTGATCAGGTTTTCGGGATCTCTATTAGGAATCTGGTTTTGCTCTGTGCTGGTCAGGTTTTTGAGTCATTGTGAGTGCTCACATATTTTGAAACAGGGTTTGTCATATCATTCATTGTTTCAGCTACATGTCCAGGTTACAGACAAGTTCTCTTGTCAGTATAACCCTTTGTTTGTGAAAGCAGTCAACCTGGGAGGTGTAAAGTATGGCCATTGACACCATTAGCACTTACTTAACCTAATCTTTTCCACTGCATCTTAAAGTAGCACAGCAGCAAAGCTGTCCCCTCCTTTTGTAACAGTAACAGAGCCAGTTGTGTTCCACTTTCATTTGCTGGTAAACATTTTCTTCTCTAACAGAATTTAGGCATTTTTAAATGTTGTAAATAATGTTTTTCCCTCAAGATACAAGTATGGGCCCCCAAGGTGCAGGGGCACAGCTTTCACCTAGCTAAGGCCGGCCCTGCTAGTGACTTCCCACACAATTTTCAATTGTTACAAAATCCGGGCATAGATATCCCTAAAAAACATAGGCAGACATTTTTTCCATCCCCCCACACACATAACAAAGTGCACATGCATATGTTTTGACTATCTCACCCCATGATATCCATAAAAGGGGGCCCTGTTTTCAAAAGGGGTTCTCCATTCTGTACCTACTGTATGGCAAAAGGCTTTTAAAACTAAAGTCCTGCACTCTTGGTCACTGCCAATCATAACCCGCTCCTTTTGTTGCTGTCAAGTCATATCTACACTTTTGCCAAAGGTTCTGGTTCCACTCCATTCCAGGACTGCTGACTGGGCGCTGGCATCAGCATGAAAAGGAATCAAAATCTATGGCCAGTTTCACCTGTAAAACCTTTCTTTTTTTATCCAGATAATCTATGGAGTGACCAGAACCTGGACTCTGACCCCGATCTTCCCCAGGGCTGGAGGACCATCCGAGATGCATCTGGCACATATTACTGGCACGTGCCAACTGGGACCACGCAGTGGCAGCACCCCTCTTTCACCTCTGCTGTAGGGCAAAGCCTGGAAATCGAAGCGGCCTACATAGAAGGAAAGGTACAAGATGAGTGGAAAGATGGAAGGAGGATGGGAGGGAGGAATAGCTCAGGGAACCACCCATTTCATTGCTGAACGAATATTACAACATTTCTGACTCAGGTTCTGTTCTACTAATTTAAGCTGAGAAATATATGGGGTTCAGAGTACTGTATCCTGAAACTGAACATGAAGTGTCCTTGCCATGGAGTGATGTATCTATGGCTAAGCAGCCTCCGTCATCCCACTTCCTAGCTGGACTCCAGCATAGTAACAACCATACATGCAGCTTAGCAAACTGCAATCTCTGGTCATATTTCCTCATTTGTACAATTCAAAGCCATCTTCCTAAAGCGCGAGCCATTGACTCATTGTTGGAAATAGTATATATATCTCTGTCCCTGACTAGGCTGATGCTTGAATTAATTGGCACATTATAGTGTTGACTAGTCCACCTGTGTCACCAAGAGTAACACCAACTTCTGTTTGCTCTGCACAAGAAGGCTAATTTGTTCACCCGAGTACTGACAGAGGGTTATGACTGGCCCCTCAGCTCAAGGTTCAGATTCAGTTCTGGCTCTTGCTGGCTGAAAGCAGTTCTCATTCCATAGCTGTTTGATGGCCCAAGACTGAAGCTATACAGAGGCACAATTTAATTTCCTGTTAGCTATCTCACCACAACCCAAAGACCAAGTGGGCATCGCATCTGAATGACTCTGTCAACTAAGCAGAGGTGGTTCTTACCGTACATGGCAGTGTTGCAGTGCACTGATGGGGCAGGGTAGGAAGGTTGCTTGAAACCTTCACTTTTTTCAGTTTATTTATGTGGGACAAGGATGGAACAACTCCTTGCCCTCAATGAAGGAGGGGTGGAAGGGATCTTACTTTGAAAACTGTTTTATTGTAGAGGGCAACAGAGAGACATGGCTAATCCATGCATTTGCATTAGAAAAGGTTTGCAAATACCACAGAAAGGCACAGTACAAAGGTCACAAGTGCCAGAAGTGGTATGACACACAAAAAAACTTTAAAAATAGCCCCAGATTTAAGCCAATATTTACATAAGTATATTATTCATAGGGCCAACCTGTACTATGTACCACCACCTGCGAGACTGGATGTAACACGCAATCTCTGGAGTCTCCCACTGAAGTTTGCTGGGGGGCCGAGAGTAGGGCGGATCCAAGGTGCTCAGCTCAAGGGAAAGGAATGGGTGTGCTGCCAGTTGCTAGCACACACTCTGACACTCATCCAAAGAGTGCCATTGCCATTGGCTGGGAAGGCAGCCCCTCATCTGCCCTCCCACCTGGAAGGAGGGTGCAAGGCATCCTCTGTCGTTGAGGTGGGGAGACTAGGAAAAATAACATGTAAGTAATAAGGCCCAACACTGTGCACATTACAGTATTTGTTTTCTATAGAGATTTTTCTCCAGGGCACGCCGCAGGCGGCTGCCCCATTCTGTCCCTGTCTCCCCAGCCCGACAACTGCCCCTCTGACACACCAAGCTCCAATATCCCCCACCGGATTGCCCCCCATGGTGGGTCCAGGAAGGGGAGGGCTGTTCTCCCCCCCCCCACCCAGAGATCCAGTGTCCAGATTTATAGGGTCGACATGCTGGTGGCAGTGCTGAGCAAGGGTGGACAGGCAGGACTTCATAGAGACTGCAGTCGCCATTTCATTTACTACAGGTCTCCTGCCGCGGCATTATGCAGGTGCATGTGCATGGATCGCATCACGCTCAGTGTAACTGTGGCCCTTCCCTTCCTAGCTGCTCTTGCCGCTGGTGCTACCTCTGGGCCTCCACCTAGGGGCAGCCAAGGGCCAAGCCAACAAACGTTCCCACCCCGGGAGAGGAGAGCTGTCCTCCGGGTGCTCAGTCCTCTTCCCCCTGGCCAACCCCCAATGGCCCAAGCTCGCTTCTAACCTCGGGTCACCGGCATGATAAAAGATAAGGCGCTAGGTGCCTCAGCCATCTACGCCACTAGGCCGGCTTCGCTGTGTATATTATTGTGGGATAACAGCATGCCTTTGAAGTGAGGCATGAGTGAAAGCTGAGTACTTTACACACCCAAGAAGGACCATTATCACACAGTTATACACACCCTGGAATACCGTACTTAGATTATAAAATGATTCTCCTGATTTTTTGCTTTAAACTAAGGCATGAGGTTTAGCAAGTTAAGTATTCCTGACCTGTTCTTTTGTGCTGGTTGAATACAATGCCATGATCACATCTGACCAATAACATGCATTAGTTTTTCTTACCCATTTTATAATAAACTGTTACTCATGCACCTTGAAAAGTCTTGTCCATGGTCAGGTAACCCAGCCTGATACCTTGCTCACAGGACCTCATAAGGTCATGTAGATAACAGAAAAGCGTAGGAAATAAATTGAGTTGTCCAAAGGTGCCATTGGCTTGAACACATGGGGCAGAATGCAATATTAGAGAGTGGGGGATGTAGAGTGGACAAACTGTATTACGTGGAAATGTTCATGCCATATGTTTTCATGTTGTGCTTTCCTTTTGAACAGGATCTGCATAAAGCTGCCTTAGGGAATGGCTCTGAAGGGGAGGTCGGATAGTCCAGTGCAATCAGCAAATAAAAGGTAAGCAGGACAATTGTAAAGACAGCTGACAAAGTGATTGCTTTGCTTGTGGTGCACAGACTTCGTGGACACAGCATCCACAGTGGAAGTCCTTCCCCAGCACCCTTGATTCCTTTTTGCATTGTCAAGAAACGCAACAAATATCTTTCTTGGAGAATATTTTATTTCCAGCTTCAAAAGGCAGTCTTGAGCCGAACATGGTCAGGCATAGAACAGGGCTGGGTAGCAGAATTTCAGTTGCTAAACTCTAGGGTGCAATAATTTCAGATAATTTAAAATGGAGTCCTCATGTTGATGACATATACAAGAAGAGAAACAAAAGAATGTATCTTCTGTCAGTTTTTGTCTTTTCTCTATTATGTTTTTATCCAGAATTTTTCCCTGTTTTCATCCTCCCCCTTCCCCGGGTACATGCCGTGTTTTCAAGGTGCCCTCCTGACTTGCCACCCCCTCTCGTCTACGCTGCCACCGGACCTCCACCCGGTGGCAGCGGAATTATGGGGCAGGGAGGGAGGGGTGACAACCACCCCAGGAGAGGACAGCTGCTGTTACGCTTCTCGATCCTGCTTCATCCCCCCCCCGCCGTGCTGGCACCTGATGACCCGAGGTCATTCCCGAACCCAGGTCACTAGTGTGGCGGGAGGTGTGGCATCCAGTGCCTCAACCATAAGTGCTACTGGGCCTGCCCTGTCAGTTTTTTAACTCTATTTATGCACTCCTGCCAGCAATGGTCTGCCCCTGGTCCAAGGCATGTTGGCCACCTTCTCCCCAGGCTCTCCAGTAGACCTTAGTTACCCATACGGTAGCCCCCCTTCCTCCCTTGGCAGGGAGGGAGAGAGGAAAAGTAGGGATATGCTAATCCGGAGACCCAGTGGGACAGACAGTGGAGCAGAGGACTGGGCATCATGGTGCATGGTAGTAGGGATTTTCAATTTAATTTCTCCCTGACGCCAGGGACATGCAATGATGTCCTAGCCCATGGCGTGCGTTTCTGCATGCTCGGTGCCAACATCCATCCCAACGCCAATCCCTGCACTTGAGCTTCCACTAGCGCACTGACGCCTGGCCACTGCCAGATGTCAGAATGTTCCAGTGGTATGCTTTTCACCTCCCTGGAGGAGACTGTCCATCAGATTCTCATCCCCCCACTGATCCTCTGATGCACCGAGCTTGCTCCTCAACTCGTGTCTCGCGCTGCAAACAGTAGCTCTACCACTGTGCTGGTGGGCTGGCCATCTTCTGTCAGTTCTCAGCATGCACTCCTATCAGTTGTTAAAACATTATTTAGCTCCAGTATGGAGTATGCATGTCCAGTCTGGCACTTGGGTCTAACTGAAAAAAGGAAAAGTGAGATGATAAGAGTCCGTCCAGAGGAGCACAACTAAGATTATAGTCAAGGAGTCCCACACAAAAAGGAGAAGTATCCTGGGATTAGAAAAGTTGGAACAGAGAAGGGAAAATTTATGTAAATAGTTCACTGATTTGAAGCCAAGAGCTGAGTACACACTAGGTGGAAATGATATTATTGTTACGGAGAAGGAGAAGGATCTGGGGATTATTATTATGAACAACCTTAAAGTGGCCACTGCCAGTCAGTGCAACAAAGCATTTGGAAAGGCAAGCAGTATGATGGCATGTATAGGGGGGTATCACTAGCATGAGAAGGGAGGTGATAATGCCCCTGTACAAATCAGTGGTCCATCCACACTTAGACTATGGGGTACAGTTCTGGAGACCACACCTACAGAAGGATATTGATAGGGTGGAGAGAGTACAGAGAAGGGTGACAAAGATGGTACATGGTATACAGCAGAGGACATATGAGGAAAGGATGGAAGAACTTGACCTATATCCACTGGAAACCCGGGGGAGGGGGGGATATGATTGAAACTTTTAAATACCTAAAGGGAATTAACAGGGTGAGGGAAGGAGTAACTTCACGAGAAAGTGCAATCCAAGAACAGGGGGGTACAGCTTGAAATTGAGGGGTGGTAAATTCAGAGGGAATATGAGAGGGCAGTACTTCACTGAGTGGGTGGTGGGTCCATGGAATGGGTTACCGGAGTGGGTGGTTGAAGCATCAACAGTGGATGGGATAAATACATGGGTTTAAACATGAAAGGGAGCGATAGATATGCTGAAGGGAAAAAGGGGTCTGAGATTATTGGAGGTGGGGGGGGGAGACATGAAAGGGAGATGTACTCGGGTAGCAGCAAGACTACCTGGGAGAGGTAACAAGGGCAGACTAGATGGACCAAAGGGGTCCTTTTTCTGCTGACAAACGTCTATGATTCTATGATTTGATTAAGAGCTGCATCAACCTCTAAATGTTTTTCTTGGAGTTTCAAAGATTATTTACAGCTAGCAAATGTTTGCACATGTTATGTTTAATTATGGGTGTTATGTAGGTTGATTATGTATTTGTAATTTGCATGTATATTTGAATTTCGTAATTGTTTCTGTTTTATAGTGAAATAATTTTGTAGCGTACTCATTTAGTACCCAGGTCATGCCTGAAAAAGGGGTTTTATGCCAGTGCACTTTACCCGTCAACAAAGTGAAATAAATAACTATATAACAGCAGCAAACAACAGGAACTGTTATAGATCAATGCTAAAAGAAATTACAGAACCAAAACAAACCCCCAAAATTAAAAAAAAATTGAAAACATATAAGAGGCAAACAAAACGGTACTTGACTAGTTATATATACCGTGGCCATAGGATACATTTGGTTGCAGTTCAGGTGAAATGATGGATGTATACAGCAGTAAGGATAATCCTTCTGGCTCTTATCTCCAGGTACACTTGGAATATCTCATTTGGTATAAGTGTTAGACAAATTTAATGTGCAATTTGGTAGTGAGCTTGTGACGATTAGGCTATAGTCTTGTTTAGATATGGGTGTTAATTGTGGGTTTGGGTATGTTATCCGGCTGTATCCTGGAATTATTTCATTGTGCATAAATATATCATGGATATTATGTGCTATTGATTATAATGTGTATTTTGTTAGCTAGTCTGTGTTGTACTGATCGTGTTTTTTGTTTAAATTAATGTCAGATTCTGTGTTTTAGACTGTTGTTTTGTTTTGAAACGTTCTGTGTAAATGTATATTTTCTTTCATATGCAGCTGTATTAATTCAGCTCCTTGTGGTGCTGCAATAAAATCCCCTGTTCCAACTGCTACTACCACCACCACCACCACCACAGAAAGGTACCATATATGAGTATCTGGCTGGATCACTCTCTCAGTTATACGGACACTGACAGTGAGCAGAGGCACAGTTGGGAAGAATAAGGGAGGGTTATAATTAGGGCAACAAACCTTTGGTTGTGAAAGCGTAAGCAAAAGCAGGAGGAAATGGAGACTGTTATGGTTCTCAAAGGAAAGTGGCAAGTTTGGTGAAAACAAAAAAAAGGTAGCTTTCAAGAAGTTCAAAGAAATACAGAGAGAGGACAGGGAGGTGTACCAAGCCAGGTAGAAGGAAGCAGGTAAGTGGGTTAGGGGGGCAAAGGCATAGGCAGAGAGGAAAGGATTGCTAGAGAGGTGTCAGAAGGGGGGATAAGACTCTTACGTACATGAGAAGAGAAAAGGAAGGGGAGGGATAAAAAGGATTTGAATGGTGAAAGAGGGGAGACTGTGCAGAAGGGGCCAAGAAAAAGCAGAAATTTTAGTTAAAAAGTAGGTTGTATACTTGTTGCGACAAGGATTCTGTGTTTGTGTTGTGTGTTTTATGTTTATTTTTCAAGTTAGGCTCAGAATTACATAGGAGTTATAGTGCACACTAATTCATTGTTTGCAAAATTAGCCATTTTATTTTACCTTTCTTTGTAATGTCTATTTATCAGCGTGGTTTGTGACTATTGTTGCATGTTACTTATCGGAAAAGGTTCAATAAACTTTAAATAAAAAAAGCAGACTTTTTAAGCAGGTACTTTAGCTCAGTCATACCACAGGGTAAGAAGAAGATCAGGCCTCCAGAGAGAAGGAAGAATATGAGGGAAGGGTGTGGATACAAAGCCATTCTTTGAAGAAAGAGTCCTGAAAGGACTCACTGCCCTGGAGGTAGATAAAACTATGGGACTGGATGGGATATGCCCCTAGAGTACTGAAAGAACCCAGGGAAGTGCTAGCTGCCCCGCTGACAGCCTTGCGTAACAGCCTGCTAGAAACAAGTAATTCCAGAGGACTGGAGAAGAGCTTGCACGGTCCCTCTACATAAGAGTGGCAGCAGGGAGGAAGCTAGCAATTACAGACCAGTCAGCATAAATTCAGAAGTTGAGAAACTCATGAAACTACTAAAACAGAGGCTGGTTGAGCATCTGGAATCCAGTTGCTGCAGGACCACAGGTAGCACAGATTCGGGGAAGAAGGTCATGTCCAATGAATCTGATTGGTTTGTTTGGCTCGGTGACCAGGGAACTAGATGAGGGGAAGGAAGTGGACATAGCCTATGTGGATTTCAGCCGAGCCTTTGACATTGTGCTACACGGAAGGCTGAGTAGGAAGATGAACAGCTTGGGAGTGGGGTCCAGATTGGTAGACTGGGTTCAGAACTGGTTAATGATAGGAGACAGAGGGCTATGGTTAATGGCACACAGTCTAAGGATGGGAGAGTTACCAGTGGGGTATTACAGAGTTCAGTATTAGGACCAGCTCTCTTCAATATCTTCACTGGGCACATGGCAAAGGAACTTGAGGGAAAGATGTGCCTTTTATTTATTTATTGAATTTTGGTAACCGGAATGAGACAAGACTGTCCATTTTTCAGTGGTGACCCGTAGGTGCAGTACATTGATAGTGCAATAGTTGACACATGAAGCCATAGTGGTATGACAAGTGCAATAACAAGACTAACTAATATATTTACAGGAACATCTCACAATATAACACAATTACATCATACAAACATTGACAACTAGTATAAAAAAATGTACAGAGAACATAATACTACAGTGCACTATGGCAAACAGTAACATAATCATCAAGTCCTATTTACAGATAACATTGTACAGAATTCAGATTGTACAGATAACATTGTACAGAATTCAGATTGTACAGATAACATTGTACAGAACTGAGAAATCCAGTGATGCTAAGCACACAGGCAGTGTGTAGAAAGCCTGGCACTCATCGATAGCAGGAGCAGGGTGGGGTAGCTAGATGAGCTTGCAGCGAGCACTGAAATTAAAGGAGCGAAGAGCAAGCCAGGATTGAAGAGAGTAACAAGTTCCAGGAGGACACAGCAGAAAAGGTGAATGATCTCTGGGCCACAGAGAGACACAGGTTTGGCACTATGAGAAGGGGTAGGGAGGGAGGCAGATCTGAGAGCACACTGAGGGAGTCGGCAGGCAGGCGTGAATCAATGTACTAGCTTGTGAACGAAGCTCAGGGTGGCATAGCGCAGTTTGGCCCCATAGGACATCCATCCCAGGGCAGATAGGACATCACAATGATGATGTCGAGCATGAGTTTGCAGAGCAAACCTACCCACTCTGTGGTAGACCTGCGAGAGATGAGATGATATGGTTGTAGAGGTCAAGAGAAGCAATGGGGCACCATACAAGAGGAGAGGCAGGAGGGTGGCATCCACAATCTTGCGACAGGCAGCTGAAGTAAGGAAGGGACAAATGCAGTAAAGGACCCCAATTTTTTGGTTAAGGATTTTGGTGAGAGCTGTTAAGTGTACATCCAGTGTAAGTGAGGGATCCAAGGTGGAAATGACAGCGAAATATGCAATAGGGTGGACACTCGGAAGGGAGTGGAGAGAATGCACAGGGATCCAGGGGAACCTGAGGAGTGGTCAGAGGCATGGCAGTTGGGGTGCAATGCCAAAAGGTAAAATCATGCCCTTGGGGCATAGGAATCCTGGTGCCGAGTATAGGATGGGGAGGGACGTATTGGCAGCCACTAGACAAGAAAGGGAACTTAAGGTTATAATATCAGAGGACCTTGAAGTGGCAGCGCTGCATGGCAGTGCCACAGGAGGCTAGTGGGATGTTGGGATGCATAGGGAGAGGAATCACCAGCAGGAGGAGGGAGGTGGTGCTGCCTCT
Source organism: Neoceratodus forsteri (assembly GCA_016271365.2). Lineage (NCBI taxonomy): Eukaryota > Metazoa > Chordata > Ceratodontiformes > Ceratodontidae > Neoceratodus > Neoceratodus forsteri. Next base: position 168,301,893 of record CM028130.1, on the reverse strand, counting down.
ACATCGCTCTCTGGTACGCCCCCACCTGGAGTATTTTGTCCAGTGCTGGAGACCACACCTCAGGAAGAACATAGACAAGCTGGAGGAGGTCCTGAGGAGGGCAAACACAATGGTGTATGGGTCGCAAGGGAAGCCCTACGAAGAGAGACTGAGGCAGCTCAACATGCACACAGTGGAGGAGAGGAGAGCGGGAGGTGACATTACAGACCCCTACAAGTACCTCACAGGCTGCAGTAGTGGAGCCTTTTCCAAGTGAAGACATGCTCCATGACTAAGTGACATGTGGTGAAGATGGAGGGGAGCAGTTCAAGGGTACTGTGAGGGAATATTTCTTCACTGAAAGGGTGGTAGACGTATGGAACTGGTTACCAGCCGAAGTGGTTGAAGTTAGAATGGTGGTGGGCTTCAAGCATGTATGGGATAAACACAGGGGTATATTAGGTCAGAAGCGTGGAGGTGGGGGGAGGGTTGTCAGAGACCAGATAGAACTTGTAGGGGTAGAATAGGCAGGTAGTACTTGAGCAGACTGGGTGGGCCAAGTGGTGCCTTTCGCCTTGAGTTATGTTTCTATGTTTTGTTGATTAAGTAGTGTCCACTGTGGGCCTAGACTCAGGGCTACATTAAGTGGGCTGTCTGAGGCCATCAGAGATGAGGGGTCTGGCCTGTGATCTTTAGGTTTTAGGGAAATTCTGGGGCATTTCAAGGTATCCAACACTTTTTGCAACCTTCTGTAGAACAAGAATGCTTGCACAGTATTATATGCACCAAGCAATGTGATTTAATCTGTGTATCCATCTACACACCAGCATTGCAACATCTCATTTCTATAGGGTGCTTCATATTTCATACAGTGCTAATTCATACAGTCTCTCTGCACCAATCTGAGTCTCCCTGGCCCCAGGCAGCATGGGCGTAGGAATGGACATGTAAACCACTGCTGACAACGTGATTGGAGATGGGGCGGCATTCTGGGCCCTGGCCACTGATTTTGGTTATTTCTGCTGTCTGATATCCATTGGTATCAGAATATGAATGTTGTGCACTGTTTAAATTATAGATAATATTAAATGCATAAATCTAAGTCCTGCTGAGTTTTGATCTCTTGTTTTCCAGTTTTTAAAGTAAAATATGGGGTCTAAAAGGGGTTGTGATAACACTATGGACATGTCTGCAATGGGTGGGGTGGGGGGTGGAAAAGAGGCACCAAAGGGTTCTGACTTTCAAATTTCATTTTTCTAGCTACGCCTCTGCTGGGCAGCATTTACCAATCTCTCTCTCTTTCTTTACCTTCCCATGACTGGGTAAACTTCTTAGTGGCCCTATGTCCCGCAGTCATCCCCACGGCTTCTGTCAGGCACAAGTACACAGAAACATAGCATTTGCTGGCAGAAAAGGGCTGGCAGGATCATCTAGTCCGTCCTATTTGCCCTGCCTGTTGCTACACCCTGGACCTTATACGGTCGCAGGTGTCCCTCCCTCCTCCCTTTCCTCTACCCGTTATGCCCATGTGCTTATCCCATTCATGCTTGAAGCTCCCCATTGCCTTCGCCCCCTCCACTTCTTCTGGTACTGTTCCTGGTCCTCTCCAATCTTTCTGCGAAGAAGTCTTTTCTCATATCCCTCTGAAACCTCCTAAGCTTCACTGCACGCCTCTGTGTTCTGGTACTCCTCCTACTCTGAAAGAGCTCCCCTCATGCACCTTGTTCACCCACATGAGGTACATATAAGTCTCAGTCAATACAATACAGCTGCAAACTCATGACTTTTACAGCATAGCCTTCTTGTTACCTCACCTCATGAACCACATAGGTGAAAGTTGTTCAGATCCCGCGATATGTAATTGTGTGCTACTGAAATGTCATTCTGTGCTACAGGGCAAAAACATTTTGTCCAGGATTTGAAAAACAACAGCTGTCACATTCATGGGGTGACGTGAAAAAATGGCTATGTTGAAAATTTAGCATAGAATATTTAATATTACCGAAGTTATGAGCAAGCGTAGAAACATTTCGGTCTGTGCTCTTAATGTTGTCACCTTTTGACCCCAAGTTTTAACATTCCCTTCTTATGACCCCACCTCATGAGCAATGGTGGTGAAAAGTTTCAAATCCCACCCAAAAGGTGATTTCACCAAGTCACCTCAAAAATCACCTTTTGGACTTGATTTGCATAATTCCACTGCCATTGCTAATGAGGTAGGGTCCCAAAAAGGCTGTGTTGAACAGTTGGCGTGAAAATAAGCAAACATGACGAAGTTATGCCTCAAAGTTCAAAACCCCATTGAAATACATTGAACCGCACTTACCTTAGTTTCTTATATGTGTCACAGGTTCCAGCAGCAAGACGATCGTGGAGAGGATCTTTGCCGTGGGACCTGTTCAGGTGAGTGAGGGTGGGTGTGTGTGGAGTGGTGACTGCTGAGTGGAAGGTCAGGGTGACGGGTCTGATTAGTGAGAGACCGCTTTTTTTATATGTTTAAAGAAAAACATTGAGGGGTGGTTTCTTTATTACAAGTCACATTTTCAAAAGTAATATGGGGACAGAGATTGGAGGGTGGGGTGTCACTAGACACCGGAAATATGATATATATATATATTAGAGGCAAAAAACTCTGTTTAATGCATTAGTTAGGGTTGTTCCACAGCGACAAAGTGAGAATTAAGCTGTTGGGGTTGAAACCCCTTGGACCCCCTGCCCACCTCCCGGCATTGGGTGCGCATTGGGATCGTCAGCCTAACTCTCACCCCATGACATGTGTAAAGCAGCAGAAGTATAGGAGAATGGGGTGAGAGTTAGGAACCACGATCCCACGCGCACCACAATGCCGGGTTGGGGTATGGGGGTCCAAGGGTTTCAACCCTAACAGCTTAATTTCCTCACTTTGTCGCTGTGGAACAACCCTAACTAATGCATTAAACTGAGTTTTTTGCCTCTAATTTCCTTCTTTTGAGAATGATAACGAGAAATAGTGAATGTACGCGCGCGGAGCGCAGGGCATTACATGATGTCTTGTGGCATAGTAACAGGAACAGCAACGCAAACAGAAGTGCTAACAGTGGCGCACATGGTAACACAAGCGCGAATGAGAACAGAAAGGGTAACGCACATGGTGGCGTAGACGGGAACGGTCTGCCACGTGATGTGTTGTCACATAGTAACATGGTGCCTGCAAACAGAAATGTCAATGGGCATGGTGACGCAAAGTGAAACAGAAAGAGAAACACTACTGTAGACACAAATGGCAAAAAATAACAGAAACACAAGCACAAATGAAAACACAAAGGATACGCACATGGTGGCGCTAGGGCGTCAGGTAAGTGAAATGGCACGGAACCACAAGCGAAAGGGCAACAGTAACATTAATGAAGCTAAACAGGCTGGTTTTCCCAAACCTGCATAGAGAAAGACAGTGAGTACAAATAATGTATGCATAATAATGAGTATCGGAGCAGAAAATGAGAACTTGGAATACTAAATACGTTATATCTCAGGAACCATACGACGTAGAAAAGAAATTTAAAAGTCGTATGATTTACAACTGTCCTGGCTAACTTAGTACTTAGCGCTAAGCATTTTTCCGACGAAAAGTCCGTATCTCGCACCGTTTCCGAGATACGGGCCCTGAAAGGCGCGGCGAATGCCGTAATGTTATCCTATGGGGAAAAAAGAGAAGTTCGGAGTGCCATAACTTTGCCTCCCTGTAATAATTTTTCACCAAACCACTGAAAGGCGAATCTGTGGGCTGTTGGCTGTCTTCCCTCCAAATTTCAGGAAAAAAGACTAAACCGTTATTTTGCAGCAGGGATCCAAAGGATTTCTGTAATGTGTCGGCAATCAGAATGTTATCCTATGGAAAACCATCAACTTTGAGTGCCATGAATCTTTGCCGCAGTGTAATATTTTTCAAAACAACACTGAAAGGCACATCTGTGAGATGTCATCTGCGTTCCTCAAATTTTAGCCCAAAACTCCCAACCGTTCTTTTGCAGCGGAGTGCCAAATAATTACTGTTATTTTAGATAGAGTGTCGCAAAGTAGTGTCGTAATTTGCAACACTTTCGTGAGTGCGACACTACTTTGCAACACTACTTTTTCCAGAAATTTGAAAAACATATTTCTGTGGTGTTTTACCCAAAATAAAGACATGGCTAGCATCCTCAGGGCCCGACTAGGTGAATACAAAAAGAATTAGGTTGCTAGAGGGTCTCAATTTTAAAATGCCAAGCATTTTCTGATCACTAACTGAAAACAAGATGGTGGATTTCGATAGTAACAGGGCCATTTGCGACACTAAAAAGTGCATTTGGCGACACTGTCGAACTTTTGTTAACTTTTCCCATTGACTTATAATGGGAAATTGTTTTTGAATAACTTTTGAACCGTTTAATATTGTTTCACAAAATCTTTGAAAGGCACATGGGACTTTCTTGCACATTCCCTGAAGATTCGGGCTGGTCGCATGAACGACCACGAGCCTGTAGGCGCGACCGAGAATTCCAGAAAAAGTGTAATCGCTACGCACAGATCACGCCTTTAATAACTCCGCAGCCGTATATCCGACCAGTACGAAACTTGGCAGATCCCAAGGCCTATGGTTCTTGATCGTATTCCAAATTTCAGGCAAATCCGTCAAACAGTTGCAAAGTTATTAAGGTGCAAAGTTTTGGGGTTTAACATAGAAATGGCTCCTCAACCTAACTATAGTGGCACTACCGTACCACTATAATTATTATATATATATATATATATATATATATATATAGTGGGATGGTAATTGGAGGGCGGGGGATGCTACTTGACACCAGGGAAATATGATATATACTTTAGGGGAACAGGGACTGGAGGGTGGGGGTGCCACTAGACACCAGGAAAGCATTATGGCAGTATGGGAATGGTGATCGGAGGGCAGGGGTGCCACTAGACACCGGAGAAACATTATGGCAATGTGGGGATGGTGATCAGAGGGCAGGGGTGCCACGAGACACCAGGGAAACATTATGGAAATGTGGGACAGCAATTTTTTCCCCAATTTTTAACCAGGAGTAGCACACTAGCTGAAAGCTTGTTTACAGGTGTGACCTGGGAGCACAGGGAAATTAAGTGACTTGCTCAGGGTCACATAGCATGCAAGTGGGGCTGGGATTCAAACCCAGGTCTCCAGATTTGCAGCTCAGAGCCTTAAACCACTGCACTATATTGCCTCCAATTGGAGGGTGGGTGGTGCCATTAGACATCAGGAAGACATTATGGAAGTACGGGGATAGAGATCAGAGGGTGGGGGTGCCCCTAGACACCAAGGAAATATTACATAAATAGGGGAATGAAGATCAGAGGGTGGGAGTGCCACTAGACATCAGGGAAACATTAGGGAAATACAGGGCCAGCGATCAGAGAGGATGCCCCTAGACACCAAGGAAAGATGATGGAAATATGGGGATAGTGATCAGAGTGCAGGGTGCCACTAGACACTAGGGAAACATATAAATACAGGGCCAGTGGTCAGAGGGTGGGGTGGGGGTGCCAGTAGAAGTTAGGAAACATTATAAGGTGGGGTGCAACCAAGCTTCAAACCCAGACGTGAACTGGAAGTGAGCACAAAGCAAAAAATAGTGCACTTGGTGGGAGGGAACAGAACTGTGGTGAATGGAGAGGACTGCAGTGCTTCAACTCCACTGTGGAAGGACACAGTCTAAGTATTTGGTCATATGCTTCCAGAGTCACCTCTCTCTGCTACGTAATATCTACACATCACTTAGCTCTGCTATGCAGCTGTAAAAAGTACAATTTATCAAGATCTCCTTTACCCATTGGGAAAAGGGTTTGAACCTATTCTTAAAGAGCTGCTGATGCCTCAAAGAACAGTTTGAAAAACATTGTAATTAGGCATAATTCTGCTTTGATCCCATATATATTCTATAGATTTCTTCCCCTATTATTTATTACTGAGGAAATCTGCATGAATACTTGATCTTTATCCCTTAGAGCTCATCTGCCTCTTTAGCTTATTCCCTACTTCAAGTCATAATCCTCTGTTGTGGCATCACAGTCTGTTGTCATGGGAGTAACTGTGATGTCACAAGCAGTGCATTATGTCCTCAGGTAGGGAAAAAAAAACAGGAGTAGATGAACCCTTCAGGGGCAAAAATCTTGTTTTCATGCAAATGGCCTCAGTAATAATAAATAATGGGGAAGAGAAATACAGAACTAATGTGACATATAAGAAGAACTGTGTCTAAATATTATGATTTGTTAAAGTTCTTCTAAAGGCGTCAGCTGCTCTTTAAGTCGCCATATAGGACATACCCTACTTCCTCTTATTCAAAGGGCCCTGTGCTCCGCTGGCTAGGAGAAACCTATATGTAGGTCCCACAAATGCTTAGCCCTCTTTGTCCCTTTCTCTCCATGTTTTGTCCATGAGTGGAGTAGAGGCCATGAGGTAGGACCTGAAGATTCTAGAGGAGTGGTTGAAACTTGGCAACTGAAACTATCGCCAAAAGTGCATGGTGATGCACTTGAGATGCAAAACCACTGAGCAGCATACACTCTTTGGGGTGGAGGAAATCAAAAAATGGAGCAGGAGAGGGATCTGGGGATTATGATATCAAGCAACCTTAAGGTAGGTAACCAATGCAGCAAGGAGGTGGGGAAGGCGAATGGGATGTTGGCATGCACTGGGCGGGGCATTACAAGCAGAAGGAGGGAGGTACTGATGCCTCTTTACAAAGCATTGGTGAGGTCACACCTGGAGTATGGGGTCCAGTTCTGGAGACCACATCTGTGTAAGGACATAAATGTGATAGAGAAGGTTCAGAGAAAGGCAACCAAAATGGTGCACGGCATGCAGCGGAAACCATACGAGCAGAGGTGCGAGGAGATGGATCTGTACACAGAAGGGGGGGCATGATAGAAACTTTTAAGTATGTGAAGGAATCAATAAAGTGAAGGAAGGAGCCTACTCAAAAGAAGGAGGGGCTATAACTAGAGGCATAGCCTAAGACTAGAGAGAGGAAGCTGACAGGGGCAATGCGAAGGGGCGATTCTTCACAGAGAGGTGTGTGTAGCCCTGGAACAGACTGCTGGAGGGGTGATGGGGGCTGAAATGGTGGAGGGATTCAAGAGGGCATCGGACAGACATATGGGGTTGAGAAGTGGGGAGAGGGGAACAGTGGAGGGGAGATGAGTAAGAGAGGAGAAGTGGCAGACTCAATGGGCCATTGGGGTCCTTTTTCGTCAAGATTCAATGATTCTATGATTAATCCTCTTTCTGATCTGTACTTCTTTTTCTGTACATTTTAGGTGTTTCTCAGATCCCTTTCTTCTTCTTGCTCTCATCTCTTTCTCTACTTGTTACCCCAACAAGGGTTTTCTCTCTCAGAAAGAAGGCCACCACTACTTCAACTGTAGGCTGTAGTACTTGTCTACCCTTAGATAATTATTTCTGCATCAACCACGAGCTGCTTCTCTCTGTGCTCCAGGGAACAATCAATGACTCCTCCCTTTGCTGGTTACATTACATCACTTCCTGCAGGCTTTGTCCAGCTCCTCCCTTGGAATTTGTAACCCTACAAAGGTGAACTGGGCCACTCTGCTTAATTTCTAAGTCTATAACTGAACTAGTGGCTCCAGGGCTAAGGGACTGCATCTGTATAACTGAAAGTGCGGCCTAAGTAACACTAGCAAAACAACAGACTGTTTAGCCATTCCCATTTCTCTCGATTGTGGGGCCATGCTAGATAGATAGATAGACAGACAGACAGACTGATAGATATTGCCTGCAGATGCTAGATAGATAGATAGATAGAATAGATAGATAGATAGATATTGCCTGTAGATAGATAGACAGACAGACAGACAGATAGATTACAGACAGGCAGTCTGATATTGCCTGTAAATGATGGATGGATAGACAGATAGATAGATCGATGGATGGATGGATAGACAGATTTTATTTTCTTTTGGCAACGGTAAGGCCCAGTGGGCACAAGTGCCTGTTTTAGGGGCAACCCGGGAGCACTGGGGTGGTTAAGTCGCTTGCTCAGAGTCAAATTGTATGTAAGGGAGCCTGGAATCAAAACCCAGATGTGCTGGATGTATAAGCTCATGCACAGCTCATTACTCTAACCACAAGACTATACTGCCAGCCCCAGCAGATAGACAGACAGACAGATAGGTACTGTATTTCAGGATGGATGGATAGATGGACAGATAAATACTTTACTTCAGTGGTGGAATAATGGATGAATGGACGGACGGATAGATACTGTCAGATAGGCAGATAGGTAGAGCGATAATTATTTGAATATTTCTTTCTTTAACCAAGGCACAGTACATCACTGAACAACATCATAAAAACAACTAAAACACAAACCACTGCACAAACACCAGTTCATCAACAGCTACAGGCAAAATATTAAGTACCTCAAAATAAAACCTTTAATTAACCAATGATTATACTGATAACTATAACATTATTTATGATTATTAATTCTACATAACTATATTCAGTCACTGGAAAAGCCTATTAAAAAATGCTTAAACTTGTTTCAAAACTTGTACGCAAAGGGGGCAGTCTGAAAGTCAGGGAAGGCTGTTACTCAATTGAGGGTGGCAACAGGGAATCTGTCACTCATCGACTTTAAACAAAGTTTAGGAACAGGCAAAAGACTATACCCAGAAGATCTTAAATCTTAGACATCAGTGCAGGCTGCAAGAAAATTCTGGAAGTACTGGGGGTCCTGGAACCCAGTAGATAAAGGACCTTATAAACCAATAACATAATCTTAAAGTCAGTCCACTTTCTAACTGGTAGCCTGTGCAAGGAACAAAGAGCAGGAATAATGTGCTCGGGTCTCCTTGTAGAAGTTAACAAACAAGCAGCAGCAACCTGCAGGAAGGCCTGGCTAGAATGCATTGTAGTAGTCCACGATACGAACATATGAACATACGAAAATGCTAGCAGATACAGGCCATAGCGATCTATTGAGTCTGCTTGAGTGTGCAGCTCCTAGTCTGATCTACTAGCTGCCCCTCAAACACCTGTGTTATCCCCCAAGACCGCTTCCTCCCCTTCCCTCCCGTTTCCCCTCAGTTATGACCTTTCCTCTGACCCTGTCCCACCCCTTCTTAAAACTGCCCACAGTTGCCAGTGAAATCCCCTCCTCTGGCAGTTGCTTCCACTTTGCCACCATGCTTTCTGTGAAATAGTTCCTCCTTATTTACCTCTTGACTCTACCAACTCCAATTTCAGACTATGTCCTTTCATATTCCTCCCCCCTTATTCTGAACATGTCCTCAGAACTTACTCTATTTATGCCCTTTAAATATATATAGGTCTCCTATCCTCCAGGGAATACAGGTAGAGCTCCCTCAGTCGTTTCTCATACGGTATGTCCCTCAGGCCTAGGATCATTTTTGTAGCCCTACACTATACCACCTCCAGTAGATTGATGTCTTTCTTTAAGTATGAGCACCAGAACTGCACACTGTACTCTAAGTGAAGTCTCACCAGCAACCTGTACAATGACAGGATGACTTCCTTCCCTTGAGAAGTGATCCCTCTGGAAATGCACCCCAGCATTTTATTAACTTTAGTTGCTGCCTTCCTGCACTGCGCAGAATGATTCTTGTCCCCTGTAATTAGTACCCCTAGATCTTTCTCCTCCACTGAGGTGGATAACTGCACTCCCCGCAACCAGTAGCCATACTCTAGGATTTTGACCAAGTGCATGACCTTGCAATTTAGCGCTAACTCATCTGCTAACTATCAGACTGGTGCTCAAGCTTAGCCAGATCATCTTGCAAACCTGCTCTCTCCTCACTGTCCACCACCCCACCAGTCTTAGTGTCCTCAATGAACAGGCTAATTTTACTCTTGATCCCGTCTGCTACTGTATGTCTCCAATGATGCTTGATGACGAGCTGAGCACATGAACTAGTGTGAGCAGATCATTTTGATCAAGTAGGGCTGCAACTCAGCAATATTTTTAAGATGATAAAGCTACTCTGAACCACAGCCAACACCTAGGAAATGGACGACTGCTCCAAATCCAGGGAGATCTTTTGGCTGAGGTCGGAGAACAAACTGTGTAGCTTCAAGTTTCACACCATCAACTGTGAGGTAACCCAGGCTATCCAATATAAATGATTGCAGACAATCTGACCCAAACAGTACAACACCATTTTGCCAGGATTCAGCTTCAGTCCACTGTGAACCACCCACAAACTGGTTTCAGATAGAGCATTCTTAAGCACTGTAACCATGGAGCCCTGAACAGATTTAAATGAAAGATAAAGAGAGGTATTATCCACAAAGCAGTGAAAACCCAGGCTACTGTATACTTTCAGAGCAGCTCTCCAAGTGGGAGCAGGAACAACAAACAACAATGGAGACAAATGGAGCCTCAGATGAATGCCGTATTCAATATCATTTAGGAAATCTAAACTCCCCCAATCACTGACTGACAAGGATTAAGGCGGAAGGACTGAAACCAGTTAAGCCCGATACCAGTCATAATTACCAACAACAGTGCTCATACTCTCCAGAATTTCCGAGTGTCCCACTGTGTAAAAGCAGATGTGAATCTAGCAGGACCATGAAAGAAAACTGTCCACTGTCCTATGCGCAGAAGAGATAATTCAGAACCCTCACCAGGGGTATCTTGGTGCTGTTCTGAAGATGAAAATCAGATTTGAAAGGCTTCCCCTTTTTTTTTTACTTCTTTTTCCCCTCCGGTCACCAGAGTGGTGGCCTCCCTCAGGTGACGTCCCAGTTGTCTCCCGCCCGGCCTGAACCCTCCCTCACACCTGGGTCCCCTCCCGGAACTCCACTGATACCTTACCTCTGCCTGGCGCGGGACCCCCTGGCTCACCCCCCAGGACGGGGCCACCACTCCTACAGGCGCCTTAGGCATCTAATATCATTTAGGCATTGGTGGTATACGGAGGATCGGGACCCACGTGGACAGGGTCCAACAGTGGGTGTGGGGCCTGGGCACGCCGTCGCCTACCAGCACTTCAGGGAATTTCCTTGTTCTGGTGGTTCCACCTCCCCAGCATTCCCCTAGGTGAGCATGAAAATGCAATGACGCCTGGTGGAGGAGGCGCGCTGTCTCCCAAGTGTGTTCCTGCTGATGTCTGCCATGCTCCGCCTCCCCTCTTGCATGCAGGCTACCAGTACTGTACCTCCCATCTGCCATCAGGAGGCACCCGAGTGCTGAATCCTGCAACCCTGCCTCCCCAGGAGAAGACATGCTGTCAGCAGATGCTTCAGCCTCTCCCTTGCCGATTTCAACAGCCCATGCTTGTTCCCAAACATGGGTCACCGGCCTGGCGGGTATGGCATCCAGCATCTCAACCCTCAGCGCCACTGGGCCGGCTTTGAAAGGCTTTCTTTAGTGTTATTATTGTTGTTGTTCTTCTTCTTCTTACTAACTTCACCAGCTGAAAAAGGCCTTATGGTCTACCAAGTCTGCTCAGTTGTGCAGCTAGCAGCCCTTATTTTGCAGCTGCCTCTCCCTCCCTTGCCCCTCCGTCTTACTCTGTTCCTTCCCCACTTGAAGCCCCCCACTGTTCTACTGGATACCACCTCTGCCAGCAATGAGTTCCATCTGGCCACCACCCTCTCTGTAAAAAGGTGTCTTCTCATCTCCCTCCTGAACCTTCCCCCCTCCAGTCTCATATCATGGCCTCTGATGATCCTCCCCTCCCTTAGTTTGAAAAGCCCCTCCATACAAGACTTGTTTATCCCTGTCATGTACTTGAAGGTTTCAATCATATCTCCCCTCTCCCTCCTCACCTCCAGTGAGTACATGTTCAATTCCCTCAGCCTACTCTCATATGGCAAGTCCCCCAGACCTTCGATCATCTCTGTTGCCCTGCATTGCACCCCCTCCAATAACTTAATGTCCCTCTTCAGGTATGGGCACCAGAACTGCACGCAGTACTCCAGGTGTGGCCTATCCAGTAATCTACACAATGGCAGAATCATCTCCTCCCTCTGTGAGGATATACCCCTCACAATACCAAAACCCAGCATACTGTTGGCCTTTGCAGCCACTTCTCTAGATTGTGCCGAGTTGTTCATTGCCCCCGTAATGAGCACCCCCAGATCCTTCTCCTCCACAGTCACCGCTAACTGCTCACCTCCCGAATGGTAGCTCCTCCTCGGTTTTTTAGCCCCAAAATACAGCACCTTACATTTTTGGCTTTGAATCCCAGCTGACAGGTGTCCAACCAGGGCTCAGCTTGACAGATCCTCCTGCAGCCCTTGCCAACCCTTAGGTCATCCACTATCACTCCCATCTTGGTGTCATCAGCAAACAGACTGATTTTGCTCTTGCTGCCCACTGAAATGTCTGCAATGAATATCCCAAACAGCACTGGTCCCAACACCGAGCCCTATGGAACTCCACTTGTCACCACCCTTGGGGATGATAGCTCCCCACCCACCACCACTCTCTGCTGCTTCCCTTGCAGCCAGTTCACTACCCAGCCCACCAACTTTGCTCCCGCCCCCGTAGCTTGCTTCCTAGTCTCCCATGCGGCACCGAATCGAATGCCTTACTGAAGTCCAGGGTACAGACATCTACAGTGTGTCTCTTTGTTTAGTTATCTAGTTACCCAGTCACAGTACTCTACCAGGTTGGTCTGGCATGATCTGCCTGTGACAAAGCCATGCTGCTTACTGTCCTGTAGCTCACTGGCCTCCAGAAGGGACACCAGCCTCTTCTTAAGGATTGTCTCCATCAGCTTTCCCACAATGGATGTGAGGCTCACCAGTCTATAGTTCCCTGATTCATCCTTGGGGTCACTCTTATGGAGAGGTACCACATGAGCCAACCTCCAGTCTTGAGGTACACACCCTGAATGTAGTGAGGCATTGAATAGGTCTGCCAAAGGCCCCACTAGTACCTCGGCCAGTTCCTTCAGTACCATGGGATGAATGCCATACAGCCCTGGTGCCTTGTCCACCCTCAGTGTCCTCAATCCCTCCAGCACCCTGTCATCTGTGATTTCCCTATCTGTCATACTCTATCCCTCCTTACCTGCCTTCAACCCCCCCTTGGGTATCTCTCCCCCCTTTTCCTTAGTAAATACCAAGCAGAAGTATTGTTTAGCGTTCTGCCATTTCACTCCTCGCCTCACCCACCCCTTTCCTCTTAATTCTTACTATATTGTCCTTACAGCCCTCTTTCCACATGATGTACCTAGAATTCCTTCTCACCCTCCTTAATGCCCTGCACCAGCTCGAGCTTCTTTGACACCTTTGCTGTCCTTACGCCTTGTCACCTCCTTCGCTTCCTTCAGGTACTCCTCTCTGTCCCCCCGTCCTCTTGTACCTCCTAAAGCGGCTCATTCTTCCTTATCTTTCCCATGACCCCAGTGGTCACTCACCTAGGTTTCTTTGCCCTAGATTTCTTACTCCTAGACTTGCTGCAGGTTTTCATTGCCTCCTCTACCCCCATCTTTATCAGCTCCCACCTCTGGTTAGTGTCCATACTACGGTCAATTGTGGCCACGTACTCCTTTATTATTTCATACTAACATACTATTTGCCAGCAGATTAGGCCTTACGGTCTATCGAGTCTGCTCGAACCTTAGATCCTTAGTTGGGTGCCGAGACCCTCCCATCCCTTGTGCTCCAGAAACCCCTATCATCCATCCCAACCCCCTGGGACAGGCCATCATCTGATACATCCACTTTCTGTGTCTGTCCCACCCTCTCTTGAAGCCCTCCACTGTGGATCTCTGAACCAGCTCACCAGGCAGTGCATTCCAAGGGTCCACCACCCTCTCAGTGAAAAACCTCCTCCTCTTTTCCCCCCTCACCCTTCCAACTTCAAACCATGCCCTCTGGTGATACCTCCCTGCTTTAGTCTAAAGATCCCCTCCATGTTTACCCTATTTATTCCCTTGAGGTACTTGAAGACCTCAATCATGTCCCCCCGTCTCTCCTCTCCTCCAATGAAAACAGGCAGAGCTCCTCAAGTCTGTCCTCATACGTCAAATCCCCTAGCCCTCGTATCATCTTTGTTGCCCTCCTCTGTACCCTCTCCAGGAGCTGTATGTCCCTCTTCAAGTGTGGTCTCCAGTACTGTACACAGTACTCAAGGTGTGGTCTAACCAGTCCATTGTACAGCGGTAGAATCACTTCCTTGCTCCTAGAGGTGATCCCCCTTACGATGCATCCCAACATCCTGTTTGCCTTGCTAGCCGCTCTCTTGCACTGCTCAGAGTTATTCATACATGCATCCACCATGACCCCTAGGTCTTTTTCCCCATTGAGGCCTCCAGCCCTCCTCCCAGGGTGTACCTGTGTTTAGGGTTTCCTGACCAAGATGCAACACCTTGCACTTGGTGATATTAAAATTAATTTCCATGTGTGAGCCCAGCTTTCTGGGGTGTCCAGGTCCCTTGCAGGGCCAACCTCCTCTTCTCCCTCAACTACTGCTCCCATCTTGGAGTCATCGCGAAGAGACTCATTTCACCCTATACCCTCCCTGATGTCCGATATGTATGCATTAAACAGGATCGGACCCAGGACCGACCCTCGGTGCCCCACTACCAACCTCTCTAGGGTTCGAGAGCTCCCCACAGACCACTATTCTCTGGTGCGTCCAGCTAGCCAGTTTTCAATCCATCTGACCATCAAAGGGCCTACTCTAACCCCATCAGTTTCTCCACCAGACCATTGTGGGGACAGAGTCAAATGCCTTGCTGAAGTCCAAGAATAATACATCCACAGGCTTTCCCTGTCTAGTTCTGATGTTACCCATTCTGTAGAACTCCACAAGGTTGGTTTGACATGATCTACCTGGCACAAACCCATGTTGCCGACTATCCAGACCTCTCACCTCCTCCAAGTACACCCCCAATCATTCCTTTAGTATACTCTCCATTAATTTTCCCACCACCGAGGTCAAACTGATGGGTCTATAGTTACCTGGTACTTCCCTCGACCCCCTTTTGGATTGGCACCACATGTGCCTCTCGCCAATCCATAGGTACCCTCCCTGTCTCAAGTGACCTGTTGAAGAGCTCCGCCAGGGCTGCCAGTATGTCCGCCAATTCCCATAGTACTCTCGGATGAATGCCATCCTGCCCAGGAGATTGTCTTCTTTAGGGCCTTGAGGGCTAACCACACCCTTTGACGGAGATAGCATCATCCGTCCCTCCACCTACTGGCCTTTTATCCTTACCCAAATGTGACACCCTGGGGTACCTCTCCCTCCTCTTGCTCCATTTCTGTTGCTCCCTGATCCCACTTACTGCCGCTTCTATCCCCTTCATGTCTTACTTTGTAGATATCCCATCCCCCTCCCTAGTGAACACAGAGGCAAAGTACTCGTTAAATACCTCTGCCTGGTCCCTCGCCTCTTCCACCCACCCTCCTTCTGATCTCAATCTGCTGAGATGGCCCTTAGTTTTCTTCGCTCCCCAATGTGCAGGAAGAACCCCTTTCCCCTCCATGTATCCCTGTGCCAGCCGCTGCTCTTTTACTGGACTTTGCTCCCCTCACCACACAGGTGACTTTTCTAGATGCAAGCTGGTACATTTCCTTATCCCTATCCCTCTTGTTGTTTTATATTTTTTTGTAGGTCGCCTTCTTTTCCTGACTGCTACCTGTACCTCACTGGACCACCAGCATGGTTTATGTGACCTTGCTCCCTTCGTTTCAACTTAGCGCAGATCCTGACTGCCTCCAAGGTCCCTGTTTATGACCTCCCATCTCCTTTCCACACTTGTCATTGATGTAATCCCCTTCAAGTGATCCTTGAGAATATTTCCCATGCCCATAAAGTCTTCCCCTGAAGTCCACTGCCAGTGTCCTAGATCTCCCCCCTCCCCCCATGCTTATTTGAAACCAGACAGTATTGTGGTCGCTCCCAGTCAGGGGGTCCTGTACAACCATGTCCCTTACCAGATCCCCATCTGCCAGAACCACATCCAGGACACGCCCCTCCCTTGTGGGCTCCATCACATGCTGTGTTAAGAACACATCCTGGAAGCCATCCTGCAGCCTCTGCTCCTTGGCCACCTTAGAGGACATGGTTCCCCAGTTTGTACCTGGCATATTAAGGTCCCCCATCAACACCACTCCTTCCCCTTTTGGTCCACACTGGGCAATGATGTTGTCCAGCAAACCATCCTCTAGAACATCACTCATCCCAGAGGGCCTATATACTACACCCAGCTTGACCTTATCTCCTGCTGGGGATCGTAAGGTGACCCATAAGGCCTCCATGTTTCCCTCTGCCTCTTCTACCCTAGCAATTTCTATGTCATCTCTAATGAACATAGCCACTCCACCCCCTCTGCCCTCCTTTCTATCCTTCCTAAGTATAGTGTAGCCCTGTACGTTTAGGTCCCAGTCATGGTTTTGTTGTACGTTTCCGTGACCGCCGCCATCCACCCCTCGAACAGCATGGCCTGAAACTCTGGCAACTTGTTTCCCAAGCTCCTGGCATTTACTAACACCAACCCCCATCCCTTATCCCTGATCCTCTTTGTCGAACCCCGCCCAGATTCCTTATACTTCCATCCTCCCTCTGCTCCTCCTGAAACCTCCACCCCCAGTCTGTTTCCCTCTCCCCTTGGGCTTGAAGGCTACTCCCCTCATCTGGAGGAGAGGGCTTCTGGTCAGCCCCTCCTTATATCCCTCCCTCACAAGTTTAAACCCCACCTTTCTTGAATGTAATCAGCCATCACCTGTTTAAGGACTTCCTTCCCTAATGGGGCAAGATGAAGCCTGTCCTTGGCATATAGTCCCTTATCCTCCCAAACTCCATTCCAGTTCCCTAACACTCAGCCCACTCTTCACCCCACTTCCTGAGCCAGTCATTAACCTCTGTGAGTTTATTTTTTCTCCACTGAGGCCTTTGGTACTGGCAATATCTCCGAAAGGAAATGTTGCATCCATTATCCCAACCGACTCTGGCAAGTTCTTGGAACCTTGCTTGGATTTCCAAAACGCTATTTCCCTCTAGATCATTAGTTCCCAAATGCACCAGGAAATCTGGTTTCCCTCCACAATCCCTAACCATTTCATACACCATGAACTTTGCTCTGTGCACTGTCAGCCCAGAGATACTCACTACCTTCACTTGGCTATGGCATCCACCCTCCTGTCCCTCCCACTGGATACTCCTAATCATCGAGTCTCCCAATAACAGAACCTTAACACCGCCATCATCCTTATGGTTACCTCCACTATGCCCTCTCAGCCCCCCCCCCTTTATTCATGATCTCAATTCCATGGGAGTCTTCTTGCCTTATTAGAGACCCCCTTGTCACCCTCCCCTTTCTGCCTCCCTTGCTATTTTGCCCACTTAACTCAAACCCCCTCTGAATAGGTGTCCCCTTTAACCCTCTCTTATCCGAACCATTTATCCTGGCCCTGATGGTTTCCCCTTCCCCCACACCCCATCCTCCCCCCTTGTAATAGTACCCCTGCCTCCAGAGGCTCTCTGTGGGTCCCCATTAGCTAGGGCCCCATCCTTGGTACTGACCCCCCTGCTGAAGGGGGGCTCCTCTCCCACCTCCTTGTCTCCCAGTTTCTCTCCAATCATGCTCTCCTCCCTCATGTCTGGAATATGTTGCATCTCCCCCATTTGCTTAACATATATATTTTCTTCCCTCTGGGACTATTTCTATCCTTCCCATAGCCGGTCTGTGATGCCCTATGGGTATCCAACTCCCTCCCCCCCGGCCTCAGTATAAGTTTTCTCATTTCCACCAACCCCTTCCTCCCCCTCTAGGTTGCTTAGTAGCTCAAATGTATTGTGACACTCTATGTCAGCCTCCATCAAGTAACCTGAGTTTCCCCTGACTGCACCTCTAAACTGCCCCTCTTCTTCCCCTCTTGCTCTGTTCACCTTAGGAGCTCCCTTCCCACAGTCTGCTGTTTTAGGCTTCCGCACAACAGCCCCTCCTGACTCCTCCCCTCCACTCTCTTTGTATTCAGAATGTTCACCCGTACGCTTTCCCTTAGCATCAACTTCCTATCTAAGGGTCCCTCGGTACCTATTATCCCCTCCTGCTTACTGTAACATAACGTCCTGTAATTTCAGAGCGTTGCCCCAGCCTCCCTCAGCCCCACCCTTCTGCTGCCATATCCACACCCCTTATCCTTGGACACCCCCCAGCTCCCCCAGCTTACTCCTTAACCAATATACCTCACTCCTGATACAAGATAGCTGTCTCACAGGTGGGCAGCCTCCCTCTCCAGGCCCAATTTAGGTGTTATATCCCACAGCCTGTGCAGCCTACAACCCTTCCGAAGATGCCTGCCATGGTGGAATATGGCCACCCTGTTTATCCCCCTCTGTTTATAATGGCACACCCCCTTTTCTCAGTCCCTTTCCCCTGGAATACAGTTTCTCTCTGTACTGACTGTAGTTATTTACAAACCCAATTTCAACCCCACCAATAAAGTTCCCAAGTCTCACAAACACATACAGTCCAGTGTGTGTTCAGTCCCACTAACAGTGTGTGTATGCAGACATCAGGTACCGTATGATGTCTCAGGCCCACCAGCTCCTGTTGCTTCGAATTTCAGTCCCAAACAGAAATACTCAGCCCTTCAATCCCAACCCCCAGTGGCTTTTCAGTATTTAAGAAAGCCTACAAAACAGGGTGGGTAGGAGGGCTCTTACCAAACACCAGGCAAACAACACATTTAAATTTCCTCTAATTAACCCTGCCAAACAACTGTTCCCAAGCCTCCAAAGTTACAATATCACAGCCCAAGTAACAGTTCTAATTCAAGGTAATAATTTTTAACACATAGAACTAATTTCACTTACAAAACTATTCAAATATTTCAGTTAAAACAGAATATAACCCAGACCTCTGTCCTTACCAGCCTGCTGCTTAAGTTCCCAAGTGAACAATGAAGGCCAAGGTAATTCCTGTTAAAGACAAGGTAATTGCAGCTAATGTCCCCTCCCCCTAACACCAGGCAAACAACACATTTAAATTTCCCTCTAATTAACCCTGCCAGACAACTGTTCCCAAGCCTCCAAAGTTACAATATCACAGCCCAAGTAACAGTTCTAATTCAAGGTAATAATTTTTAACACATAGAACTAATTTCACTTACAAAACTATTCAAATATTTCAGTTAAAACAGAATATAACCCAGACCTCTGTCCTTACCAGCCTGCTGCTTAAGTTCCCAAGTGAACAATGAAGGCCAAGGTAATTCCTGTTAAAGACAAGGTAATTCCAGCTAATGTCCCCTCCCCTAACACCAAGCAAACAACACATTTAAATTTCACTCTAATTATCCCTGCCAAACAACTGTTCCCAAGCCTCCAAAGTTACAATATCATAGCCCAAGTAACAGTTCTAATTCAAGGTAATAATTTTTAACACATAGAACTAATTTCACTTACAAAACTATTCAAATATTTCAGTTAAAACAGAATATAACCCCAGACCTCTGTCCTTACCAGCCTGCTGCTTAAGTTCCCAAGTGAACAATGAAGGCCAAGGTAATTCCTGTTAAAGACAAGGTAATTGCAGCTAATGTCCCTCCCCTAACACCAGGCAAACAACACATTTAAATTTCACTCTAATTAACCCTGCCAAACAACTGTTCCCAAGCCTCCAAAGTTACAATATCACAGCCCAAGTAACAGTTCTAATTCAAGGTAATAATTTTTAACACATAGAACTAATTTCACTTACAAAACTATTCAAATATTTCAGTTAAAACAGAATATAACCCCAGACCTCTGTCCTTACCAGCCTGCTGCTTAAGTTCCCAAGTGAACAATGAAGGCCAAGGTAATTCCTGTTAAAGACAAGGTAATTGCAGCTAATGTCCCCTCCCCCTAACACCAGGCAAACAACACATTTAAATTTCCCTCTAATTAACCCTGCCAAACAACTGTTCCCAAGCCTCCAAAGTTACAATATCACAGCCCAAGTAACAGTTCTAATTCAAGGTAATAATTTTTAACACATAGCACTAATTTCACTTACAAAACTATTCAAATAGTTCAGTTAAAACAGAATATAACCCCAGACCTCTGTCCTTACCATCCTGCTGCTTAAGTTCCCAATTTCCTCCATCCTCTCAAAGTCTGCCCTCCTGAAGTCCATCACCCTTGTGTCAGATACTACACCTTCCTTATCCATAACCAATGTGCACCACACCGAGTGGTGGTCGCTCCCCGTCAGTGGATCTTCCACCCTTAGTTCCCTCACAAACTTCCCATTTACCAGCACTAGGTCAAGGGTGTTCCCTAACCTGGTTGGTTCGCTGATCATCTGCACCAGGAAGTTGTCCTGGAAGGCATCTAGCACTACCTGCTCCCTTCTGTTATTTGTGGCTTAGGTACTCCAGTTCCTCCCAGTAGGTTGAAGTCCCCCACGATCATCACTCCCTTTCCATGGGCCCTCCTGATCTGTCCTGCTAGTTCCCTGTCTAATTCTTCAGTCTGGGACGGTGGCCTGTAAACCACTCCCATCCTGATAGTTTTATTCCTTGAGCCCTGGATCTGCACCCATAGTGACTCGGTACTACACTCCTCCCTCTCCTCCCAGATGCACTTCAGTCCTTCCCTTCACATGCAGTGCCACCCCCCCTTTCCCCTTTACTCTATCCTTGCAGAAAATCCTGTACCCTGGTACCGCCAGATCCCAGTCATGGTACTGGGTGGCCCATGTTTCGGTAATTGCTGCCATGTCTACCTTTCCTTCTGCCATGAGGGTCTGAAGCTCTGCAGTTTTGTTCCCCAAGCTTCTAGCATTCCAGGTGACCACCTTCCACCCCTTACCCTCCCTTCCCTCTCTCCCGTCCTTCCCTCTCCTTCTAAAAATCCTCCCTAGTACCTAGCCCTAATCCCTTGTCTCTGTCGTGGGGGTAGCTCGTATGACTTCCATCCTGTGGCCTCTGCTTGCCTCGCCAACTTGCCACCCCTGCTCCTAGTTTAAATACCCAGCCTCTTCTATGTAATCACTTATCCCCATTTTCAACACTCTCTTGCCCTCCTCGCTTAAGTGGAGTCGATCCTTCAAGCAGAGACTGCTGTCCCATGTCCCTCCCTACCCCCACTAGCCCATACCCTCTGGCCTGAGACCAAGTTCCTAGCCATTTATTAAATTCCTCTATCCTCCTTTTCCTTGCTGTGCTTGCCCAGGGAACAAGAAGTATCTCTGAGAAGGTTACTGATCTTCCTGCTCCTTTGCATAATGGTCCTAGTTCCTCAAACCTCCTCTGTACTTCTTCTGTCATCCTATCAGCCAGGTCTCTCATCCCCAAATGCAGAATTAAATGAGGTTTGTCCCTACCCATTCTTGTAAATTTCAATAAAGATTGTCCTGCCCTTTTCTTCTTCTTCTTCTTCTTCTTCTTCTTCTTCTTCTTCTTCTTCTTCTTCTTCTTCTTCTTCTTCTTCTTCTCCTTCTTCTCCTTCTCCTTCTCAAACACTGGATGTGTTCTACAATGCGCTATGTATTTTGTGTTGTGAATTTTAGGCTTCCCCCCATTGTCCACTTTATGACCAGCTCAGCTAAGTTCTTCTTTACTTAGCAAAGTCTTTGCCTTCCCTTTACTTGCAATCCTGTCTTTCTCCTGCTGACTGTAGCAGCATCCTCTGGTTCTCCCATATCTTGTGTACCCAGGATTAAGATGACCGTTGATGAGCATAACTTTCCTATGGACACCATTGATCAATGGAATATACTCCCCAAATTCCCCCAAATCTCTGCCACACTGTTCACATCCAGAAGGCAGATGCTGAGTCAGCATGATGGCCTTGTGGTGAGTGTAATCCATGACGGGGGCACCAAAGTTATTCTTTCTAAATGCCCAGTGGGCATATTAAATGACTACTACATGAAGTGGAGCACAAAACGGAGAATGCACTAGGTTGGGGTGCTGGGGATAAGCGGACATATCAGAAAACAAGAATCCTACGCCACCACTAAAAAATAAAAGCTGCTCACAACTGCTGGAAGCATACTAGAATTTTGTTTAGGTACCAGTGACAATAATACCACATGTCTTGAGGCGTTTTGGAATTTCTTCCTTTGTCAAAAGAGATGTGAAACATAAAATCAAGCTTCCTTATATATAAGTTGATGATGTCATGATACAGCGACACATAAAAATACTGACATCACACAGTGCCAGTGATTTAAAACCACAAATTCCAAATAAATATATAAATCCATCTATACAGAAGAAAAACTGTGTCAACATTAAAATCAGAATTATAACAGCTAATCTTAAACATGATAAAAGGCAATAATACTAATAATAAGATCTTCGAAAAATGTAAATTAGATATGAAGAAAATGAATATACTTCAAATTGTGAATGTCTACGAAGAAAAGGACATGATGAAGACCTCTTTTACATTATTTTTAACTGTCCTCTTTACACAAGATGGCGATCTCTATATATTTTAGATATGATAAAAATATGCAAAACATATTTAATAGATTGCATGGAAAGTTTATTAAAACCAATGCGTGTCCTTGAGGGTAGCATAGTGATATTTATGGAAGCTCTCACAAGGCACAGAAAAACTGTCTGTTAATGTGTGTCTGCCATCCCATAATTGCTATGTGTTAAATATGGCGAAGAAAGTGTGTTTATTAGTATTAGCCATTTACATTTGTAGAAAGGAAGACTTTTTTTAACCACTGCCTTGTATGTGCTCACAAATGTTTATGTATTTATTCTGCCCATTTTTGTAAACTTGAAATGACCTTTGGTTGATCAAATAAAAACAACTGAATTAATCTCAGAGCTATCATCTAGTACTAGGAGAAAGGGCTAACTGAAGTACCAGGATTTCAGCTAGACCCCTTCCCAATTCCTTATCATGGATCCAGGGTTGGTGAGCCCAAGACTTGAAGCTGGATATTCCGGCTAGGGGACTGGTGAATTGGGTTAAGGCGGTAGGGAGGGGTCCATTTTTTATGGTGTGTGTGTGTGTGGTGTGTAAAAAGTCTGGCAGGAAGAGACATTAGACTTTTACTATGCTTGTGGGGTATTTAGAAAGTATATCTTATCTGCCCCTCCATCAGGGATTGGGGCTAGGGGAATGGGACTATTAAAGGGGAAGGTGTGCCTGTTGACTATGGGTCTGGCAAGGAGGGGTTGAGTTAGGGAGGAGGTGGTTTTAAATAGTGTTAGACAGGAGTAGGGGCTGTCAGAATACCAGAATCATGAATTATGTTTTGGGATAATAGAAAGGGGGTGGGGCATGAGATGATTGAGGAGGAAGGGATAACCATAAAACTAGTCCTGGCCACCTTAGGAAAGGGATATTTTCGTTTTGTATTTTAACTTTCATTATGGGTACATTCTGAATACCTACATAATGCCAGATATCAGATTTCAATGATATATAGCCTATTATACATGGTATTCTGAAATGAAAACTTCATACGCATGCAGCAATGGAGAGCATGTAACACCACAGTTACAGTACATATAGTGGGTAGTTAAGGAAAGCCTTGATATATGATGTCACACAGTGAGTAGCTATGGAGAGTCTCAATATAGCACATCACACATCAGTTACACACAGTGAGTAGCGATGGAGAGTCTGGCTATAGCACGTCACTCATCAGTTACATACAGTGAGTAGCGATGAAGAGTCTGGCTATAGCACATCATGGCTATAGCACATCACACATCAGTTACCACAGTGAGTAGCGATGGAGAGTCTGGCTGCAGCACATCACCCAGTAGTTACACACAGTGAGTAGCGATGGAGAGTCTGGCTATAGCACATCACTCATCAGTTACATACAGTGAGTAGTAATGTAGAGTCTGGCTACAGCACATCACCCAGTAGTTACACACAGTGAGTAGCGATGGAGAGTCTGGCTACAGCACATCACACATCAGTTACCACAATGAGTAGCGATGGAGAGTCTGGCTATAGCACATCACTCATCAGTTATATACAGTGAGTAGCGATGAGTGATGTCTGGCTATAGCACATCACGGCTATAGCACATCACACATCAGTTACCACAGTGAGTAGCGATGGAGAGTCTGGCTGCAACACATCACCCAGTAGTTACACACAGTGAGTAGTAATGGAGAGTCTGGCTATAGCACATCACTCATCAGTTACATACAGTGAGTAGTAATGGAGAGTCTGGCTACAGCACATCACCCAGTAGTTACACACAGTGAGTAGTGATGGAGAGTCTGGCTTCAGCACATCACACATCAAGTTACCACAATGAGTAGCAATGGAGAGTCTGGCTATAGCACATCACTCATCAGTTACATACAGTGAGTAGCGATGGAGAGTCTGGCTATAGCACATCACGGCTATAGCACATCACACATCAGTTACCACAGTGAGTAGCGGGAGAGTCTGGCTGCAGCACATCACCCAGTAGTTACACACAGAGTGAGTAGCGATGGAGAGTCTGGCTAGCACATCACACACTGCTACTACAGTGAGTAGCTGGCGGAGAGTCTGGCTATAGCATTACAGAAACACTTACATACAGTGAGTAGCTATGTAGAGTTTGGCTATAGCACAACACATACCAGTTGCATGCAATGAGTAGCTATAGAGAACCTGGCTGCAGCACGTCACCCAGCAGTCACACACATTGAGTAGCTAAGGAGAGTCTGGCTATAGCACATCACATAGAGAATAATGGATGGGTAGGGGGTTATAGCGAGGATTTTAATAAACTCCAATAATGAAGGTCGTGGGCTTTATTCAGGCATCCCACCCTGAGGGAATGTGTAAAATCTGAGTTTTAACCACCCCACCCATCCTTTATTTTGTATAATTGCTGGGGATCATTTTTTACCACAGCAATTATTCTAAATAAATGGATTTGTTTCCAGTGCCATGGACCGTTGGGATTTCAACATGGCCCATGGCGGTCTTAAACTACTGTTAGTTTTAAAAAATTATTATTTCACCCAATCTAGGTTTTGAATATGAGCAGACTTGATTGACCAAATGGCCTTCTTCTGCTGGCTTCTTGTATGTTCGCATGTTCGTAAAGAACTTACTGCTGACTGTGTCGGGGAACTGGAGTGGGTGTGGCGCTGAGGGTGGGGAACAGTGCAGGGAACAGGAAGGTTGAGGCTGGCGCATGCTCAAATTAAGGGAACCCAGGGCGTGTTTGTCATTATAACCAGCAGGTTATAATGATAAATACTAACCGGTTTCCCTATGGGAAAAAATGGGCACCAGTTATTATAAAACACTTACATACAGTGAGTAGCTATGAAGAACCTGGCTTATCTTATCACACAACAGTAGTATACCCTCATGAGGTATGGAAAGCCTGACCATAGCAAATCACATATCAGTTGTATACAGAAAGTAGTAATAGATTGCCTGGCTATAGTACATACCCAGCAGTTATGTACAGGGAGTAGCTGTAGAGTACCTGGCTATATCATGTCACTCAGCAGTTAACATAGTGAGTAGCTGTGACAGAGTGACCCCGTCATAATGGACACCCTGGGGTAATATAAACCCCTTCCCCAAGCAGTTCATATGTTTTGTTTAAAGTCCAACATGCTAGTTATAAATTATGTGCTGAAGCACTTATAACGCTTTCTGTGCATATTAACCTAAAAATTAACTAGAAACCAGCCAAACCCTCAAAGAATATTAAAGTTATATATAGTTTTCTTCTCAGGTCTTTGGCCATAAAACAAAACTAAGAGTACAGTTACAAAATGAGAGGGCAGTCTTAATAAAAGAATAACAAAAACTTGAGTCTGCTTTTTCTAGATGTTAGCAGCCCCCTTCTAAGATATATTTTATGGCAGACAGCATGAGGTAATAGGACCTTGCAGGACAGTACAGAATGTTCTTACCTTAGGTTTGACCTTTTCCAATGTTGTAAACAAAAAAAAAAAAAGAACTGCTTGTTCTGTGCTGTGCTCCAGGTGCCAACTGAACTGTTCTCTATGGGGAAATAGTGGCCCCTAGAGGCTAGTTTTATGTTATGTCTGCTGTCAATCAAAAGGCAGTGGAAATGTTTCCAACTTCTAGAGAGCTTATAAAAAGCCCTACCTCAGTGCTGAGATAGGACAGATAGGGTAGTCAGTTGTATACTGACTGAGGAAGGTGGAAGACCTCCTGGTAGTGTGTGCTTTCACACTGTTTGATTTATGCTAGGCTGAAGAAAAAGCCTTGGAAACTGTTGAAGCTAAGCAGTTGTCTGACTTGCCATTTTGCTTTCTGTATAATTTATTTCTGTTATCTGCTCTAGAAAATAAAATGATAAATGCTTCAGAAGAAGCCAGAAGGTGAAGGAAGGAAACATATTCAATTCAGTACTTCAGAGTAACTGGTAACTGGTATTTTTCTTTTAAACTTAGATTGTAGGCTTGTAGTGACACTATACTTTCTTTCTGTGTTGTTTTTACTTATAATTGTTTTTGGGCTGTTGAAAATTTAAAAAATAGTGGTGGTGTAATTCTGTGCTGTCTTTAATTGCTGCAAATTTTTGCCCCCTCACCTTCCCCCAACTCTTAATTATATGCCCTGATAAATCTGATTGACAGGAGCTAAACACAGGGTATAGTAAGAGGTGTGAAGTAGGAGGGGCATAAGGGGGAAGAAGACCACTCAGCACCCACAAGTGTTTTGACTCATTTATTTATTTATTGGTTTCTTTTCCTTAAAAATATATATCTGAGGATCAGTTACAGGATTTTAGTACTGTAAATAAATAAAAGAGAACTAAGAGAGCTTCAGTAGCAGATAAGTAGTGGAATTGCAGTATAATGGGGAGTGGTGCAATGCAGTGGCTGTGGGGCAGCCATATTCAGGCAGACCTTCTGGACACTGAGGTGCTGCCCTATCTGCATGCATCTCTCGGGACTGAGGATGAGGTAGCCAGACTCAGAGCGGAAGTAAACTGGGTCAGGAGTACCATCACCCCTGTCCAGGAACCACCCAGTCCAATGCAGCTGCCTCAAAGGATGCAGAACAGGGAGCACTTGGATGACAGTGGGCTCTGGGAGGGTTAGAGCAGTCAGGCAGAGGCACATCCCAGATCCTATTCCTCTCAAGAACTCATATGCCACACTGGCAAATGAGGACAACCAAATAGAGGTACCCAGGAAGTGGAAGGAAAGGATGTGGAGGTTAGGCAAGGAGGTGACCTCAGTGGGGAAAGCAGTGGACCCCAGAGGAGGAGGAAGCGAATCCTGGTGGGGACTCCATCATAAGAGGGATCCAGCTAGGAACACAGGAGGGGGAGGACAGGGAGGTGAGGTGCCTACCAGGTGCCACAGCATGGAGGGATGGAAGGAAGATACTGGGGATCACTGGGAAGGCAAGACAGGAGGGTGAGCTGGATGTCATTATCCACCTAGGTACTAATGACTTGGCAAATGGGGAGCCAAAGGACGTTCAGGAAGAGTTTAGGAAACTGGGGAGGGGTTTCAAGCAAGTAGCTACTTCTGTCACTTTCTCAGAAGTACTACCTGTGAGAGGCAAGGGAGAGCATAGGAGTGCATGCACCAGGAACTTTAACTCATGGTTGAAGAACTGGTGCTGTGAGGAAGGGTTTGGATTCATTGGTGACTGGGGACCCATCTGGAGGGATGAGGTTTGTTCAAGCCTGACGGCCTGCATCCATCCTGGAGGGGAATCCAAGCACTCAATGATAAGTTTAAATGCTACATTGATAAGCATTTAAACTAGCAAAGGGGGGTGGCAGGCCAAAGGGGCGATGGTACCCACTTGCTCACCCCCCACAGCTAGTAATGGAAACCAGTGAACCAGAGGAGTGGCTATCTCTGCAAAGCAGTGCAAAAGTTGGAGATTAGTGTCCAAAAGGTGGATAAGCAGAAAAGGGGCAAAATTCAGCAGAAGGGCAGACAGCAAGGAGAACCAGGGATAAATGACAACCAAGGAAGGGGCTGAGTAGAACAGTGAAGCAGCCTAGGAGGTCAAATCATGGAAAGCCATGTGTGCAAATGCCAGGAGCCTTAGCAACAAGATGGAAGATCTGGAGGCTGTCATGGTACAGTCAGACCTGGACATTGTGGCCATCACTGAAACCTGGTGTAATGATAACCATGACTGGGAGATGGTCATACCTGGCTACAACATATTCAGAAGAGACAGAGCAGGCAGGAAGGGAGGAGGAGTGGCACTGTATGTGAAAAAAAAATATAAGGGCCACACAGATCCAGGAGGAACAAAATGGGGAGATACTGTGGGTTAAGCTGGAAAGGAAAATGGGGCCAGCCATCCGCACGGGTGTGGTCTATAGACCACCAGCCCAGGAGGAAAGATACAGATAGGGAGTTGATGCTAGCCATCCAAAGGATGGCAGACAAAGGTGAGGTAGTACTGGTTGGAGACTTCAATATTCCAGACGTGGACTGGAGCATCCCAGCAGCAGCATCAACTAGGAGCAGATTTATCCTGGACTCCTTCAGGGTGCCTTCCTCAAGCAACTGGTCATGGAACCAACTCGGCAGAAGGCAATACTGGACCTTGTGCTCTCAAACAGGGACAGTGTGATGGGGTAACAGTGGGGAGCACCTGGGTAACAGTGACCACCAGTCATTGTGGTTTGAAATCACAGAAAGAGCAGAACCAAACCACACAAAAACACGTATCCTGGATTTTAGGGGGCAGACTTTGGGAAAATGGGGAGATGCTTGAAAGAGGCATTAAGGGAATGGGACAGGAATCAGGATTGAGGAACAGTGGGCAGTATTTAAAATGGGATTATAAGAACAACAGAATTATGCATTAAGCAGGTTAGCAAGAGAAAAGAAAGAGGAGACCATTATGGTTTTCAAAGAGGTAGCAAAAGAAAGTGAAAGCCAAAAGATTGCATTCAGGCAATACAAAAGACACAGGCAGAAGGGATAGGAGAAGTACCAGGAGAAACAA
This sequence comes from Neoceratodus forsteri, assembly GCA_016271365.2. Taxonomy (NCBI): domain Eukaryota; kingdom Metazoa; phylum Chordata; order Ceratodontiformes; family Ceratodontidae; genus Neoceratodus; species Neoceratodus forsteri. The sequence continues at coordinate 168,273,016 of CM028130.1, read as the reverse complement.
AGGGAGGCAGGAAGTCAGTAAGGAAGCCAAAGCTCAGACAGAAGAACACATTGCAAAATCAGTGGTTAAAGGGACAAAACCTTTTACAGGTACATAAGTGAAAAAAGAAGGACAAAGGAGGGATAGTGAGACTGAAGGGGAGGATGGGAGCAGCGTGAGGATGACAACAGTAAAGCTGACATATTGAACAGGTATTTCTGCTCGGTCTTTACTAAGGAAGAGGGGGTAATGGGTCTGAAGGAGTACAAGGGTGAGAATGGTGCAGAATGGACACAAGTCCCTTTACACGAAAGGGTCCTGAAGGAACTGGAAGTAATAAGAGCTGATAAAGCAATGGGGCCAGATGAGGATGCACCCGGGTCCTTAAAGAACTAAGAGAGTGGTGGCTGAACCTCTGGCTATCCTGTTCAGCCAATCACTGGAAACAGGGAGGTACCCAAAGACTGGAGGACAGCAGATGTAGTCCCCTTATACAAAAGTGGGAACAAAGAGGAAGCAGGAACTACAGACCAGTCAGCCTCACCTCGGTAGTGGGAAAGATCATGGAAGCACTACTGAAGGAGAGACTGGTGGAACATCTGGTTGTCAATGGACTACAGGACCCAAGGCAGCATGGTTTCACCAGGGGAGGTCATGTCAGACCAACCTCATTGAATTTTTTGACTGGGTGACTAGGGAGGTGGATCAGGGGAGGGCAGTGGACATGGCCTATCTGGACTTCAGCAAGGCCTTTGACACTGTGCAACATAGAAGACTATTACACAAACTGGGAATATGGGTGTGGGCAGGACAGTAGTGTGGTGGGTAGGTAACTGGCTGGGTGGCAGGACACAGAGGGTGGTGGTAAATGGCTGTCACTCCACAGAGGGAAGAGTGACCAGTGGGGTACCACAGGGATCAGTGCTGGGACCGGTCCTATTCAACATCTTCATCAGTGACAGTGCACAGGATATAGAAGGCAGAATTTCACTGTTCGCTGATGACACAAAGCTCTGTAACAGAGTAGACACACCAGAGGGTGTAGACAGAATGAGAAGGGACCTGCAGAAACTTGAAGAATGGTCAAGGGTTTGGCAGTTGAAATTCAATGCAAAGAGTGCAAGATAATGCATATGGGCACAAAAACCCTGGCACAATATATCAGTTGGGGGGTGAGGATATAGCATGCACCAAGCAGGAAAGGGATCTTGGGGTTGTCATCTCTGATGACCTCAAGGTGAGAAACAGTGTGACAAGGCATCAGGTAAAGCAAATAGGATGCTGGGATGTATAGGCAGGGGCATCACCAGCAGGAAAAGGAGGTCATAATTCGCTATACAAGACACTAGTGAAGCCCCACCTGGAGTACAGTGTACAGTTCTGGAGACCATACCTACGTAATGACATAGATAGGGTAGAGAAGGTTCAGAGGAGGGCAACAAAGATGGTGCATGGGTTGCATCACAAGTCCTATGAAGACAGGTTGAAGGAACGAACATGTACTCCTGGAGGAGAGGAGGGAGAGAGGGATATGATAGAGACATACAAGTATCTTACAGGGAGAAACAGGGTGCAGGAAAACACTATTTTTAAGCGAAAAGATGTTTCAGGACTAGAGGGCATGGGATGAAGTTGGAGGAGGACGATTCAGAGGAAACATGAGAAAGAATTTCTTCACAGAACGGGTGGTGGACAAGTGGAACACCCTGCCAGAGGAAGTGGTGGGGGCTGAAACAATCACGGATTTAAGAATGCATGGATAGACATAAAGGAATTCTAGAGGTCAGGGGTAAGGAAATAGACTTCTAGGAAACAAACTGAACTTACAAGCTCAAATGGGCAGACTAGGTGGGCCATAGGCCCTATCTGCCGACACTGTCTATGTATCTATGTATCTATGTAATGCAACCGTGCATTTTTTATGCACCTGACTTGTGGTTTGTCTGAAATTGTGTTATCCTAAATACATGCCTGGTGACATATGATGTCAGAAGTGGAATATGTCTGGACATCCAAGGAAACAGGGAGAGTCCAGTCAGTTGGTGACAGACCTGGTACCGAGGATACAAGGCAGAAGTGCATGGTGCCAGAGATGAGGAGAACAGCATCTGATGGAGATGGTGACCTGGGCGAGGCACCATGGATGGGACAAGATGGACCCGATGGCCAAATGGAGACCCTGATATGGCTTCTTCACTGGATGAGTGGGAGATGGCTGGAGGCTGATCAACACCAGACAGAGATGGAATGCAGATCTCAGGAACTACTCGAGAGGTCTCACTCAAAGGATGTTGAGGAAGTATCGGTGGAGCAGGATCCATGGATTCTGGAGGAGAAGGACCCCCTGATGGAGCATTTGCAACCAGCATTTGTGGAGATTCCATTGTTGCCCATTTTCCTAGTTGCTATTTGGTGGAGGATGCACAAGAGGAGGAGACCCAGGTAAGACTTTGACTGGCAGTGTATTACTGGGGCCAAAATCTTCAAGCAAGATGGAAGAAGCCATTTTGGCTGAAGGACTTTTGCATGTTTTAAACCCTCTCCTATGAATAATGATTGTTCTTCTGATGTTGACTGAGGAAAGTTGCAGGTGGGGGATCCTGAAGTAATCCAGTTAAGGGTATGTAAAAACATGGATGGAGGCAGGTTAATGATGGTGTGGGGGACAGGTTACGTGGTATGAATGTAGGAAGGAAGTTCTATATCATATGAGGCCCAACCCCCAGATGAAGCAAGTGGATGCCCAGGTAGTGGTGCCCGTGGCATATAGGAAAAAGGTGATGGAGGATGCGCACTCCAGTCACTCTGGGCATCTGAGCCATGGGAAGGTTTTGGCTAGACTAACCCCATATTTCTATTGGCCAGGCATGTACAGGCAGGTGGCAGCATACTATAAGACCTGTTTTAGGGGCAGATAGATAGCGACCCCTGATAGTGATGTGGGAGGAGCAACCCAGAGGGCAAAGGGCAAGAGATGGCACCCTTGGAAGAGGGGGAGACTCCCACATAGAACAGGAGGGACAAGGTGGCAGCCAACACCACTAGGAGTGTGTAAGATATGATACGAAAACCCAGAGCTTAGGGACAGGCTATTAGGGCATGCAGCATGGTAAGTTACTAGCCTATCTTTAAATGTCTAATTGGGGACAGAGCAGCAGTAGTTCTCTGCCTGAAGGCAGTTCTACTGGGTGCTGGACTGTCCAGCCGCTTGAGTGTATCTGGTCAGGAAAGTCAGTAGATGGCATAAAAGAAAAAATTACTCACCGCAGTAATCTTCTTTCTTCCAAGGGGTCATTTAGCATCAATAACTTTTTTGCACTTAGCTGGCTAGGTGCACTTAGCTGGCTAGGTGCAACTGCCCCGGAGATGTGCCTGTAAGAGATATTTAAATGAGCGTAGGGCCAAGCCAATCAAAAGACAGGAAGGTGTGTGAACTGAGTGAGAGCTGTTGAATGCTTCGGAATTTTTTCAAGGAAAAACAAGGGCAAATGCCCCGGAAAAGAATCAACAGGATTCAAAAAACATGCAAATGTCCACAAAAGTGGAAATAGAATCAACAGCAACATGAGCTAAAAACTAATCAATAAGAAACTCCGAATTTGGTACAAGGTGACATAAGAGCCCTTCTCCGACCGGTGAACCGGGGACGAAGGGTGGGAGCTTACTGATGCTAAAGGACCCCTTGGAAGAAAGAAGATTACTGCAGTGAGTAATTTTTCCTTCTTACCTGAGGAGTTCTTTAGCATCAGTAACTTTTTTACAGACTACCCAGCAGTACCAGGTGGGAGGTGGGCAGAGAACCTACTTAGGAAAGAGGCTCTGCAGAACCGCCTGTCAAATTTGGCATCAGATCTGGTCTGCACATCCAAACTGTAGTGTTTCACAAAGGTGTGCACAGATTTAGGTAGCTGCTTTGCAGACATCCAGTAGGGGAATGTCCCATGTTGCTACAAGTGAGGCTGCAGTGCCCCTGGTGGAGTGGGCCCTGAGCCCCATTGGAGGTTGTTGACCAGCTTTCTCATAGCAGAATCTAATACAAGAGACCAACCAACAAGAAATAGTTCTTAGTAGCTGGTCTTCCTCTGCCTTCATCCCCACAGGTGAGGAACAACTGAGTGGAAGAGCCTCTGGACTGTCTAATATGCTCTAGGTAGTGAAAGATGGCTCTTTGACATCCAAGCTGTGGAGCTTTTGCTCACCAGGAGTGGATGGCTCAGTAAAGAAGACAGGCATTAATGGACTGGTTCAGTGAAACCTCCAAGGAGGAACAGGCTCCGTGGTTGGAGGCTGGAGGTGCAAGAGGCCTTTGAAAACTGTTTAAGAATGTTGTGACAAAAACGATTTCTTCTTTCCCATTGAAAGGTAGGCTGAAATTGGCTCCAGGTGTAGCTTGAGTGTAGATGGTTTCAAGCCTAGCCTGTAGGTGTACCAGGTAGTCTAGCAGCTGAGGGTCTGAAGCTGATAGGGTTCGACCTTTTCACTCTTGCACCAGAGGAAAACCTTTTCCATTTGGCTGCATAAGTCTTCTTAGTGTTCTGTTTTTAGCCATCCTCAGTATCTTATGGACTTGTTCAGAGTACTGTGAGGATGGAAACTCTAACTCCTCAAGAACCAGGCCTTGAGGTGAAGAGAGTGTATGTCTGGGTACTGCACTCCCATCTGAGGAAGGGTCAGCAGGGAGCGAGTCAGAGGCAGAGGCAGGCGAATGGGCCTGTTGCAGGACACTGAGAGAAAGAGAGGGTACCAGGCTTGCCTGGGCCAGTCCAGAGCCACTAGGATCATCGATGCAGGCTGCTGTCTGAGTTTCAGCAAAACCCTGAATATCAGGGGAAAGGGAGGAAATGCGTATAGGAACCTCCCTGACCAGTCCAAGATCAGGGCATCCAGAGGAAGTGTTCCCGGAACTGGGGGCCTGCAACAGTACTGAGGAAGCCGAAAATTGAGAGGAGAGGCAAATGGATCCACATCTGGTGTGCCCCATCGGCTGAACACTGTGGCTAGTACTTGCTTGTTCAGTGTCCATTCGCTCTGACCTTGACTGATGCGGCTTAGAGCATCTGCCAGAGTATTGAGTTTGCCTGGGAGGTGAATAGCTGAGAGGCTGATGCCAAGGGAGAATGCTAGAGACCAGAGCTTCAGAGCTTCCAGAATATTCCTGATCTGGTAGCACCCTGCTTGTTTATGTAGAACATTGCAGTGGTGTTGTCCGTTCGAATTTGAACCACCTGCCCTTCTATGCTGGGAGCGAAAGCTTTAAGAGCTAGTAAGACTGCTCTGAGTTCCAAAAGATTTATGTGCAACTGTGACTCTTCGAGAGTCCAGTTGTCACTTACTTAGGCATAGTCTAGATGAGCTCTCTAGCCCAAAAGGGAGGCATCTGTGGTGTTCACATCTGTGGGAAGAGGAGCTTGAAAGGGGACCCCTGCCTGCAAATTTGCAGGGTTCTTCACCACAGCAAGTTTTGGAGGAACTGCTCCGACACAGGTATCAACTTTGAAAATGTGTTGCTTCTCTGAGACCAGCGAGCTCTGAGGTAGGCTTGCAGGAGTCTCATCCTATACCTGACCCCTGGGACTACTGCAGTCATAGAGGCCATATGTCCCAGAAGTTTGAGGAAATGTCTGGCTGGTCTTGGCTGTCCCTGGGTGAAATAATCTGCCACTGAAAGGAAAATGAATTATTTCCTGCAGGAGGAAAGCATATCCCTTCTGAGTGTCCAGCTGGGCCTCTATGAAGGTGAGCAGCTGGGTGGGTTCCAGGTGAGATTTCTTTAGATTTACCAGGAAACCCAGAGACTTCAGAGTGCGTTCTGTGAGGGACAGATTCCTTGACCTAGCAAGGAGACTTTGCTGCTATGAGCCAGTCATCCAGATAGGGGTAGAGAGCGACACCCAGTCTCCTGAGATGTGCTGCTACCACTACGAGACACTTGGTAAGGACTCTAGGGGCCGAGGACAGACTGAAGGGCATTGCGGTGAACTGATAGTGACCTAAAGGAAGTCTGAACCTGAGAAACTTCCTGTGAGATCTCCTTATGGGTATGTAGAAGTAGGCGTCTTTAAGTCTAGGGAAGCTAGCCAGTCTCCCTGCTGTAAGGACTGTATGACCAGTGATAGAGTGACCATTCTGAATTTGGGTTTTTTCAGATGTTTATGTAAATATCTGAGATCTAAGATAGATCGCCACTCCCCAGTTTTCTTTTGTGTCAGAAAATACCTGGAGTAGAGGCCCTTGCCCTTCTCGTGGGTGGAGACCCTCTCCACTGCTCAGTAAGCCAGAAGGTTTTGTACCTCCATTTCCAACAGCGGTATCTGTGTTGGGGACAGAGGTCTTGACACCTGGGTATGCTTAAGGTCTGGCAGCTGCTTGAACAGTAATGACAGACCCTTCTCCTCTATCTCCAGCACCCACTTGTCCGACGTGATGAGGGACCAGTGCTGAAGACAGTGAGAGAGTCTGCCTCTGGCCAGAAACGGGAAGGGCGACCTGGACACTCACATCAGGACTTAGACTGAGAGGCAGATGGCTGGGTAGAGGTGGCTGTTCTTTGGCCCCTTCTGCCACAGCCTCTGTAGGACCTCCTGTACTGGCTAAAGTCAGATTGGGGATAGGGATTGTAAGGCCTGGGAACAAAACTTCTGTCCCTACCACCCCTGGGATGGGATCTCTGAGGGGTGGCAGGTTTAGGCTTGGATGAGTGGCTCTTCCAGGAGGCCTTGTGCTCATCGACATTTTTCATGTAGTCAGTGGTTCTGTAATCAAACAACATATTTTGATCACAGGGAAAATCCATGGCCTTGTTCTGAGTGTCTGTGGTCAGACTGGTAGTTCTAAGCCAGGCGAAGCATCTCAGAGAGATGGCATGGGCCATCGCCCTAGAGGCTGCATCACTGTTGTCATCTGTCTTGTGGAATTGGTACATCGTAGCTTCCAGGGCAGTTTTTGATATATCCACCAGCTCCTGCACCATATAATCTGATCCCTATGGCTATAGCCTGACAGATTTTCAAAAGGCTTTCTGATATTTGGCTGTGAATGCCATGTAAGAAGAAAGCCTGAGAAGCAGGGAAGCTGTGGCATACATTTTCTTTGCTATAAAGTCAATTTTCTTGGAATCCTTGTCATGGGAAGAGGGCAACAAGGAGACTCCAGCTTTCTCACAAGCTGCCTGCTGCACTATACTTTTGTGGCTAGGGTGTGCAGACAGGAACTAGATACCATTTTTAGACAATTTATATTTTCTCTCAAGCCGCTTATCAACCCCTGATACTGAAGTTAGGTGTTGAAGCACCTTCATGGTATTTTTTCTAAATGCATTATAGATGGGGACAACCAGAGTCTTTGAAGATGAAAGACCCATCATCTCCCTATAATCTTCATCTTTATCGACATCCTGGTTGGGCTCCTGAGTAGGAAGGTCCAGGGTATCCAGCATATTTTGTATAAATGAAAACATAGAGGAAGGATCCTCGTGGTCACCCGAGGGATCCCCAAGGTGAGAGTCCGGGGACTCCTAGGACTCAAGGCCCTCAAAATCCATGTCAGGAGCATCATAAAATTGATCATCATCTGCGTCACCCTCACAGTCTACAGAAGAGAGAACTGTGAAAGAGTGCTTGCCAGCCCCAGTAACTCGAGGACCCATCTTCTGAAGGGTCTGAAACAGTTGCCATGCTTTTTCCATATCTTGCACTGACAGAAGAACCTGCACAGTTTGTAAGTGTTTTGTTTGTTCTGTACACTTTAAGCTGCCTGTTGTCTTGCTAATGGCTTTCCCAGGAGCAACGGGAGCATATCTGTCTTGACAGTTTCTTTTTAGCCACTTAATCAGAGGCTTGATCACACTTCCTTTTTTGCCACTCTTATTATTTTTCATTTTGTGAGGAACTTCATATTTTGGCTGGAATCTGGAGTGTTCCTCAGCACCTCTGCTTTTGGTATTAGTACTTTTGAATGGCCCCTCTTCAGAAGCCTTTGATTTATCCTCAGCCATAATAATCAAAGGTGTGTCTGCTATGTTTGCCAATTTAAGCAAAGCAAACCAGTTCTGGACCTATGAACTGAGTGCAGGTTTCTGTGAAAATGCCACTGGCCAGTCCTGCCCCAGTTAATAAACTCTGTCTCTTACTAGTGCCTTTGTTTTTTTTGGTTGTAAAACTGGGATCTATACCAGTGCTTAATAGAAACCCAGTAATACTCAACTACGCACAGGTGGCTGCTGGACCCTTATGGGCAGTCCTGACACAGATGATACCAAGGTCCAGTAATATAACAAAAATAGGTTTCCTCATAATTACCAATCTAGAGAGAAAACTCCCAGGCACTGTTTAAATTTGAAATCTACTGCAGGTGCCTCATGGTAAACCCTGCAAGGTCTGAGGTAAAAAACAAGGCAACTGTCCCTAATTCAATAGTTCCACAAGAATTTGCCCCAAAAATGAAGGAAACCATCGAAAATAAGCACCAATGATAAAAATAGGCTTTAAACTAAATAGTCGCAGTAAAAATAAAGTCAAAATAGCGCTGTCGCACTAAAAATAAAAATCTTGCGCAGCGCTAATGAAAAAGTAAAACTTTCACTCAGCACACTAAAGGAAAACATTTATGAGGAAAACTTTACCCAGATAAGCACTAGGAGGCTGTCAACAAGGAAATTTGGGAGACACCTCATAGGCAATATTTCTCAGTCCAGCGGAGAAAAAATTCTGAAGCAATCAACAGCTCTCACTCAGCTCACACCCCCTCCTGTCTTTTGATTGGCTTGGCCCTTTGCTCATTTAAATATCTCTTAAAGACACACCTCCAAGGCAGTTGCACCTAGCCAGCTAAGTACACCTAGCCAGCTAAGTGCAAAAAAGTTACTGATGCTAAAGGACTCCTGGGGTAAGAACTGCCATTAGTGGTTCTTTCTCCTAAATGTATGTGATGATATTGTAGACTACTAATGAAGAGACTAATTTCAGAATAATTTAAGATGTCTCAGGATATTGTATAATGATGGAAAAGATACCGTAATGGTTAGAGCAGCCTGTGTATCACACGCTTGACCCTGGTGCCATAAACAAATAAAGTATTGAGGAAATATGCTATGGTTTGATAGGACCTTAACGAGTAAAAAGATAATTATGAAAGGGACCCTGAGATGGAGCTCCCAGTGGAGGTGGATTAGCTCCACACCCTTCTAGGGTGTTAGTTGAGATTTGGACAACCGTAGGATGGTTGCCATCTTATGCGGGGGGATGTGTGACAGAGTGACCCATGTCATAGTGGACATCCCTGGGATAATATAAACCCCTTCCCCAAGCAGTTTATATGTTTTGTTTAATGTCCAACATGCTGGTTATAAATTAAGTGCTGGAGTACTTATAAAGCTTTCTGTGCACATTAACCTAAAAACTAACTAGAAACCAGTCAAACCCTCAAAGGTCATTAAAGTTATATATTGTTTTCTCTCAGGTCTTTGGCCATAAAACAAAACTAAGAGTACAGTTACAAAATGAGAGGGCAGTCTTAATATAGGAATAATAAAAACTTGTGTCTGCTTTTTCTAGATATTAGCAGCCCCTTCTAAGATATATTTTACGCAGATAGCATGAGGTAATAGGACCCTACAGGAGAGTACAGAATGTTCTGACCTCGGTCTGACCTTTTCCAATGTTGTAAACAAACAAAAAAAAGAACTACATATAATGTATGGTAGAACATTGTTGCTATGGGAAATTCATCTTTTCCTCAGTTGTTATACCATCGATGTGACGTTACTTTGTTGTTAACCCATCGATGGTACATCACATCGATGGTATAATAATGTGGTTTGCTCTGCGCATGATCTTCTTACCAACCAGTCTGCCTTCATGAAATGCCACGGGCGAGTGCATGACCCGGAGCCAAGTGGCAGTGGCTTAAGTAATGGAGTGCTGACAAAAGTGAGGATCCTACTTCATTATTTAAATGTTTTTCGATGACCATACACTATAAAATATAATGTATGGTATATCGATGATCAACTTGTTTGTTAGGCCGTCTCCAGGTTGCCATGGTGATGTAAACCTCTCGAGCTTCACGCTCGAGGTTTATACAGTCACCCTGGCAACCTCTCGATGGTTAACAAACCGGTTAACCATCCATGTCCATACATTATCTTCTATGTTCTGTGCTGTGCTCCAGGTGTCAACTGAACTATTCTCTATGGGGCAACAGTGGCCCCTAGAGGCTAGTTTTATGTTATGTCTGCTGTCAATCAAAAGGCAGTAGAAATGTTTCCAACTTCTATAGAGCTTATAAAAAGCTCTACCTCAGTGCTGAGATAGGATAGAGTGGTCAGTTGTATACTGACTGAGGAAGGTGGAAGACCTCCTGGTAGTGTGTGCTTTCATTCTTCCACAAAGTTACAGTGAGCAAATAGTGGGTAGTGATGTAAATAAATCCACATAAGCACCAACATTATGCAAAAATATGACAATATTTTTTTATTATTTTTCTGTCATTGTGCAATTTGCAACCTTTGCGATAAAGTGCTTAATACAAAATATACTTGTCATCTCCACTATTACAGACAATAAAACAAGTTAAAGTGGAATTATTCAAGCAAATATTGCCATACACCTACCCTAATCTCAGTGCATCAGCCACCACTATGCCCCTGCACTTCGCAAGAATGGCTTCCTTAGGGGGTGTAGTCTCTAACCCCTATCTGATATAAATACCCAAAAGTGCACGTGCTACAAATTACAACTTAATTGATTATTTTAACAGCTTCCTTAATAATCATCCTATCAATGAACATTGCATATGTCAAATTATGTGGCAAAGATTCCTGACTTTGATACATATGTTTTTTATATCTCACGTGGATAAACAATCATTATTTAATTTACTAAAGATTGTTATTCACTTACAAATCAGAAAGAATATAGAAATAACAAACATATTAGTGTTTACTATAAATTACAGCCTTTCTTCAGATCATGCAACCCCTAACTTTCTATGTACATGTATCAAGTTTCTATTGTATATACTCTTTTGCATGTCTATGTTTCACACAAATCAGAAAACATCACAATTTTCATTAACATTCTATTAAATATAAATAAAAAAGAAAAAATGATGTTGGATGTCCACAATCGTAGGAATCATTAAATAAAAAATCCACATGTTGACTTTGTCCTTTATTTTGTTTCATAAAGTTATTTTTCATTTCAAAACGATCCATTTTTCACGCTTTACCTTAGTTTTCATTCTATAGAACAAGAATAAGTATCAGAATTAGAAGTGAAGCTCATAATTTCAAACTTTGCAATAATTAATGTTTAAATCATAACCAGGACTCAACAGTCGCAAAATCAATGTAAATATGACTTAAAATCCAATGTATAATTCAAGCCCTGCAGTTTTAAACTATTTAACTTCCAAATCCAAAAGCTTTCACGGTGCTGCAACTTATTTTCAATGATATTTTATTTTATTTTGTTTTCTATTTACACATTCTAACCCAATGAATCTTACATCTTTGGGTCCCATTATGTTTTAAATCAAAATGAACTGCCACTGGACTATTTGGATTTCTCTTTTTTATGTTTGCAATATGTTCTTGTACTCGAACTTTCAATTTTCTTTCAGTTATGCCGACATACAACATGTCGCAAGAACATATCATAAGATATACCACATACATGGTATTACACATAATACATTCATGTATTCTGAACCTTTGTGTTGTCACTGGATGTATAAATTATATTCCTTCTAAGGCAAACTGACAAATACTACAGTTTCTGCATTTTTTTAAACCATTTGGGGGTTGGGGTATCCAGGATGCAACTTCCACTTCTTGTGACATAAAACGGCTATGCACAATCTTATCCTTAATATTTCTTGCCCGTTTAAATGAAATTCTTGGTCTCTCACCTACTGACTTAGATAGTTTAACATCATTTGTCAAGATCGGCCAGTATTTAAAAATAACATTTCCTATCTTTCCTGCAATATGATTAAACTCCGTACAAAACATTACAGGTTCTTCATTATCATGTACTGCTGTTTTTCTGAATAGACTCATTCGATTTTTCTGAAACACTTTGTGTTTTGTCATTTGCAAAAATTCAAAATCATAACCTCTGTCAACAAAATCCTTAATCATAATATCGCTTCTCTCAAAATCAACATTTTACTACATTTCGTCTAATGCGCATTTGACTATAGGGCAGTGATTGTTTTAATTTTACTGGGTGAGCACTCATGTAATGTAAATAAGCATCACATGCTGTCTCTTTTTGTGGGTCTTAGTTGCAACCTGCTCCCCAGCTACACCCATAAGCTCCAAATCCAAGAAAGTAATTATTTCCTTATTCGCAACATAAGTCAATTTAAACCCAGCTCATTGGTATGCAACCATTCAATGAATACCAATATTCATTCCTCTGGGCCCTTCCATGCAGATAGCGTCATCAATAAAGCGATACCATATGATGTGGACATCTGCGAAAATGAACATCCGAGTGTGTGCTTCCACACTGTTTGATTTATGCTAGGCTGAAGAAAAAGCCTTGGAAACTGTTGAAGCTAAGCAGTTGTCTGACTTACCATTTTGCTTTCTGTATAATTTATTTCTTTTATTTGCTCTAGAAAATAAAATGATAAACGCAACCATGCGTTTTTTTTATGCACCTAACTTGTGGTGTGCCTGAAATTGTGTTATCCTAAATACACGCCTGGTGACAGTAGCTATGACAAGACTGGCTATAGCACCTCACACAACAGTTACATACACTGAGTAGCTATTGAGAGCCTGGCTATAGCACCTCACACAACAGCTACATACAGTGAGTAGCTATTGAGAACCTGGTTATAGCACATCACACAACAGTTACGTACAGTGAGTAGCTATTGAGAGCCTGGCTATAGCACCTCACACAACATTTACATACACTGAGTAGCTATTGAGAACCTGGCTATAGCACATCACACAACAGTTACATATACTGAGTAGCTATTGAGAGCCTGACTATAGCACCTCCCACAACAGTTACATACAGTGAGTAGCTATTGAGAGCATGGCTATAGCACCTCACACAACAGTTACATACACTCAGTAGCTATTGAGAGCCTGAATTTAGCACCTCACACAACAGTTACATACAGTGAGTAGCAACGGAGAACCTGGCTATAGCACATCACACAACAGTTACGTACACTGAGTAGCTATTGAGAGCCTGACTATAGCACCTCACACAACAGTTACATACAGTGAGTAGCAATTCAGAACCTGGCTATAGCACATCACACAACAGTTACATACATTGAGTAGCTATTGAGAGCCTGGCTATAGCACATCACACAACAGTTACATACACTGAGTAGCTATGACAAGACTGGCTATAGCACCTCACACAACAGTTACTTACACCCAGTAACTATTGAGAGCCTGACTATAGCACATCACACAACAGTTACATACAGTGAGTAGCAATTGAGAACCTGGCTATAGCACATCACACAACAGTTACATACACCGAGTAGCTATTGAGAGCCTGACTATAGCACCTCACACAACAGTTACATACAGTGAGTAGCAATTGAGAACCTGGCTATAGCACATCACACAACAGTTACATACAGTGAGTAGCTATTGAGATCCTGGCTGCAGCACAGCACACAGCAGTTGCGTTCAGTGAGTAGCTATGGAGAACCTGGCTGTAGCCCATCCCTTAATAGTTACATACAGTGAGTAGCTATGAAGAACCAGGTTATAGCACATCACAAGGCAGTTACATACAGAATGCAGCTATGGAGAGCCTGGCCATGGAACATCACACAACTTTTGCATACAGTGAGTAGCTATGGGAGGCTGGCTGTAGCCCATCACACAGCAGTTACATATACAGTGAGTAGCTATGGGGAGGCTGGCTGTAGCCCATCACACAGCAGTTACATACAGTGAGTAGCTATGGGGAGCCTGGTTATAGTACATCATGGAGCAGTTACAGTGAGTAGCTATGGAGAGCCTTGCTATAACACATCACAGAGTTGTTACAGACACTGAGTGTAAAGCACTGGTTCTTTTTTACTGATGGTGTAGTAGTGCTTGGATAAGGAGACGCAGGAGACAAACTCGGAGAATGGAAAAGGTTTACTGGGTGCAAAGCACCAACGAGGACAGACAATGACACAATTGTTTACCCTAGCACTCTGTTTGCTATACTTCTATAATTCAATCACTATATAATGCTTATCACACTATAATCCTATTCTCTAGAATAATACTACGACTCTATGCTTATCACTCTATACTCCTATACTCTATAAATATACTACAACTCTCTTATCACTCAATAATCCTATACTCTATAATAATACTACAACTCTCTTATTACTCTATAATCCTATACTCTATGACAATACTAAACTCTTATCACTCTATGACAACCTGACCAGACTAGATCAAAAATCGGAATGCCATGTTCACCAAGGAGAGAGTGTGGTGGTCACCAGTGCACTTCTTTGGCTGGATTAGCTGAACTGGAAGAAATGAAGGGGAAAAGAACTAAAATGTACAAGAGCCCCAAACAACTGTAAAGCCTCCTGGCCGAAGTGGGACTCCAGGGAAAATGAGATGCAGAAGGAGCTGAAGAATCCTTGGCCCAAAGCAGGATCCCAGGAAACGAAATACAGAACAGCCTGAAGAATCTCTGGGCCGATGCAGGATCCCAGGAAATGAAAAACAGACCAAACTGAAGAGTGGACTGGTGGCACTGCGGGTTGAGGTGCTGGACGCCACACCTCGTGCCAGCTGGCGACCAGGGCTCAGGAACGAGCCAGGGCTGCCGGGGGTCAGCAGGGGAGGGAAGGGATTGAGCATCTGGAGGACGGCTCTCCCTTTCCTCGGGAGAGTTCTGGGGTTGCGCCGCTCTGCAGCGGCACCTGGTGATGGTCGGGTGCAGCACAAGCAGTGGTGGCACGTACAGCGGGGAGGAGCTTGGCCGGCGGCGGCACACTGTGCCCAGCTGCCAATGCAAGTCCAAGCTCCTCAAGGACCAACAAGCAGAAAAAACCCTACCACACCCATGGAGATGCTGGGGGTTCCAGGGACGCAGCCCACATCTCAACGCTGGCCCTGTGCTCGGGGGACTCCACAGCTGACCCGCCATCCAGGTAAGGCCTCTCTAATCCCAGAAAGGCCATCGCAGGAGGATGGCCCACCACGGGGGGTGACCCGGGGGGCTAGGTCTGCCAGGGTGGTTGGGGGAGTCCCTCCGAGGGGATGCAGGGTTCAGGCTGGGAGTAGAGGCTGCTGTCAAGAGGACATCCCAAAAGGATACACGGGTGTGGAGGTGAAGAAATAGAATTTGGAAAAAAAAATCAAACTGAAGAACCTCTGGCCAATGCGGGACACATAAGAACTCAGGCAATTCCTTGCAGGCAGAACACACAGTTTGGGACGCAATTGCTGGTTGCAGGAGACAGTACACACAGTTCGGAGCAGCCACAGGGTTCAGGGCACGGTAACAGGATTATTGCCACCCTAGGTTGCCCTGTTGCTAACCCCCATTAACCCTCTTTCCCTTACTACCCTTTTCTGGGGATTACTAGCTTACACTAGCACCTGGCCACCTCTATATACAGACCAGCAGTGGGGAAACCTACAGACACCCTCCCACAGGCATTTGTTTCGACGGGACCTATCAGGGGAATTACCTATTGGTGCAGGTATGTGGCCAGCTGACTCACTATAGGTCCCACATTCACTGTCCCTTCCTGACTTGGAGCTACTGGACAGTTACTAGGTCACTAGCCCTTGGCTAGGGCTGGGCTACTAAGCTGCTGAGGTAGCTAATTGGCTAGCCCACTGTCTTCCTCTTGCTCCTGCCTGAAGCTGACACCTTAGTGTGCTTTCAAATGGAAGAATTTCCCACCTTTCAAACATTAACCTTAACTTAGCTACTAGTGGCCACTTGGCTACTAGCCACCCTTGATGCTCTGGGGCACTCTCCCTTATGATCTGGGCTTGTTTTCCCCTAACTGGCCTACCGGGTACTTAGTTCAGGATGAATAACAACAGAACAGCTTTGGGCTAACTAGCCTCCCTGCCACTAGCCCAACTGGTTCACTTGGCTATCATTTTAACTGTGGCTTGCTTTATTTACAAAAGTAAGCTTTTGGGCTAACTAACCCCTTTCCCACTAGCCTACCCGACTAGTTTTGGTGAATACTGGGGCTTTGTCTGCCTATGCCCTTGGCTGGGCCCCCTTTGCTGTCCCTTTAAATCTAAAGTCTGCCTTGCCTTAAACTCCTTTGTGGGAGCTCATTTTAATAAATGAATACATTAGAATAGATCTGCCCTTGGGTGGTCCTGTGCCCTGGGGCCTTGCCCTGCCTCACTTATGGCTGCCTCTTCATGCGCCCTCTGACGCAAAAATAAACTTTTGTCTATTTATTTTGAACAGTTCTGGTGATCAGCACATGCCCCAAGGTGCTGCTGCCGACTCACTGACCTGGCCCGGGGAGAAGTCAGGAAGAGGAGGCAGGGTCATTTGGGCGCTGGTGCTGGCACTTGCGGAGTTGACTCTGTGAGCCTTACTGCTCCCGTTGCTCCACCAATGCTCCATCCGATGCTGGCTGCTTGAGGATGAGGCCCTGCCAGTGGGTGCCACCGACGAGGAACCAAATTTTAACTTTTAGTTTTAAATCAAATAAAAATGGGGCTGTACAGAGCCCACACCACGACTGGATGACTGCTGCTATTCAGGGGACCCACCGACTCTATGGACTGCCACAACAACACTGGACCGCTGGAACCGCCATGGACAGCGGGACAAGAGGAGGACTTCGGTACTGATTATTTTATTAGCATTTAACGCCCTTTGTCCCTCTCTCCTCTCAGCTGCAAGCACTTTACTTTTCTTCTTTTTTCTTCGTGGGGCATCTGAAGCACTTCCCTGACCACTCAGCATGCTGGCCACAATTTAATGTGAAACAGACGGTACTGGCCACATGGCTGGATGCTGCCAAACTGCTGATCCACCTGGATTTCTTCACTGGACTGGCCAGGACACAGCAAGGCCCCAAGTGTGAGGCAATCCCACCTGCTGTCACTGGCCGGCTGGTCACCTCACACAGGAGCAGCCTCTTCTCTAGTGGCTGTTCAGTCCTGTGCTCCACTCCAAGTGACTTATTTTTAAAAGAAAACAGCACCAGCATAGGCAGTAAGTTCCATTCAGAACTCTACCCTGGAGATACTTCACAATGCTGAGGAGAGAACACTCCTGAGCAGGAGTTCCGTTTCTTTTGCTGGCCTGAGCTGGCTAGGCTGGGCACCTGCTTTGGGGCATTACCTGAGTAGTTATGGAGACCCGGCTATAATGCATCACCGGCAGTTGCATACAGTCAGTATCAACAGAAAGCCTGGCTATAGCCCATCAAGCAGCAGTTACATACAGTATGCATTTATGGAGAGCCTGTTATAGCACATCAGTGAGCAGTTACAGATAATGAGTAGCTGCTGAGAGCCTGACTATAGGACACCACACAGCAGTTACAGACAGTGAGTAGCTATGAAAAACCTGTCTATAGCACATCGCACAGCAGTTAAATACTTCATTTTTTTTATTATTTATTTATTTTGAAAGTCGGATTTACAACCTTTGAGTCAGGGACTCATTTATGAAGGCACCTCGTTGCAGGGAGGGTAGACATGTTTGCAGTGTGAGATACAACAGTGGTAACATACAGGTGCACTACAGATAACAAAAGAACACAATATAACAGTGGCTTACGAATAAAAGTTACATGCAGTAAATAGCAATGCGTATAATACATAACAATAGTAGACGTCACAACCCTGGTCATACCGGGAAATACCTATGTGGAAGGGTGGGGGAGGAAACAGGGTGCGGAAAGAAAAACCTCATACAAAAGTTGCTTACAAAGTAGCCAGTACTATGAGTAGCTGTAGAGTGCCTGGCGTAGCATGTCACTCAGCAATTACACACAGTGAGTAATTATGGAGAGCTTGGCTATTGCACTTCACAGAGCAGTTACAGTCAGCAGCTATGGAGAGCCTTGCTAAAACACGCCACAGAGTTGTTACAAACACTGACCAGTTGCGGAGAGCCTGTATCTATTATCAGAGAACGCTACAGGGATCTACTACAGAATCCTGACATGTGTCTGCCTGACGTGCAATATCCCAACTCCATTTGCCGGACAGTCACTTGTCCAACAATCCGAAGTGTGAGTGCCGTGGAGGTGATTTTATATGTTGCAGGGGGCTTTTACCCCGCACCCCATGCATAAATATAATCACCTCCACGGCATGCAAACTTCTATTGTTGGAGCAAATGATTGTTGGGAAAACAGAGTTGGGATGTATGTGTCAGAGCAGACACATCGGGGTTTTGTAGACCTTCCTAGTTACAGTGAGTAGTCATAGAGAGCCTTGCTTAACACAAACACTGATTTGTTATGGAGAGCCTGGCTTTAGCGCAACACATGGTGATTATATACAGTGAGTAGCTATGGAGAACCTGGTATATCACATCAGAGTGCAGTTACAGATAGTGAGTAGATATCGAGAGCCTGGCTATAGCACATCACACAGCAGTTATATACAGTGTGTAGCAATGGAGAGCCTGTCTATAGCATATTGCACAGCAGTTAAATACAGTGAGTAGCTATGGGGAGTCTGGTTTTAGCACATAACAGAGCAGTTACATACTGTACATTGAGTAGGAATGGAAAGCCTAGCTGTAGCACATCACTCAGCACTTACTTACAGTGAATTGCTATGGAAAACCTGACTATTGCACATCACACAGCAGTGAGTAGCTAGAGAGATCCTGGCTATAGCATATTAAACAGCAGTTACATATAGTGATTAGCTTTGGAGTACCTGACTATAGGATGTCACTCAGCAGTTGCATACAGTGAATATCTACTGAGAGCTTGGGTATAGCACAACACACATCCATTACAAGCAGTAAATAGTTATGGAGAGCCTGGCTATAGTTTGTCATTTAGCAGTTACATACAGCAGGTAGTCATAGAGGCCTGGCTATAGTACCTCATACAAAAGTTACTTACAATTAGTAGCCAAGAAGAGCTTGGCTATAGGACAGAGTTACCATTGGGAGCCAGGCTAGATCATGCCACACTGCAACTGCATGCAGTCAGTAGCAATCGGGAGCTGGAGCATAGTCTTCATTTTTTATATCCAGGCTCATCCTCTCCAGTGTCACATGAAGTTCATCCTCCTATGTTATTTGCATTGTCTCAATTTCCCCATGTTACACTTAGTCTTAGCCTTTACTGTGTCATGTCCAGACTCAGCACCCCCATTTCACACCTAGGCTTAACCTTTCTTGTGTAACTGCTAGGCTCAGCTTTCCTCGTGTTACTCTTAGGCTAGGTGTGACACCCAGGCAGTTTTTTATTTTTTATTTTATTATCTGTTTCTCTGTAAAATAACTTAGCCAGTTTGGGATGTATGGGGAGAGTGGAAATTGCATTTTCCTATTGCTGTCCAAGGCTTAGGGCAAAATCCCTGTGTTCTCACAGTGGGGAAACAGGCCAGATGTTGCTGTAAGCCTTGGGAACAATAGAACCTAGTCTGAATCCACACAACCAGTTTGGACCAGTTCTATCTTTGAAGTAGGCGAGATCAAAGAACTGTCCAGGGTGTGTCGTAATTGAGTCCTGTCAGATGGTGCAGGTGAAGGGGCTGGCCTACCAGGGATTTTTTGTCTTCCAAGGAAAAGTCAGTCTTATTCTTGCATTTGGAAGCCACGACATCACTGTCCAGTCTGCTAGGACTCAATAGATCCCCGCTAGGGTAAACCTAAACTACTGTATCTAGCTAGAAGAGCTTAGTTAGGTTATTTTGTGTGAATTCTATCATAGAAACCGAATTTGATGGCAGATAAGGACCTCTTGGCCTACCTAGTCTGCCCATTTTCCCTACTGACAGTCACATTGCAGACCCTACCTGATCTCCGGCTTTACCACCCCCACCCTTACCTCTAAGTATTCCTTATACCGATCCCATGCCTTCTTACATCCCATTACAGTTTTTCCTCCCATCATATCATTAAGGAGGCTAGTCCAGGCATCCACCGCCCTTTCTGTGGAGAAACGCCTTCTTACATTTTTCCTGAGTCTATCACAGTCCAGCTTTATAACATGACCCCTTGTTCTTGCGCATCCTATTCCCTGAAAAAGGCCTCTCTCTTGTACCTTATTTACACCCCTGAGATATAAGGGAACATTGTTTAACCAGGAGTAGCACGCTAAGCCGAAGCTTGTTTCCAGATGTGACCTGGGAGCACAGGGAAGTTAAGTGACTTGCTCAGGATCACACAGCATGCACCTAGGTGGCTGTGGGATTCAAACCCAGGTCTCCAGATCTGCAGCTCACAGCCTTAACCCACTGCGCTATACTGCCTTCATTTATTTAAATCTATTAAAAAGTCTCTATCATACCCCCTCCCTCCTTTCCTCCAGAGTGTATGTACCCAAATGTTTTGTTTCCATTCCTGCAGTGTACTGTATTCCCCATACATAGAAACATAGAAGTTGATGGCAGATAAGGACTGCAAGGCCCATCCAGTCTGCCCATTTCTTTTTCTACCTTATAAATGTGCCATCAGCCTTTGCTCTGTCAATGGCCTATCTATTCATACTCATCTGTATTGCTCCCTTATGCCTGTCCCATGCCTGTCTGAAGCCCTGCACTGTATTCATATCCACCACTTCCTGAGGTAGGCCGTTCCATGCATCCACCACCCTTTCTGTGAAAAAGATCTTCCTCACATTACCCCTTAATCGGCCTCCCTCTAATCTCATGCTGTGTCCTCTTGTCCTGCTGTTTTTGTTATATTGAAACATGTTAGACTCTTCCACCTTGTTAATGCCTTTAAGGTGTTTGAATGTTTCGATCATATCACCTCTCTCCCTCCTTTGCTCGAGTCTTTAGTGTGTATAATTCTGTACTGCATGTAAATATTGTGGCATATAACTATTATTTTGTAGGCTTCATGCTCCCTGTGGCTGTGTTTTTAAAGGTTTAGATAACCTGGGTTAATTTGCAAGTCCACAATCTGTTTCCAAAGAGAGAGGCTACTAAACTGTTCAACGCAAATTGTTCTCAGCTGTGACTAAAGGGGTGGGTCCGTTGACTATTGGGAAAGGCCACTATACTGTGTAAACGGTGGCTATGGTGTGATTCTGCCTAAAGATACCCAAAGTGAGAGTCAGGCTTCAAGGTAGCAGTAAATCGAGGTGACCATTCAGGTATCTGAAGTGTCGTGAGAACTGGTAGCACAGTGCAGACTGAGTTTTGGGGAACAAACTGGTTGGCAGTGGTGGGATCCTAAATGGATTAGCAATAAAAAGGTTATCTGTTCAGTCACAAATCAGGTTATAAAAAAAGGGGGTTACTGTACATGCTACCATTTTATGTTGTTGTAAGGAAAAGTAGATAATTGACTATGGGCTGACTGTTTATGAGGCTGCATCTGACTCAACTCTCAGAAGGGTCCATATTGCATTAAACAAGGCCTGCAGACTGGTAACGGGTGCTCAACATCTCTTTCACACCTGTGACTTATACAGGCAAGCGGGCTGGCTTGACCTAAAGGGGAGGCTTATTTATCAGACCTGTCAGCTTGT
This sequence comes from Neoceratodus forsteri, assembly GCA_016271365.2. Lineage (NCBI taxonomy): Eukaryota > Metazoa > Chordata > Ceratodontiformes > Ceratodontidae > Neoceratodus > Neoceratodus forsteri. Next base: position 168,251,377 of record CM028130.1, on the reverse strand, counting down.
TAAAAAGACTGCTCTGGGACTTACTCCCCCATCTATTCAAAACCTTATCAGCAGAGCAACCAACTCTCACCATACTTGTGGCTCAGATAAACACCACTTCAAAGTCCCTTTCTGTCGAACAGTGCAGGGACAAAGATCCTTCCTGTATCGTGCCCCACTATGGTTAAACAAAATGAGGCCTATTTATGAAGGGCAAGCGCTACGTGTGAAACCGTCGTAAATGTGGGTGCACAGCTGTGCGCCGCACAGTGAAATCAAAACATGCAACATGCACAACACAGGATGACATGCCTCCAGGAGTCTGGGGTGGCAACAGAGAGGCATTTGAAAGGCGCAGGGTGTGACGGAGCAGCGAGATGACAGGTCTCCTTGAGCCCATTGTATAAGGAGATGTGGGAACCAGCGATACACACAGTGTGGAAGAGAGATGTCCACGGAAAACAGCAGCAGCAACTGTGAGCCAGAGAAGCATGCAGGGACAACTACAATGCACCCAACCGGCAATGTCGGTGGATGTGGCATGGGCTGGGGTGGTGGCGGGAGGAGGTAGCGGTCCCCAGACTTTACGGGGGCTCAGGTGGCCATCCTTGTCACCAAGATCTGGCAGGACTGTTGTTCGGGCGGCGGTCACTAAGCACCCCAGCCAAGACCAAGGCCCGAATATGGCTTGACCTTCAGGTGCCAATCAATGCCGTCGGACCGAAGCCATGCACACTGGCGGCCATCAAGCACAAGTGGCATGACCTCCAGTCTCAGGTGAAGAGGCAGCTGAGCAGGGCACGTCAGTTGCAGGGCGCCACAGGTGGGGGGACCGCCACCCCCTGATCCACCACTGACACCCATAGAACAGCAGGTGATGGACATGATCAGTGACATCCTCATAGACGGTGAGCTGGACAGCATGCCAGGTAAGCATGGCGTGGGGCTGCACAAGGCACACCACAGTACTGATGTCGGCAACAGTCACTAACCACCTGTATGTCCACCCCACAGTGCATGACGATGACAGTGCTAGAGAGGGACCATTCGGCATGGGAAGAGGTGGAGGTGGCCGGCTGAGTGCAGATGGTGAAGTTGGGTATTGCCAGTTACATGGGGCATGTAGCTGTCCATGGCAGACATGCAGGCACACTAACCGATGTCACCCCATCCCACACACAGGATCGCAGCAGCACGGAACAGTTGCCACACAGGAGGAGGGCACCCAGCAATCCGCCAAGCTCATGGACCACCATGGCGGAGATGGGGGATGGAGTCCGGAGCGGTAGCCACAGGAGGAGAAGAGTTGCCCTGGCACAGGCCAACACACAGAGGCGACTGCCGATATGGAGATGCAGGAGGGCAGTGCTGGTGCAGAACAGCCATCACCAGGACTAGACCGCAGCAGCGAGGACAACACCGTCCCCCTGGAGGACAGCTTCACCATGACCATGGGCACATTGGCACCTGCCACACCACCTGACACACAGGAGCAGGACATGGGTGCCTCCGAAGGACCCCCCCCCGCAAGGCGCCACAGACAGGGCTCCAGCGGCTCCCTCCTAGCCAGCTACTACCCCAACCTCCATGGGCTGGAGTGGGACTGCCTGCAGGCAACCAGTGAGTGCACAGAGGCCATGCACTGTCTCATGGAAGTAATGGCAGGGGCCGTGTGGGTGCAGGAGAGGCTGGCAGAAGGCGTGGACATGGGCTTGAGGGCGCAGGAGTGGATGGCAGAGGTAGTGGCCACAGGTGCGCACGCCCAGGAATGCCTGGCAGATGAGGTGGCTGCAGGTGCAAGGGCACAGGAGCAGATGGCCGATGCCCTCCTGGCCATAGCAGCCCACCTTGCTGCCCAACAGAGATGACCCACCATGCCTGCCATGGCTGCACCCGTGGCACCGGCCAGTGCACCTGACTCTGCACCTGTGGAACCACAGGAGAGGTGTGACAATGCCAGACAGCACCCCAACCCTTGGCAGGAAGTGCCAAATGGAAGCCAGGACTGAGCATGGCGACCTGGTATCTTGCCATGTACAGGCAACGCAGGGTGGCGCACAGGCAGTGGACACAGCACGCCATACGGCAATGAGTGGAAGGGTGTGCAGCTGCAGTGGGCAACAGAGACCTATGACACAGTGAGGTGGTGCAGATGACATGCACGTAACCGCCACAGACAATACACCCCCACCTACACCCCCACCAGCACCACTACATGCCACACACTTACCACATCCTCACCTCAGCGCACACCACAGTCAGTCATGACACCCCATGGAACAGCACCACCTGGGGAGGGTGCCAGGCACACACACCACCAGCCCACACTGCGCACTGCCCTCTCACACCTCCCACACACCCACCATGCAGCACACACTCGGACTGCAATGCCCATGGGGATGTACCCTTGGTGTGGCCCATGGCACACTACCATCATGTGCCGCGCATGGCAGACTGCAGGTGCAGCGTGCACGCCAGTGGCATGCCGTGTCAGCAGCCACACCATGGCCCACACGTCACACACATGCCAGCTCAGTGTGGCACACCCATCATCACCAGCATGCGCACCACCTTACCTGTCGAATGTGCCATTGGCCACGCAATGACACACGGCCCGTGCCGCCATGCATCCTGCTGCACAGTTGCTCACAGGTGGCACCCTACACAATGGCACACGGCCCGCGCCGCCATGCATCCTGTTGCACAGTTGCTCACAGGCGACACCCTGGTGCCCTATTCAGGCAGTGCTGGTCCATGGGGTTGCTGCGGTGGTTCCTCGCTGTCCTCTTCTGGGTGTACGTCAGGGGGCTCTGGCACCATACAGTGAATGCAGATGTTGTACAGCATGGCACAGGCAGTGAACACTCTGCACGCTATACCCAGCACAAGCATCATTGTGCCACCCGTGTGCTCCAGGCATCAGAAATGCATCTTCAGCAGCCCTACTGTGTGTTCCATGATGCCACGCGCCTGCATGTGCGCTGCATTTATTGCCACCTCTGCCAGGTGCTGTGAAGCCAGGTATGGTGTCAGGAGTGTCGTTCTCAGGGGGTACCTGCTGTCACCTGTGGGAGTGGAGCAGAAAAGAATGGTTAGCAGTGCTGGTGCATATGTGCAGCCAATGTATCCACACTAGGTTATTGAGCTTCATCCAACAGCCAGCCATAGCCCTCCGGCTGCCCGGTCCATATGGCACCTCAGGGCGCTGTTGTCATACATGTATGAGTCATGGCATGACCCCAGGTACCATGCCAAGACGTTGGTCAGGATGCTCATTGTGTCACAGATTACCTGACAATTGATGTTGTGGAATCCCTTATGGTTTCTGTAGGCATCCTCATTGACAGGCGGGGTGAGGATGGGCACATACATGCAGTCAATTGCACCTACCATGTTCTGCATGCCATACATAGCCAGAAACACACCCTTGATGGCCCTGAGACCTGCAACGTCCATAGGGAACATGATGTGCCTCTCCCGGTGCCTCACCAGGGCATTGGTCACCTGATGCAGCGCCCATGAGACGGACGCCTGACTCACCCCTGTCACGTCCGCCATCACCCACTGGAATATGCCCATGGCATAGTACTGCAGGTGCATACAGCACTTTGTCGCCACTGACATGGCCATGGAGAGCTCAGTGGCCAGTCGGATCGCATCTGCCACCAGGCCACAGATGTACCGTAGCATGCCATGGTCGACCCGATACCGCTGTAGGATGTCAGTGGGGTGCAGCGTCTGGGCAATGAGGCATGGTCTGAATGACCGGGGACAACGCCTTGGTCTGCCACGATGCTCTGCATCTGCCTCCTCATGGAGGACCATATGAAGTAGTGCCCCAGGGCACGTCGCAATGCCAATTCGTGATCCTCTACTAGCGTTCACTCTGTGGCATTGCACATCCACACATGTGTGCCATGCATGCTGTGTGGCATGTTACAGTTGCTCATATAGGCATGGCACATGGACGTGGTGTGGGCATGCCTACCACGGAATGCCATAATTGTTGTAGATACAATGGCGGCAGCAGCACCACCCATGGTGGCAGAGGATGCCCGTGGCAGGCTCGCCCTGCCATGACATCTGTCCCAGGTGTCAGAGGCCACCTATCAAGATGGCATACCAGCAGGGGAGATTTGGGAGGTAACAGAGAAGAGGCAGGTAGGTACTGCTGCCGGTAGCTGTGGCCATGTGTGTTTGCTGGGCAGGTTGGGGCCTGTGCCATGGGCGTGTCTGCTAATCACTGTCCCCATTGTGTTTTGTAGGGGACCCATCATCGGAACGTGGTGCTGGTCCTGGAGCACCAGGTGCTGGGTGGGCCAGGCCCTGCCCATGTGGTCACCCCACGGTGGAGGTTGCCACACGACCTACCATGGAGACTGGAGTTGTGGAGAAGCATGGAGGACTATGTCTACTGGGATAACCAGGGGACCTGTGTGCCATCTGTGCTCCCTCAAAAGTAGGCGGCTGGCCGTGTGTCGGTGGGTGACATTGATGGGGCAGGGGTAGTTGCATATTGCTGTGACACTGATGTTGTTTCCCTTTATCTGCTCTTCTCATTTCAGTGCTACTGTGGCCCTGTCAGGTGCTTGGTCCTGGGAGAGAGGGAGTTCACGGACACCCCTCCCCAGGAGCTGACCCCATCCACCAGCCTGGAGTTGCCCTCAGAGGAGGACTCCAATTGAGGAGGAGCACCGTCCGTGATCTGGCCCACCCATGACTGTTGCCCTGTTTTCATTCGCACCTGTATTGTACTGTGGATGCCAGTAAATGCATTCTTATCCAGCTATGTCTTAGTGTCTACTTCTCGCCCTGTACGGTGTTGCTGGGTGGCCATGGGTGTGTGGGGCTGTGTGTTCTGTGTGTTTTCATGACTGGGCCTTCTGGCATGCTTGGTGTGTGTGCCTGCATGTTTTCGAGTGCGCGTCCACGTGTGGTAGGCGCATGCTGGTTAACGCTGCCGTGCTGGGGCTGGCAGGTATGGGCCGTGTTGTCGCATGTGTGATGGTGGCACGTGGCGGGTGGCTGGCACGTGTGCGGTGCAGATGACATGCCCATCACTGCATGTGTGGCTGGCATGTGTGGCTGCAGTGTGCAGTGCCTTGCAGCCTCCAGCCTGCTTTGCTGGCCTTGCCCGCCATGTGGTATGCGCCCGTGGCTGTTCGGCTGCCTTCAGAATCGTGTTGTGTATGCAGGGACACAACGCTCTTTCTGATGCAACTTGCATTGTGCATGTGGTTGCATAGTCCTCGCGCATACCACATGCATGGGAATGTCCCTGTGTGGTCATGTATCCACTGCGGCATGCATGTTCACGTGGCAGCTCTGCAAGCGCTTTTCATGGTTTGTGAATACTGTGCAGAGGCTGCTTCGTTGATCCGGTCTATCAGTCTATGTGGGGCTTCTCACCGTGTGTAGCACCTGTAGCCATCGTGAATAGGCCCCTTACATGCACTGATTTCCAGGCTGTACCTACAATTAGTCCTTTCAAACAGCAACTGCATGATCACCGCTAGTTCTCAAGACCTGTGAATGCCTCAACTAAGCCCAGCAGTGCACCATGTCTTTATTCTCTTTCTTCCTTTTCCTCCTCTTCCCTCAAATTGGTTGCAGCCCACCTTATTCCCCTATCTCTATGTTCTAGTTTCACCCTCTTCCTCACCCTTTCCAGTAAACCCTCCCCAGTTCCCTACCCTCAACACCTACTCTGGCCGTCTTGATTCATTATATATTTTCCCTCCCTTTGTTTGCCGTCCCTCTTTCATATCTTCCATCCATCCTTATGCCACTATATACTAATTAGGAACCCCCTTCCCACTCTTGTTTTCTATACCCCTCTTTGCTTCCCCCCCGCTCCTTCTTCCCCACCCCTCCCCACTGCCCTTCCCTCTCCTTCTTTACTCCCCTTAAGTTTTTTCTATCTCCCACCTAGCTTTCAAAATAATTGCTTCCATCAAGGTGGCCCCCTTTTTCTCTATCCCACTATATTGTCCTTACATCATTCGGGAGAACAATGCTCCTCCTCTGTCTTCAGCACTTAGCTATATACACCACAGAAAAACAGAAGATGTTAGCGGTGAATCTGTAAATACTTGTAATACATGTAAATACTTGTAAAATTGTTTCACTGTCTTAGTACCTCTAGAAATATGTGTATTGTTTAAGTTGTCTGATGCGGAACCTTTGAAAAAGTGTATCCTAGTACTGAAATAAATAAAATAAATAACTGGTTAGAAGACACTATGTGTGTGCCATTTGAGACATGCACATTGCCAAACCTTGAAACTGCACAGAAGGAGAGAAGGCTTGAGGAAAACCAGACATGGGCAGATCTCATAGACTTCCTTGAGAAAAGTGACCCGGGAAGCAGCGCAGAAGTGGTCATAGCTGGCCAAACTCATGAGGCGGAGGCTAGGGAAAGACAGAGCCTACAACTGGAGCAGCTCTGCAAACAGACCGGATAAAAATTACATACAGTAGCTGGAGCTCATCCTGGTTAAGCTGAAGAAAGATATCCAGTGACAAAAAGAAGATGCTAAGCTGAAGAGGATGAAATGGAGGCAGAACTGCAGAAAGTGAGGCTGGAGACAGAGGAGAGAGAAAAGCATTGCCACCGAGAGATCCAGATGAGAGAGGATCAAGAAAGGCAGCACCAGCAGAAGTCCAGCTTACAGAGCATGAGATCCAAATGAGAGAGAAGTGAGACCAAGAGAGGTGGCGCTAAAAAGGCAGTGCCAACACGAGAGGAGATGGAGTTTCTGCCCCAGAACGCAATGCCACAAACCATAAACACTGGCATCATGGGTTTAACTCAAGAAGCCACAATTAATTCCAAACTGTTTCCCAAGTGTCAGGAGGGGATGATGTTGATCTGTTTTGAAAATCCTTTGAAAGAATTTGTGGCAAGTTTGATTTGGACAGGGCAGCTTGGGCAACTCACCTTTTGTCACTCTTTACTTTCACCAGGATGGAAAATGAAGACTGTATGGACAACACCACAGTGAAAAATACCTTGTTAAAGCATTTTGGATTGACTCCCAAGGTTTATAAACAAATATTTAGAGGTTTAAGAAAGGTACTGGGAGATAGCGATTCTGAAATGTGTGCTCAACTAGGTAATTTACTAGAGCAATGGTTCAAAGGTGCAAAGGTTAGCTCCATGGAACAGTTCAAGGATTTGTTCCTCATGGAACAGTTTCTCAAGACAGTATCAAAGGGGGCTGAGAACCTGGTTGCTGGATCGGACTCCTAGCTCCTTGAAGAAGGCAGCCAAGAGGGCTGATCAGTTTGTGTCTGGCCGACCATATACCTCAGTGCAAAAACTATGGGGGAGAACATCAGTTGCTTTCATGAGAACCCTGGGGGGACATGGGGAGCAACCCCAGGGAAGTCTGCTTGTGCCCAAATAAAAGTGGGAGCTAAATCATTTCAAAATTAAGGAATCAGGGGAATGCAGGTGCTGCATCTGCCAAGAACTGGGGCACCTATTGAATGATTGTCCAAAAAGCACAGGCAAAGGAGCAAGTGCTGGTGGAGGGTGTAGCTCGGGAAGCACTCAGCAGCTAGTGTCCTGTACCCAGAGTGCAGTTCTCACTAACTCCACTGCACACATGCAGCCTGTGTTAGTCAATAGGATGGTAACCCAGGGACCGAGGGACACTGGGGCCTCCATTGTCTATATTAAAGCAGGACTTAATTCACCAGGAACAGATCTTGCTGGGCCAGTTTTCCAGAATAAGAGAATAAGAGGAAGGGGTCCTGGGGTCTCAGTGCTAGTGGCCCAGTTCTTTCTAAGCTAGTAAGGTGGCCAGGAGTATATGGGAGATAGGTGTTGTACTGGACCTTCTTGTGGATGTAATTTTGGTAATAACTTTGACAGTTGGGCTGACATTGTGTGCTTATGTACCATAGTAAGGCTGGGGAATAAGCTCCTGAAGACACAGAGGGGGCAGTGCCAATGGAAACAATCCCTCTTTCAGCTGCAGGGGACGTTGTGGCTGAAGAACGAGCTGGAAGCAGCAGTTCTAAGCCACAGCTTCATACTGGAGAGAGCCCAGTCATGGCTGCCCTCCTACAAGAGAGTTTGTTTTAGGGAAGGTCAGGCATGCAAAGCTGGGGAAAGCTCAGCAAGTTTACCCATCCATACAGAAAGGAAGGGAGTTGTCCACCAGGATGGAAAGTGACACTTAGAGTTCAGACAAAAGGGAAGGTATACTGGGAGAATGGGTTCCTATATTGAGAGCGGGTTCTGCAAGGAGGACCGGAGGAAGGGGTGCTCCGGCAGATAGTAGTTCCTAAAGAGTGCAGAAAGCAGATTCTGGCTCTAGCCCATGATATACCCTTTTCTGGACATCTAGGAGTCAACCTACAAAAGGTGACTGACTAACAAGTTTTACTGACCCAGTATTTTAAGGACGTGGCAAACTACTGCCAGACTCGTCCACAGCGCCGGAGTGTGGGAAAGGTTGGGGACAAGGCTAAGGAGGCTTTGAGTCCCCTGCCTATAATTGCAAAGCCATTTCAGTGAGTGGCTGTGGACATTGTGGGGCCACTCAGCACCCCATGTCTGACAGGCAGGAGCTACATTCCGGTGGTTGTGGACTACGTCACCAGGCACCCGGAGGCCATGGCTTAGTCCTCCATTGAGGCAGAAAAAGTGGCCAGTGATTCTGGAGATTCTGTTGGACCAGGGCACTAATTTTACATCTGTCCTACTGGCTAGTTTATGGGAGATGTATGGGGTGTGGCAGCTCAGGGCCTCCCCATACCACCCCAAATACTTTGTTGCTTAAAACCATGTTAATAACATTTGCGGACCAGCAAGCAAGAGAGTGAGAAAGTACTTATGCCATCTCTTACTTAAGGAATAAGGCACAACAGGCTATGTGTTATTGTTTAATAACATTATGCCTTGAGTGGGTGAAGCACGAGGCCACAGGCTGAGTGCATTCAATATCAAGTAGTGACATTATTACACAATAAGACACATCCCTGGAGGGCCATATTGCTATTATACAATGGCTCATTTATTAAGAAATAAAAAAGATTAAAAAAAGTTTTTAAATAGATTTATTTCCTTACTTTTGTGATAGGCAAGTAAACCTTTTAAACAAAAGTCTACAATTTCCTATTTCACCAGTAGGTGGTGCTGATGCTGCACACTGCATGTATTCTCTGTCTCCCCAGGTATCATTGTGTGTGCCCTCGCTGCTCTGTCCATTTCCAAACATTTGTCTTTCTTATGGTGCCTTTGCAACCTCCTCCCCTTTCACGTTGTGCTTCTTTTTATCTGTGGTTATCAATATTGAAAAACTGCTGTGCTGAATCCATCCCCGTCGTTGCTGGATCTGCCACTGAAAACTGCAGTTTCGGGTTTCAGAAATGGCTGAATGGGGTGAGCTGACAGAGATTTTGCTTTTTAAATTAAATACAACAAGGCAAACTGAAGAGGGTGTGACAGTGGTTAACGTGATCAGAAGCAGCTTGTCCATTTCTTACAGCACTGAAACTGGACCGAGTGGTGTTGAAGCCAGCTTTTGAAAGTGCTTGTGCTAGTTTGGCTTTTGGTGGTTCAGTGAAACTGCTTGGTTTGGTGAGAAAAAAAAACATCTGTAGAAGCTGCAGCGCTGCTTCATAATCAACTGAGGGTTTCTCTGCAAAAAGAAAGGGATGATGTTCCTTGAAGTAGGAAAGGGAGGACTCAGAGGCATGGAATATCTGGTGGGAGGGGGCAGCTGAAGTCATTTACAGCTTGGAGCAGCGCTAACCTGTGTGATGTGGTCATGTGTGTGCCTGGACTTTATATAGTAATGTTATTGTGTAATAACATCACTGCTCCAGGCACAGACTGACCAATAGGAAGGACAGGAAATTTCTTTGCCATGGTATAATTACTTATAGGGAAAAACCCTGAGTCCACAGAGTTCTCACTTCAAGCCCCTATTTGGCCATAGAGTAAAGGTCCTCTAGATCTGGTAAGGGATGAATGGGAGGGTGAGTTTGCTCCTAAGTGGATTCTGTTGTGGGGTATGTCCTGAATGTGAGCCATGCACAACAGAGGCAAAAGACACGGTACAACTGTGGGGCCAGAACCCAAGAATATGAAGTTGGGCAATGGGTGACGGTACTTATCCCCATCTAACAGAATACATTGCAGGTGGCTTGGCAGGGTCCTTACCCAGTGGTCAAGAGGGTGATTGATGTTAATTATGTGATGGAGCGACCTGACAGGAGGCACAAGCAGTGACTCACTATGTAAACACGATGAAGTCCTACCATTACTGGGAAGAGATGGTCCCGCAGTATGCAGCTATCGGAGGAGGAGGCAGAAGCAGATCCACTGGCGGCTCTCTTGGGAGATGTTGGGGGGGGGGCTCCTTAGTGGACACTGTTCCTCTCTGAGTGGCTGACACTGGTCCAAGCTGCCAAAATGCATAAGAAGTTCACCAAGGGGCACCGTGTTATAACACCTAAAAGAAAAACGTCTCCGACAACTAAGAAACTACAGCTACAGCAAAAACAGCTACTTGATAAAATGCTGAGCATTCTAAACCTTGCAAAGCAGATCAAGGAATCATGCCACAAAAAAAAACAATTGTAACCAGGGCTGAAGCAGTTTTTTTTTTACAATGTTATACTAAGGGCTCTGCCCGTACCCTATAATGTATAAACTGTATATATAACAATTGTAGTCCGCGCTGTAGTTGACACTGCGACAATAAATTTGGTGCACTATAAAATGCAAACTGCTATTTTTGACATCGTGTTATTCCTAGCTGTACTATACAGCATAATGACTGGAACCCCACCAACGTACTGGGGTATACCAGGCTGGAGGAGCAGTATGTGGATATAGGGTCCCAGGCCCCACTGAGGCAGCCACCCTACAGAGTCCCTGAGGGCGGGAAGCATGCCACTGAGGGAGAGATCAAGAAAATGATGGCTGTTACGGTAATCCAAGAATCCAGTAGTCCCTGGGCATCCCCTGTGGTGCTGATTCCCCCCCCCCAAAAGATGGGACCACAAGGTTCTGCATCAACGTCTACAGGCTCAAGAGCTGTACAGGGTCAGACACATACATCATGCTCAAGACAGAAGTCCTAGAGAGGGAATCAGCCTGGCTGATGATTGGTCTGACACAGCGGAGCCCTCTGTAGACCGTTCTGCATCAGGCAGTGTCGGAATTACAGAGGGGTTAGCCAGGGCTCGGCCCCCACTGGCTTTGACATGAGCCCTGGTAGCTCACATATTCCTGCCATTGACTTATAATGTGAAGGGGGTCTCAATTTAAGGATAGGACTCTTATGGGCCCCCCTTGCTCCCGAAGCTCATTAAGTGTAATTCCAGTGCTGCCTGCATGGGGCTGACGGTGACACACCTCTCAAAATCCACTGTCACAGCAACATGTTCACTTTGTACAAGCGCAACTGACAGTGACACACCGCTCAAAATCCACTGTCGCAGCAACATGTTCACTTTGTACAAGCGCAACTGACAGTGACACACCTCTTAAAATCCACTGTCACAGCAACATGTTCACTTTGTACAAGCGCAACTGACAGTGACACACCTCTCAAAATCCACTGTCGCAGCAACATGTTCACTTTGTACAAGCGCAACTGACAGTGACACACCTCTCAAAATCCACTGTCACAGCAACATGTTCACTTTGCACAAGTGCAACTGCAGACACAAAATGTACTGCATCCTAAAGCTATTAGCAAATACATCTTGAGGAATTTTATTTCTTGGGCTCACATATTTTGCAATGGAAGACAGCTGCTCTGACCAGTTTCTAATGCTGTGCCACCCTACATTTCATTGTTTGTTCCTCAATATTTCCCAGAGAGTTGAGGCTCTGCTATAGTGTGCAGCTTGTTTGTTACTTTAAGCATTTTGTTACAGCATCCCACAGTCGCAGCAACCCACTGTCGCAGCAACATGTTCACTTTGTACTTTATCTAATAGTTAATAGTCAAATCTTGTGTCAAAAGGAAAGCCTTGAGGTTCGCACTGCAGACATTCCAAGAGACAATCCCCATATGTAAAGAACGCGCAAGGACACAGAACTGTACTGTTGAGTCAGCAGTTTGTCTGTAAATACTGACAGATCCTGTGTCTCAGGATCAGCTGAAATTAGAAAGGGCAGGAATGTATGCTACGTTGCAGCTGTTTGTAATGTTCCCATTTATAGAACTGAAATTCATACATAGCTCCATATTTAACTGTACCTGAATAAGCATCGGTAAAAGATGTCATTGCCATTGTTTTCTTTGTCTGGACACCAGCAATTTGGAGTTTTTGTTATGTCACAGTTTGTGTACAGAATACTGAACATGAGTTCCTGGCCTCCTTAAATTGTTGAATTATGCAGAAGTGCACTGTTCATAGAATCATAGAAATTTGACGGCAGATAAGGAGCCTTCTGGCCCATCCAGTCTGCCCACCCCTCCCCGTTGCAATCACGTTCATAATGTTTATCTTTCACTGTTAGATTTCAAAGCAGAACTTTGGTAATAAACTGTCCATTTCGGAGAGGGTGACTCAGGCTTTGCCTGTTTTTATGAGTTTGTGTGCACTGTAAATCATGGTCTCAGCAGATTTGGAGGTAATCTGTCTGAGGCCAGTGGTTAATCATCTCCTGTTTATTACAGAACATCCTGCCTTGGCAAGATGAAGAATTCTATCAGGGCTTCAGTGAAGCAGGCTCCAAGGTACTGGGCTTTAAATTATTATGGTTTTATTATAGAAAAGCAAGAACTACTGATGCCTCATATTCCCTGGGTTACAGTAAAAAAATCAGATTTATATACAATAGATCACTGGCCACCATCAAACACCTTAATGTTTCGAGACTCCTCACCACTTTTTTTCAGGTTAGTGGTCCATGCCTTGGTTGCTACTTAAATTCTTTTTCCAAAATTTGATTCCTTTTCTTGGCCATATGGGTATTAACATCTCATGCTAGTCAATACAAACTCTAGTCCAAAATGGAGAATATTTTGGTTCTCATCCAGAGTACCATGTCCTGGTCAGAGAATCACCCGCAGTGTGACTGATTCAGCCATAAAAACTTAAAAATGGCTGGCAAATGTGGGGTGACTACTCTAGCAGCCATGGGCCATATGGAAAAAATGCAGAGTGCACTGGCAGTGGGCAGCAAGGTTTCAGCTGAGTGCAAGCAGAGGATGAGTTGAGCTTTTTCCACGTAAATTGGTTAAAGGGACATTGTCAACCCTTTTTGCATCATATTATTTATAGTGGAACCCCCACATTTTATGATTGCTTACCTTCTCCTAAATTCATTGATGTTACTGGTTGTTTTGTCTGCTTTCTGTCTTAGCAGAACTGAAATGCATACTAATGGTGTAATTATAACCAGCCTTCTTTTGTTTCAAATGCTTGATCTGCTCTTACTGCATACTTCTTAAACATTAGGAACACCCCAAACAGTGCAGCCACTCATGAAGCAATAGTCTTGTCTCCTCCCTCTGCACCATGATTGGCTAGCAGGTGTTCACAACTCCAAGAAAGATGCAGTGGGAATTGATCAAGGAATGTAAACAGACATGTTTTTGTGTGGTAACACCAGTATGGTGGGCAGTCTGTTTTCCACTTCTAAAATGAAAATCAGAATCCAAATCAAACGGACAACTACATCAGCAAATTCTACAGAATGTAAGCAATCATAAAATATATATTTTTTAAACTAGAGACACACTGAGGTCTAAGGGGCTGACAGTGTCCTTTTAAGCCTCAACAGACCTGATTGTCCATCTCATCAGAATTGTATTACACTGTAAATATCAAACCTGTTACTCCATCCCTCTGTCAGCAAACTTATTGCTCTCTTGCAAACTGTAAAATACAGCTCTCGGTGACACATTCAATGCAGTTTATAGCTGAACTTGATTCTGCAATACTGTATAACTGAAAAAAAACTGTAACCTTTATCTGCCATTCTATGTCTATATGTATTAAGTGTTTGTATTTGTTTTTTCTGACGCAGAGCATTTGTAAATGAGTCCCTGACTCAAAGGTTGTAATCCTAAAGTCTGTTAAATAAAAATAAATAAATACTGGACTCTCAGCTAACACCTGACTGTCAAATCAAAACTGCTAAACTGTCAACTGTTAGATTAAGAATGCATTCAAACCATAAATTGCTCTCGGTATTACCAGCGTAATCACCGCTAGTTCATTATTAAGTCACCCATAATTTTCATGCTGTATATTATAATCTCAAACATAATGACATGGGGCCACACCATATTGGGGCATTATATGACAGCCTGTGAAGTATTGTACGTAAATATGATTTTTATTATTACCCAGTGAGTGAACAGCAGCTCTGTGTTTTGCTTTTCTACTGAACGTTGTACTGACAGCTGCTTCCAACTCACACCAATGTACTTTTACTGCATCTTCCTGGGAGCCACCAGTACTTCATTTTTATTTATAAACTGGCCAACTGAGAGAAGAATTTGATTGGTTAATGAGCATGACTGTCTATGTCATGATCTCAATATTATTACACGGGTCACTTTTTCCCATTTGAATTGGGTGGAAATTTGCCATTCTAAGCCTTTTTGTCCTGAGAATGTTTTGAAGAGCACTCTGAGTTGGATGGGAATTAATCGTTCTAAGCCTTTTTTGTCGGCTGTGTTTTGCGGTGTGCTGTCTGCGTTGGGTTGCTTTCCAGTATAGCTGCAGGACTGGCAGAAATGAAAGAATTAGAATGTAAATTTAAACAACTGGTAGGGAGACAATGGTTCAGCTAGTAGTAGGCAAGAAACAAGTGGAGACCCTGAATAATTTAAAAATTGCTTAAAACTGAAATAAAACAGAATTACATCTGGTACTTAAAGAACCCTGATAAGTTGGCACTATTTGTACTAGACAGTTTTAGGTATTGTGATGAAATAAAATTGAACTTGACATTTCAGTCTTTGTGAGTTGCAGTCAGCTGGTCAGTGATTCTGGGTGGAGATTCACCATGCTAAACCTTGTTTTGTTGACAGTGGTTTGCAGTGCACTGTCTGGGTTGCATGCAGATATGTCAGTCTAAACCTATTCGCTTGACAGTGCTCTGCAGTTGATGCAATGGTTTTGGTGGAGTTATGTTATCTTAAAGCAGTAATGCAACCAAAGGTGGTTTTCCAAAAGCTAGTTTCTCCTACAGTTAATAAAAATAGCAGTATACCTGTCAAATCTATTCACCTCTATGCTGCACACCATGAGATTTTTTGGTATTTTGCCAAGTCTAAGACTTCCCAGGTCTAGAATGGTATTTCAATGTGGCAGCCATCTTTTATTCCTGGAAAAAAATTTAAACATTTTTAAAATACTCGATTTTGGTTGAACTAGAAAATGTTGCCACGAAGAAAACTGGAAGACACCTAGAATCTTTAATAGTTAAAAGTCACATGTTTTGTATTATTCCACTGCAATGCTGCTTTATTTTCCTTTGGTAATGTTTTGAAGTGTGCTCTTTAAGTTGGGTGGAAGAGGCACACCATTATAAACCTGTTTTATTGCCTTGTTTTGCAGTGTGACCTCTGGGTTGGGTACAAATATGTTGTCTAAAGCCTTTTCTCTTTAACAGTATTTGAAGAGTGCTCTCTGGGCTGGGTGGATGTGTCCCATTGTAATCATTTTTGTCTTGATACTGTTTTGCAGTACATACTTTGAGTTGAGTGGAGATTCAACACTCAAAGTTCCTTTGACAATGTTTTCAGAGCACTCTCTGGGTTGGGTGGAGAATTGCCATTCTTAGTCTTTTTATGTTTCCTTGCATATACGCAAGAAACATCTTGGGACAGAATGGCATTTGAGAGTGTGTCAGGGACTAGCCCAATGCAAGACAATCTACAGTGGGCTCGTCCCCCACAGACCAATGACCAGGCACTCTGGTCATGGCAGTAGTTTTTTCTTGCTGACATGGCATGTTCTCTAGTTGAAAGAAATGCACCACTCCAATGAGAGAGTGCTTCAATTCTTTCATTTGCATAGTGCCGTCAGCCCCCACCCTCTGTTCCCCATCCTGGAGTGCAATTAAACCCTCCCACTCCCTCCCTCAGTGTGTTGTCCACCTCACACCCTCCGTTCCCCCCACTGGTCCTGGCGGAATCCAATTGAACCCTTCTGCTCCCTCCCTCTACATACTATCCACCCCAAACCCTCCATTCCCCCCACCGGACCCAGCGGCATCCAATTAAGCCTGCCCACTCCCTCCCTCTGCGTGCTGCCCACCCGCACCCTCCATTCCCCCCACCAGACCCGACGGTATCCAATTAAACCCTCCCACTCCCTCCCTCTGCATGCTGTCCACCCTGCACCCTCCGTTCCCCATCCCGGTATCCAATTAAACCCTCCCACTCCCTCCCTCTGCATGCTGTCCACCCTGCACCCTCCGTTCCCCATCTGAGTCGCAGTGGTCAAACTGTAAAAGTCGGTCAGATCATGAGTCAGTTGGTTGGACACCTGGTTGGTGTTTGTGACTGCAGGAAAACCACACAGAGGAGACTGAGAGAGGGTGAGGTTCACTGGCAAGTGAGCAGTCATAGCAGAGCAAACAGAAATGGTAAACATGTACGTGCACTAAGCTGAGAGCCAAAAGCATAAAGTTGAAATACACTGATTTTTGTTTTAGATTTTTTTTGAGTTTACTCTTTCTGTGTCCAGGTCAGCACTCTTGTCCATGCTTCCCTTATTCTGGCCACCATCCAGTCATTCCCAGCCTTCCCCTGTGACTTTCCCCCCATGTCAGAGTGGCAGAGAGTCCCCTTCTCTCCCACCAGGTCTGGATCCAGTTCCAGCAATGCCCCCAAGGCTGGAGCTCCAATAGAACAGCCATCAAGCCACTGCAACCATGGACATAATTTTTTTCCCTTTTTTGCTTGCTGAGGGGCACAGCGTGCAATGACACCGATGACGTGGTTGCACACACTCCCTGTGCACCACCTCAGGCATCTGCTGTGCTCCTCCCCTGGATTGTGGCTCCATATTGCCAGCCCCAGCCTCCACTAGGGGTCAGGTGTGCATCAGTCACAGATACACCCCCCTCCAGCGGAAATGGAGAGCAGTCCTGCGGGCGCTCGACCATCTCCTCCCTCTGACCCCCGAGGACCCCACTCCTCCTGAACCCAGGTCACTGGTGTGGCATGAGGTGTGGCATCCAGCACTTCAACCCTCAGCACCACCGGGCCAGCAGGATATACACTGATTTGATTGTAAAAGACCTGGTAGACAGTGTTCATGGACAAACTACAACAAAGAAGAGTTGCTCAAATAGGGAGTGCTGCAGGCCTCAGTAAAAATGTAAACTCAGTCAGAAAACAGTGGACACCACACTCAATTGGACGCAGTAGAAGTCAAAGACTATGACTGCCATAAAAATATTATCATTAATACAGACTGCCACAAATACAAAGTGCAGACAGGCGGCAGCAAAACATCTCAACAGTTTTGTGCATGGCAGTTTATCATGAGGACCCTTGATGAAGTGCTGTACGCACAACGCGAGGCTTTTTGTGCCGACCACAGTCTGTAATTTAAGTGATAATATTTTTGTAGGGAAATCATAGCCTTTGACTTCCTACTGTAGTCCGGACGTGTGTGCTGCCAAGTATTTTCTTGATGGGACCATTCCATTTTGCAAAAAATAAGGCGCCCTATTTTCAGTGGTTGAGGGGTCCCCTTCGAGGCAGTTTCTAGTATATATAGCAGCTTGCATCAAAAAATGAAGCATGGGTGGGAACATGATGCGTCAGAGAGGCATTAAGGGAGAGTTTTCATAAAACCCAGGAGTCAAGACTACAGACCTGTGCTACAGCTGCAGGTGCAGATATGATTATATAAATGTAAAAAAAATATATAGAAAACACGATTAAAACAGAAATTATAAAAAAAGCTTACATACCATCATTTTTTTTCAATTGTTTTTATCCTCCTGCAACAGGTCTGCCATTATTGTCTACCACCCTACCTGAACCCGGAGTCTTTTGGGGTCTTGTAGCGATGCTACGCACCCCTGTGGATCCCCTGAGCCACGCCTGGAGGCTTCATCCTGGGTGGCCCCGGTTTATCCTCCATTTTCTCCCATGTACTCGCTAAGCCAAGACTCCCAGAAGTGGTGGTACATGCGTGTAGAGGCACACATGCGCATCGCAGCTCCAGTGCCAGGTCTCTTTCGCCCTCCCTCGGCCTAGCACCAGCAGTCCTCAGAGTAGCGCCACTACTCCAGCCTCCACCAGGGAGCAGCCAAGCTCTGAGGATCTTAAGAACTCCCTTCCAGGGCAGAGGGCTGCCCACCGGTAGCCTACCCACTTCCTCTCCCCCCCCCTGCTGATCTCTGATGACCCTGGCTCACTTCTGAACCATGGTTGCCGGTATGGTGCGAGGTGTGGTGTCTAGTGCCTCAACCTCAGCACCACCAGACCATCCTTACCATCATTAAACAAGGCAATAAAACCTGAGGTCGATAAAACTAAAAATTGGTAGCTTGCATTCCATGGTCAGTGGTCACTTTGCAAATTAAAATATTGGATAAGTGTAAAGCGTACTTAATATATGAGAAATGGGACTAGCAAACAATGAGTCATGCTTACATAACTGCACAAAGACTGGTTTCTTATAACCCCATATTATAAATGTTGAACTGTGTTAGAAAAATAGTATACTTGTATATTTTTGCTGATCAGCACAATAACAGAAAAGGTGATTACTGACAAAATGGACTGTGCATTCTTTAATTACATTGATAGAAGATAACCGAAAGGTAGAAGCAAAACAAAAATGATTTTATCATTAGGAACCAGGATGGCATAAAGATTTTACTTAAAATGTGTAAAGGGCAATATCTGGAGGCCCTAGAACTAAAATGGAAAAATCTGTTTTGGAGATCTATATTTATAAAATAACTTCATCGTACAAGATGTGAAGATAATAGTGAGGAAAGAAACGATGGCGATAGGCAATAGATTGTGATATTACACTGGGGCATAACGTGTCCTGCCACCCCACCCTGCACTCTCCTCCATGTATATTTGTATCTAGCTGTATCATACCCTCAGCTGGCTCCTTGTGATGTTCAGATACCCCTGAGTGTTAGCTTTGTTATGTTTCCTTGCACACATGCGCAAGAGACATGTTGTGGCAGCTTGCTGGACAAGCAGATTCTGGAGGTGCGGCAGTGCTGTGGCCAATGCCGCCACTGCTTTTTGGAGCTGGTCTCTGTGTCACCAATGAAGAAGCATGCTGTCTATGACAGTAGTCTGCAAGCGTGCCACCAACTTGAAACAGTTTCGCCGCTGCAATGAGGGAGTGCCCCCTCATTGCTGGGCATGCCTTGCCTGGTGTAACATTTCAATAAACATGGCAGCGGCTGTCGCCGTCTGCCTCCACAGTACCCAGCAAGCTGACTCTCGGGGTGCCCAGTCCCCCTGTCAGCATGCCCTCCCAGTTCGCTTGCCGATGGGGAAGCCCAATCCTGCTGGTATATTTGTCTGCGAGGGGTGCCCAATCCCCCCAGCATCATCCCCCCAAACACAGACATGCTTGCGGTGGGTGCCCAATCCCACTGTCGGCTTGTTTAACCCCCATCGCATTGGCATTTTCCTGCCCCAGCCCCACTCCCATTGTGTGCCACATTGGAAGCCCGCCCAAGTGTGGGAGCACGTGACCCTCAAACTCTTAAGCTGTATAATGGCATAAATGGGGGGGGGGGTCAATTTAGGTGGATATCTCAGTCATTTTTGTGACTTTTGGCCACAGATTTTTAACATGGGGTTCTTGGGACCCCACCTCATGAACTCAATCACTGTCATGTCATTATTTGGTCCCGAAAGGTGATTTAGCAGTCACTGTGTGTAATCACCTTCCAGGACTGATTAATGAAACAACAGTATCACTGTTTATGAGGTGGGGTCCCAAAAAGCCTATTTTACAAGTTTGGTGAAACAATTCGAGAAAATGACTGTGCTATGAGCGTGCTTTGGGCAGTTCCCACGCACGCTCTTAACTTTGAGAATTTTTAATATTTTCACTCCAGATTTTCAACATTGCCATTTTTCCACACCTCCTTATGAACAGTACAGCTGTCATTTTTCACATCCTGTCTGAAATGTGTTTTCACACATGTGGTGGACAATGGCGTGGTCACTGTGTGAAATCAACGTTTGGGACAGATTAAGAAAATCACAGTGACAGTGTTCATAAGGAGAGGTCCCAAAAAGCCCATGTTGTAAATTTGGTGAACATATTCCAAAAAATGACTGCGTTACCAGTGTGCGTTACGCAGTTTCTATGCATGCTCATAACTTCGCCAATTTTTTATATTTTTACTCCAGATTTTCAACATTGTCATTTTTGCACACCGCCTTATGAAAAGTACAGCTGTCATTTTTCACATCCTGCCTGAAACATGTTTTCGCACCTGTGACACACAATGGGTGCGGTCGCTGTGCGAAATCAATGTTCGGGACAGATTAAGAAAATCATAGTGCCTCTGTTCATGAGCAGAGGTCCCAAAATGCCTATGTTGAAAGTATGTATAAAAAACCAAAATAATTGCATTATGGGTGTGCATTGTGCAGTTTCTAAGCACGCTCGTGACTTCACCAATTTTTTTGTATTTTCACTCCAGATTTTCAACATTACCATTTTTGACACCTCCTCATGAACAGTACAGCTTTCATTTTTCACATCCTGCCTGAAATGTGTTTTCGCAACCTGTGGCGCCAAATGGCGCAGTCGTTGTGCATAATCACCTTTCGGCTAACAAACTGATAGTGTCACTGTTCATGTAGTGGGGTCACAAAAAGCCCATGTTGAAAATTTGGAGTGAAAATACCAAGAAACGCCCAGGGCTTTAGGGTTTACGACCATAACACCCTACCCTGTAGGGACTGACAGGTGTCAGGGGTGTGACTTGGGATTGTCGACAGTAATGCTCATGCCATTCCACCCCCACCCCCACCCTTCAGCAGTGACAAGCATCGAGGTGTGCCTTGGACTCTTTGGCCCCAAAGTTCACCCCATTCTGCTATACTGCACCCATTTCAGTGTATTTCCTTATGGAGTAGGGTGAGTGTAAAGCCTGAACACCCCAAGGCACGCCTCGACACTTGTCAATGTCTGCAGGGTAGGGTGAGGTGAAATGACGTGAGCATTATGGGTGATGACCCAAAGGCACACCCCGATGCCTGTCCATCTCTGCAGGGTGGGGGTGGGGCTGACGTTAGTTCAATACTTCGCTGCCATTCCTATTCTGTATCTATCAAACTCCTGCTCTTCCAATGCTAATGCCAGCAAGCAAACATTTGTCATTGACAAATGCTTGTTTTATAGTTCCTTTGTCTTCAAAAGAGGAATTACAGGGAGAGGGAAGTTCCTTTTTAATGTCTCGTAATCTTCAATGTTTAGATGGATATGGATGTGAAAGTTTTGATATAGTGAGTAATTTGCTGAGAACAATTAGAGATTTGAAGTAACGTTTTAGTTGTGTCGAGTGCTAGACTTGGCCTGGAGTAGCCACAAAAGATTTTGGATAGCTCCGAACTTAAGTCCTTTATAAGCCACCCTGATGGCCAAGCGAAAGCGCATCACACTTCACTGCAAACAACCCAGTTTCGGTAGTGAACCCAAGTCATCACATTGAGATGCAGGCCAGGCTCAGGTAGCTGCTATCAGGGTCTTCATGAGCCAGGGATGAAAACAAAAACGAAAAAAAAAAAACTGCACAAAGTAAGATGCGGAATAAAAGCACAAACTACAACAATAACAAGAACAGCACAAACATTACTCATAACACTGACATACAACTACAACAATAAAAACAACAGCACAAACATTACTCATAACACTGACATCCAACTACAATAACAAGAACAGCACAAACATTACTCATAACACTGACATGCAACTACAACAATAGCAAGAACAGCACAAACATTTCTCATAACACTGACATCCAACTACAATAACAAGAACAGCACAAACATTACTCCTAACACTGACATGCAACTACAACAATAGCAAGAACAAAGCACAACCATTTCTCATAACACTGACATCCAACTACAATAACAAGAACAGCACAAACATTACTCATAACACTGACATGCAACTACAACAATAACAAGAACAGCACAAACATTACTCATAACACTGACATACACACTTAGCATCCAACTATGAAAATAATATATGAGGGACTATCAGGAAAGGAAACACATTTTTTTTTGTTACATGGCACCCTCCATACAAACTGTTTTCCAAAGTGCATTACAATCCAGGAGAGGGCAGGGAAAAAAGAACATTGATTTCATTTCCAGAGCAATGACAGATTCAAATAGCACAGAAACAGTATAGAGATTTGTTTAAGCAAAGGGAGGTTAAGTGACTTACTCAGCGTCATGCAATGATTAAGTGGCAGTAGGCAGAGTCAAACATGCATCTGCATATTCATAGCTCTGCACTGTAACCACTAGTCCAAACCATTTCCCTAACCCTCCATACATGAGGCAGAAAGATTCTGGGAAGAAAAAAAAGATGCTCACCTGATCTAGCTCTTACTTAGATATTTACCAGTCAGATAACCACTACGTGGAAGGACCAACAATCAGCACATAACATTCATCACAACATTAATTACCATGAAGTTTAAACTGTTATAACTAATCACACTTTACATTTGTTTTCAGATTCCAGTTTTGTTTCCAGGATATAGGACACAGCTTGGTAGCCTATCCTGTATTAAAATCATTTGGGTGCCCTCCCCACCCCAACATCATAATGCTTTCCTTTGCAACACATTGTGATGTCACAGACACAACAATTGGAAGGTCAGTTAGGGACAGTCAAATGTTTTTTGTAACAAACACTGTAAAATGAGTTGAGCCAGTGAGGTCTAGTGGTTACAGCACTGAGATGCAAACCAGAAGGTCACCGGTTCAAATCCCATGGCAGTCCAAATATTTACTATATGTTGGGCAAGTCACTTAACCTCCCAGTGTTCCAGTCCACCCAAATACTCAAATGGATAGAACAGGACCCCACTGGAAATGAGATTTTGCATCTCCATTGTGTTATCCTAGGTAAATACACTGTAACATTTGAAAAAAACAATAGAGCTGCATCATCTGAAAAATTCAGAAGGCCAATAACAAGAGAAGGTAATAAACCCTAAGAAACAAAAGTTCAAAATAATTGTTAGAAATATAATAGTTACAAGACTATTGTCACAGCTCTTTACGTTCCCTTTCCGGAAGGAAACTGGTTAATACAGAATGCTTCAAAAGATACAGCTGTTTCCTTCTAATGCTCTGCACAAAACGGTGGTTCAGTTCAGCGCAGATGGATACCGATGTCTGGGACCGGTGTAATGTAATAAGTTACTTGTGTTAATTAATGGTTTAATGCTGTTTCTCCACTGGTTTTGGGGTACTGTGTGCCCAGTCTGGCATCCTGTGGGGATGCTTCACAAACTGTTACCTGTTGGAGTGCATTCCCTGGGGTGGTGATTACTGGCTAGGAACACAGCTGCGTTCTGTGACGTTGCAGGAGTCCTGTTAATTGTTTGTGGTAAAGATCTGATGATCCAACAGATGAGCGAAACTAGCCCACCACTATCAGAGGGTCCAACTCAGGCTCTGGTGGCAATGGACGAGACCAGTAGAGTCAGACTGCACTTCAGACCCTGTCACATATAGTGTTAATGAAGCAACAACCTCCATTAACTCCATTCCACTATCCCTTCTTCCATCTATCATAATGCCTACTCTTTCCACAGCTGCATAGCAAGACCTACAGTATGCAGACATATTACTAACGGAGGATGAGGGGAGACTATAGGGCATCTGAAATGTGTGTGACTGGATAACAAACAAATCCCTACAATATTGTACCATATTACTGGAGCTAAGCACATAGTGAGTATTCATGAATCAGTGTGCTTCCTCTCTCTTCCTCCCTCTCTTCCCGACCTACTTTATCTTCTTCAGCTCAGTGGTTGCTCCCTGAACCCTGGCATTGCTGGTTGCCACTTCCAATTGAGCTGTGCTGGTCAACACTCCTTTCTGCTCCCCTCCCACCCTCTGCATGCTATCCCACCCCACCCTCTACCTGGTCATGGTGAAAATCCCTCCACTCCCTCCCTCTGCATGCTCTCCAGTTCCTGTCTTCTACCTCAGTCCCCAGACCCCACTGCAAGTTGTGACATGGGGTGCCCACTTCCAGTGCTGCCAAAGAACAGACTGACATCAGGGTGCCATATCTCAGTGTTGGAACCTCGGTACTCATCTTTGTAACCCTGAAAAAAAATCCTTGAAGTCTTTTGCTCCCCAACACCTCAGCCCCCACACCCAAACCACCCTCTCAGCACCCACCACCCACAACCCCCCATGCCCCTCACTTATCTATCCAATGAACTCCTCCATTGATTGGAGTATCCTGTTGAAAACACCCCTGCCACATAAACCCTAAGGAAACATTGACAAATGCTTGTCTCTCAAGACATAGTGCAATGCATTTTCTAGGCTGGATAGAGATTTGCCATTCTAAACCTTTTTATGTGATTGTTTTCCAGTGTACTCTCTCGGTGGGTGGAGATTTGCCCTCTAAGCCTTCTTGCCTTTTCAGTATTTGAAGCACGCTTTGCAATGTGGATGGAGATTCACCGCTTGAAGGCAGTTTTTGTGATGGTGTTTTAAAGGGCCTCTCTGGATTACGTAGATATGTGCTGCAGCAGTGCGTTTTTCGATCGAGTGACTATTTGCCATTCTAACCATTTTGTCTTGACAGTGTTTCAAGAGCACTCATTTGGTTGTATAGAGATTCGCCATCCTAAGCCTTTTTTTCTCTGACACTGTTTTACAGTGGTTTTTCTGGGTTGTGTGAATATTTGCCATTCTCAGCCTTTTTATTGACATGTTTGCAGTGTGCACAATGGGTTTGGTGGTGTTATGCTATCTTAATTATTTTCCCATGGCAATGTTTTGCCTTGTGCTCTTCAGGTTTGGTGAAGAAGGAAGTACACTGTTCTAAGCTTATTAGTTGTTTCCCATGACTGTATTTTCCAATGTGCCGTATTAGTTGGGTGAAAATATATAATACAAAGCCTTTTTCCCATGGCAGTGCTTTGAAGAGTAACCTCTGGGCTGGGTGGAGATATGCCATTGTGGCTCCAACACTCCAAGGAAGCCAGCTGTGTAAATGCAGAAGTTCCACAGATTTGAGGGACATTAATGTCCACAAGCTGCATGAGAGGGATGTGGAACATAACCTTAAAAGGGCCTTGAACTTTTAAGGGAATTCGTGTGAAATACTATGAAAAGAATTACATCGTATGAAAAGAATTACCTACATTTTGAACACAAAGCTTTCTGTAAGAAATAATAACAAGTAACCAATGGGCCTGGATGAAGTGGTGAGGTATCATTAAATGTCACCCTCCATTGTGGAATATGTTATGTGAGATTTGAAAATAAAAAAAAAATACTTTGGAATAAGAATGGAGTTCACACTTATTTGTTGTTATGATTTGTACAACGCATGGATTCTGATGAAACTCAAGGGCCGCCTGAATCTTCTCCTTGTATATTTGAAGCCTTTTCCCGTGATCGTGTTTTGAACGGTAATCTCCGGACAGCATGGAGATATGCCATTGTGAGCCTCTTTTCCCTTGACAGTGTTTTGCAGTGCGTTCTCTGGGTTGGGTGGAGATACCTGAAGAAGATCTGGCTCCAGGGAAGAGCAGCATCGCTGTGAATAACTGCATCCAGCAGCTGTCACATAGCAAGTGCGAAGGCCGAGATGCCATCGGCGCCTGGGGAGAGGTAAGGCCTCCATTGACAAATACATCCCCTTTCAAAGCCGTGAATAACTGTGGCCATAGTATATCAAAGTAATAAAAACAAAGTGACTTGAAGTATATCGCATAACCGATGTTGTACGTTGACTCACTGGCCAGCTATGCCACATATTGTGGATCATCGGGAACATATTTCAATTTAAACACAATTTATTTTTTCAGGGACAGGATATGGTGATGATTTTAAAGAAAGACACGCTTAGTTTAGTGGATCCCGTTGACCACACACTAATCCACTGCCAGCCAATCATAAACATCCGAGTGTGGGGTGTTGGGTGCAACAATGGGAGGTGAGTAGAATGTACCAGGTACTGTACTGTTTTCCATACTCTATTCACTGTTGCCCTTCAGCTGTTAGAGGTTTGGGTTCAGAACTTAGTCACAGAGGGCCCTGTTCGAGGGTTCAGGAATCAGTGTCAGTAGCTCAGAATATAGCACACTCATCACTAGGGCTGAATTATTGATAGGTAGTATGTTCTTGTCCCACACAGGTACTTGGTTTAATACCCATAACTGACACTGCAGTGCAGTACATTCCATGCCACTTATAGCGCCCACAGTTTAAACGGGCAATCGGTTTGTCTGGGCAAATTTCAAAAACCATTTGCCAGTTCCATAGGCTCTATCGTTAAAAACTCTGGATATTGCGTTCTATGCCCACCTTCTGTTTCGGGCACATTATCTCCTAATTAGTATCAGTTCACACTTTGACATGCAGTTTGTGGAGCTTGCAAAAGTGTGAACTTGACATTACTTAGCAGCTAATGTGCCGAAATAGGGCATAGAATACTAGCACCTGCAATGCTCTACCCTCCTTTCACACAGTTTCAGCAAAAATCGGAGATGGGGAGAAACAATCGCATGTCTGTTTATAGAGATCCACAACCCATCACAACACAGATTTATTCTGTGGGACTTGGGACTTGAACGTAGGTGGTGACAGGGGGAAAAATGGTTTCGGCAATGCACAGAAGAATCGCGCTTGACTCAGGGATCGTCTTACAATGCTCCCACCTCCATCACAACACAGCTTTATTCTGTGACTCACCCCTCCCTTTAGATCACTGACATCGCGGTGCACAGGAACAAGCAGGAAGAAAAAAGAAGCAGATGGGATAAAAGAACTGCACCTGCTGTTTTAGAGAAAATGAGCCTTGCTTGGGACTTGAATGTAGGTGGTGACAGAGGAAAATGGTATCAGCAGTGCACAGAAGAGTCGCGCTCGACTCAGGGAGCGTCTTACAATGCTCCCGCCTCCATCACAGTGTTCAGCACCTATAAAATATTCACTTTGGTTACAGCGCCCAACCCATATAACGGGCAGATTGTGCTTGCACAGATGTGCCTGTTATAAGCGGTGGGGACTGTATTAGAAGGGAATTGTAGTGCTGAGGTACCAACCTTCAGATCAGATGTTAAACAAATGTCTCTTCTGTCCACCTTTGGTCTGGTCACTGTTGAGGTTGAAGTTAAAGATCCCACGTCACTTACTGAAGGAAAATAGGGTAATTTTTTATTAAGAAAACCAAAACAGAATACATTACAATACACCAATCATATTAGAAAACCAAACAAATGAAATCAAAGCCCATTCCAAAACGGAAATGCCAAAGTGGGGGGAAACCAACTGTCTGAAACACAAAAAAGAACGGAAAGCGCAAAACAAATATCTGCAAAGTACTGTATTCTGGTTCCATTGAAAGTATTTAAGTGTGAGGTGGACCCTGTGGTAATTTGTTGATGTTGTTTAGAGCTATCTGTAACTCTGAATTGTATGTAAAAACCTTTGCTAATAAACACAACAATTAAACACAAAAGAAAAACTTTCTTAAATTGCAAAAAGGAGCTCAGGTTTGTTTAAACTTGGGGATTTACATGCACCCATGACATTTTTTAACATAAACACTGGAAAGTATGTTTAGATAATTGTGCACACTCACTCCTTTAAATATGACATTCTTTAGGCATAGTCAAACTCACTAATTCATCTTGTGAGGCGAACTTCTGTTGTAACACATATTTACATCTGACTTGCCAAATACAGAATTTTCTATTAGTAAAGAGGACAGAGTACTCTTATAATACTGTAGTCTTTCCATCTGTCTGGGGTTAAAATGAAAATGAAAACGTCATAAGTAACAGAGGTAAAATTAGGGTTGTTCCACTTTTTGGAGGCAGTATATCATAGTGGTTAAGGGCACTGAGCTGCAAACCTGGTGACCTGGGTTTGAATCCCATCAGGCCCTCCTTGCATTACTGTGTGACCCTGAGCAAGTCACTTAACTTCCTTGTGCTGTCAGGTTGCACCTGGAAACAAGCTTCGACTTAGTGTGCCTTTCCTAGTTAAACAATTTCCCCTTTCCCTTTGGCTTGCAATGCCGTATAGGTTTGGCTAAAGGAGTGTAAAAAAAAAAACAACAGACGTTTCATTTTTTCAAATTCCAGGCTGCAACTTTGTCTGAGATGGAATCTGTCTTGAACTCTTTTATGTTTATGGTTATCCCTTACAGTAAGCCTTCCATGGCAACTAAGCCAAAGTAAAGTAAAGAATGTCCCCCAATATCACGGCTAACGTTACCTGCCCCCTCTTCAATCAAACTTTTAAGCCATGACTCACCTGGCATGTGCATTCCCATACCTATGGTCACAGCTTGGTGAGCCTTTCCTGGTACACAAAATGCAGTTACAAATCCAAAGTATAACCCATTATTTATGATGAACACACATCTCAGAGGAATCCATGTAGGATGGGTGACATATCACGCACCATTAGACATGCACACACAACTGAAGTGGGCCAGGTGCTGTTTAAAATAAACAATAGAATGAAAAGACACATAGACAGTGCACTGTTGAAACAAAAGTCAGGATACCACAGTAAATTCTGCTCAAGAAAACTTACTGTGACCAAGTGGAGGCTGGCAATTAAACCCCAATGCTTCAAGTCTCAATAACTCTTAGGGGGCAGGGCTGTCTGATCAAACACCAGCATTATATGGTGATCTTTTAAAGGCATAGTAACACTGTAGATAACACATGGTAGATAAACAAATACTGATAGATAAACTAACACTGGTAGATAAACTGATACTGGTAGATATACTAACACTGGTAGAAAAACTGATACTGGTAGATTAACACTGATAGATAAACTAATACTGGTAGATAAACTGATACTGGTAGACAAACTAATACTGGTAGATAAACTGATACTGGTAGATGAACTAATACTGGTAGATATACTAACACTGGTAGATAAACTAACATTGGTAGATAAACTGATACTGGCAGATAAACTAACACTGGTAGAAAAACTGATACTGGTAGATACAGTAAACTAATACTGGTAGATAAACTTACACTGGTAGATAAACCGACACTGGTAGATAAACTAACACTGGTAGATAAACTGATACTTGTAGATAAACTAACACTGGTAGAAAAACTGATACTGGTAGATAAACTTACACTGGTAGATAAACTGATACTGGTAGATAAACTTACACTGGTAGATAAACTGATACTGGTAGATAAACTGATATATTTTATTTATTCCTTTATCTCAAATGTTTTACAAGGAAAGACGTACAGGGCCGACATCAGTACATTTCCATATGTGTCCTGGGGGAGGTAGAGTAGAGAATACAATAACGTACAAGAGTAAAAATACATTAACAGTTGCACAGCAATAATATTCTGTGCCAGTTAATACAGTGAAAACAAAATAAGGTGCAGAAGTACATTATCACATGTGCAAACACCAAAAGTAATACAATAGAATCAAGGGTCAGGATTCTCAAAGCACAAGAAACTCCCGCACCTGCGGGAAAAACTTGGTGCAAGTGGGTTGCCACTTTCAGAACCACAGTTTCTCCAACAGTTACAGTATTTTCAAAAGTGGAGCTGGTTTTCGACCGGCTACTCGATTTACAGTGGCTTATTTATTTATTTATTTAAAGGTTTAACCAGGAAGACATGCTGAGTAGACTACTGTTTGATTCCAGATGCATCCTGGGGGAAGGAGGGAAGGAGGATTACATTCCTAATACAAAGTCCAGAGACCATAGTGCAAAAGTCATACAAGGTTTAGATCGGTACAGCAGGCAGTTGAGCGAGGCCTATGACAATAAAATATACAGATACATATAAAATACAGCATTTACATACAGTGCCTATTTGCAGTGTCGTAATGCAGTGGGCAAGGCCAAGGTGCAGGAGCTAACATGGGTGCACGTGCAGGTGGAGGATAAATGTGCTTTGAGAAGGGAGTTAGGGTACTGCCTGGGGAAGGCATGCCGAACATCCACAGCAAGGGAATTCCATAGTTTAGGCATATGATATTTAAACACTGACTGGCCTACCGTGGTGGACATAAGTGGCACAGACAGGAGACATGCGTCATTATTCCCAAGTATGTAAACCGGGAGGGTAGAGGTAGATAGGACAGAGGCGAGATATTAAGGGGGAGGGACTGGCCCCAATACTTAGCTGTGATGCTGGTGCAGTGGGAATGTCACCAGTCCTGAAGTGAGGGGAGGTCCAGGGTCCAGTAGAGGACACAGTGATGGGTGGTAGGGGGACAGTCAAGGGCAAAGTGACAGAAGAAGTGGAAGAGGGGGTCCAGTCTGATTAGGGTGGACTTTTGGGCGACACTATAGTCTATGTCTGTGACACTTGGACAGCTGGTTCTGATTAACCGATGCTTTTTGTAATATAAAAATGCATTATTGAATGTCTCTCATGAGAGATGCTGACAGTCTGTGGAATGACAACACCCCCTCCCAGGTTTTAGCTAACAGGTGTTACCTGGAAGGCCAAGTGATAATTACAGGCTAGAAGAGACTTTCAAATTTAAGATCTCCTTTTTATGTGACTAATTGCAGCTCGCAAATGCCAAGATAGATCATAAACTTTTATAACGTTCAGAGGAAACACAGTAAAATTCATATGGTGATACAAAGCATGTTGCACCTCCATGAGATCTGGCAGAGAGACATAACAAGTCCCTTTGATGTCCTGGAAAGGGGAAGCTGATCATAAGATCAAAGAAAGTCATATGAGAAAATGAGTTGTGCTGAGATCACAGAATTTACCTTTGATAAGACATCCTGTTTTGCATAGATATATATTTTTTATATTCTGACAGGGCGGAGCTAGGTGACCTCATGCAAAGAGGTTGGCAAAGCCAGTTTTTAAACAGTATTCTGTTTCCATTTACACACAAATGTTTGGACTCTGAAAGAGAAACATCTACAGCACTGTGAGATAAGAATACCTTAGAACAGGCAAGTCTGAGTGTATTAGTTGTAGGAATCTGCACTTTTAAACCTGTTTTGTTTAAGTGATTTGTATGTTTTGTGATATATGTTTCTGTATTTACATTTTACATTTTTTTATCTATTTTGAAGTAAACCTCTAGGAAAGGGAAAGGGGAAATTGTTTAACCAGAAAAGGCACACTAAGCTGAAGCTTGTTTCCAGGTGTGACCTGGGAGCACAAGGAAGTTAAGTGACTTACTCAGGGTCACACAGTATGCAAGTGGGAGCTGTGGGATTCAAACCCAGATCTCCAGGTTTGCAGCTCAGAGCCTTAAACCACTACGCTATACTGCCTCCTTACTAGTCTCTACTTTAGAGACTACTTGGTGTGCCTTTGAATTTCTTTTTCTTGACAAGTGAAGCATACATGGTTAAAGCTGACACTGCACAAAGCTTACTGGTTTTATCAAACTGGGAAAAGGTTAAGAATTTATTCTGAGTTCTTTAATAGAGTTTTAAGGATCCATTTTGTATGCCTGGTTAGGTGCCCGTAGGCAAAAGATATCTGGCCCCCCTGAAGAGCAGAATTATATGAGCCTGTACATTGGGTACGCTAAAAAGAGGTTCACAGTTTGAATCCCTCCAAAACTTGAGACTAAAGGTTGATTCAAACCCACAAAACAGACAGGAGGGTTACCCTGTTTCTGTTAACTGTTCACAAGACTGCGCTCGGAGGTTGGCACTTTGGGAGTAGAGGGCTGACCTGCTGAATGGGTTTGTGACAATGTCATCGTACTCGAATATAGGGAGTATCATCTTCTGCACAACTGCATGGTGAGCCAGCAGTGGGATGTAGCCACGGTTGCAGTACAGAGCACCCAGCTGGGGGTGAAGCTTTTTGTGGATGGCAACAATATGTGCAGAGAAGTCTAGGTGTTGGTCAAGCCAGATACCGAGATATCGGCAGGAGGTGCAAGTCTCTGTAGGAGTCTCATCCAAGGTGTGGAAGGTTGGGATGGAGTGAAGCTGTTATAGTCTCTGCCTTGTGCTGAAGGTCATGGAGACGGTTTCTTGGTGTTGAGGAAGAGCTGATTGGAGCAAAACCAGTGCTGAACATCATTGAAGTCCTGCTGAAGTCTGGTCACCAGAGGACAAGGGGCTGGATGTATATATAGAGGATAATGTATGGTCCTCTATCAGTAACCGGTCTGTTAACCAACGAGAGGTCACCAGGGTGACTGTGTAAACCTTGAGAGTGAAGCGCGAGAGGTTTACGTCACCATGGCAACCTTGAGATGATTAACAGTAACTGGTTGCTGATAGAAGGACCATACATTATTTTCTATAGTGTATGGTCCGAAGAAAAAATGAAAACGGCTCCTTACTTTTCAAAATATAGTCACCGCCACAGCCGTTCAGTCATTCCCTTACTGCTGCGCGTATCCATTGGTTCCTGAGGAAGAAAGGCACGACAAAGAGATTCATTCCCAGTTGTTAACCCACTGATGTGACGTGAGCATTGATAGGTTAACAACATTGGAATGGATGGACGATGGGTTAACAACCTTAGGAAATGATTTCCTAAGGTAACAGCATTCTACCATACATTATAAAACTGTATCATCCGCATACATGTGAAAGGATGTGTGTGTGCAGGCAGTGGACAGGTCATTGAGGAAGATGGAGAACAACAGTGGGCCAAGGACAGAGCCTTGGGGTACACCAGCAGTAACATAGAGGGAGGCAGAGGTGGTGCTTCCAGTTCTCACAGATTGGGATCTGCCTACCAGACAGGAGTGGAACCAGCTGGTGGCCACACTAGAGAGACCTGCTAGAGAGAGCTTGGATAGGAGGAATGAGTAAGAGACAGTGTCGAAGGCTTTAGCCAGGTCAACAAAAATTGCTGAGGTGATGCAGCGTCTATCCATACCAGTAAAGAAGGAATCTGTGAGTCTTAGGAAGGAGGTGGTGGTAGAGTGAGACTTCCTAAAACCAGACTGGTAGGGTGTGAAGAAGGATGAGGAGTCAAGATAGGAGGAAAGTTGTGAGAGGATTAGGTGCTCCTGGATTTTGACCAAGATAGAGAGGAGGGAAATCAGGTGGTAATTACCAGGACCAGAGGGGTCACTGCCTTTAGGGAGGGGGATGACCGTGACGTGCTTCCATTTGGATGGGATAGAGGTGAGAGAGAATGAGAGATTATAGAGTGAGGCCAGAGGGACGGCTATGGTGGGGCCGACAAGCAGAGCAAATTGGAGTCCTTAAGTGGATAGCTTGTGGGTGGTGTTGCCATGGTGCACCCTGCAACTGCATAAAAATGTGACAGCCAGTGGAACCAGTTATAGCATATTCTGCAACTGGTGGGGCTGTGCGTAGCAATCTCCACAACTACGGAGATGCTGGTTCACAACTGGAGTTGTGATATAGGACTTAGTCCTAAAAATGTTTGAGAATCCAGCCCTAAGTGAATAAAGTAGATAAACTTGCACTTCAACAGGAGCAGTGAAAAACCCCATAACTGGGGACAGAGGGTGGGAATATACCTCTCAAGTGTCCCTGATTATGAGGGATATCCCTCATGTCATCCCTCAAAATTGCTCTATACCTCACCCGTCCCTGATGGAAAAGGTAAGGGGCTGGCTGTAGAGCATAGAGCAGTGGTGGGCAACCTGGAATAGCACGAGGGTGACATCGTGGCCCTCAGACACCTCGGGGCCATAGCGACCTTATTTAAAAAAATTACACATTTGAGACAACACGAGAACACAAAAACTTTATTTTTCTGGTATAACAACCTTAACAAAAGTTTAAAACAGCTTGTGGTTTTGTGCAGTTATTAGAAATACAAATCAGCTGCTGTTTAATTGCAGAAGGGGGTGAGGATGGGGTGAACACGCACTGAAACACCTTTTTACCTAATTATCCCTCAGCAGCACAGATACTTAAAGACACCCTGGTATCAACTCAAAATTAACGTCAATTCACACACAATCAAATTTCAAAGCAACTACTGCAGCCCTACATTCACACTCCCCTGACACTGCACCAAGTTCAATAAACTTTTAATTTTATGCTTTTTTTGATCTCCTACACAAGATAACAATAGGTGCAATAGAAACATGTTACACATGGGTAAAAAGAGCGATTGAGATCGCGATTACAAAATTTTAATTTTTTATCATAGCCTCAGTCGAACCTGTACTAACAGCGAGGCCAGAAAAGATCAAAACAGGTGAGTACATACCGAGGGCTTCACAGGCAGTATCTAATTAGGCTGATGATGTTCTCTATTGGTGATGCAGTACAGATCAAGATCGCTAAACTAAGTTTTTTAAAAACAACAAACCAACAACCACTGAGGCACAAATAAAAGACAACAGTCAAAGCAGTTTAGACGGTCAAAGCTGGTTCCACAGGCAGGCGATGTACTTGGCGACTCACACAGTAGGATTCAGGATACAGAAGATGCAAGCAATTTCTTAAAGAGATAAGTGATTTCCAATGTGATATTTCAGGGAAAAAAACTCTCACGGGTCTCAGAAAAGTACCTTGCGGCGGGCCGCAAGTTGCCTACCACTGACCTAGAGGTTACAGTAACAAGCTGTGAATGAGTTTGGTACACCAAGAAGACCTGGGTTTGATTCCCACAACCTTCACTTGCATACTGTGAGCCCCTGAGCAAGTCACGTAACCTCCCTAGGGCTCTTGGGTCACTCCTGAAAACAGGCCTTGTGCCTAGTGAGCTTTACCTGGTTACCCAAAAAAATTTTAAAAATGGTACATCCCACACAGAGAAGGTGCCTTAAATTCAGGTTTAAAGCAGAAATTCATAATACTCTAATATGCTAAATAAAAAATAAACATTGTACCTGTACTAGCAATGGTTTCCCCCATTTTCTGAACTTTTATCTCAAAATCTGAGGATGTGTCCCTCATTAAGAGGCTTAGTGTCCCTCATTCAGAATGCCTGTGTTCCTTATTTCTGTGGCTTTCAGTGACAAAAGACTGAGAGCCATGAGTGTGTGTGTGTGTGTGTGTGGGGGGCTCATAGAAGAAAACAGGGCTTGAACAAGCTGCAGGTGGGCTGTGGGTGACTGGTAAGATCTGGGGTCAGGAAGAGTTGTGGGGGGGTCGTAAAGTCACAAAGCAGAGACTTAAATGAGAAACAGGAAAAGGCAGACTGAATGGACAGTGGAAGAAAAGACCATAGCTTAGAAAAACATAACTAATAAGAGTTGTTTCTCGAGGGCAGTTGCACCTAGCCAGCTAACTGCTAAAGTTACTGATGCTAAAGGACTCCTGGCTGGAGTAAGAAGAAAAAAATACTCAACACAGTAATCTTCTTAGACTTTTATAACAAGATGGCTG
This sequence comes from Neoceratodus forsteri, assembly GCA_016271365.2. Classification (NCBI taxonomy): domain Eukaryota; kingdom Metazoa; phylum Chordata; order Ceratodontiformes; family Ceratodontidae; genus Neoceratodus; species Neoceratodus forsteri. The sequence goes on along the minus strand of CM028130.1, from coordinate 168,215,902 downwards.
CTTGGTCAGTAGTAGAATTCTGGGGGTGGGGTGGGGTGGAACAATGTTATAGAATGGGTAGGAGGAAAGGGGGATAGGAAAGGTAGGGCAGGACAGGCAAAGCCAGAATTTGGATGTGAAGGACGTACAGCAGGTGAGGCATGTGGTGTCAAAGGAGAGGAGGGAGAGGGAGGAATAAAGAGAGCAGCGGTGGGTAAGATGGGGACATTCCAGAGCCAAATGACCGAAGGAGTGACAGAGGGAATCTAGTCTGGATAGGGTGGACTTGGGAGTGGTATTGTAGACAATGTCACATAGTTGAATGATCTGCTAGTGAGCAGAAAGCATGATACCAGCTTTGTTCCTGTAGAGTGCATCAAGTCTGGAGTAAAGCTTGAGGAGGATGGCATGAGAGCAGTCCAGCCTGACCCAAAGGTACTTAAAGGAGGAGACTTCCATAATTGCAGTACTGCTGAGGGCATGAAAGGAAGGTAGAGAGCCAAGCCTGGCTGTATCTTTCATTATGTAAATAAAATATTTAATTGTCTTATATGTTGAAATGCATTCATTCACAAGTAACTTACCACGTCAGTTTCTGATTATAAAGAACATTATTTTGAAACTCAGGGTGGAAGCTCACTGTCATTGGGACTCAAAATGCTGGGATTCAGTTGCCGGCCACCACTTGGACTTCTGTTCAGGACCGCGCTAGTTATGTGTCTTTTTTGTGCATTATGGATGATATACCAGCCTGGAAGCTGCAATGGTTAGGTGGAAAAATTCAAATTTTTTTCCATGATTTGTTTTTACCCACTCCTTCCTAGCCAACTCCCAGTGTGCTGGTAATGCTAGCCCTGTCACTTTGACTTGTCCCAGGGCTTATCTTACCATTCTTGTTCTGGGGGGGTGGCGAGGGTTCCCTTCCTCCACTGATGTCCTGGCTCTGTCCATTGGTGGTGGCTATGTTGTTGGGTGTGGGTCCCATGGGCAGCTGGAGTCATTAAGTCAGCCAAGGGCATTTCTGATTGATTTTTTTACCTTTCCCAGAGGCCAGTTTGCGTGGAGTGGCATGGGCTTGCAGTGCAAAGACCCAGCATGTACTTGCCTGCCTATGACCAGCCTTCTGAGAGATGGCTGCATTTTGCACCTCTGTAGATGGGAGCTAAGCAGTGGCATTCGTTGTCCCCCCCTTCCCAAAGAAGGACAGCTGTCTACGTACACTCAGTCCTCATTTTCTGGCTGGTTCCCGAGTGACCTTGGTCCGTTCCCCAATCTGGGTCACCTGTATGGCAGGTAATATGGCGATCAGTACTTTGATCTTCAACTCCACTTGGCTGGTCCCAAAATTCCCATTTTTAACAGCAAAAGAGAAGGTACTCGCTTAAGTATGAACTTTCATAAACAACCTCTGAGCCATAATTTACTAGAAAATTATTATTTTTTAATTTTCAAGTTTTTTTCCAGGATTTAGAATATGCCATGGTAATCAATCCAAGAAGTTTGTATAAAAAGCTTTATAAAATGGACAGGAGAAATCCTGGAAGCAGTCTTTGACCCATGATGACATAGAGAATAACGTAGGAGGTGTTGTACATTATGAGTTGTTTTTACCCACCCGAGGTGTATAAATACTGCTGCTGAGACAGAGAGAGTGAGAAAGCAGCCAGAGCTTCCTTAAATCAAGGATGTTATTTTCTACACTACACTAAATTGAATTATTACTTTTTGGACCTATGTAAGTAACTAGTATTGATTCTGTTTTTGGGGTTGACTTTTCTTTGTTTAACTTTAATTTGCCAGGGAGGAACTGTAGCTGGGAAATATTTGCAGTAATTTGTGACTAGACCTGTTATTTAACCTCTGTCAAATAGGTGTCTGTTAAGGGGAGGAGATGAAAGGGGCCTAGTTGAACTGTGGATCTAAAACAGGAGTTGTTTGTGGTCTCTGTCTGCTGAGACACAGAGAGAAAGAAAGCAGCCAGAGCTTAACTTAAATCAAGGAGGTTATATTCTAGACTTCACTGAATTGAATTATTACTTTTTGGACCTGTGTAAGCAACAAGTATTGATTCTGTTTTTGGGGTTGACTTTTGTTAGTTTAACTTTAATTTGCCAGAGAGGAACTGTAGCTGGGAGATATTTGGAGTCATTTGTGACTAGACATGTTACTTAATCTCTGTCAAATAGGTGTCTGAAAGGATGGAAGACACTCCCCGGGGTGGAGGGTCAGAGTTGTAGTTGACTGTTTCTGGAGGGCACAAGATTACTCCCAGCCACCCTGTCCCTCACCCCACCCACTCCAAGTGCATAACTTCCTTAACAGCAGGGCTTCTGACATCACTTCCCCAAAACTGCTAACCACATAAACCTGTTCATATCCTTAAAGGCACAGCACACTGAATAGGGGGTAGATACACTTACCAGTTTGCACACACTAAAACAAGGAAAAAAAAAAGCATCTGTAACAGGAAGGGACACAGACATGAAGGGAGTGGTGCAATGCACTGGCTGTGGAGCTTCGGTCTTCCGGGAGACATTCTGGAGACTGCATTGTTGCCCTATTTGCAGGTACCTCTCTGGTCTTAGGGAGGAGGTTTTTCATCTCCATGCTGACCTGAAAAGGATTCGAGGAAACCTGTTCCCCCACCAAGGGACCACCCAGGCCACTGCTACTACCTCAGAGGTTGCCAAGAAAGAGGAGTGGTTGTACCACGGTGGGCTCAGGGAGGGTGAGGGTGGTGGAACAGAGTCGCATCCCTCCAGTTGTGCCTCTCCACAATTCATTTGCCACTCTGGTGGAGCATGGTTCCTCTATGGAGGCACCCGCAGTGGAGACCAAGGAGAATGCTGGGAACCTCCACAATGGAGACCCTCAGGAGGGTGGCACAGGACCCCACAGGGGAAGGAAACAACTCCTGGTGGTGGACTCAATTGTTAGGGGTTAGAACTGGGGAGGGAGGGGAAAGGGAGGTAAGGTGCCTGCCCGGTGCCATAGCTTGGAGGGACAGGAAATGAATCCTCAGGATCGTGGGAGCAGCTGCAAGGTGGAGTGAGCTGGATGTCATTATCCACATAGGGACAAATAACCTGGCTGAGAATGGGATCAGAGCAGTGCAATAGGAGTTTGTGGAGTTGGGGAGGGGTCTTAGACAAGTAGCACACACAGTAACTTTCTCGGAAGTGCTACCTGTCTATGGCATGGATGAGGCTAGGGTATTCTACACCATGGGATTCAATGACTGGTTGAAAAACTGGGGCAGAGCTCAGGGATTTGGCTTCATTGGGGACTGGGGCTCCACCTGGAGGTATGCAGGCCTATACAGGCACGATGGTCTGCATCTATCCAGGTGGAGAACCAGGATCCTAGGTGATAGGTTTAAATGCTTCATTGGCAAGCATTTAAACTAGCCAAGGGGGGAGGCACTGAAAAGAAGAAGGGAAATCTTAACCCCCCCAAAAAATCAGGGTAGTTAGTGAGGTAAACACCAAGATAGAGCAGTTGATAGGGAGAAGGGCAGGGGTAAATAGAGAAAAAGACAAAGGCAGTAAGGACAGGGATGGGGCAAAAAGAAATAAAGGCATACAAAATGGAGGGTAATGAGTACCAGTGCCCATAGTTTAGGTAAAAAGCTCCCCGAAATGGTGGTCTTGATGGAAGAGGGATGCCTGGATATCGTGGCAGTCACAGAAACATTGTACACAGAGAACCATGACTGGGATGTCAACATACCAGGGTACACAATCTAAAGGAGGGACGGGGAAGAAGAGGAGGAGGAGTAACTCTCCATCTAAGGGAAGGGATCAAAGCAACAGAACTAAAGGGTAAACAGGGAGGAGAGGAGGCACTGTTGGTCTCCCTGGAGACTGGAAATGGCACCATAATCTGCACAGGGGTTGTATACAGACCCCCGTCTCAGGGGGAGGAAATGGCCAAGGAAATGATAGAACGCATACTTGGGAGGGCAGAGAAAGGGGAGATATTGCTGAAGGGGGACCTGAATATGCCAGATGTTAACTGGAATACCTTTGCTGCTGCCACATCCGAGAGCAAGGCCATTATCAATGCCCTACAGGGGGTATGCCTCAGACAGCTAGTTTTGGAACCCACTTGGGAGGGAGCAATCGAGACCTGGTACTCTCAAATGGGGATGGAGAGAGGATCGCCAATCTTGAAGTGGGTAGCCACCTGGGAACAAGTGACCACCAAACAGTGTGGTTCATGATAAGCTTAGCTGTAGAGTCAAGACATACAAAAGTGAAGGTACTGAACTTCAGGAGGGCTGATTTTGTCAAAATGGGAGAGTGCCTCAGAAAAGCACTAGCAAACAGGCAAGAATGTGGGGTGGAGCAACAGTGGGGAAACATCAAAACACCATCACAAAGGCAACAAGCCTTTGTGTGAAGACAATAAACAAATCAAAAAGAAAGAAAAAAACAGTATGGTTCTCAAAAGAAGTGGCGGGGAAGGTAAGGGAGAAAAAGATAGTATTCAGGAAGTATAAGGAAACACAGAAGGAGCAGGACAGAGAACTGTACCAGTTAAAGCAGAAGGAACTGGGGAAGGCAGTCAGAATAGCAAAGGCTCCAACCAAGGATAGCCAACTCAGTTAAGAAGGGGGATAAAACCTTTTATAGGCACATTAGGGAGCAAAGAAAGTCTAAGGCAGGTATACTAAGGCTGAATAAAGAGGAAGGTGGTTGGGCAGAGAGCAACAGTGAAAAAGCAGGGATACTGAATGAATACTTCTGTTCAGTATTCACAATGGAAAAGCAGGGGGAGATGCCTAATCCAGTCAATAGAAGCACTCTGGATAGGGGGCTGATATTAGTCCTTTCACAGAAGAAAGGGTTCTGAAAGAACTCTTAAAACTGAAGGTAGATAAAGCAATGGGGCCTGATGGGATTCACCCCAGAATTCTAAAAACTAAGGGAAGAACTAGTAACACCATTGACTACCCCTTTTAATAAATCATGGAGGATGGTGTGATATCTGAGGACTGGAGGGTGGATATGATTCCCCTTCACAAAGTGGGAGCAAGACAGAGGCAGAAACTACAGACCTGTCAGTTTGACCTCAGTGGTAGGGAAAATGATGGAATCACTTCTGAAGGAAATAATTGTTGAGTACCTAGAGGCCAGTGGGGCACAGGACCCAAGGCAGCATGGATTCAGAGAAGGACGGTCTTGTCAGACAAGTCTAATTGATTTCCTTGACTGGGTGACCAAAGTAATAGACCAGGGAAGGGATGTGGACATAGTCTACCTAGACTTTAGCAAGGCATTTGACACAGAGAGGAACCTCCAGATAGTTGGCTAAGGCGTCAGGGGTTTTAAAATCCTTGAAGGAAGAGCCTGAGAAAAGGCGTAGTGTTGCAGGGTAACGTAGAGCAAATTTAATGCTTCTTTGGTGGAGGATTTGTTTAAGTGGATTGTAGGCCTTCCTTCTGATGGTTAAATCTGTTGAAAAGTCTCTGTAGATGGAAATATTAAACTCTTGCCACTGAAGTTTCCTCATTTCTCTGGCTCGTTTCAATATTAATTCTGAATGAGAATAGTTCAAGAAGCGAGCAATGATGGGCCTTGGTCACTGGTCTGATGTTGGTCTGGGACCCAGAGTGTAATGAGACCGCTCAGTGATTAACGTTAGGTCAGGAGGCAGTTTAAGCATTGCAGGCAGTACGTGTAATAAAAGCGCAGTAGCGTCTCCTAATTCTACACCTTCGGGGAAGACAAAAAAATCGCAAATTGTTACAATGATTACGATTTTCAATATCGTCAGTTTTGGCTTGTAGGGGATTTTAATAGTTCAGTCTTGATTGTGGACAGTAGCCTGGAGGTCATGAATAGTAGTTGTATTACAGGCTGGTGCTTTCTCTTTAACACAATGTTTTGGGCAAAAGTTTCAAGAGTGTCCGCATTCTGTTGGGTGGAGGTTTTAGATCATTAATCTCAGCCATCAATTTAGAAAACATTACTTCCACTCTAGCAAGTGAGCTTTGCTGTACATGGAGATCTGCCATAATGCTGAAGGATGAGGCCCAGTATGCTGCAGTACAGTGTAGAATAATTGAATATCAGTAGATGACGGATCAAAAATGACTTACAAACTGTGTCAGGCAGTAAGATTACAGGATGGTCACAGGAGTTGGTACCGAAGAAAGGTCTGGTGAAGGCCGGATGAGGTTAGATTGAAGTCATTCCTGCAGAGATTCTGAATTATGCTGCCATCTTCTACCTGGTTAGGCCACGCCTCTTCCATAAAATGTCTTTTAAACAGTTACTGAGTGATGATGGATTGTGTGTGGGGGGGGGGAGGGAGAATGAGACAGCTGCTGTCAATTTCACAACACTGTTGCCTACTGTCTGACTGACACCCATTCTGTAGTAAGGGACTACTTATTATGCATGGAACCTGGTTATTATGGATGGAGACTGGTTATTATGGATGGAACCTGGTTATTATGGATGGAACCCACTTGTTATGGCATCGGAAAGTGGTGTCAGTCCAGTCAATAAATTGCATCTCCAGTAATTGTATCTCAGTATATCATCCACGCTCAAAGATAATTACCCATATCAGACATTTTCTAACACTCTGTGACCATTGTATAATCAATATTATGAAAGGGAGGGTCAGAATCCTCAGATCTGATTGGCCAAAACCGCATTCAGCCAGAATGAGCTCTCAGTATGTAATCCTGTTCTGAAAGTAGGTCATGCCTTCAGTCAAGAAAATCAAAATGGATCCATTTCTTAATCCCAATAATACACTCTAAGGTGTGCGACATCAGGGGATATTATCCCTTCTCAGGTGATTGAAATCACTCAACCTGTGACCTCATGCCTCACTACACACCTGAGGTAGGATGATATCCCATGATATTACACACCATATTGTTAATTATTGCTTCATAATATACTCCTGGGTGTGGTATATAACTAGATATTATCACTTCTTAGGTGGTTGAAGGTACTCAATGTTGCCTGATGTCTCACTATGCATCCAGGACGTGAGGATATCTCATGTTAGAAAATGGGCTTGAAAAATAAAGCATGCTGATTGACAGACAACCCTATCCAGAAATGTATTTATTTTTCAACAATTCCCACTAATAATAAGTGCCACTTTGGGATGCCTCATTACTTAGAGTATCCTTGGGCCACCCCGAATTTTCAAACTGACCAGCTGCCATTTTTTTTGTCACTCGCTAGGTGAGCCGTAAACTAGTGTCTGATCTCCTCCTGTCCCTCTGGCAAGATTCACAATTAAAATTTAAATGTCTACACAGTTGTGGGAAAAATGAAGCTCGGCTGAAAAATCAAAAAATGAGTTGAGCGAGATACAGAGCACTAGCTCCAGTAGCACTACTGTGTATGAGAGCAGTGGTACTTTCTTCATTTTTCATACCACAGATTGATGTCCATTTGTGGTATGGAAAACGAAGAAGGTACCGCTTCTGTCACACACAGTAGCGCTACTAGAGCTAGTGCTCTCTCTCTCTCTCTCTCTTTCGCTCAGCTCAGTTTGCGTTTCTACAGCCAAGCTACTTTCTATATTTTCTACCTCATGCTGTTTGGCACCATTTGGAAATTTTTTTTTGCTCTGCACAGAAGCCATGGAAGGTTACATAGTACAACTGCGCTGCCGCTTGCCACGAGGAAGAGACTTTTAACATATATGATTAAACAGTTACTGTTGCTTTCGATTTAAAACGTAATCACTTCTGCCAGCTTATTAATGTTTTGGGGCACTTTAAAATGTCTTTACAATACAGCCTTGAATATACCATCAAATGAAACAACTGAACAAGTGTGAGTTACATGGCATTCTGGAGGATGCATTTCAATGTTTAGCACTGTTTTATCCTAACAGTCATATGTGTTAAGAGTCTTTGAAGTTCTCGCGGCAATCAGCAACACAGTTGCACTATGGAACCTTAACACAGAAACATAGAATCTGATGGCTGATAAGGACCGCTTGGCCCACCTAGTCTGCCCATTTCCCTACCTAATGGATAAGCTGCAGATCCTAGTTAACCAACAGCCTACGTCCTCCTACCCCCACTAGAATTGCCTTATGCCTGTCCCATGCATTCTTGAATTCCCCCACTATTTTTGTCTCTACAACCTCCTCAGGAAGGCTGTTCCATGCATCTGCAACCCTCTCTGTGAAGAAATACTTCCTCACATTACCTGTGAGCTGCCCCCCCTCTAACTTCAAATTGTGTCCACTTGTTCTTGCACATCTCTTTTTCTGAAAGATGCTACCCTGTTGGACTTTGTTGATTCCTTTGAGGTATTTGAAAGTTTCTATCATGTCCCCCCTCTCCCTCCTTTCCTCGAGGCTATACATCTTAAGCTCCTTTAGTCTTTTTTCATATGTCTTCTGGAGCAAACCCTGCACCTTCCATGGCTTCTGTGCAGAGCAAAATAAATTTTTAAGTGGTGCCAAACAGCCCGAGGTAGAAAATACAGAAAGTAGCTTGGCTGTAGAAATGCAAACTGAGTTGAGTGAGAGAGAGAGAGAGTGCTAGCTCTGGTAGTGCTACTGTGTGTGAGAGGAGTGGGAGGACAGACCATATGAGGAGAGGCTGAGAGAGTGGGACATGTACTCCTTGGAGGAGAGAAAGGACCAGAAGGATATGATTGAGACCTTTTAGTATGTAACGAGGATAAACAAGGCAGGCACTGAAGGCATAGTCAGGCTGAGGAGGGGGAGGGACATGAGAGGGCAGGGCCTTAGATTGGATGGGGGAAGATTTAGGATAGAAATGAGGAGACACTTTTTCACAGAGGGGTCATGGCAGAATGGAATGCTGTACGGAGAAGGTAGCCTGTAAGACAGTGGGTAGTTTCAAAGGGCAAGGACAAGGTGGGGGGATAATGGGGAAGGGAGGGATAATGGGGGAGGGAGGGAGGGGTAGCTGCAAGGTGAAGGTGCGAGCTGCACACTCGAGCAGACTTGATAGACCAGGTGGCCTATTTCTGCTGGCAAATTTGTATGTTAGTATGTATTTTCTTCATTTTCCATACCGCAGATGGACATCATTCTGTGGTACGGGAAATGAAGAAAGTACCGCTGCTCCCATACACAGTAGCATTACTGGAGCTAGCACTCTGTGTCTCGCTCAACTCATTTTTTGATTTTGCAGCTGAGCTTCATTTTTTCCACAGCTATGCAGACTTTACATTTTAAGTGTGAATCTTGCTAGAGGGACAGGGGGAGATCAGCCGCTAGTTTACGGCTCGCTTAGCAAGCAACAAAAAATGGTGGCTAGCCAGTTTGAAAATTTGGGGTATCCAAGGATACCCTAGGTGACAGGGCACCCAAAGTGGCACTTGTTATTTAGTAGGGATTTGATTAAAAAGAAATGCAGGCCTGGACAGGGCTTTCAGCCAATCAGCATGCTTTATTTTTCAAGCCCATTTTCTAATAAAAAATAAATGAAACACCAAAGAGTTTTAACACCTAAACACAAAAATTATTTTTTTAAAACATAAATAATACAATGGCCCATTTACTAAGCGCAATAATACCCCCCAGGATGGGTGGTATGGGCTATACCGGACCTTCCAGGGACTATAAGGCCCTCTGCCTGCAGTGTCGGGCCTCATTATGCCCCTGGGTGGTCTGGTATAACCCAATACTGCCCACCCTGTTGGGTATTATTGCTTGAATATACCACACCCTGTTGTGTATTACTGCTTAGTTTTAAAACAGTGGTTGGAAATGGAGCATTCTACTTGGCTGACATCACTCTAAAAGGCCTAGATTAATGTCTGGAAACCCTCATGTCAATAGACCTGTCAACATTTTCACAACAACAAAAAAAACCCTTCCAGTAAAAAAATAAATAAACCATTTAAATTTAAAAATGAAATTAAGACACTCCAGGGTTTTGGGTTATCTTTGTTAATCTAACTGTAGGGGCATAATGCACTCAGCCGCACCTTGTGCCTCATGACCCGCTGGGGTCTACTGACAGTGCCCTAACTTCTGGTTGCACCTTAGTGACAAATCTGAGTGCCCACAGCTGCCCATGTAGTATCTTCGTTTTTTTTTAATTACTGTTTCCCATGATACCCAGAACTTACCTGCTTTGATGCTGTATGGTGTACCCCCCCCCCGAGGTGATGCTGCTGGGATGGGACCAGTTCCTGGTGGTGAACGAATGCATGTGGGGCAGAACCAGGTCAGCAGAAGTGGGGCCTGCAAGACAACAGTGTCATCCTGCATCCCAGCTGGGCTTTCCCTTGTTTCCGACCATCACCTGGCTTTGGCAAGGCTAACATGTACGTGCATGCATGCAACAGGTGTGCACATGCACAAGCCATCTGACTCCCCACCTCTCTGCTGGCAGTGTGAAACTGTGCTTCCCATGCTTCCCCAGGAGGCACTTGTGTAGCTGCACAGTCAGCCACCCTCCCTGGAGAGGGCAGGTGTCCTGTGGGACACTCACTCCTCTCCTCTGGCTGGCCCCACTGCAACCCTTATTCATTCCCAAACCCTGGTCACCAGCTTGTGAGTGGTAAACCTACAGTACCTCTGCGCCAATGGGCCTGCACTTCATAGTACCATTGTTTATGACACCTAGTTACAGTGCTGGCCACTGCAGTAGGCTGTGATGTCACAAATAAAGACGTTGTGAGGTTAGATGGGCAGTTTTTTTTTTCTGTGTGAATTTAGTGCTTGTGAAAGGTACCAGACTGACAGCACTGGAACCTGAAGTCCTTCATTCATCCACATGACAGGTACAGCATGGGCAATCACATTTCAAGCTTCCCCACACTGCCCTGCCAGTATGTCACCACCCTGCCATGGAGGGACCACCGCGTAGGTGAGACGGTAGGTCAGTCTCCATGCCCACTCAGTTCTTTGCCTCTCATGTCAGACTGCCAACAAGGGTACTAGTTATTACCAGTCGTGTTGGTTGTTTTGTGATGTGGATACCTGCCCACTAGGTACTGGTCTGAACTGAGACCACCACTATGCATTTCACTGTACAGCCCTCAGGTGATAATGACTTTGGACCACTACTGACCTATGCTGGATCTGAACCCATGACCTGGAAGTGAAATGCTCCTAGATGGGGACAGGCTGATGCTCTTTAGCCCTTGCTTTGCCATCAGCATCTATATCAGTGGTGAGCAACCCAGCGGCCCGAGGTTCATGTGGCACCTCAGGGGTCAGCCTGAGGCCCCTCATCCATCTGCTTTTGCTGTTTATTCTGTACTGAAGTGTTCAAGTCCTTTATTACATTCTTAATGTTGTAATTATGTATGCATATATATATATATATATATATATATATATAGAGAGAGAGAGAGAGAGCGATAGAGAGAGCTTGTTTTTAATTTAAATGTTTAATTTTGGCTTGTGCTGTGGTAAAGGTGGTCTTGTGGCCCTTGGGGGTGTTTGAGGGCCGCACCTGTGGCCCTCTGATTATCTTAGGCTGCCTAACCCTGTTGTATATGATCCCCTAAATTCCAGTTCATTTTAAATCTACTGGCAGTCTAACAGTTAAAAGACATTATGAAATTAACACTGCATTACCTGGAATATTTGTTCACTAATTACAGTAGAATGCAACAAACAAACAGACTGGAAAACACTAACATTAAACGTAATTGTTGTAAACATGAAAGTTTTAACCTTTTTTTGTAGTAGATACCAAAGTCCCAATTCACAGTTGCAAGGGCTGGGGCTCAGCTGTCACTGTGATCGCACTGCACCACTGGTGACATTGTAACCCCATCAAGCTGTGCTCGAATGGTTGTTATGACAACTTCCTGAGCTGTTGTTATGGTACTGTGATGAGTCAGGAAAGGGGTGGAGCACCATGCAAATGCACAAAGGCATGGCAGCCCTCATAAGCCCCGTCGCAGCCTCCGGTGCTTTTCGTGGGTTACTAACTGGCAAAACCAGGCAATTACAGGGGGGCACAGAGCTGCAGCTGGGCACAGTAGCCCATGGCCTGGCCACAGATTGGGAGAATACCCACACCAGGACTAGGGATGGAGGATTTGCCAGATATACTGATTAGAGTGACTAAAAATACCACCAACAGCTGAATCTGGTTCAATTTCAGTTGGTTGCCATCTCTACCCCTCTCCCAGGTCACCCCTGAAAAAGGTACTTCTAGTCTCAGTGGGACTACCCAGTCTACAAATTAAATAAATAAATAAGACTATATTTGGAAGAATGAATGGAAGATCCACTAGAGCACCGGTTGGCTGACCACATGACCGAATGAGTGACCACTGCCCACCATGTTACATGCATACAACCATGGAGTTGGAGTGAGAGAGGAGGACGATTCTGGGTAGATGCATGTGTGCTTCACATGCAGATAAGTGCAGCAGTACCTTGCATCATGCACCTAGCTAGCGGAATGCCATGCCACAACCTGGCTGCAGGTGCAGTCCAGCCTCTAGAGGGTGTGAGGTCCACTGGCACCCTTAACAGGCTGGATTTGGCATTCAAATTGCACCTCTGTCACTGGAAGGACTCCCCCCCCCCGGGTGGCAGTGTGTGTAGTGCTATTTATTGCAGTCAGTTAGGGAACAACGTTGGCGCCAACCCAATTGTCAGGGCGGGGGCAGAGCAAAGGGGCAAAATATAGTGATCTCTGTCAAGACATTGCATTTGAATTTATGGTTAATCGACCAAAGAAAATGTAAATTTCATTAGAGGCCATTTGTGCCAGTCTGCAAAATGATACACTGTACTGCATTTATATGAGTATTTCCACCACCTTCAAACCCTGGAGAGCACTTAGCCCATGGCAGGCCAGAGTAAGTGGCCATGGCTGAACAAAAATACAACTCGACAGAGGTTAAAAGCTCTCTGATGCAGAGTAATTAATTGTGAAAAAGCTTTTTTTGTAATAAAATTCCTAATTCAATTGAGCCATCCAGTACAGGCAGAGCTGGTAGGCCTGGCGGTCTGTGTGCAGTGGTCGTGCTGCTCACAAGCTGAGCAGAACTTGCTTTTGTCTGAGATAGGAAAAAAGAAGAAAGCGTGCTGGGAAGAGCCTCAGCCCACGCATTGCATTGTTTTGGTATAGTACAGGCAGCATTTCATTAATTTAAATGCGTACTAAACAATAAAATTAAATTAAAGTGAAATGAAACCAGGATGTGGGTATGTTTGTTTTTCATTAGAACAAGCACTAGTATCTTCCAACTAGCATTGTTATATATCTATAACCTTAAATATTTTCCATATGTCATTTTTATATTTTTTTAACTTATTGTTGATATAGTATTGTTGGTAAAAACAACTGAGTGTAAATATTTTTTAAACCATTTTCCATTTTTATATATCAATGTATGGTAGCTAAAGCAACATGATATAGCAACTTAGGTGAAGGAAGACCAAGGGAGGGATAGTGAGGCTTAATAAAGGGGAGGGGGGGTAGGCAGAGGGAGACTGTGAAAAGGCAGAGATACTAAACAAATATTTTTGCTCAGTATTTACAAATGAAGAGGGGGAAGTACCTAAAACAAACAGTAGTAACACTCTGGATACAGAAGTTGATACCAGCCATTTACAGAAGAAAGGGTTCTGAAAGAACTCTTAAAACTGAAGGTGGACAAAGCAATGGGGCCTGATGGGATTCATCCCAGAATTCTAAAAGAACTAAAGGTAGAACTAGTGACACCACTGACTACCCTTTTAACAAATCATGGGAGGATGGGGTGGTACCCAAGGACTGGAGGAGGGCAGATGTGATTCCTCTTCACAAAAGTGGGAGCAAGGCAGAAGCAGGAAACTACAGACCTGTTAGTTTAACCTCAGTGATAGGGAAAATGATGGAATCACTTCTGAAGGAAAGAATTGTCAAGTATCTAGAGGCCAGAGGAGCACAGGACCCAAGACAGCATGGATTCACAGTGGGAAGGTCAGGGTGACCAAAGTAGTAGATCAGGGAGGGGCTGTGGACATGGCCTACCTAGACTTTAGCAAGGCATTTGACACAGTCCCACACAAAAGATTAATATACAAGTTAGCCAGCCTGGGGGTGGGTCCCAAGATGACAGCCTGGATAAAGAATTGGCTGGAGAATAGGACACAGAGAGTAATAGTAAATGGAGTCCACTCTGAAGAAAGGGGGGTTACTAGTGGGGTACCACAGGGTTCAGTATTAGGCCGGTCCTCTTCAATGTCTTTATAAGCGACATTGCAGAGGGACTGGAAGGAAGAGTATGTCTCTTTTCAGATGACACAAAGATCTGCAACAGAGTTGATGCACAGGGTGGGGTGGAAAGGATGAGAAGGGACTTGGCAAGGTTAGAGGAATGGTCAAATGTATGGCAGCTTAGATTCAATGCTAAAGTGCAAGGTAATGCATCTGGGAAACAAAACCCGGGGAAGAATACACAATGGGGGTGAGATACTAACAACAACAAAAATGGAAAGGACCTGGGGATAGTCATATCAGATGACCTAAAGGTGGGCAAGCAATGTGAGAGGGCAGCAAGGAGGGCTGGGGGATACTGGGATGCATAGGAGAGGCATCACCAGTAGAAAACGGAAGTTATTATCCCTCTGTACAGACAGCTGGTCAGACCCCATCTGAGTACTGTGTGCAGTTCTGGAGACCCAGTCTCCAAAAGACATAGACAGGATGGAAGCTGTCCAGGAGGGCAACTAAAATGGTGCAGAGTCTGCACCGGAAGACATATGAAGAGAGACAAAGGAGCTTAATATGTATAGCCTCGAGGAAAGGAGGAGAGGGGACATGATAGAAATGTTCAAGTACCTCAAGGGAATCAACAAAGTCCAAGAGGGTAGCATCTTTCAAAAAAGTTGTGCAAGAACAAGGGGCACAATTTGAAGATGGGGGCGGCTAAGGTAATTTAAGAAGTATTTTTCACAGAGAGGGTTGTGGATGCATGGAGCGGCCTTCCGGAGGATTGTGGAGTCAAAAACAGTGGTGGAATTCAAGCATGCATGGGACAGTCATAAGGCCATTCTAGGGGGTGGGGGTAGGAAGAAGTAGGCTGCTGGTTAACTAGGATCTGCAGCTTATCCAGTAGGTAGGGAAATGGGCAGACTGGGTGGGCCAAGCGGTCCTTATCTGCTGTCAAATTCCATTTCTATGTAGGTGACTCCAAATATTTAAAAATATAAAAAAAAATAGTAAGGCAAGGCAATTTTATTTATATGACACCCAATCTCAGAGGCTGTGGGCACTGAACAATATATAAAACAAATAAAAGAAATCACAAGTAAGAACAGAGCTAAAGAATATTTAAATTAGGAATCCAGGCCACAGCATAAGGATTTTTTTTAAATAGCCAGTGAAACAGCCTCTCTCACTTTGTGGGCAGAGGCATTCCAGTGAACTGGCAGCTAGTGGAGAGCACAGAGAACTGGTATGATATGATCGAACTGGGAAGTCCCAACAACCTGCCATGCTGCTGCTTTCTGGACCAGCTATAGGTGACGCATCCGCCTCCTGGATAACCCAAGGTGGAGAGCGTTACAGTAATCCAGTCTGTACATAACTAAGGAGAGCACCAATGTTGCCAGGCCAGTTGGTTCAAGATAGGGCTTGCTCCAGGAGATTTTTTTAAAGAAGATAATAAAAGCCTTTGCGGAAAACAGCCAACACCTGGAACTCTACAGTCAGCTTGGAGTCCACAATGACTCCCAGATTCTTCACTCTATCTGCAGCCTGAAGAGCCACACTGTTCAGCAGAAGATGGGCTGCGCTACCAATTGTTGCCACTGGCCTGACCAGCCTGGTTCCACCAGTAACACTTCTGTCTCTGATGCATTACTCCTAAGTCAGTTAGCCACTAGGGCTGTGTGAATACCTTATTTCGAATAGAAACATAGTAACATAGAATTTGATGGCAGATAAGGACCGCTTGGCCCACCTAGAATATTCGGTATTCGGCAGTCAAATATTTGTTATTTGGCCAAATACTCATATTCGGTACAGCCCTAAAAGAAACAAACACCAAATCTCTTCCCCAGCCCCCCAAAAAAACAGTACGGTCTTCCCCCACCTCTCGCAGTCACCAAATCCTACCCTCCTACCCACCCAGCACCCGCAACTTGATCATTTTTCTTCAGAAAATAAACTTTTAATGGGGACCGGCACAACCCGCCCACCTCCACACCCGGCCCACATTTTATAAAGTGAGTGACAGGTCATCAGGCACTGCTGTGTGAAGAATTGAAAGAATAATTCCCCCCATCTGCAACTCAACGTCAACACTTGGCACCCTCCGTGACCCTGCTCCATCTACCCCCCTCAAGCACCCAATTCTCCTTATTTGAAGAAAGATCATTGCTTCAACCTCCGACCCTTAGTCTTCAACCTCCTCAGGTCTGCGTTGTACCAGAGCAACCTGAGGCGGGAGGTCAAGGGATGTACTTAGAACGTACTCAGTGCTAAGAAGTCAATGGCAGATAGAGGGCTAAATTATAACATTCCATAGCTGCTTCAGCACCCATTATGCAAGCTGTCTTCATACTTGTGATGTCCAGTACTGCCAGGATGCTCTGAGGTTCCAGATGTTTAAAAGAGTGGTATCTGACCATCTCCACAGGGGAGATTAAATGGGGAGCCCCACATAGGAACTGAACACCGTGATGATCCAACCAAGTGATCAGATCAACCCCGACATCACAGATATCAAGACCTATTGAGAAGACCAGGTCCAAGGCATGGCTGTACTGGTGGGTACCAGTGGCAATAAACCTGTAGGGGGAACTTCATTCCAAAAAGAGATGTTTTATCGTTGACCCAGATATTAAAGTCGCCCAAAACCAAGCGTTTGGGTGACTCCAAAACCAGGTCAGCCATGTAAGTCTCCAGTTCTTACAAGAATTCAAGCCCACAAAAGGGTGGTGAGGGGGCTGTCATATGAGCATAATCCTGCAGCTTGTACCTGGCCTACCTTTTACAGCCACACATTCAGATGATGTGGTCCACCCCAAGGGGTATGCTGTTAGTCCCAGGGTGGATCTAAAACAGATGGCTCCCCCACTGCCCTGCGCTCCTGCCTAGGGTTGTGCACCACAGAAAAACCCAGGGGAGTAGAGGACTCGAGCACAGGACTCAAGTTATCCCCCAGCCAGGTCTAGAGGAATCCGCAATGAAAGTTTCCATTATGGCCATTTTATTCCTAAGAGACCTAGTGTTACAAAGAACTTCCCTAAGAGGAGGAGCTGAGTAAGCTGGCCCCTTAGCCATCTGCTGAGTGGAAAACTCAGGTGCCCAAGGAACAAGGATCAGACAGGGAGAACCCCTTTCCAAAAATTGTCTGTTCCCCAGGCACCTCCTGGATACCATGCTCCTGAACCTACCACTGAAGTCTGCTGAAGCAGATTTACCTTTTTTTTTTAGCCAGGCCCCCTGTCCCCACAGAGGCTCAGCCCAGCTTCACTCACTGCTCCTGCATGCCCCAGGCTTACCCCCTTGGGGCAGGGCCGCCGGGCAAACACCCCTTTCCAGTAGACACTGGGGTAGGCGAGACCCAGCTTGCCCCCTGGGTCTGGGCCATGGGAGTGGGCCCCCCCCAGCAGACATGGGTAGACAGCGAGATGGCAGCAGGGTCAGCATCATGATCGGGGGCCAGCATTTTATTTTTCTGCTGGGATCCGGGGTGGGGACGGGCAGTGACACCAGCATCCGCCCTGCCCCCTGACATACAGCGCCCGCGACCGGCAGTATACCCCCAGCCTCCACCAGAGGTCCACAATGTGCCAGACACTCAAACCCCCCCCGAGCTCACGCAAGAGTCCCTGGGATGCTCAGTCCTTCTTACCCTGGCCCAGATTTACATTTTTGACTGTGGCCCTGAAAGATCCCCAACCACCTACAGCGGTCGAGCATGACTGCAGGGAACTAGGTTTGAGCAGTGCTGTCAGAAACAACGTTGTCCAAAACAGCACTGTACAAACAGCACTGTGGAATACAGCACTAGAACAAATGCCGACAGCAAGAACAGCACCAGCGGTAGCGACTGGAAACCACAACGATGACTGCTACCACTGTAATCAATACATCTTAGATGTCTCTTTTTTGTGGGGGGCTCTGCTCCTCGCACCCTCCTGTATTTATTGTAATCTACTCTGAGGGGGAGCAGATCACGTGGCAAAGGAGAAAATTGTGGGGCCATGGAATAGCTGTTCCACAGCTCTTAGAAAAGAAAAAGGAAATTTGGGTGACAGGAAAATATTGGGACACCAGGTACAGAACCTTGGTCTCCAGGTCTGTGCTGGCCAAGCTGCTACTTCACTGTATGCCATGACGGCAGCTTGGCCAGCACCCGCTTTTTTCTCATACTTCTCCTCTTTTCCTCTTTATCTGACCTGGCTGAATAGCTACAGGGGCAGTGGTAGCTGCTAAACACTATTCTATCCCTGTCACTATTCCTGCCTTACGCGGTTCTGACCACGCAGTTTAGACTGCGCAGTTTAGGGCATGCTGTTCTAACCAGATACCCGACTGCAGGCAGAGTACATAGGAGCCCTGTGTAAACAAACACTTTATAATGCCGAATGTTTGTGTACATGTTGTAACACTTTGTTGGTGTTTTTTGAGGGGAGTGGTTCTGAATGCATTTAGTCATTGAAGGCCAGCTGAGCTGCAATATTGTATCTCGTTTTCAGTTGAGTCCTGGTTTTACGTATTTTTTTTCCGTATAGGTTTTTCATCCTCCTGAGCTGCCCTGGCTGCCCTATTGAGACCAATCCCCCCTCCCCAGCCCTGTCACCTGGCTTTTGCAGGACATACCTTCCTGCCACTGCCCTCTGTGACAGGACTGTGAGGGGTGCCCGGGCAACTGCAGGGTCTGTGAGGGGTCAGTTATCATCCTGCAGCAGTGAGGTTTCACCCTGGGCCCATGGATGTACAGTAGACATTATGTGCAGGCTTTCAGGGGTCACCATGCTGTAGGCATGGCACTGTGGGCCATTTTCATGGTGATCCCACCATGGCCTGCCCTGCACGTTCACAATTTGTTTTGCTACCATGCAGGGAAGGACTATGACTCCCAAGATGCATAACACAGCAGGGCAGCAAAACTGTCATTGATCACATTGCAACACTGCCATGAGTCTGTGCTTCGGCACCAATGGTGTTATGAAACAGTGTTTTACAGATCTGTAGCACATTCCAGTGCTAGTGTGAGTATCAGTGCTCCTGAAAAGCACTTTATGAACAGTGTTTCTTCAACCATGCTGAGTAAAACAGTAAAACAGAATTGGGAACAATAGAAGGGACTTAAGTTTGTCTGACCCTCCCCTCCTGCTACACAGCAGTGAAGATGTCCATTTGAGTGCAGACACACATCCAAACTCAATAACCAGAGTGTTACCCCTACACACGCAGCATAACCCTCAGTATTTTTCTTCCATAGCTATTTCTGCTTTGAAAGGGTCCAGGTTTTCTGGGCTGACCCTCAACATCTGGAGCACAGAGTCAAACCACACCCCACTTTACTGGTGCTTACACAATCCCGGCTTGATTTCCCCAGTTATACAGCTGGCAGGACTCTCTGGATCATACAGTGAGTAAAAAGCTCTGCTGGGATTTTGAACCTGGCTCTCTCCTTGTTCCCAAAACTCTGCTTTAACCACTACGTCACATTAATCACACCCCCTCTAACAGATGGACACTAAGTTGGCTAGAATGGTGGACTCCTTTGAGGAAGAGGACCTAAACAAGTAGTAAATGATCAGACCCCTGGAGTTTTGGATTCAGTGTAGTCAAATACAAGGGGCTACACAAGAGGGAAAAACAGAAGTAGGACCTACACACTGTGTGGGGCTCCTCTTGCTGCAGTTGAGAAGAAAAAGTACCTCAGGGTCATAATAATCCGCGTGCTAAAGAATGACAAGCAGAGTGAGTGGTTGCTGTCAGTATTCCATGGTAAAACAGGCCCTGTCATGTATTAGTGCTTACACTATGGACAAATAGAAGCACTGGTTTCCATAGGATTTTGAGCTTGCATCTTCATGTTTGATGACATGTCCCTCATTCTGAGGGCCAGTGTCCAGCACTGTTCCTCATTTTGTGTGTCTGTGTCCCTCATTTCTGTGACAAAAAGTTGAGAGGGATCGGTATAGCTCTCAACCATTTATCACAGAAATGTGGACACTGACACTCAGATCTGAGACAGTGTAGGACACAGGCCCTAATAATGTGGGACTGGGACACAGCATTAAACATGGATATACAATCTCAGAACACTGGGGAAATGACTGTTTATTTGTGCAATGGGGAAGGGGGGGTGAAGGACTTAACTCGCATTATAAAATAGGTAGGGAAATGAACTCTCTGATTGGCAGAGAGAGCTTTCTGGCCATTTTTTTCATTTTTCCAGTATAATAACGATAATACCACAGTGGCCTGGGATTCCTTAGCCTTTGGTTAAAAAGAGAAATTCTTACAATATAGAGATAATACCATAGTGGCCAGGGAGGGGTTGTGGATATGGCCTACCTAGACTTTAGCAAGGCATTTGACACAGTCCCACACAAAAGATTAATAAACAGGTTAGCCAGCCTGGGGGTTGGTCCCAGGGTGGTAGCCTGGGTAACAAATTGGCTGGACAACAGGACGCAGAGGGTAATAGTAAACAGAGAACACTCTGAAGAAAGGGTGGTTACTAGTGGGGTACTGCAGGGTTCAGTACTGGGTCCAGTCCTCTTTAATGTCTTTATAGGAGACATTGTGGAGGGGCTGGAAGGAAAGTATGCCTCTTTGCAGATGACAGAAAGATCTGCAACAGGGTTGATACACAAGGGGGGTGGAAAGGATGAGAAGGGACTGGGCAAGGTTGGAGGAATGGTCAAAAGTATGGCAGCTTAGATTCAGTGCAAGGAAGTGCAAAATAATTTCACGTTTATTTATTTTACACGGGAAAGGTATGTGAGCAACAATGCCTGTTTTTACAAACGTCCAGTTTTCAAACAGTGAACTTAAAATAATGAATACATTTACAAATACAGGACCTTAATATTCTAAAAAAGTTTGATATATGCATAAGGGTGAAGAAAGTTGCGACATCCTGCAAGTAGAAAGCCCAAGCTATTCTATACAGGGAGACATCACTGACACATGATGCGTACCACTAGGTCAAACAATTTGTACTAATATGCATAGGGGTGTAAAAGGTTGAGACCCCTTCCAAGTAGACCAACCAGGAGTATAACGTAACATAACGTTCCATGTAAAGAAGGGCATCATGTGACCCCCTGATGCACATGTCGCCTGTGTTAGGTAAGGAGAACCCAAGCAGGGAGACGGACAGCTATCTGCAACGAGTGGAAGGTTACTTGGGGGTGGGGAGAGGGACAAGGGGTGGATTGTGTAGAGGAAAGGGGGGACTTGAAACTTGAAACTTTAAACTTAAATTAGTACCGTGGACAGACAGTAGGTCAGGGGTCATTAGATCG